>OZ017739.1:456092446-456719946 GCA_963969285.1 Odontomyia ornata
GCAAAGCGGACGGCATTTATTCACCTTTTTTCCGAATTCCCGGTGAAAAAAACAATTTTCCTCATCTGTACCTTGATTTCGTGTGCATGATTGAGACCGTCCAAAGGTAGATTCAATTTGGGAAAACCAAAGTTCAACTTGCGACTCCCAAAAGGGCGATAACTTTACATCACGCATGACTTCTAGTCGAGGGGTTCACTACCGGTCTACAATTCACGTGCGAGATTCAGAGAAGTTGTCAGAGTTTCCGTAATAATGTTTCTTTCTCCGGGCGCTGACGATTCGCCACCGGTCGCCACTGTTTTTATTTTTTGTTCTTTTGCTCGTTTGTTGATAATAACAAAACGTATATTATAGGAACTAGTCTTCGCGTGGTTTTCTTTATTAACGAAACATCCAATTTTTGGACAATCGAAAAGTATTAATTGAGCACACAAAAATTGGCCTTTATCGTTCGTAGTATAACGCCATTAGAAATTACTTACATAATAATTTAAGCTATACATATTAAAAAGTTGTTCAGCATCTTTCACCTGATTCACGGAGAGAAGGCGCTTTGCTGCTTTCAGGTCAACTACTCATAGTATCATATACCGAAGAGATTATCATTATGTGCCGGTCAATTCCAGATGCAAAGAAAGCATGTATATGGTTAGAGTCAAAAGTGCGAAAAGTCAGTTTCGGTCATACGAATCTATTTATTTCTATTTTAGAAAATAAATCCAATTATAGAATAGATTAAGTAATAGCACAGAAAAGAGGAAAAAGAAAAAAAAAACATGCAAATAGCAAGATAAAAGTAATAAAAACTGCAACAACGAGGAAAAAAATAGAAAAAGAGAGTCCTCCTGCCAGAAGGGTTTTGTAAAACAATTAAATAAATCAAACAACATATTCTGCATATCAAAACTTGAGTTATGTACAGACCCCATAAATCGAGTTCTGAAATTATTATGCTTATTATGTTTTTAAATTTGCCGCCATTTTGTTTGAAGCATTTACAACCCCGTCGCTTAGTTAGTCATGATAACACATCAATATTATGAACCATTTCTATAATTTTTATCAAAATTCCTATATATTTGTTGTGTCTAGGTCCATTGCAAACGTGTATCTCTCTAGTATTACATGTTAATGTTGTTGTAATTTTTAAATATTCATTCAGCTGTAATTTAGCTGTTTACTGTTCAATTATTGTGAAATTTTCAGAACACATACAATTGCTTTCGAAAAACTTAAATTGTAACCTTTGGGAAATTTAAGGGTCCCATTTTGATTTGATAGGTAAAAATGTAAAACTTATAAAATGTACTATTATTAATAAAGTTGATAGAATTTCGACTTCTGAGGTATTTGTTGCCCTTGTACTCCTAAGATCTCATCTCTATGATTTTTGTTCAGATTTTTCGGGTGGAAGGTGTCCAATAACGAGGTGAGGGGGGACACAAAATTTTCGTACACTTCTCCTTCCCCTGCACCCCTCAAAGTAAAACTTGTTATTTTAAGGCCTGTTTCTTCATTAAGACCTTTCATTTGATACCCATATTGCCTACATGCGATGAAGTTTTTTTTTCAGGGGCCACTCCTCTATATGAGGAGACCCCCCTTAAACACCTTATATATTTTTTTCTGTTAAAACTTTAAAGAGGGCGTCACTTTGCACCTGCGTATAAAATATTATGTTTCTAGCTTATGTATTTTGCGAGAAAAAGTGGTGTGACACACGGATGGACGGATGGACAGACAGGACGCGATTTTAGTAGGGTTTTGTAAAATGATTGCACAAAACCCCAAAAATGACTAAGAATTGAGAAGAAGAGAGTTGAAATGTTTTTTATAAACTAAATGTGAAAGGGAAAAGGCCCAAGCTGAAGGTCATCATGGTTACGTGGTAATCTGTGCATGGGTAAGTGGAAACACACCAAGCTACGTGCGAATGAAACATCAAAGATATTAGACGATCTAGTAGAACATGTGATGTTCGTCACTAGAACCTGGTTGACTAGGTGAGTATCGAGTAAACCACGGCAAAGTCTGTAAAGGAAACATTCATCAACGTAGAGTTGACGCTTTTCAAGCAAAGGAATATTGAGGATAGATAAGCGTGATTCATAAAAATGTAGGGAATCCAGATTTTCAAGAAGATGATCCGGGAAAATCTTTTTGTAGCGTGAACTCCAAACACTTCAAATGACGAACAGTACTCAAGGATGGGATGAACCAAATTAGAATATAATATGGAGATATACGAGGGAGTAAGTTTCACATACAGTAGTGATGAACAGGAGGCTACCGTAAAGCCAGGAGTAAGAAAGAAGCCAATAGGGTCTCAAACTCAGGAGCCTTCTACAAAGATAAAGAAGGCCCTTGAAGTGAGCAAGCGGGATTTTTCAAGCTCAAAAAGGTAGCGAAAATAGCTTCTGCTGGTTTCTTAGGGACTAGACCCAAGCTGGGTGGAAAGTCGAGCCTTGTGGGCGGCAAATGGAAATCCAAGCCCCTCCAGCCAAGCGTGGCTCCTACCAAAAAAGAGATGGTGCCTTTCATAGCGTGGAATAGGCTTAACTTCAAGACTTTCAGGGATAGCGTTAAAAAGGCATTCACAAAAAATTAGGAAAAGGAGCAAGATTTCAACGTGATGGTGAACAGCTCCTCACAATCTTCGCTGCACCCTGAAATGGCTGAGGATCATACCAGCCTTTTTAATTTTCTGAAGTGTGCGAAAGTGGCTTGCTTTTCCTACGCTCTTCTAGGAGAGAGAAAATTGGCTCTCCTTCTCAAAGGCATGGATATTTCATACGACGAGAAGGATGTCGTAGCTGAGCTGAAGGAACATCTCGGAGAAGATATGCTATCAGCAAAAAGGTTTTCCACCATAGCCTCTAGAAGGGAAAAAAGGACGCTTTCCTCTTTCTTAGTCCAGTTCACACCGGACTTTGAAGTAAAGAAAGCGATGGACATAAAGTTCCTATTGTATCAAAAGATAAAATAGGAACATCTACGGGAAAATTGCATTTCCGGGTGCTTCAACTACCAAAGATTTAGCCAGGTCGTTTCTAACTACGGACTTGAAGCAAGGCGCATGAAATTTGACAAGAAACACAAGTCGATTGAATGTCCAATCTCGAAGTGCGAGAAAAAAGAAGAGATCTTCTGTGTCAACTGCAATGCCAAGGGACACCCTGTGAGTTTCAGAGGTTAACCTAAAGCGAAAGAAATTTGAAGAGAGGCGGAAGAATCTCCAAAAGAAAAAAGAGGAAAGGAAGGATTTCATCACCACCTCTTTGAAAAATACGGTACTCAAGCCTTTTGCAAGCTATAAAGAAGTAGCCTGCACCTCAACTTATACGGCAACCCAAATGCAGCAACCACAACAGTCGCAAAATGACCAAAATATGGTTTTGAGCACTGACTGCCAACAATTTTTCGGGTGTGACTTGTTCACACTCATTTGAAAAGTGGACTTATTCTTTGCCCACTATAAAAAAAAACTCACTAATCCTAGTGAGAATTTGCTTTTAAAGTATTTTGCCGTGATGAGTTCCATTAAACTCTCCATTCTCAACATATGTTCACTAGTTCACGCTATAAAAGGAATTCTATTCAAGAATGGAAACAAAACTCAAAGGAAGACACAGATTGTATCTGGAAAAATACAAGATCATCAGGCGTGATGAACTAGATGGAATTCTTGGAGTTGCTATGGCTCACAAAGATCACCTGAAAGTCCAAAGGCACCGCCTTGCAAGGCTGAAATAGATAATAAGCTTCATGCTGAGAAGGTGCATCTTTGCGTTCATGAGGATCTATGTTCGGCATGAATATCTGGTGAGGGAACTCATTGACGACTTGGAAATAGTGCTTACTCTGTACAAAAAATTCGATTTTTATGCCATGGTAGGTGATTTCAATGCGAAGCATTCCTCATGAGAAAATATTGTGTCTAATGCATATGGGTTCAATCAAATATGGATCTCATACTGATTGCCCCGAAAGAGCCTACTTTCCATCGAAGCTCGTCTATTATTGACTTCTTCATCGTGTCTGTCTATTCTACCGTTGGAGGAGTTTTGAGTGTGGAGTTCTTGATACGGAGTCTGACCATCTTTTGGTTCAGCTGACCTTAAGAGTGAAATTGGGTGTGAAACTTGAGGTTGCAGGCCCTCAACTTTTCATTCCATATAAACAAATTGATTAGGCAGCCGTAAGTGCTGGCTTTGATGGAAAATTGAAGGGAATTCCGATCAAAAGATCGAAAAATCTTTCTATTCCTGAAATCGATGAGGGAGTTGCATGTATAAACTCAACCCAGTGTACGGTCATCTCAAAGATCTCCACTAAGAAATCCTCGATGAATGACTTTTATCGAGATTTATCTAAAGACATCTTGGGGCTTCATCGCAGACGTAGTCGGCTGAGAAAGCTACTCGGAAGAGTCTACCACCGCAATTAAATATAGTCAACTGGGAGTATGAACATATTCATCAAGTGATTACGTCTTCAAACCGAATGATCTCTAGGGGAACCATGGCTTTTGCTACCGAACGATTTGAACAGATCCTGAAAAGTATCAAACCAGGTCCTTGTATGTTTCCAATAGGCAACAAATCAAACGTGCACCAGTAAGGTACACAAATATAACAGCAAAGATGAAGAAAATCTTAAAATCGGGGAGCATCGAAATGGTGCCATCAAGTAGAAAAATGAAACTGGGTAGCCGGCTCACTTCAGTCAAGGATCCACTTAAATTGAACGAAAAGAGTGGAGTGTACCGCATCAACTGCCCCAAATGCAACATGATCTATATTGGGCAAACAAGACGTACAATAACTACACGGTGCAAGGAACATCTGAGAGAGGCGGGAAATGGAATAAAAAACAAAGGAGAAACAACGACATACGATCGGCGATAGCGCAACATATAACCGAACCAGGACATTCCATCACGATGGACAATTTGAAGGTCATGAGCCAAGTACGCGAAATACGAGAACTAGACATAATCGAAAGTATTGAAATTCAGAAAATACCACAAAAGTATTTAATGAATCATGATGCAGGTAACGCGCCATCACCCTTATTTAGGTTTTGTTAATTATATCCTTGGTCATTAAGTACTTTATGATTGTATCGTTTTTAGAGTTTTGTAAAATAATTTTGCAAAACCCCTACTAAAATCGCGACCTGTCTGTCCATGCGTCCGTCTGTCCCTGTGTCACAGCACTATTTCTCGCAAACTACTTAAGCTAGAAACATCAAATTTTGTATGCAGTTGTAAACTGGTGCTCTCTTTAAAGTTCAACTACAAAAACAAAATTTATATGGCGTTTAAGGGGGGTCTCCCCAAATAGAAAAGTGGCCCCGAAAAAAAATTTCATTAAAGGTAGCCGATATGGATCTTGATGAGATCTTTTCAAAACAGGTCTTAATTTGATACTTTTTGCTTCGAAAAATGTGTGTTCCCCCCATCGCGGTTGGACTCCTGCGATCCGAAAAATCTGAAAAAAGTCATGGTGGTAGGTGTTTATGAGTAAAACAACACCAAATACCTTAGAAGTCGAAATTCACTCAACTTTGTTAATAATAGTATGATCTTCGAATTTCACATTTTCCCTAATAAAATCGCATGGTTACCATTAAACTGAACGAAATTCAATATTTACGTAGTCCTACTAAGGCTTTTAAAACTTAGTAAGTTTGATGAAAATCGAATGATATACACGGAAGTTATAGCCGTATGAAATTTCTCCAATTACAACAACAATAACACATGATTTTGTTATTTTATGGACTTTCCACCGAATCAGTCACTACAGTTTTGACTTGATCTTCTTCAAATTTTTGAATAAAGTCAATAACATTTATATTTGTGAGAATTCATGATTTGAGTGATTTTTGTCGGTTTGCTACAAAATGGCGACCGTTGAAAGTAGAAAAACAATGGATTTTCTTTTGAACGTGCACATCTCTTTGACATGTTCCTTGACGTTATTCATTGCTGGTGACTGCATTTCTAAGAAATCGGGTACAAAACCCTTCTGACATGAGCGTAGGTCTGTTTACTCAACTTGTTTGATTAATATTCAAATGTATTCCTTTTTGCCACTTAGTATTGTAAGTATATAAAGGTTGTTGTTTGAAAAAATAGGTTAGTTGGCACTGAAGAAGGAACTGCGATAAGTTTCGAAATGCGCATATGCTTGCATAAATAAATTTCTGTGGTTTAGGTAATTTGATTTTTATTCTAACGTTTGCAATTGTTAAAGCAAATGAATTTTACGCCAAACTTCTTTTATAATCTATTAACCTTTGATGTTGTGTATGTCAACATTTCAAAGTTTTGTTGTATCGTAAAATTAATATTGCAATCAATCAAATTATTATTTGCCTATTGAAATTCAAGGTGCCTACGAGAAATTTGTCTCTCTGGCTGGTGATGCCAACGGGAACTTTTGTGATTCCATATAGGTATAAGTTTTCAAAATTATTTAATGCTTTCATGAAAAGTTAATTAAAAATATAGATAACACTAAATCTGGTAAATATCTAGGCAAGTTCAAGCAAGAAATTCTTGTTAGGATTCGTTTCATTACAATCTTTTACTCAGTTGCATCAATTTTTTATGGAAGACCTCCACCTCTTTAATTTCTGAACACTAGGGTGAATCAAAATCTTCTTCATTGGACACGAATACGTTCTTAGAACTTCACAATTGAATTCTATATTTAAATTTGATACCCTAAACCCTATCGTCAATGACGACTTAAGCTAACGTTCTCGTAAAAATGTGACGATTCTCACCATCATAAATGAATGAAATGAACATTCATCCCGGCACTAAAGCACTCGGGAAATCTCTTCTCAGCAGGAATTCAAAGAGCGTGAATATAATCCTTCGTGAAATCGTTACAACTTGAAGCTTGAGAAAAACGATTTCCAAAGTACTTTCAAAGAGTAGAATACAGAATCAAGGAATACCTCGGAAAAGTTTGAAAGGAGTTCAGTGTCTCCTTGCTGGAGTGAAAATGAAATGAAAGCTTATGATAGCAAGGATATAATGATGCATAGCTAAATAGGACAAAATGATCGATATGAATTCAGAATAGACGTCACACCGACTTTAAATTGACTTTTTAGACTGTTCAACATTTTTGCGATTTGTATTCTACTCGTGTTGCTCAGTACAGAGAGTGTCTGCATAAAGTTGTTAGCGTTAAATTTGTGACGATAAAAGGACTCGCTACATGCTACTTTCGTATGATGTGAATGAAATTCGAGGAAATGTCATGGCTGAAAGCACTTTTCAGTGATGTTTCATTCAATTTCATTCTATGCTGAGCTTAGATCAAAATAAAGTGAAATATAGAGTAGAAATCAAATGACAATGCAATTTTTATGAAATTTTTTGGACTTTTTGTCAGATTTCAGAATATAATATATTCGTCAATTTTCAGAAACTGAACTCCTAAGTTAATGTTCAGACCATGTCATCAGTATGAAGTTACTATCTCAGGTTATACTTGACTTCAGTATTCAATTTGAAATAAATGCCCAAAAAGTGGTCATTATTACCGTAATATATTCCTTGAATGAAGCAAAACATTTAAAATATTTATTATTGCCATTGAATCACAAAACCCAGCAATGCACTAGCAGTTCAGTTATTCTAGCCAAAAGTTTGGAGGGAATTAATAGTCAAATATATTCATGAATAAGGACAACCAGTTGTTATAAATTCACAACGGTAGACTTGAAGAGTTTAAAACTACACTTATTTTGAAAATTATAATAAGAATGCAAATTTCATTTTTTAACTTTTGAACCCCCTATCCTTACAGAGAGAAAAACTGTTACTATCTAGAGATTCACGTAGTGTGCTGGTTAGAGTTTTTGCTGCGTAGGCCAAAAAACCCTGGTTCAAATCCCGTTGGTGACAACGAGATTTGTTTTGAGTGATTCTTCAGGCGGACCAAAAAACCCCATTTAGCTGAGTGGACGAACACATGGCCAACGCTTGATACTGACCATATAACCTTCTCGTGTGTTGATAAACTCTGTCAAAATAACGAGGTACTCTAACTGTCTCTAAGTGAAGGCCCAGAGGAATTTGTAGTGCTATAGTTAAAAAAAAAATTCATAGGTCTTGTGGGCCGCAACATATAATTTCATAAAAATCATTATTTATTACGATTAGTTGGCTAGTAGTGATAATAATCACAGTAGCACTAGCCCAATTTGAACCTTGGCGTTGAGATTTATTAGGAAATTCCATTTCATGATCGTAACGGTATTCAACCAAGTGATTATTACCTGATTTTTCAACCAGTAGCCATCACAGCTGACTAGGCTGATATTCCAGCAATAACTCATTGCCACCAACCTAATTTCAACTTCAAAACTGCTGCGCAAGCGAAGAGCACTCCAGGAAATTATGTAATTTTTTTTCAATGGCCTCTCCTCACATAGAAGTTTTCAGTACATGACACAAGTGAGCTTGAGTTTTCGGTCCATACATCTTGGGTAAACAGCACATCTTTGTCTGGTGGTAGGAGCTGGATTTAATTTTTGGAAACTTTGCTTCTTTTTCAAGATTCCTTCCATGTAAACTTGGCGACTTGAAAGGAAAATTGGTCATGTCAGTCGTTCCTGCATTTGAAAGGTAATTAAATTGGTTGCGAGTTTTTTTAAAAAAATAATCTCTTTTAAGATTTTTTTGTAGCCATTTTTAGCGCAACATATGAGTCGACACCCACTACATTCAGCAACATTAAAAATATCGCCATAGGCCATCTTGTATTCTTTCTAGTACCGCTGCGTTTATTACATTATTGGTCCATCTAATCAAAACTTCCTTTCGTCCTACTATAGAACCCAACTATTTCTAGCAATTCATTTCTTCCATCAGCATCTAATATTGCATACATATTTGACAGGGGACTATTTTTTCAATTTTGATTTTGGTGGGCAGTAACATAAGAGAATAACTTCTCCAAAAAAGGCAAATTTTACTATGTTACAGCAGCTTTTGTTTAGTTTGAGCAGCATGGTGGGATTTCTATTTTGTTTTTATGAAAAGTACCCACAAGAGTAACTTGCTTTTGCAAAGTTTTTCTTGCGACTGCTATTGAAGTAAAGGGTGGTCCAATGCTAATTGTGAGTCACCTCTTAACGTCAAGTTTATTAATGCTATTGATATTAAATTATTCAATCCCAAATTAAGAGATCGCGAAACCACTCACTATCTCTTATATCTACTAAGGGTGCGAAAATGACCGAGTTAAACAAAATCAAGACGATCATGCATTCTATCGCACGATGGAGCTTCTGCACAAGCAGCCGAAAATTCCCTACACAATTTATGAATCGTATGCGCTTTAGGCATGGGACATCTTACTGCCATCTTCTTACAAGATGCGCTATATGTAGTGGTGATCATGATTATAAAGAAGGGCAACGTAATGAAATTCATTGTAGCAATTGTAAAGAAGCACATTTCGTCAATTCTCTTGATTGCAAGGCAAGAATGGACTATATACAGCTGAAACAAAAGCTGAACAGTCGGGGGAAAAATTTGAAAAGTTCCCCAATCGCTGCTCAGAGAACTAAAAGCAGCTTCGATATTAGAAGCACAAATTTCCCTTCATTGACAAAAGCTCCAACACCTACGCCAACCCTAAGCTGAGACAGCAGCGATCCAATGTTAATGGGAAAAAATTCGGAAAATTCAGCTTAGTCAACAACCGCTTCACCTATGTCTTACAGTATGGCTACCAAGCAAAACCCACAATCTACAAATAGTTTATGTGACAACCTCTTTTCACCCGAATCTCTTTTGACTTTTTCTCATCAACTAATTACTAATTTAAGTAAATGAAGAACAAAGCAACAACAGTTTAATGTCATTGTAGAGCTGTCCATAAAATTTTTATGTATATGGATAAACAATTAAATGTACTAGTTTGGAATGCACAAAGCATTAAAAATAAACATACTAAAACTTTCAATTTCGCTGTTCAAAATAATATAGACATATTTGTCATAACGGAGACTTGGTTAAGGCCAAATGATAGTCTTAAGCATCCCTACTTTCATATTTACAGATATGATCGCGTCGATAAAACTGGCGGAAGCGTGGCCATAGCCGTTAATAGAAAAATTAAACATTCTGTATTGCCTTAAAGTCCAGCTTCGCTAATTGAAAATATTGGCGTTATTATCGAAGAACGAAATATGAAATTATACGGTGTTTACTTTCCTGGGACGAATCAAGCGAAGAAAAATCGAACTTTTCAGAAGCGATCTGAAATTGTTTAGCCAGGCTAACCAACGGTTTCTACTTTGCGGAGACGTGAACACTAGACATTTGCACTGGGATTGCACACGAAACAACAAAATGGGGTACATTTTATTTAATCTCACCATAGAGGCAAATGTCTACGTGCATTTTCCTAAAGAATCCACGTTCTACTCTCCTCGTCGTTGGTTTCACTAGGGATCTGGTTCTTAGTGACCAAAATATTACTCCTTCTGTGCTGAGTGTCTTGCAAGCACTCTCATCTCCTCATCTACCTGTAATATTTTCCTAAGAAACGGCGGGAAGTAATATTAATGTACCAAAAATATACTACTGCTATAAAAAGTAAAATGGTCTCAATTCCGTAGTTTTATTAATGAAAGAGTGATCTTAACATCAAGAACAAAAGAATCGCTCAATACTTCCTCAGTATGTGAAGAGCAAATTGAAGAATTTGCAAACACTATCTGGCAAGCTATCGAGTGTAGTGTACGAAAAGGATCAAAACCTTCTTATAATTTAGAATTTAATGAAGAAGCCTACAATCTAATAAAAAAACGAAATTCTTTGCGGCGTAAATGGCAAAACCCCCGCACTAGTTCTCTCAAAAATTGTGTTAATATTTAAAAACCAGACTTTCCGCGAAGTCATATTGAGCATATTAGCTCCAAAGCGTTTAAGACCATGCTCTCGCTACACCCCCTTCTTAATTGTAACTCGCGTCTCAACACCAGAAACAAAGTGCTCATCGTCAAAATGGCAATTCAACCCATCATCTTATATGGCTCACCTACCTTGATCCAATGTGCTAAATATATAGTAACAAAACTTCAGATCACGTAAAATACATACCTGAAAAAGGTACTTAATAAACCGTTCTACTTCTTTTCTGAAAAACTACACAGCCTTGTTGGCGTTAGTCCAATTTATAAGCTCGCTGCATTGCACCACGATAGACTTATCGCGAAAACAAATGACTCGCCCAATCCGTTAATTCGTGCCCTGGCGAACTGAAAACCAGCAGTTGCTACCACCTATCTCTTCGGCCGTAACCTAGCCTCATCGATTTTAGCTAGTTATAAGTAGATAGTTAAGTTATGTTAAGCTACATAGTAATAAGTTCAGTAGAGGTTTTTACCGAAATTTTCCTCTAGCTAATTGTAATACTCACATAGCTATACGATAATCCAGATAGTTTTAAGTAATGTTTTAACGATGGTGAAATGACTTTGTTAGAATACCTATTATATTATAAGGCCTCTGTACCTCTGTATATAAATTATGTACAACTCAAGGGCTGACATATGTTTGCCCCATCGAAAACCCCGGCACGACAAACCGTCAGTGTACTGGTGGTCAACTGAAATCGCTGAAAAGCAAAGGGAGTGTCACAATCTTCGACGTGAAGCTCAACGAGCGTGGAACCGTGACGAGGCATGCAACCGGGTGGCAGCATATTAGTCGGCCAGGAAATGCCTTCGCAAATTGATTAACAATAGCAAGGCTCGCTGCTGGCAAGACCTAGTGGACAATGTGAACAAGGATCCGTAGGGCCTTGGCTACAAGCTAGTTATGCCTAAGCTTGGCGCCCTACAGAAGCCTTGCGTACATGATGCGGAAAGATGGACGAGATAGTGCGGGGACTCTTCCCCGCCCATCCCATCCGCGTTGACGCTGTCCATGATGAAACAGCAGTCAAGTGTCCGCTCTTCATACAGCCGGGACTGGAGGAGGCAGTCTTTTCATTGAAAGCGATGAAGGCTCCAGGTCCAGATGGTGTTCCAAATGAGGTGTTGCAGCTTGTCTATCACCATTGTCCTGACTTGCTGCTCAGCACATTCAACGCTTGCCTACGGGACGGGGTTTTCTCGGTACGATGAAAGGTGGCGAGGCCCGTGCTGATCAGCAAGGGGAAGGGAAATCCCGTTATGCATGCTAGACACGGTTGGGAAAGTGCTAGAGAAACTCATCAAGGGAAGACTAACTGATGTGATTTGTGCTGCTGGGGACTTATCCCCCCGGCGTTACGGCTTTAGAGCAGGACATTTTACTATCAATGCAATCGCAGAGGTGGTGAGCGCGGTCCAAAAGGCTGAGGCACATAGTCGCACCAAGTGACGGATGGTCCTGTTGGCGACACCCAACGTCAGGAACGCCTTCAACTCGGCTAGATTAGTGGATATTTAGTGGATATTTTGGATACGCTCCAGAATATCTAATGTTGCTTTTGAGGGACTACTTGAAACACTGAAGCCTGCTCTACGACATAACACAGGGCCAACGAAAGATGGTAGTTACATCGGGTGTTGCCCAGGGATCTATCCTTTGTCCAGACCTATGGAACGTGTCTTACGACGGGCTACTGAGAATAGAGATGCCAGATGAGTCGCACTTGATGGGCTATGTGGATGATGTTGCGGCTCTGGTCACTGGACGCACCGTTGAGCAAGTGCAACTTAGGCTAGGTATGCTAATGCGCCGAATGAGAGACAGGATGACTGCTCGCGGGCTTACTTTGGCATTGGAGAAAACCGAAGTGGTCATCTTGACAAAAAAGAGAATCCCTAGAGTAAGGATGATCAGTATTGGAGACTTGAGAATCGAATTGAAGCCATCGGTGAAGTACCTGAGGCTACTGATCGACTCGAAGATGAGTTTCTCTGAGCAAATCAGGGCAACGGCTGAGAAGGCTGCTTCAGGAGTATCGGCCAACGTAGGGGGGCCCAGCCCATCAAGAAGACGTCTCTTGCTGAGTGCTGTACGGTCAGCGCTACTGTATGGAGCAGAGGTATAGGCTGACGCTCTCAGTAAGTAAGTTTACCGAAAACGCCTGGCACAGGTATAGAGAAGAGGTGCACTGAGGATTGCATCTTCGTAGCCGACAATCTCTAATACGGCTTCCTTGCCAGAGAGCGCCGCTCTATTTATCTGCGTCAAAACGAGGGAGATGGTTGTCCGTGAAGAGAGACAGCGCTCACTCAACGATTGGCAGCAGTCTTGGGTGAATTGCACGAAGGGAAGGTGGACTGCGCCCCTCATTCTGGATGTGAGACCATGGCTAAATCGAAGGCATGGTGAGACTGACTTCTATCTGCCCCAGTTTTTGAGCGGCCATGGGTGTTTTCAGTCTTACCTGCACAATATTGGTAAGTCACTGTCTCCCGATTTTCGGTATTGCCCAAGCGAGGAAGACAATGCCTGCCACACATTTTTTGCGTGCATAGAATGGGACATGCTGTGAAGAGCCCTCTACAGGAAGATGGGAGAGCTCACCCCGGATAATATAGTCGCGGTGATGCTCGAATCGGTTGACAAATGGAACCAGGTGGAGCATTATGTTCGGGTAGCCCTAAAAGATAAAAGGGACTCACAGCAGCCAGAGGTGTTGGGGCTGGGTGATCGCATGTCTGACACTTCCTCTTCCCTAGAAGAAGAGTGCTAGAAGAGCGATCCCCCAGCTTGAAGGCGTCTCTCGGCGTAACAAAACGAGACCTGGCCCGAAGTAATGTGTCAAACGGTTGGGCTAGGTTCTCGGGTTGACAGGGGAGGTGTTTAGTGGGTAGTCCGGTCGCCTTCTTACGAACATCGGGGCCCCACACTCTGTGCGTAGATGGGCATTCACCTCCCTACCACAAAAAAAGGGGCTGACATTTGTTGGACCTGAGAGTGGGATTTAGGGATAAAGTAAAGTAGTATTTAGGGATTGATAAGATGGTCTCTTGTAAATTGTTGCGAAAAAATAATATTTTCCAGTAACCAAGTTCTATAATCGTATGCCGAAAATATAATGCATCTTCTAGTCGATAAAAAATTTATTGACTAAAAAATTAATACAATCGTTTAAGAATATTAATGTCAAGCAGTCCTTATTTACTCTTCCGTTCATTGTTCATTTGGTTCAAATATTTTAGAAACTGTGTACCTTTCAAATTCAATGCATTCGACATAAATATTAAGTAAAATGGATGCATTCAACATCCGTTATATACTGACTACTCGATAATAAACGTTCAGATAAGATAAAAGTCCTCTTTATACCCACATAAAATAAAGTACGTTCCAGAACATTTTTTTTAATGCTATATACATAATTGCAAAGCATGAAACGTTCCGGCTCCTCGAAGAAATGTGTACCCTTGTCAGGGATGTCTACTCGAGGATTTCGAATAATATCGAAAATCTATCAGAGACAAATCCATAAGCTTGTAGAGCCAGGAACAAATGCTTTGTTTTAGTATTGTCCTGATTTCAGATGTGATGCAGCATTGAAATGATTTATAGAATATTCCTTACGTGTAACCGGACCAAATGGAATTGTAGCCAGGATGTGTGTTATTGAATATTAACATGGTCACATATCGAATTAACGACATAGTGTTTAGGCGAGCTTTTCGTTATGTTGGGCATGTTCATAGCATTGCTGAATTAGATTGGAAAATTTATTGTTGGCTAGAAATGAATTTGTGGTAATTTATGTGAATTGAAATCTCTACGATAAACTGGAATTTCATTCAGACTAGAAACGATTGCGTAGATTTCAGGAGAAGAATGTGATAGGAAATTTAATTGACAACATTGCCAATATTTGTGGTTAATAGGCTTTTGAATGGTTGGCCTTTTGGATATGAGCTATGCGTTTTAATTTAATAATTACGTTCAAGATATTAGCATTGAATTTAATAGCTTTCCATCTTCTTGTAACTTTGTGGTTATAAACTATGTATTCCAAATTCGATTGATTTATATATGTATGAAAGAATAGCAAATGGAAAATTTATAGGTATTTCGTTTCACTCATAACTAGAAAAATAGCAGGTTCATGCAAATTTAATTACGTGTTAATTTCTTACGCACTTAGTATGTGTCCCCTCTTTGTATTGATCCATTTTCTAGAAGTGTAATTTTATCATCGATAGAAGATTAAATATATTGGATAGTCTAAAAAGTTTGTCACTAGATGGTGTTCGTTGTCATATATCGGGCAATACTAATCAGGTTGAGTCAAACTGACATGCGTTTGAAAGATGACACTCCAGTCTACAATTTTCATATGGACAGTTTTCTATTTCGTCATTCGTGTCAAAAGTTGTATTCATTTAAAAATGAGTGAAATTTCTGAAAAAACTCACTAGGATCAAGGTGAGAATGCATCGCAGACTCGTGAAAAAATTTGTGTCTACGGTTAAGATACTTAATCAAAAGCCACAGCCAAGAGATGGTTCGCTCGCTTTCGTTCTGGAAATTTTGATGTCAAAGATGTACCTCGCTCAGTTCGACCAATCACTGAAAAAGTCGATGAAATCTTACAAAAAATTGAAGAAAACCGACACATAAGCAGCCATGACATTGCTAAGGAACTCAATATCTATCGCCAATCAGTTTTGAACCATTTGCGTAAGACTGGATGCACAAAGAATGTCGACGTTTGGGTGCCGCATAAATTAACACAAAAAAATTTGATCGATCGAATTTCCATTTGCGAAATGCTAATAAAACGCAACGAAATCGAGCCATTTTTGAAGCGAATCATTACGGGCAATGAAAAATTGGTAAGATACTAGAATATCGTTCGAAAATGATCCTGGTGAAAAAAAGGTGAATCATCACAAACGACTTCAAAACCAGGATTGACACTAAATAAGGTTATGCTGTGTGTATGGTGGGATTAGAAGGGAATTGTTTATCATGAGGTACTAGAACCTGGACAAACACTCAATTTGGCTCTGTGTTGTCAGCAATTAACCATATTGCAACCAGCAATTCAAAAAAACCAGCCAGAATTGATCAATAGAAAGGGCGTTGTCTTCCATCATTACAATGCCAGACCACACACATCTTTGATGACTCGACAAACTTTGACAGAGCTTGGCTGAAAAGTTTTAATGCATCTGCCGTATATTCCAGACCTTGAACCATCAGACAACCATTTGTTTTGCGCCCTACAAAACTGTGAAAATGATTTGGCCAAGTTTTTCGCCGATAAACCACAGAAGTTCTACACAGATGGAATATTGGCTCTACACAAAAAATGGCAAAGGTCACAGATAATAATGGACAATATGTACTTAAGTAAAATCCATTTTAAATGAAAGAAATATTCAATCGAAAAATGACAAAAAAGGCTACTTTTTAGACTTAACAATATTTTCCGATAGAAGTTTAATTAAACATTTTCACTACGGCTGCTATGGCATTTTATGTAGTCCATGGTGGGAGTAGCACGTGAAGACCAGACAATTCAACCTGTGCCCAATTTTTAAGGGCTTTGACCTAGAAGCTTCGCATCTGTTTGTCCGTCTATCCGTACGTTATGGCATGTTTTCTCAGAAGCCATGCATAGAATGAAGAAAGCTTAAATTGTGTGGGAGGGTCAGAACTGGTGTTTTCTCAAAAGTCTAGTCTTATTAAACATTTAAAAAAGTTTTTTGATGAAGTGGCCCTTTAAAAATTATTTTTATCAAATGTGGTCTAGCGGAGTATCCAATAAAAGGTCTTGACTCGAACTTTCACAATCTCAAACAAAAAAGTCGGTATATGCATCAGTGGGTCTGGAAGGGGCAAAACGTACGAAACATGTTTGACCAAACCCCACGCCTCGCGATTAGACACCATTGAGTAAAGATCTATGTAAAAAAATCACGGAGCTAGGTTTTAATGAGTACAAGGGCAAAAAATACTTCAGAAATCAAAATTCACTCAACTTTGTTATAATTGCATATTCGTCAATTTTACGTTTTCTCCCATAAAATCAACATGGTACCATTAAACTTCTTAAAATTTTACAGTGATGTGAATTGATATAAGATCCTTAGACTACGTTTCCATCTGCGCTAAATCTTGTAGATTTCGAAATCTGCTTTAAAATCATGCAGATTTCCTATATAAAAATTCCGATCTGAGATTTGAGCGAAATCCAAGATTTCAACCAAATCTACATCAAATCTCATTGTTGCATATGGCATTACTGCCAAGAATCTTAATTCAGCATAGAATTTCAGCTGACATAACAATATGGACAGTCTAAATGACAAACGTTGTGTCATTCGAAATATCTAAACGGAAAAAGAAAACAATGTGGACAGAGGCGCAAGTTCAATTACTGATTGATATGTGGAGGTGCGGAATTTCTGACGTGCGTGGTCAGAAGCGGAACAGCCATATCTTTGCATAAATGGCCGCCAGTTTGAAGAAAAGTGGCCACAATTTTGCGGCTGAAGAGGTCCGTGTAAAAATACACAACCTCATAAACCGATACAGGTAAACTTTTCGAATTTGGTTAAATATATTATGAGCTTATGTATGTTTAAATTTTCAGAATCAAACAGAAGAAAATCGGTCTTTCAAGTGGATCACTTTCGGTATAGGACTTGTATGACCGCATCCATGAAATCATTGGCGGTTTAAAAGTGAATGAAAACTCCCACTTGGTAGAAAAAAGCATTTCGATAGGTATTCATAAAATATCACAGTTTAAATTCGTAATAACAAATATTCTTATGTAAATATTAATTTTCAGAATCAATATCGTATTCTGCTTCCGAATCGCCGTCGGCATCCACTAGTCGAGAAGACTTGTTGAGTTCGTCTTCTGCTGGCACGATTGAGTTGCTTGAAGAGGATACTCCCATACCTGAAAAAAGTAAAGAACTAGTTTGAATGCATTACTGAGAGCAATATTAAAAGAGTCCAAAGATACAAACCAAAAATTGAAGTGGTAGATGAGCAGATTATACGTTTAAAAACAAGACTGGTGGAATCAGAAGACGCGAGAAATGAGCTTGTAAAGTAGTTTCTCCTTAGTGATTAATAATTTACTTTCAAAATATATGCTTATTGTTATATCAATAAAACTTACTGATGTATTCACTTAGCACTTTTCAAATGGTCTCGGCTAATCTGTCGTTGTCGCATGCCCTGTTTTCTGTTTGTGGCTACTCTGCTACGTGATTTTTCTAAATTATTCATCTCTTCAAGCCAACGGTTGTTCATAGAGTCGTTTCTATCATTCAGGAAATTATGGAGAGCACACATGCCTTGAGGTGCGTTGTTTAAACTGTTGTCGACGTCTTTTTCAATACGGTGGAAGCGAGCCTTCAAATAGCTGAATGCATTTTCTACAACTCGACGGTATTTCGAAAAGGCGTAATTAAATGTTTTTTTTCGCGCGGATTGGCTTCCACGTCAAATGGATACGGCTTCATGAGATTTGTCGATAATTTGCAAGCAGAATTTCCTATGATAAACACCGGAACATCGACACTACATAACATTTTGGACATATCTCGCATTAAAGAAATGTCCAATTGCAACTTCAGT
Source organism: Odontomyia ornata (assembly GCA_963969285.1). NCBI lineage: Eukaryota > Metazoa > Arthropoda > Insecta > Diptera > Stratiomyidae > Odontomyia > Odontomyia ornata. The sequence continues at coordinate 456,111,054 of OZ017739.1, forward strand.
GCACACGTCTCATAGATACTCCAATAATCCCAACGATCAAGTGATCCTTCGTTGATGTAAAGGAATCGATATCTTTACAAGATAGAGAAACTTACATATATTATGAGTGGTTACTATTCAAGCATTCCATACCTACAATCTATTTATGCTAATAGAACTGTAGAGTACCACCCCTTATAATTGTGGTAGTCTAAACCATCGGCAGCATGCGGTTTGATTTCATTGTGAGTGCCCTCTGAAATCAATTTTCTCGAGTAAATATTATTTATATATTACAGTAAATAGCTTACCTATGGCTCCAAAGCATTGTGGAAGACCTAGTTTTCTGAAACCGTTTACATTTTCTTCTAGTTTTTCCCTAGTTAAGGGAAATACATTGAGATATTTATTCCGTAGGACCTTCCACAATTCATTGCAGAATTCTAAAGGGTTTTCCAATAAGAGGTATTATTTTGAATAGCCCGCTATTTCGGTAGATGTCCCTTTTGAAGCGGTCATTTTTTGACATTTGAGGAGTAAAAACTACGCCATTAATAAAAATGGAACAATACATGCTTCAACAACGCATTGAAGTTATTAAAATTCACTATAAAAATGGTGAAAATTTGGCAGAGACGGCTCGTAAAACTCGAACATTTTGGGTCGTCGTGAAGCACCTTGTCGGACCGCAATGCAGAAATTGGTGGAAATATTCGAGCTGTTGGGGCAACTAAGTGATATGAAGAATAAAAGTCGTGCACATTATTCAAGAACAGGCGAGAATATTGCTGCTGTAGCCGAAAGTGTTGAAGAAAACCCACGTTTGTCCGTGCATCGTCGTTCTTTGGAATTGGGCATTCCACAAACGTCATTGCACCGTATTTTGCGTAAAGATTTGGGTCTTAAGGCTTATAAAGTTCAGTTAACACAAGAACTCAAGCCAGTCGATCATCAACAACGTCGTATCTTTGCTGATCGGGTCCTTGAAGTGCATGAAAATGAACCGGAATTCCATCGAAAAATCATCTTGAGCGATGAGGCCCATTTCCACGTCAGTGGCTTCGTCAACAAGCAAAATTGTTGCATCTGGGGCTCGGAAAATTCTAGAGTTATTGCTGAACATCCTCTCTATCCTCAACGTGTGACTGTTTGGTGCGGTTTGTGGTCCGGCGAAGTCAATAGACCTTACTTTTTCGAAACTAAGGCTGGAGCAACAGTTACGGTGAATGGATTGATTAATGATTTTTTATGGCCGGAATTGGATGGTATTGATCTGAACAACGTATACTTACAACAAGATGGCGCTACGTGCCACACAGGCAACGAAATCATTGATCTTTTACGGGAAAAGTTTCCGGACCGTGTTATCTCTCGAGGAGTCGATCACAATTGGCCATCGAGATCTTGTGATTCAACACATTGCGACTTTTTTCTTTGGGGCCACGTGAAAGAGAAGGTCTACGCCAACAGCCCAGCGTCGATTCAAGACCTCAAAGAAGGAATTCGTGAGGCTATCGAGGACATAGGGCAGCCACTTTGCGATTTGGTTATGGAAAATTTGATGAAAAGGATATGGTCCTGTAAGTGTGTCGTGGCGGTCGTTTTCCTGATTATTTTTCACTATTAACAGCATACCTTTTTCTTTATAATGAAATAAACATTCGATCATTTCTAGTAAAAAATAGAATTTTTCTATTAATAACAAAATAGCACCTCTTGTTGGAAAACCTTGTATTACAGCAGTTTCTTATAAGCCAACAACGCAGAAACTTCTAACCCTTATATTCACTGCTCATGACGATGCTTCTGTCAATCCTGGAAGTCAAAACTAGAGATTACTCATATTCTCAATTATAATACCACCAAAGGAGATGTTGACGTTCTAGATAGACTCTGCCAAGACACTAATACGGAAAGGAAAACTAAGAGGTGGCCTCTAGCATTTTTCTATAACATTTTGAATATCGCTACGGTAAACTCTTATGTAGTTTACCTACATAATTTTTACAAATATCGACGAGAAGGAAAATCACTTTACAGATTTGAATTCATAATGGAGTTGGTGCGCACTCTGAATGAACTTTGGACAGCTTTTCGGCTTATTCTCGAAATTCCAGCAAATCTTTGTGAGTCAATCTTGAGGTGTGGAGTGCCAAATGCTGCAGAAAGTACAGAAACACCACAGCAGCGCCTTACTAACTGGACGTATTGCAACTTTTGCCATTATGTGAAGCGAAGGAAGACCCAAACGATCTGCAGTGATTTCCATAAACCAATATGTGGTGAACATACGATCAGAGTGCGCTTGGAACGCAAAACAATCCTAATGCAACAATCATAAGATTATATCTTCATAAGGTTATTTTTAAATTTACATACATGCATACTATTATGATAATGTAGTTATTGGTTGTATTTTTTATTCAAGTCATTGAAGTATTTTAGGCTGTGTAATGATTCGTTTAGTGATTTTTAAATTCTTTTGAATTTTTTAAGTAAACCTTTTTAGTTTATCAAGTTCTCTTTCGTCTGTTGAATGAAAAAAAATTATTTTTATGGAACAAGAAGGCTGTTAATTTACTGAAAACTGAAAATAAATGAATAAAAACAAAATAATAGGGATACCTGTTAATTCATGCCGTTTTTTCAAAATTGAAGCTTTATTGTGAAAAATTCTTTTGGACGATTGGAAATGGTTTGTTGAGTGACGCTAAGTGATTTTGCAAGTTTGAGATGGATCTTGGTCGAGCAATGTCTCCGATTCGTGATCTACAAACTTTTTTGGCTGTCCGGGCCGTTCATCGTCCTCTAAGTCAAAATTGCCACTTTTGTTACAAAATTACTCACTTTCCCCAACCCCAGCATACAAAAAAGGGTCACTTTTCCCGGGTCAATTTAAATATGAGGACTTATCAGTTGTGTCTCAATTAACTAACGATTCTGTTATCTGTTTAACTGAAACGTGGTTGCCAAACCCTTAATAGTAAACTATTAAGGGTCACAAAACCTTAAATAGTTTACTTTGCCCTAACTTCAAAATTCCTCGTGCTGTTGAGTGTGAAATTGTTAAACTCCCTCTTCCTCATAACTCCTCTTTATTAATTTCCTCTGTGTATATTCCCTGCAATTCTCCCTTAACTGTGTACGAAGCCTTCTTCGATGAACTATCTGCCTATCTTCTTGCTCTTCATCCATATTTTAAAATTATAATTTATGGGGATTTCAACCCACCAACAGTAGAATGGGATCCCTTAACAGCACCTGGCATTTCCTCAATAAATAATCCTTCTTTGTTACTTTCTTCCTTTCTTTCCCTTTGTTCTTTTTCACAGTTGAACCATATTCTACAGTTTAACTTATATTCAACTTGATCTCCATCATCCACCTTTGTCTCTAGCACTGACTCTTGATACCCTTAAACCTCAGAGAATTGCCTCAGTTTATCGTTACAACTTCTTTAGAGCAAATTATGAGGCAATTAAAACCAATCTGGACTCGGTCAACTGGTGCACCTTCTTCCATTCAATCCTACATCTGGCACCCCTCAAGAGTCAATCCTTGGTTCTTTTCTTTTCTTACTGTGTATCAATGATCTTTTCCTCTTGTTGTCTCCTGTATGCTGATGATTTCAAGGTATTCCGGATAATTAGATCCCTTGAAGATTGTCAGCAACTTCAAAATGATCTCTTTAACCTCTATAACTGGTGTAATGCAAACTCGCTTCGTATCAATGTTTTCAATTGTTTTAAAAATGACTTTTACTTTGAAAATTGTTCCTTTAACTTACAATTATACCCTATGCAGCCTCATGTAAGGATCTTGGTGTAATATTTGACCCCAAGCTTAAATGTGATACCATATTTTTAGCATAATTACCAAGGCATCAAAAGTTTCTGGTTTTATTATGCGGTATTTGCACAAGTTTGCAAATATTGCTACCACTGTTCACTTGTTCACATGTCTTGTCCGACCGCTTCTTGAGTACTGCTCAGTAGTGTGGTCTTCTAGACATTATATCTTGTGAGCTCACTAGAAGCTGTTTAGCGTAAGTTTACCGTATTTTGTTCTTCAAATTCAACTTAGCCTATGAGTCTTATGAGCGTTGTCTATACATACTTCTTCTTCCTTCCCTGTCATCCCGTAGAACCTTCTTAGATCAATGTTTCCTTTATAAGTTGTACCACCAACAAATTGCTTCCACTCTAAGTGAAGACTTGCACTACAGACTGTATGCGCGTCCTACTCGGTCTAATAACATTCTCGAGGCTCCGTACGTCCAGATAGATTTATATTTTCAGTCATCAGAAAGCATAACAACCTCGAGCTTGGTTCTCTATCCACGTTATACTTTGTTTTTAAAAATAAACTAAAGACGTTACTTTTTGTGAATAGCGATTAATATTTCCTTATCATTCAATTTTTCAAACTTTCATCTTGCCTCTAATTTCTTTTCTTACATGTTTTAATTAGTATTTTTAACTTTTTTTTGCTTGATTCTGTTGTATAAATATATTTTATAGTACTTTAAACGATATTTCATTGTCGAAGTTTTTATTGTAATTGGATTTTTGTCTGTTAAGTGCATTTAAATAAATAAATAATAAATATGTTTAATTGAATGAGTATACAGAAAAATCATTTGAGCTGGAACAAAATGGCAGCTGTTTTTTACTTTTGAAAGAAACTCTGCATCTTTTGGAAAGATTTGAACGGTTTTTCATACAAGTACGAAAATGGATGCATAATTCAAGCCATCAATTAATGCCATCAGGAAGTTTGTTTCGAAACCAAGGGTGCTTATAAAGCCCTTCTGGTAGGAGCACGCTCCTGCTTGCTCGACATGTTATCCTATGCTCACAATGTAACGTGAATTTTATGAAACATGACAACTTCCTTCATAAACCTAATTACACCGTTAATGTAACTCATTCTCCTTTAATGGTATCCTTGACATTACAAGTAATTTTATATAAAATTTAACACGACTTTTCCCATCTGAATGCAAATCAGAAGATTTAATGTCTTTAATAACTTCACCTCATATTTCAGCGATTTAGAACATCGTTGACTGCAAATAAGTCGTTGCCGGAAAAGGCTGCTCATGAAGCTATTAAAAGGCCTTATAGAGCGACTTATTACATATTTTTTTATACTGATGTTTAATGTTGTTCTTTTTATTGCCATACCAAAATTGCTTGTTTCAAGATGTTCCTTTTTTTCGCAAAAAAAAAGAAAATAAAACATAAGATGTTGAGCCTCAAATTCTCAAGAAAGTGGTAACGGAAAATACTGGAGGAGATGTATTTTTTGGTATCCTACCAATGGTATTCAGGGCAAGTTTATATAACATGATATTGATTTCTTCTCTGGGATTATGACAACATATGCACGACTAAATGAATCATTTTAATGATAGCGCCATTGTTACTAGGTGAAACGGATACAGAATGATAAATAAGCAAAAATAAAGGAGACATAATTGATATAAAATGTGAGAAGGGCAGTTGATTTATTGTGAATCGATTGAATTAATTTCATGAAGGATTGGATTGAGCTGTATATCTTTAGGATCTGATAAATTTAGGAGCCCGTCTAAGATATTATCCAAATGTTATGAAAGGCGTGTAAGATTAAATAATGACATTGCTTGTAATCCAAATTTTTTTTATAATTGTCAAATCTCCTACAAGCTCTAAGTCCACGGCTTTAGAGGAAAAGCAGCAAAGCACTAAAACAGCAAAACACAGCGATGTATGCTTTTTGCGGTTTCTTGCCTCTTAACTTGAAATGAGTCCACACTGGTCCGCAGAAGTCTACACCACTGTTCACGAATGGTCTCGCTGGTTGCACTCCAGATGATGGTAAATTTCCCATCATCTAGGATAATAACTTCGGTCTTGCTCTAGCACATCTAACACAATGTTGAACCACAGACCGAGCCAATGACTTTCCCTTCAATGGCTAAAACCACTGTCTTGCAGTTGCTAGCAGTGCTTGGGGGCCGCAATGTAGGTTTTCTGCATGTATATGATTCATGAGAAGTTTATTGATTGGGTCGCAGAATGGAATAAGCATCTAGTGTTTTGCGTCGTATCAAAGATTTGAGGCTTGTCAACGACCACCGACTCGGATGATCCTTCATTCATCTAAAAAGGACGATAGGTTGCTGATGGTACTAGTGTTGTTAACTTCACGTTTTTTTTTCAACTGACTGATCTCTTCGGCAAAACTTTATTTCTGCATGTTATGCACAATCATTTAGAGGGCTTCATCTAGCTCCAATGGGGTTCTTAAGATGCATGTTGAGCGTGGAACCCTTTTTTCTCTGGTGTGGTTGATGAAGCGTCTCATATATGCTACAATACGTTGTAACCTCTGCATAGAGTTCCTATGGCTCATTTTGTAAATGATTTCATCATCATCAGTTGACGTGGCTAGTGATGTCTGGGCGGTTATACATCTTTTACTTTCGAGCTTATTTCCCAGAAGCTTTCCTTTGACAAAAAATGTAGGCCAAACAGATTTTCTTCCATGCAGAAAGAATAGCCCATAGAACCACAGGTTACAGGATGTAAGTTTTTCCCTTAGAAGCAACATGACGCCATTGCTGCTGCAGTAATTTTTCTTGGACCTTAGCAATTCTTTTTGCTACAAAGGGTTTCAAGTACGATGAATCTGAAATAATCCAAGCTAGAACAATTTCGAAATCTGTCCAAAAGAATGTTCGAGCTTCCTCAAGCCAGATATCAGATTTTACTCGAGACACCAAATGAGCGGATAATGTGGCGGCGCATAACTCTAGTCGAGGTAGTGTTTGACGTCGAAGGGGAGCTACATTAGATTTAGCGCAAAGAAGTCGAAAAATAACTCTTCCATCGTTAGTGACCGAGTGGATATATACTGCAGCTCCGTAGGCTTGCTCAGAGGCGTCAGAAAACGCATGGATTTGGAGCTCTTTTGACTTCTCTTGGGCAAATATGTGTCGTGGGAATTGTATATTGTCTACTGGTGTTAAGTTGGTCCAAAAATAGATCCATTCCCTACGCAGGTCAAATGGAAGCTCTTGGTCCCAGTCGATGTTATGCTTCCAATGTTTCTGTATGAAGATTTGTGCGGTAACGATTAATGGCGACATGAGTCCAAGAGGGTCAAACAGACGGACTATATCTAAAGTCACGATTTGTTTAGTAATGCGTTCTGCTTGATTTATTTTTGCTCTGACTCTGAATTTATCATTTTTCGGTAGCTATGTAAGTCCTAAGGTCTCAACCTCTGCGTTGGTCTCTTTATTAAAATCGAGCTCAATTTCTTGATCCTCTGAAGCGATGGTTTGTAGAAATTGCGGATGATTAGCGCCCCGTTTACGTAGTTAAAACCCTGCTTGCTGTAAAATATGTTGCAATTGCTTCTGCATAAACTTAGCCTCTGCCAAACTGTCGGAGCCAGCTATGCCGTCATCAACGTAAAAGTTGTTCAGGAGAATTTGTGCTCCTAATTGATTGGTGCTGATGTTATCGTGAGCCAGTTTTTGAAGACATTTAGTAGCCAGATATGGAGCCGGCCTAGTGCCGTATGTTAATGTTAAAAGTCGGTAGCATTTAATGTCTTCTTGCAGATTGTTCCTCCACAGAATAAGTTGGAACATGCAGTCATCCGTTTCAACAAGAATTTGCCGGTACATTTTTTGTATGTCTGTGGTAAATACAGCATCCGGAATTGAAGCAGGATGGTAGATAGCTCACTCTGAATAGCTGGGCCGGAACGTAGAACATCGTTTAACGAGTAACCAGTTGATGTTACGCATGATGCATCAAACATAACTCGCAGTTTCATGGTGCTGCTGTCTGGTTTTATCACACAGTGGTGTGGCAAAAAAAAATGTTTTGCGGAGATCTGACTCATGTCCACTTCCTTCACACGCCCCAACTGTTTATATTCCTCCATGAACTTAATATTTTCTTGTTTTAACTTTGGATTCCTTATTAAGCGTTTTTCTAAGGCAAGAAACCGATTCAACGCTATTGGTTTGGATTCTCCCAGGATTGCCGGATCCATTACAAATGGCAATGTTACAATGAAACACCCACTAGGGTTCCTTTTGATTGTTTGTATGAAGTGGTTTCCACATCGTTTTTCTGCAGCTGAGAAATTTGACTCTGAGCTATCAATTTCTTCCAATTCCCAAAATCTTTCTATCAAGTGCTTAATATCGTCTTCACTTGCTGTGGAGATCGCGCAAATAACATTCAAGTTGGAAATTGCAGACATTGATGATGCATGTTTGAGCCTACCACTGACGATCCATCCGAGAATAGTATTCTGGAGGATGGATCGATTTGAATCCATTCGTATTTGGCTATTAAGTAAAAATTGGTGGTAAAACTCAGCTCCAATTAGAACATCGGTTCGATCTGGGTGGTTAAAGTCAGGATCTGCTAGCTCAACATTTTCAGGTATTGCCCATGATGACGTATCCAGTGGCTGTGTTGGCTGCATTGACATGATATGAGCTAAAACAAATGCCTCAAGCCACGAAGAGAAATTTCCCATTCTTTGATGAAATTTGGTGAAATTCCCAATTTTTTTACCAATCTCTCCGTCACCAGATTGACTTGAGATCTGGAGTCTAAAACTGCTCTGCATTCTAACGTTTGGCCATTAGTTGCTACTACAATGATCCTAGCTCTGCCTAGCAAAACATAGCTTCGAGGTTTTTGTTCACAATTCACAACTTGCAGAGTTGTCAATGGCTGGTAGATGTAACTTGATGTCTCATGATCATCGTTGTCAACTGATGCAAGAGTTGTGAGTTGATCCTTGGTGCCTTCGGGTACTAAGTGATGACTTACTGTATTTTGTTCTTCTCCCAAATGAAGCAGTGAATTGTGTCTTCGTCCACATTTTAAACAATGCCGAAAAGTGCATGCGTGTGCTTTGTGGCCGCCCTTTGAACAGTTCACACATAGTCGTTGTTTTTGTACAAACTGCAGTCGGTTGGCGGGAAAATGTAGTAAAAATTTCTTGCAACTGAACAACGGATGGTTACCTTCATTGCGAAGTTTGCACGTAATATCCTTCATGTCAATGGTGATTCCTGATGATACCGTTCTGCTGCTATTAGGCCTATCCTCTTGACCTAATGCCTCTAAGTATTGGAATCTGTTTTCCAAAAATTTTAAAAAAATATTGGAGCGATTGGTTTTACCTTCGGCCCAATGAGCGATTGCTCGTATAAGATATGCGTTTGTCGATCCAGTTTTTTCATCAATAAAAACAGTAGCAGCGGATCCCATTTTGACGTGTCCACTTCTATATAAATTGTTAAATGCCAGCATACTTTCACGGGTCACGTCATGTAAACTTTTGGTTGCAGCCGCTGATGGATTGTCGGATAATTTATTGGATTGTCCCAATAATTTTAGTATAAGAGCTGAAGTTAACACTCTCCTATTGTTGTATCGATCTTGTTAAATTTTCCAGGCAGTATTATAGTTCAGCTCAGTTAAAGGCAGATGCCTGATCAATTTATCTGCCTCTCCCGTAACGTTCATTTTTAAATACCACATCTTTTTATAGCAGGGAGTGGTTGACTATCAATCATCTGGGAGAAAATATCGAAAAATTGCCTCCATTGTAAATAATCTCAATCGAATTTTGGTGTTGTTACTTTCGGGAAATTAACAGGCGGTTTTTCGCCACGCAAATGCTGAATTGATGCTTGATCTGATTTGTTTGATTGCTTTACCTTTTCGGCGAGCACCATCTGCTCTAGCTCAACGTACCTGGAAGAATTGTATCCTGCTGCCTCAGAATTCATACATTCTTCCCAAATTGAATAATATTAGCAGATATTTGTTTGCTACTGTTTTTATCTCGTCGTAATACTCTTTCGTAGTCATGATCTATAGGCAAGTTTATTATCGAACGAATTTCACTGTCTATAGCCCCGACTCAATCCATGCACTTTCTAATTTATGTCACCAAGATTCAAAGTATGCCCTTGAGTTTTTTTCTGTCGGAAGGGTCTTTTTCTATAATTTGCGATAATTTTCTGAACTTCAGATCCTATATTAAGTTGTTTTGCGGCCAACTCCTCCATTCCCTCCATTTTTCAGCTGTATAGGTCTGCATGGGGTCATCAAATGTTAAATGCTCACAAATTGAACACTTATAATTACGACGGCACATGAACCGTGCAATAAGCTAAACAGGTATAGGTTAATTAAGTCACGACGGCACTTAAACCGTGTAACTATCGACACACAATATACATATAAAAGGGATATCAGCAGCACTTGAACCGCGATATCTTCTGCGAAATGAAATTGGTTGGATTGTCACAAAATAATGATTTTATTCTTCATAATAATGATGAAGAATAAAATCATTATTTTGTGACAATCCAACCAATTAAGTGAAATTTTTATATAATAAAAATGCTAAGTCTAAAATCAATTTCAACATAACAAGAATTCAAGAACAAGTACAAGTACATCGATCAAAAGTAAATTGCCTAGGCCAACGTTTGAATCAAAACAATTAAAGGTGAGTGAACACTAAATGCATCATCAATGTGAATTACATTTAAACACGCCAATTTCACGATATCGAAAAGGTAACTGAATAAAAAAATGTAAGGTAAGCATATGATTTAATAGCAATCTGATAATTGAATTGTAGGTAAATGAACTTTATGATATGAAATTACGATACAAAAATCAAAAGTATGAACACCATCTATGTAGCATAGGATACCCATTGACACAACAGGTACTGCGAACATGCGTCAAAACCTTCTACAACTTGAATAATATTTCTATGGCAAACCAAAGTGCGATGATTGGACGAGATTGGTTTAGAGGATTCCTCAAATGCCTCAAGAATATCAATCAGCGTTAGACACAAAATATGAATCCTGCATGAGCACAAAAGCTTAATAAAACCGTAATTTTGGACTACTTTAAAAAATTGAAGAAAATTATGCAAGATAACGATATCATGAATAAACCAGAAAGCATTTTCAATACTGATGAAAAAGGTTGTCAGCTGAATTTACACAAAGCGCCGCAAGTTTTGACTGAGCGCGGAACAGCACGAGATCATCTTGTAGAGCAAGCGCATGGCAAAAAAGTTACTATAGCCTCTTGTTGCAATGTATTAGGCCATGCCATTCCTCCCATGATTTTATTCAAAGGAAAAAGAATGAAACCAGAATGGGATGACTCATTGCCTGCTGGTGCAATCATCCAGATGATCCCAAAAGGTAGCAAAAACACCGAAACTTTTGTGAACTAGATTTACCACTTTGGGAAATTTAAGCTAGCAGGGCTATGTCTCTTGATTTTCGACAGAGCTAAAAGCCATTTAGATTACTCAATCGTTGATGCAGCAGAAGAGTTAGAGATTAAGCTTTTTTGTTTACCTGGTAGCACCACTCATGAACTTCAACCAATGGATAAACGACTGAGATGAGAAAGTTCTTAAATACTGGCCCATACACGAAGACAGAAAAATCACTAAACAAAGATTTGGGATGATTTTTTCTAGGAGTTGGGCCATTGGATATTTCCGTTTAATCCAGAGAAGATTCCGCCAGGAGCATATGCTCCAAGTATCCCTACTTACAAACCCGTCACAACTGGATTGTTAGTTGAAAACTACCATAATTTCATCATTGACGGTGATTGTAGTGACGTCAATGAAAGTTTGTTGGCTTCTCATTCTTTGAATGATAATGACAACTTCCATCCCCAAACTAGCCATCTTGTTTCAACAGATAACTCTGATGAAACCCCACTAGTAACTCAGAGCTCTCGTGTAAAAGATAGCTCAGATAATAATGCACCGTCCAATGAGCGTCATACTAAAGGCCAATCAATCAACTTGTATCCTTATCCAAAAGATAACAGTTCTATCTCTATTCTACAGTCTGAACTCGCCATCTAAATTACTTATGATGAGAACAATTTGTGCAGCCTTGATAGCGAAGATGACATTACAATAGCTCAATCATGACAAAAAATAACCGATCAAAAAATTTTAAGACCAGAGCCCCTTCAAAGTATTCCTGTACTGCGTAGTGAACTCAATATATTTTTTGGAGATATGTAGAAGACTCCAGAAAAAAATTCGGGTCCATAAACTACGCCTAGGGCCAAAGCTATCAATAGTCTTGTCATGAATTGACCAAATCAACTTTTACCGGCAAGGAAAATAAGGCAGTGCCATCCAAAGCTACTGTAAATCAAAACAGACCTGCCAAAGCTACCAAAGGACAATCTGATAAAAAACCTGAACCATCTCAAAATAATTCTCCGAAGTTTTCATTTGCTAAGGGAGAGTCAAAAAACTGCTGCTGAATCTTGGTTTTGTTTTGTGTGCGCCGAAGATAGAGTTGCTGGTATGCGGGCATGTTTTTTATGTGCAACATACATATGTACATTAAGAATGTGTTGGATTAACTGCAGACAACAAGGAAATGTTTATGTATACCAAATGTGGTCCGAATGAAGTGTTGCTTTGAGTCTGTTTTGAACTTATTTAATGATAATTAATCGCCGTAGATATTATGTTCTTCACATAGGGGATAACATTGTTGATTTGCTTTAAATTTTATAGATTTATTAAGACTGAGAATCAAGATTTATGAATGTCATGTAATTGTACGTTTTTAATTTTCACGTTGACATTTTTACTATAAAGTATTTTTAATTCAAAACTAACATTAAAAGCACACTCAATTGATTTACAATCAGCGTACAGTTAATATGGTCACAAGTATGAGCATATTTGCATACATTGGCGGAAATATGGCCACTTCCACTGTTTTGAAAAAAATAAAAATAGCTCCAATAGTAAATATGTTTGCTGTTTTTAGGGTTTTGAACAATAATTTTACAAAACCTTACTAAAATTGCATCCCGTCTGTCCACTCATCCGTCCGTGTGTCACAGCAGTTTTTTCGGAAACTCATTAGCCCTCCGAGTACACACCTATTTTTTCGATCATCGAGTACATATGGGGTCAATTTGACCCTAACCTTCTTTGAACGTATACAGTATCGCCCCCAGTACAAATATTAGTTAGAAAAAATTTCCAGAAATAGCTTGAAAGCTCTTTTAGTAATTCTCATACATTAGAGAGGCCTTAAATGTCCTATGCCTACCTAAAAAAATTCGCGAACAACATGAAAAAACGAAAATTAGCATTTTTACATAAAAAATCGTAACTTATTCAATTTATAATATGTTTGGCTAAAAATTTACGTGGAAACTCTCAAGACATAACAGAATAAAGGAAAACAGAGCCCTATAGTGTCCCTTAAAAAGAAAGTATTTATTTTGCATATTTATACACTCCAACCTGATAATCTTTCACGAGCTCCCATTTTCTACTTTGTCTTATTTTTACTGATCAATGTTGATGTTGATCTCCCTCGTACGGCTGAATTTTCTCGCGTTCACTGAGAATTGCATTCTCCACATCATCATTTTCTGAACATTCAGACAGTTCATAATCCGATGCTCAGAGACGTGGTCGTCTTCAAAGGAACCACTGCCGCCAAAATCATCACCGCTGTCTTCAGCCAACAAACGATTACGCACACTAGATCGCAGATTATATTCTATATTGCTTTAAAAAAAAAATAAAAATACTTTCAAACTATTTTTTTGTCTTTTTGAATTAATCTATCCATTTATAAAGTAAAAAAAAAAATTAAATTTTTATCTTAAAATTGACGTTGAGTACACAATGGGGTCAAATTGACCCCAGGCTGATTTCAAAGGTTTCTCAACAATAACTAACGTCTTCGAAAGGTAAACAAACTATGTAAACTTATAGTCAAGACACTAAAATATACTTAGAAGCCCAAAATACCCCCAACCTCCCGCAGGCCTAGGCGCTGCAATCGGTCAAAGTAGCGTCTGGGGTCAAATTGTCCCATGTGTACTCGGAGGGTTAAGCTAAAAACATAAAATTTTGTATGCAGGTGTAAAGTGGTGCTCTCTTCAAAGTCCAACTACCAAAAAATTCTATAAGGTATTTAAGGGGGTCTCCCCATAGAGGGGAGTGGCCTCCGAAAAAAAATCATCAAAGGTAGTCGATTTGGGTATCAAATGAAACGTCTTGTTGAGAAATTTTCAAAACAGGTCATAAACTGACATTTTTTGCTTCGAGGGGCACACAGGAAGGGGAAATTCAGGAAAAATTTGCACCCCTACCCTCACGATTGGTCACCTGAGATCTGAAAAATCTGAAAAAAATTCTGGAGGTAGGTGTTTATGCGCACAACAATGAAAAATACCTTAGAAGTCAAAATTCACTCAACTTTGTTAATAATCGTATGATATTCGAATTTCACATTTTCCCTAATAAAATCGTATAGGGGCCCTGAAACTTCGATATACCAGCAGTTTTATAAAAGATCTTTATATCCTGTTAGCTTGATGAAAATCGAGTGATATACATGGAAGTTATAGCCATTTGAAATTTCCCCAATTACTACAACAATAACAGATGATTTTGGTATTTTATGGACTTTCCATGGAATCAGTACCTGCAGTTTTGATTTGATTTTCTTGAAATTTTTCAAATAAGGTCAATAACATTGATATTTCTAGGAATTCATGATTTGAGCGTTTTTTGTTGGTCTGCAACAAAATGGCGACCATTGAAAATAGAAAATCAATGGATTTTCTTTTAAGCGTGCACATCTCTTTGACATATTTCTTGACTTTATTCGTTGCTGGTTACTGCATTTCTGAGAAGTCGAGTACAAAACCCTTCTGACATGAGCGTAGGTCTGTCGATCCAACTTGTTTCTTTGTAGTTTGTACACTTGAAAGATACACTTTACTATAAAGAACTGTTTCTTAGCCTAATACTCTAAAATATACGAAAAAAATTTGTACGAAACGTTAAGGTGGCTATACTCGACCCTGGTACATTACGGTAACATACGTAAAATAACTTTTTTGTACTTTAATGTTCAAATATATCAAAATCTTGCGACAACTCTGAAAATAAATCGCGTAATAACGGGATGACCAAGTCGGGCCCGACTTTTTGGACTCAGTACTTACTTTAGAATTAAAGCATTCGAAACTCCCATTCATCGTTCTTTAGAGTATTACAACTGCTACGTGAACTTACTTTATTAACCAATATTTGAAAAAGATTTCCAAATTTATTAAGACTCCTTCTCAATGGCACACCGAAATTCTTGTAAATAAATAAAAGGAAAATAGATGAGTAGCAATCTATATAATAATGAAAGAAATGGACAAGCACGTTTCATTTTCAGAGAAATAATGAATACACAACATGTTAATACATATGTACCTGTATAATGTTAACACAGCCTTATAATAGCTACGAGGATGTAAAACAAACACAAGATGGATCCATCATTTGAAGAAAACACTTGAGAAGTGTCTTTGACTTCCAAACGACGGCATGTCTAGTATATCGATATACTTCAGCGTGTTCACAACAAACAAACATTCGCATTTAGTCTCCAAATAAAATTCGCATTAAGTCTGCCGGAAAATTCCGCAATAACGAAGACACCGTAAACAAAATCAAAATAAAATGAATAACGGAGGGCTGGAAGGTTGTTACACGAATGAAAAAACTTCTGCTTAAGGGATAATTGCGTTTTGCTCTTTTGGGGATAATAAAGGTGCTGCAGATGAATAAATGTTACATAAAACATACGTTTTCTGTTTGATGAAGGAAAATACTGAAGGATGATAAAGAGGTAGAATATTGCTCTGAGAGTAACATTCGAAGAGTAATCACAACATTAAACTGTTATGAACAGCTTTGATACAAAGTGATGATATATTTTGGAAAATGATTCGTTTTAAGTCCCTTATTTTTCTGGCACTTTATGCAGCTACGATGTTTTTGTAGCTTTGAAACTGTAGATAAAAAACAAGGGCTAATTTCTGGATTTCGGAACATTTTTCGGCCATTATTATGAGTTTTCCATCGTCATTATGAATTTTTATTTTTATTTATATATATTTATTTATATATTTTATATATTGTGACTAATTGAAATTTCGCAACCTCTTTGAAGTCTCGAACCTGGGCATTGTATTGTAGATTGAAAGACTGACATACTAGCATGAAGCTATGGCATCTTACCTTATTTCTACCGAAAACCGAATCACATCTTACTCCATTGAATCATTTTGCACAAGTAGACGGGGCGAATGCGTCTATCAGTTTAGTATACATATTGCATCATCAGCAGTAATGATTTTATACCTCTCTTTTGTATGCACTTTTCTCCCAATAATACGTGGAACTTTCACTCCGTTTAAGTAACCTTTAACTTATAGAATCCCGCAAGTTCGAAGTCAGTGACAATTTCTGCTCTAAGCTACCAAAAAAGAGGGGTGCCTCCTACAGTGTGCTGTAGGCTTGACGTGAAGATTTTCAGGGGTAGCGTTGAAAGGGCATGCACATGAAATTCAGTGAAGGGGCCAGGATTCAACGTAATGGTGAATAACTAAAATGGTTGAAGATCACACCAGCCTATTTAATTTTCTGAAGTGAGCGAAAGTGACTTGTTACACTTACACTCTTCCAGGAGAGAGAAAATTGATTCTCCTACTCAAAGGCATGCACAGTCCGTGTGCCGAAAATGATGGATGAATGAACATCATAAAGAAGATATCTTATCAGCTAAAAAGTTCTGGGCGATGAGCTCTAGAAGGAAAAAGGACAACTTACTCTTTCTTAGTCCAGTTCAAACCAGACTTGAAGTGGATAAAGCGATGGACATAAAGTTCCTTGTTTGTAATAGACTTCATTTTTGCAAAACATGTCCGAAAAAAGAAAAATAGAAACCTTCCTTTTAATTTTGCCTAGTTTTTTTTTTCCTCGAGATCGATTTTTGACCGTTATCGTTCGGTCTTCTTCAGCAACTATTTTACTTAACCTAGAAATTGTACTTTACTTAATCTAGAAATTGTACTTCATTACGTTGAGGGATATTTCCTAAAGAGGATAATTAAAACTTCTTAACGAAAATAACACTAATTACTTTTGAAGGGATTACTTAAGAGATTAACTTGAAGAGTCTGCATCGTTGTTCATTAGCACGGCTTTTTCTCTTAATATGGCAAGACATTCCATTACATTCAATTCTTTCGTATCTCTTCCTTTTTGTATTGGCGTTACATCTTCCATTGTGATTTCGTGTCCTTCGGCTATGATATGTTCCACTACTGCAGACATAAAGTTATTTTACCTCCCTATTTTCTTCACTGTTCTTGCTTCACCTAAATGCATTCGCACTCTTGTATTAATTTTTCTTCTTGCTTGCCCAATGTATAATTCGTGACGCTCAGGGCACTTGATCCGGTAGATGCCCGATTTTTTGTGTGGTTGCTGTTTGTTCGATGTTTTTCTTCTGATTTTTGCTACTCGATTAGATAATTCGTATGGATTCATATTGTTTTAGCCTCGTTTTCAATTGGTCATCGACACCTGTAGTGAAAGGAGGTAGATTAATGTCCGTACAGGACTGCAGCGATGGTCTTTGCCTTGTCTAGGGATGCTGGGAACGCGGTGTCGTGGGGCGGATTCTTCCCCCCAGCACAAGGACCCACTATAAAAGAATTTCGCATCCACGAATTCCTGGGGTCAAATAAAGGTCGACCGAAGTCGAAAAGGAGGTAACCAACTAAGGGCCAGAAATTGCTGACTCAAAGGACAAACTGGCCCTGGGGAAGACAGACGGACTTAAGGGGACTTCGTCGTTACTGATGATTCTTATGGCCCACAAATAAGAGTGGGGCATCCAGATGGAGTTGGTGCCCCTCGCACGCAACCAACCGGATCAAGATCCAAACGTAGACGTGGCCATATATTTCCCATTTGGGTGGAAAACTCATACAAAAATAATTTGCATGAACTTTCCCATCAAATGAGAAATATAGATGTGTTATAGAATTATGTTACCGGATCACATAACCCTATACTATAAAGAGGCACGCGAGCGGAAGGCCACTCTACCCGGCAAGAGCCCCTGGTAAACAGCAAAAAAACGGAAGAGCGCGCCCGATGGTTAGCCCATTCGAGCGGAAGAGCCTGCCATCGATGCGGGTCCTATGCCCGGTCAGGTATAATGGAGTGGAAAGGCCAAGTCGTTAATGTTTAACCATTCATTGTTTTATATTTATGAATCGAATGATAACTTAAGTGTTTTACAAGATTAATGAAAGGTAACTGTAAATATCTCTAATTTTTTCATTCAATGATAATTATTTAAAATGAAACTCCCATCAAGAAGAGCTTATAAACTTTTTCCAAGTTATAGGAGTTTTACAAAATAATTTTTAATAATCATTTGAATAAGATAATATTTTTGAAGAATTGAAAGGTTCAAACATAAGCGCTTCCTACAGCCAATACGTAAGAAATACAATTTCCGATAAAAATGAATGTTAAAGAACTTAATAGTAATTAAATATCTATTACGTGATAGAAAAATTAAAGTATTAGGCACATTTTTGACATTTTAGCTCCTAGTTTACATTACAGGAGCCACACAAAGGCTTTTTACAACTAATACAAGATTTATTGGTTTTGTTCCTGCATTTTTGCACGTAATACCGTTTTCTCTTTCCACTACGTTCTTCTTTAGGCTCTGGTGGTATGCTATTATTGGGCTGTGAAGTAGATGGTGTCATCAGGGAGTGGGTATCTTGGTCGACTAACTCCCTTGCCAAGTCAAGAATGAACTTTTTTCTACTGATTTTTTTCTCGGATAGTTTTTTGTACAAAATCCAAGAATTAATTGCTGCCAAATCCAAAATATTATAAAACACTTAAACGGGCCAACGACGAGAAGGTGCTTTGACACTATATTTCTTGACCATTTGATCAATAACGTCTACTCCAAATTTAGTAGCATTGTAAAACTTCACCGTGTTCGGCTTTTTTTTTGCTTCTTCTGGATCAACAAATACATTAGAGTGCAGTGAACTTAGAATCATAACTGATTTTGAAGGTTTTCCTTACTGTAAGTGTGCAGGTTTCAGAGTTGTGAATATGTGTTTCATATAAACTAAGGGATACATTTTTTATAGTAGCTGGAATATCTCTTCGTGTTTTGTTTACTGTACCAACTATTGACGTACGTTTTCAATTAACTTTTTAGCTAAACTTACACTGGCGAAAAAATTATCAGCTATTATATTTCGACCAGTATTCAAGTATGGGTCCATTAGTCGTAATACAACGCACTCGCCTAAATTTTGATTTTGTGGACGGCTTTCATCTCTTCCTAAATATGGGAAACCATTACACAAGTACTTTGAATCAACATCAACGCAAAGCCAAAACTTGATTCCAAACTTGTCTGGTTTATTACCCGTAAACTGCAAAAATCTACACCGAACTTTTATGGAAAAAAGCTGTTCGTCAGCAGTAAGGTTTTAACCATGCTTGTAACATGAAAAACTGTTATGGATAAACTTATTCCACACTTCCGAAATCATTGCAAATTTATCTGTTTGCAAACGTTCAGCCCTTTCTGTTCGCACATCAAAATGCAGGAAACGCATTATTTCTTTGAAACAATTCCGAGCCATGTTTTGTGAACAAAACTGAATACCCCAATTTTCGTCCCAAAGGTCATTCACAGCAATATTTTTAGCCCCACAGGCTCCTCGAGCGTAGATAATTGCAATAAAAGTATCTAATTCATTCAATGGGAATGACCAAGTATTATCTTCAAGTTGGCGGCGAGCTTCGGTTTCAGTACATTCCTGAATATGCCGCAGCATGAAGTCATCAGTGATAAGTTTCCATGCAGATAAAATACTTTCTTTGTAACACCTTTTTGCAAAAGAAGTTGGTCAAGCTTCCTCTGTTAGAATATTCTGTCGTGGATGACGATCAGGTTGATTCAAAACTGATAAGTTTCCAGGAGTCCAACTTACACCACTAGAAGATACCTTGACATCAGTGTTATGGTGAATAATTTCAGTTTGTACTCTGGAACCTCGGCCACGATGCCCTCGACCCCGACCTCTTCCTCTTCTTAGGTTTGCGCTACGCAAAGTCGAGGGAGGTACTGAATCTGAAACAGTGGAGTAAACGCTAATATAATAAAAGGTTTCCTTTTCTTTCAATATGAAAATTCTTATTTTATTTACATCAATATATAAAATAATATACACCTACCACCAGATTCACTATGAGTGTGATCATCATCCCTAGAAGAATCACTATTTTGTGTAATATTGGAATCACTTTCTGAGTCTACATGCAAAATGTGCCTCTCTTCTTCAGTCGGTTCACAATCTGATTGGTCGTCCGGTAAATTTTGCAACACTTCCAATATTTTAGAAGGGCGAAGGGAACGATATTGAGGCATTATATTAGTATGGCGAGCCGTGATACGTCTTTGCTTCGACAAGAACAAAACGATATATTTTATTTCAACAACCCACAACACGAGTATATTCAATGAAATGTAAATATTTACAAAGCACGCACGCAGTGGTGTCAAATGACCACTGCGGTCTTCCTAAGTAAGTGATAATTTTTAATTAGTATTTATCTTGCTATCGGTATACACATATCAGAATAATGTAAACAATGACGAAATATTAAAAGTCATAAAACGACAATGACTTCGATGCTATGGTTTTGATAATATGATTGACCAAAAACTTCATTGGGCTCATTTCACCACTCTGGTCTTTCTAGTGTTTAAACGTGCTATTTTTAAGCAAAAAAAACTAAGGTATCAAAGATTTTAGTATTCACTTTTTGTGAAAATGTCAGAAAATTAAAAAACAATCAAAACACGAACGTTGAGGGTTTACAAATGAGTTCATATCGCGTTTCGAGAACAATCGCTTTATCGGCAATGGTTTGAGATAGCATAAAGAACTTACTCGTAAGATTCAGAATTTTGATTCAACAAACGACCATATTGATAATTATTATAGCCTGCATTAAATGATTGAAGGTTTTCAGTTCCATCATGGCGGAAATTCGGAAATCACGATTCAAATTGCTGTTGACTCTGTTGGTCGTTTGCTTGTTTATCCTTTTTTTATCTCCTCTGGGCATGTCTTTTTTTATGGCAACTAATATTAACACAAGATTTATAATTTTTCGATATTTGACCTGACCCGAAATTAAATTATGTGAATGTTAAATAGAATCGCGATTATATACAATAAGAAAAACGTTTTTCTTCAATAATTATTGTTCGTATCAATTACATCAAACTTTTGCTCGAGATTCCCGAAATCTGTTTATTTACTTGGAATTTTCCATGATTTTCCTTTCCATCTTCTTTCTTCTTAAGCATAGTTTGCAGTATACAGTGGCGGACAAAAGTCTACGACAACTCCTAACATTGAGATTTTGGTTAATTGGGAGCTTTAAACAAAAATCCATTGATGTGCATTTTTCAGTAACGTAAATGTATTTATCAAAAAAAAAAGACAAAAACATTTCATAACAAACTTAAGGAGAAATTCGTAAAAACATAAAAAAAATGAATGGAGAAAAGTCTACGACAGTCAGTGCTGGCTGACTTTTACACAAAATATTTTCAACTAAACGTATTGGAAATTTTATAAATTTTTGCTGGCTTAATACTTTCGCATCAATTACTGCTTGCAGTCTTTGGGGCATAGAGGCAACTAAATAAGCAGTTTCTACAGATATGATTTTCTCCCATTCTGTACCAAGCGCTTCCTTAAACAAATTTTTATTTTTAGTGCGACATTTTCGAATTTTCCGTTCCAAAAGCTCCCATACATGCTCTACTAGGTTTGAATCTGGACTTTTCAGAGGCGTATTAAGTTGCCTGGGAGCGTAGTACAACAACCAGTTCTTGACGAAAAGTGCTATACGAGTATGTTTTGGATCATTGTGTTGTTGAAAAATCCATCTCCTTCCAAGACCCATCTTCTCCACTGATGGCTTCAAATGTTGCTCTAACAGGTTCTTGTAATCATAAAGGTCTATCGAAGTTTCAACAAAAGCCAATCTGCCAACCCCAGATGCAGCGATGGCTCTCCAAACCATCACATTACCTCCACCGTGCTTGACAGTAGCAATCAAATTGTTGGTCTCTTAAGCCGTGTTCTTTTTCTTCCATACTTTACTTTGACCATCACTTCCAACAATGTTGAAATTGGACTCATCTATAAAAAGGACGCGATTCCAAAAACCATTGTCCTTGTCAATATGGGCTTTGGCAAACTGTAGACGCAGAAGTCGGGCTTTTTACGTGGAGTTCTACTGTGAATCCCATTAATATTTAATGCTGTTGTGATGGTTCTTGCATGGACATCCTTTTTTCTTTCCGTAGCCACTTGTTTCGCCAAATCTGGAGCACTTATTTTTGGATTACTGTTCACTTCTTTTGAATAAAACTAATGTCTCTGCGCGACAACTTTTTCGGTCGGCCGTATTTTCAATGGATGATTGTACACACAGAAGTACGTTTGAGTTTAAGTGATTTTGCAATTTCGGAGCATGATTTATTGTCGTTTTTATATTGTATGACCAAATTTCGGATATCACTAGAAATTTCTTTTCGCGATGTTATTCTGCGGTCCTTACAGTTAGATACTAGCGATAAAATTAAAACAAATTTGCAGTAGCACATATACAGAATGTTAACAACACAAGTAAACAAATACTGACGACATTCCGTTACGTTTAGTTGGAAATTTTTTGTGTATAACTTTGTCAACACTGACTGTCGTAGACTTTTGTCCATTCGAATTTTTACATTTTTAGGATTTTCTCCTTAATTCTTGTATGAGAAGTTTTAATCTTTATTTTTTTATAAATATATTTACGTTACTGAAAAATGCACTTCAAATCCAACACCGAAATTGCACCAAAAACCCGATACTTTGCTTTAGATGTATATTTTTGCTGTTGGCTTTTAAAGTGGTAAAAGGTGTGTATCAAATATCGGAGTCTAAATATCAAAGTAGATTGCTGCATTGCTTTCGAGTAAGTTTTTGTATTCTTCTGATTCAATTTCACTCAAAAACAATACATTTCTTTTTAAGGATACGGTGTAAGGAAGAAAGAGATAAATAAATACATGATAAACGTCCACACTAAAATGTACGAATGTACTTGGCAAGGTTATACAATTCTGGTTGACTATTCCCTTCTCACTAATCGCGTTACTGTGCCGTGGTTGATCTTGAGAAGTCTCTATCCTCAGCCAAAACTACAATACAAACCATTCCTCGCAATGCAGGAAACTGATTTATTCCCTTAATCAAGCGCGCCAATCCAATCACGTCGATAGTGACAAAATGCAGTTCTTTATCGGATTAACGGTTTCGGATATGAACGCTTTCGGCCAGAGACTTTTCCCAATAATATTCCACAGCAAAATTGACTTAAAAGCGATCACTCAACAGTTCTGATTTGAAGAGTCATTCATCGCAATGCAAGAAACTGAAGCGAGTTTGGGTTACGGACGTAAAGAATCTACGGGACATTGATATTACTGAAAATGACTGAGGCAATCGTGACAGAGAACGAGCAACATACCTCCAATCAACGCAATTCCGTGCAGTTGCCTGTAACTAACACGGGCAGCCCCGGTCGACTCCAGCAGCTTGACGTACAATGACACAGGCTTGCAATGAGCTTCTGAATTGGAATTCGAATCTTTTAATACTAGTTGAGCTTGATGAAAATGCGTGGAGATCACGAAGATAAAAAGTGCCTTAATCAGTAGTCAACATTGCATTTAAATTATGATAGCTTTTCAAGATGCTTCCGATGCAAATGGGTTGTAATTTCCTTCACGCATTCATTTACCGCGATAATGTATACGATTTGCACAGGGCGGAGATTTCGTAGCCATAGAAGTTGGAAATGAAGCGTAGATACTATCTCGTAATGTAGCCAATCAAAAGTCTGGATTTCGGATCGAGGATCGAATTATAAATTTACTTCAACGAACAAACTATACTCAGAGAATACCTTCTTCTTCTTAGCACTGCAGCCTCTATCGGGCCTTCGCTTCCTGCAAACAGCGCCTCCAACTGTCTCGGTCCGTTGACCGCGTCATCCAACTCCGAAACCCGAGCAGCGATGAACTGTCTTCGTTGACCGAGTCAGACCAGTGCTTCCTCGGTTCCCCAACTGGTCTCCGGTCTTCAGTTCTCCCAACGAATACCTTCTTGGATATCAGTTATTCGTCCATACGATTCATGTGTCCAGCCCATTGCAGCTTCCGCAGTCTTACATTCCTTGAGACCTCCGGTTCATCAAAAATTTCATACAGCTCATGGTTGTATCGAATTCGCCATTGGTCCCCGTCTAGCTTCGCTCCAATTACCTACGCTGGCATAAATAAATACGGTGACGTAGCGTGGCTTCAATGAAAAATTCTTAATGGGGTTGGAAAAGCTAAATGACCCACTTCACGGACGACAAAACATTACTCATCCTAACCACAAAAATCATTTGACAATCATCCACCCCGTTTCAATTCCATTTCATCCCCAATTTAGTACAACGGTAAGGTGTTCCTACACTGTAAATTGATGTGGTAGATTTAAATTGTACTAAATGAACTAAATGTAAACGAAGTAAAGAAAAATGAATAGGATTTGAACTAGCAATAAAAGTTAAATCTCATAATGAATATAATTAAATGGAAGCATTTAAATTTAATATAAAAGGAAATTGATATAAAATTGCATTTAATATAAGAGATATTGATACAAAATTACATTTAATGATAATAATAATAATAAGAAAGAAAACTATTTTACAAAAGACGATTATAAATGGATATAATTATTTATTTTTCTAAATCTGCCATATAAAATCACAAGTAGGGGATAGGAAGGTTTTTGAGCAGTTTGCTTATGAAACTGCTCGATTAATACATACCTTTGCAGTAAATGACTGCCTTCCAGTACGCTGTTTTAGAATCCGGCTTGAGTAATGTTAAGCGTTCTTCCCTTTGCCGAGTTCTTCTGATTTTATCCGCAATTCTCTTGATCGTTGAGCTTTTGCTGTTAGTTGCGTTGTCACGATAACTCATACAGTCCAGATATTTGTCAAGTTTTCCGAGAGGCTGGATAACGATGAATTTCTAAACGTCCTTTCGTTATCCTTCGTCACAATTGTTTCTTTGATAGACCAGTTACAGTGTTCCATTCGTAGGGTGCTTTTTCGCTAGAAAAATGTTCCAAAACACATTAGCCCGTATAATGCTCAGGTTTTCGTTAACTATTCTGGGTTTGGTAAGAAGTTGGCTGGCCCCTCCACTCATGAGCTAGCCATCAGGTAAGCTCACCCCTTATTATGACGTTACAGGTGCTTCTTGTGGTCCAAGGCAACAGATATTTGTCGATTTCACATTAATCCAGACGAATTCATTTGTGTTTTATTTCGTATATGCTACGAGTATATCTACTAACTTATCAACCAACCATCCATTAACCATCTAGAAGCCAAAAAAGCACTAGAGTGCCCCAAGCACATGCTACGAAAATCGAGCCAAATTAGTAACACCTTAGTGTTGGATATCTTTGTACACCCCGGAGTCGTTCTTTGATAGGTTGCGCTTCCTTTATTCTGAATTTGCCTGTCAATCCTCGTCGTGGGAGCACAGTTGAACTTAGTTCTTTAAAACGGTTGAATACGTTTCAGTCTAGAGTACCGCCCTCCATAGGTGAGTCTACGGATACCCCCCTCCATGAGGTTGTGCAACTTGTTGAATACATAATGCAATACAAACAGAACACACTAGTTTATTTATCGTTCGGATAGAGTTGAAGGGATAAGTGAGTTATTGGTTCTTTTCAATGATGTAAACTAGAATGGTTCAGTTAAATTTAGCTGACAGCACATATCGAAATTCATAAATGGAGGCATAGTTCAGGGAAGTGGCAACTCAGGGAGGTGTAATATCTTCATACATGATGAATAACATTCTTTTGGAATTAGAGAGACCTAGAGTTTTGTGGTCGGGTATCTTTGATTTCATAATCAGCAAAGCCAAGCAATTTGTCCTGAAGAAAGTCAGTCCTTAAATTTTGGCAAAACGTAAATGATGCTCTTTATCGTTAAAACGAAATTCCTTAACTTTACTCTTGCCCGTTTCAATGGCAATGAACTTTCTTTACCTCTAGCTCATGTATTGCGGAAATCTAAATATAGAAAATCATACCATGAAAATAAGGATTGCTGTCTACGCCAGACGAAATACTTTTTATGAGAAGGGTTCAATCAAAAGCGCTTTATTTAATACTAATCGTTATAAATTTTAAAAGAATATAAAGCAAATTCCAAACAATAACAATTAAAAAACTTAATGGCCCAAATGGCTCTCTAAATTTGTACGTTATCATTACACATTTAAAAAAAAAAAAAAACTAGCAAATTCAAATCAATGAAGATTATTACATATTTTTTAAATTTAATTGGAAAAAGGAGAAAAAACCAACCAACACTATTCTAAAATTATTTATAATCTTAACACTACAGTGAACTTTGATCCTACACCTTATATGTTTTAACTTAATTCTAATAAATGCTATCAAAAACTTTATCTTATACTTAAAAAAATCTATAACAATGTTCCTAACCTAAGCGTTTTACCTTATCTCTAACCTAATATAATAAACATAATATAAACCTAACCTATACCTAATTTTTAACAAACATAAACAACAACACTAAATGTAGCAATAATGAGCTGAAACTCAAAAACTGAATAACGAAGAACACCAAAACTGAAAAATAAACACGAATAATTTAGACATTGTCATTCAGCCACCAATACCTAGATTGCCCCGTCTCAACTCGATTAGCCTCAACGAATCTAGCAAATGAGTATCTCCATTGGAACTGTTGGTCTCGTGAACTCAAATTAGGAGGATATTTTATCTTCTTATCGGTGGCCCGTCGATATATGTGATATATGACTGGGACGCCGTCAGAATCAAAAACATATCGATTCATGTCCAAATACACGAATGCTTCTGGAGGAATGAAGCCAGTAGCGAGGCAAGTCGCTATATACCCGTCTGTAGGGTGGAACGGCTGTGAGATCCAAGGGTTTTCACTCACAGTCACAGATCTTGCGATGTGATTCCGAAGAAGTTTCAATATGAAAATATCGAGTCTAGTCACTTCAGCAGTTTGATAAATTCTTCTATTCGATATATAATGTTTCCAATCCGTCTCAGGCTTTCTGTACAAACCAGTACATGCACGAAGACATTTCCTTTCGAAAACTCTTAATTTTTCCATAGTACTAGCACTCTGGTTGTACCAGATCTGACATCCATATGTCAAAACTGGTCTAACCAGTGTCTTGTAACAGATAATTTTGACCTTTTGATCAATGTATCTGGAATGAAAGAGCTTCCGAAGGGCCATGACTACTTTTAGTGCCTTACTGAGCATGGTTTCACATGTTTAGTATAGTACAGATACTGATCGAGATAAACACCGAGGTATCGAACACAGGATTTATGTGGAACCCGTTCAAGACTACCCTCACCAGCCATGATGTGGAAATCTTTCCAATTACGTTTCAGGTCTTGACTGACCCCCTGCAGCGTTGTCCGAAACAAGATTGTTTCACACTTTTGCGCATTGATTTTCATTCGCCAATTGTCAGTGTACAGCTGTACATCATTGAACATTTTTTGGAGATTGCTCTGAACTATTGTAGCTTTTCGGTCTGCCGTATAGATGATCAGATCATCAGCAAACGCTACCAATGATCGCGTTGGCGAGACGTTAAAATCAAAGCCGTTCAATAGCTTGCTAATGAAGATTGAAAAGAGCAGAGGCGCAGTAACTGTTCCCTGCTGTAGACCATTCAAGACCTTGAACTCGCGCATTGTTGTCAGATTTCCATCAGTTACAAAAAACGATTTCCCGTATAACATACTACGCATCATGGCGACAAGGTGTCTGGGGAACTTGTCCTGAAGGAGTTTAAAAATTAGTCCATCTAACCATACCGTATCAAAGGCTTTCTCCAACACAATGTCTATCATTTAGTTTCCAACAGATGTCTGAGGTTACTTTCGTTATTGCATGTGTGGTCGAATGCCTGGCCCGAAAACCAAATTGGCAATTCGGCATCAACTCATTTCCCTCAATGTGGGCGTTTAATGCTCTGTTGAGTATCACTTCAAACACCTTGCTGATGTTAGGCAGCAAGCTAATTGGGCGATAGCTTTTGGGGCATGAAGATTCTTTTCCTTTCTGCAAGATCGGAAATACCTTAGCCTTTTTCCACTCATTTGGGAAATATGAATTGCTCAACATGTTGTTGAACACTATGCAATAGTTTCTAATAGCAACCTCAGGCAAATGTCGGAGAACTACATTTGGAATACCATCAGTACCACATGATTTCTTGTTGTTTATCTTGCGAAATATGAAACACAAGTCTTCATAGCTGACAAAATAATCAATAAGATTCAAGCTCGGTACGAGGTCAGATGTTAATGTTTCATTGAAATGAAGAATTGATTGGCCGTTCAGGCTTGATTTGAAGTAGGAAACTTTTGCTTCAACGACCTCTGAAAAAATTTCGTTCCCTCTCTCAGGGTTTGGTAGATGAACCAATTCAAAATGTGTTCCAATCAGGGCAAGTTTATCCAATCCTTCACAAATAATCCTGTTTCCATTTCTATCCGGAGTCGTACTATTAATTTCGATACCAGCCCTATCGAGAAGATTTATCTCATCACTAGTGACTTCAAGATTCGATACCTTCACTCGAGACTTCTTGCGGAATATGCTATTCACTTTCGCGAACACGCCATCTGGGTCCTGTGGGCTAATACCCCTCAATTTTTCCGCCCATTGATTGCTGACCTCACTCCTGAAGTATGACCGGATTAAGTTCCGGACATTCTTCAGATGTAATTTCAACAAAGACAACGAGGGATGGTTGTAGTCCAAAAATCGTCGATAAATATTGTTGACGCGTGTGAGAAGAAGGCTTTTCAATCTTTTCAACCTTGCGATGGTGGGTGTTTCATATCCTTCCATATTGTTTCGAAGTTTAATCTTGGGAACGACTTTCTCAATCGTTTCCAACGTCAGCTTCTCTAACTTCGACAAATAGACATCTATTTCATCGTTAGTTAGATTCCTGTCATTAGGAACCATTGAGCAAGAGTTGCCACTATCAGAAGGGAGACATTGCTTCTAGTACTCGCGATTAAACTTCTTTTGAAACTTTCCCCAGTCTGTTTTTTTGAAATTCAACCGATGATTTTCATGTTGATCTGGAATGAGGAAGAAATCATCCCTGTGATGATTGATTTCCATTACGATTGCGTTATGGTCGCTATCATAAGGAAGCACCTGCAGTTTCCGTTGCGTCAGCAATGCAAAGGTCCAAATATGAATTTGTCCTAGGGTATGTTGGGAACTCCGACCCATATAGAGTGCACCTGTATTCAATTTGGTTCTCTGTTATCCACGGTTTCAGGAATAGACCTCTTGGATTATTGGTGGCGTTCAGCCATGATGTATGCTTGGCGTTCAGGTCACCAGCAAGAATATAGTAGTTATGCAGCCTATTCAATTCGAGTATTTCGAACAAGGAATTGAGCTCCTCCTTGAGCTTGAGAACAGTTCCACCAGTTGCATAGGCAGAGATAACGAAGAGGTTATCCCCACCTGGCAGTGTGATTTTGATAACGGACACTTCAAGAGATTCAAAGCTTTTGAACTCGACTTTTTCAATATTTTGGAAACGATAGGGTCTTCGAACCAATATCCCGGTGCCACCTCCCCCATCACCTGTTACCCTATCGTTTCTTACGAACTCAAAATCCTTGAATCTCATGGAGTGCCATGAACTGAGGAAGGTTTCGGTGAGAAGCACGATGTCAGGCTTTTGTCTGGCAATGAATTCAAGAAGATAATCACGCCGATGTAAAGTAACAATGGAGTTGACGTTGATCGAGATGAGACGAATCCTATCCGTGGGAATGTGTCTGGATGACAACTTATTTTGAGGCATTTGAAAGCCCTAAACGCTGACAAACAATGTTAATTTTTGAATCTTGTTTATCGATTCGCTCCGATAAGGAATTTAATTGTTGATAAATTTTAAGGAGCAGCTCATTATTGCTACTTACATTATTTATTTTATTTACATTGTCTGCTGGTCCTCTCGCAGCAAGTGCAAATGACACCCCGGGCTTGACGAAGTTGGTAGGTATCACACTGCGGTGTGCTTGACTTTGTTTTGGAGTTACTTTAACCTTTGCATCTTGATACCGGGGGCATCCTCGATATGATGCTGGATGACCAAAGGCACTGCAGTTCACACAATATAGTTTTTCTTTTGGCTCCGCCTGAGCCAATTTGCACTCGCCGGGAGCATGAATGTCTTAGCATTTCACACACCTATATTTCATGGCGCAATTGGCAGCCGAATGCCCGAATCTTTGACACCTGTAGCACTGGTTGACCTCACTTTTCTGGAGGCGTTCCCACCTCACTACGCGGAAGTTCAAGTACCGTATTTTCTGCAGGGCACTCGAACTACTTTTGCTCGAAATCTGGACTAAGTAGTGAGGCAAGTTTTTGCGCTCCACAATCGATCTCCTCGTTGCAAAGTTTTTGACTGTAATAAATTGTATTTCTGGTGCAGCTTCTTGGAGCACCTGAAGGAGATCGACTGTGTCCTCACCACAGTCCAGACCCTTCAATAAAAAGGTTTGGTTCTTCTCGCTTTTCGGGGTGTACGTGAAATGCGGAACATCTCGAGAATTTAAGGCACTTTTTGTTGCCTGGAAATCAACCAGCGACTTAGTCCTTATTGTCAATTTATCGGCATTGACTCTTTTTATCTGAAAATCTTTTAGTTTATTTTCGGCTGCCAAAAGCCGAACCATATCTTTGCCCGTTTGCCCAAACACATTGATTGGTGGGACTTTTTCTTTTTTTCATCAATCTTAACGGAGGGACCAACAGACGGACCAGCAGACAAACCTTTTGGTTTTTTCTCCTGATTATTAACTCTAAGATATTCAATGAAATCATTATCTAATTTTGACGTTTTACCTGTATCCTCTTCAACGTTCATTGTTTCTTCCAGACCAGCTAGCGCTGCATAATAATTTCTGCTTTCGTTTGCGCCTCCTGCGCTGAGGACATCCTCTTGATTAGCTTCTTCCTGTGGCTTTTTAATTTTCTTCTCTTCGCTTTTTGGGGTTGCTTGTCGGCTTTTCTTGCTTTCTTTATCCTTGTTGAACGTTAACGTTCCAACAAGTGCTTCTAAAGATTGAACTCGAAGCTTGAGTTCTTCATTTTCCTTTTCGATTTTTTCAGCTTTCTCTTTTTCTCGGATCAGCTGTTCGATCTCTATAACCGATAGGATTGTCGGGTTTTGTTCTTGATTCTCGTATTTTCTTTTAATTTTTTTTTCGCCCATCATCATTGGCGATGGGCATGGTCCTTCCGATTGATGGCTGAAGCCATCGGGTTCCTCCATCTCGTTGCTTTCGCAGCGAGACTAGAGGAAATGTTCTCAGACCGGGACTTTCCTTGAACGTATTTCCACTTTTGATATTTCTTCAGGAAATGAATTTCAGGTATTCGATAAATGCTCGAATAATTCAACGGTGACGGGTTTCCCAATAAAATCAAAATTTGCTTTTGACTGGCTCGTAAAAAAATATTTCAATTGTCTGAAACTGACTTTTGCGAAAAATTAATTAATTATTAAAATTAATGACAGGAGCGATTAAAAACACGTCAAGTCAAGTCAAAAGCGCTTTCTTATGAGAAGGGTTCTGTAGCCTTAAATGATGTTCTGAACGTACATCGGAGTAGGTCGTCCAATTTTTACAAGTCTAGTCTGGCTTGCTATAAGTATGTTTATTTAATGAAATAAGTTCAATTAATAGCCTAGACATGCATGCGGCTCAGCATACTACATAAAACCTAATATAAAATGTTCTGAACTCTAGAACAAACCTCGTATCAAATTCCCAGTACAAATGGAATTTCTCTGTATCAAATGAATTAAATTGACCTTTTGACAATATTTATGCATTTTGACAGAAGTTTACCAATTAGTGATGCTGGTCGTACCATTTCACATGCGAATATTTGAATAATATAGTGAAAAATTAGAGGAATTTATAATTTTCTGGCATTTCATTTTGACACCTAACTTCACATGTCAGCTCATACCAGGTTTATACTACGATGCATTTGCATATGCTTCACGGTTGCCTAGTTTACTGTTCTATTCCATATGCATATGTATGTGTTCGCTTGAAACTGGGACAAAAACAATGAATTT
This sequence comes from Odontomyia ornata, assembly GCA_963969285.1. Taxonomy (NCBI): domain Eukaryota; kingdom Metazoa; phylum Arthropoda; class Insecta; order Diptera; family Stratiomyidae; genus Odontomyia; species Odontomyia ornata. The sequence continues at coordinate 456,143,368 of OZ017739.1, forward strand.
GTATTCGAAGAATCAAAAACAAATGAAAAATACATCTTAACTAAAATACCTCCTGTTGAAGACACAATCGTATGACAACCAATTGAACTTAAAACGATATTTAAAATGCCAAACATGCAAACATTTTCCTTAAAATATTATTCCATTCAAACCCCTGATGGTTACATTTTCACGGAGTTTCTTTTCATTATTCTAATGAAATATACTTCCCTCGATAGCAATACAAATTCACCCCAACTCCCATGCCTCTAAAGATGGGTACATGCCAACAAAACGTACAAAAAGGAATAGATAAGTATTCGAATGTTGACTCTGGAAGGCATTCAATCATTATTTCGTGTTTTTTGGGACGATTCTTGGCTTTAATACCCAATTTCATAAAATGTCAAGAAGAGTTCCAAGAAAACTTGAAGCTCTTCGATGAACGAAATCGATACGGTGTGGTTATAATAAATAATAAACTCTTGACATTTATTAGATTTGGTATAAATATCTCATATTCGAGTAATGAGTAAAATCAATGCCCCATTACACAGACCGGATGCATAATGTCACAATAGGCACAATACATTTAGACCTATTCGCCTGTTCTTTTAGACCAATTGAACAACTGTTAATAGTTACTACGATGACGTCATTTATGTTAATTGCTTTCGTTCTGGGCGTTGGTAAAATAGTACAAGAATATTTAAAGTTTCGAATGCTACTGCTACTGAATAAAATTTACATCATTATCTTTATTAGAATTACTTTCTTCAACTTCCATTTCCTGAGCTATCGTTAGTGCCTCTAGCACTTTGGATTTCTTCTGGAATAGTTTGTTTTGCAGTTTTCTTCGCCATTCTTACTTTATTGATTTGCTTCAATGGTTGTGCGTTTTGAATTTTGATCATTCTCGAAAAGATCTTCGAGGGACTCTAGCCGTAGTCTTTTCTTGTCAAAGTCGGATCATTCCTTTTCGTTATCGATTATTTGCGCTTCCTTTTATTGACGATTGCCGCCAATTTTGTATTCGCTGCCTCCCCGTGTTTCCCCAACAGTGGAAAGCCATCGGGCTCCTCCATACAAGCAATTTGTCTTTGGATTCTTTGCTTTATTTGATTAATCGAAGTAAAATAATATTCGATAGAATTCCTTGGGTCAATTACTTTGACGATTTAAGCACTTTCCAATAAAAAATTAACTTTGGACTGACATTTAAAACAAATAATTTAATTTTTTGAATTTTTTGAACACATCTGTTCACAATAAATGCTTGACGTAGCCTCAATAAAAAAAGATTAAATACGCCAAAGAATACGGCTCACAAATAAAATATTTTATTCAGTTTTGACGATTTTGAAGACCAGCTGCATACACAGGAAAATAAAGCTCCAAGTATGCAGATCTGTCATTAGACCTGTGTTATGCTATGGGTGTAAAACATGGACCCTAACCCAAGCATTCGCAAGCATAATGAACACCTTCGAGCGTCACGTCCTGAGGCTAATAATCGGAGCGAAGCGAAAAGGAGACCAATGGCAAATTGGATGCAACCATGGAGTGTATGCAATTTTTGAGTCAGACTGCGGAAGCTGCAATGGGCTGGTCACATGAGTCGTATGGAAGAGCAACAGATACCCCAAAAAGGTACTCATTGGGAGAACTGAAGGACGGAGACGAGAGGGGAGACCGAGGAAACGCTGATCTGACTCAGTCGACGAAGACAGTTCATTGCTGCTCGGATTTCGAAACTGGAGGAGGATTTCGAATTGGAGGACTGAGACGGTGGGAGGCGCTTGTTGCAGGAAACAAAGGCCCGATAGGGGTTGTAGCGTTACAAAGAAGAAATCGTTTAATCAATGTGTTATGGTTAATTTTCTTAAAATGTATCAAATTGGCTTATAAATTTGGCAACTAACAAAATGCCATTTTACCATGTTTTCACAAATAAAATGAGACACTTCTGTCAAGCAAAGTCATGCAAGCTTACTTGTGAATACTTTCATATGGTTCACCAGATTAGATAATTTGGTCTGGAATAAACTTAGTATTTCAGAAAAAAAACGGTGAACTGAATTTTATGGAGCGGGTGCCAAATCAATTTCTCCGTTTTGAACAAACAGGTAAAACTGATTTGGCATTGATTTCATTAGACTTATTTCAGAATTTTTAAAGCATTTTGAAGTCTGAAACTATCATGCATAAGTACCAGGTATACTATAAAAATTAGATTTAAAAAAAAATCCAAATGAAATGAATGTGAATAATGTCATGAATGTATTATTAAGCTTAAAATGTAAGAGCCAGTGACTAAGTTAATGGGCAAAAGCTGATTTTTTGTGCGTATTCGAACTATTATAGATGAGATTGCTCGGTAGTTACAACTTTTAACTTCAGGGCCCTTTGGCTGATGTGAGGTCCTAAAAGTGCCTGAAAATTATCGAAATTACGTCATAGTATAAAATTTAAAATTAATGTATGTTATTCTGGTATTTATTTTATAGGAGAATTTAAAGTACCACACTTTGTATTGCAGAAGACTAAGACAGTGCTTCTGCTGGAGTTATATGTTATAAAGGCTGAATTTTTTTTGTTCACTCTTACTATGTTAGGAAAAAATGTTCAGAGGTTTCAAGGCTCACTTCAGAGACCTTTGACAGATATGAGATCTAAAAACACCAAAAAACTAACCAAGTTAAGGGGCAGTATAAATAGTTCAATTTAAATATGTGGGTTGTCAGAAATTATTTAAAACTCTAGACAGACATGTAGTATATGAAGCTAGTATACCACAGATATAGATTATTTACTTTTCAGAAACGTTTTCTAAAGTCTTAGTTAGCTAATAACGTAACAAAATTGTATTTAATCACCATGAACTTGAGATAGCATTTATTATGAATTGTAAAAACTTTATCGCAACGCCAATCTAATGAATGTATTATGGCTAGAGTAATCACCATCCTTAGCAACACGACGTAATGTAATAGCTTGCCCAAGCTACTCAAACTTATATTAACGCCAACCAGGACTATTTTATATTATAAATTATATGCTCGCCTATCGATTATTTTTTGAACAGCTATCGGGCCTTGCTTTCTTGTATGAGCGGATGCGTTTCAACTCGTTTGTGTTTAGTTATAATATCAATGATTGCCATGCTATACTCATTCATATATGGTCCATTTTTTATATGCGCGTACTCTAAAGGAGTTTGAGTCGAGCAGTCATCGAAGGAGCACGGATCGAGCATCGATCAGCAAGAGCTTACAAAAGTTTTTCAGCAAGCGGTTTTCGGAGGTTTTTTTGGATATTTCCGGAGGATTTTCGGAGGATTTATATGAATACTGAATTTTGGAGGAAAGTGGAAATTTCAGGAATTGCGGAATTTTAGAGGAAAAATTTGTTTGGAATTTGTGGAAAGGAGTTAAAGCGCCTGGGCAAGGCGCGTAGTGCGAGCACAAGTGGAGTGGAGGGGGAGGAAAGGAAAAGGAGATGAATTTGGAGTGGGAAATAAACAAAAAATATTATTATTAAGGTTTTTTTTATGTGTTACTGTTTTCGTTTTTTGTAATGTAATTATTTTGCTTTTTAGTCTTTCAATTACTAGATAATAAGGGTGCCAGTTTCGACTTTCTTTTATTTTCCCGCGACAGTAATCCAAGTTCTGTCTTGGAATCTATGGGTCTGGGGGAAAGTAATGAATATGGGGAGCTCTCCACCGCTAAATCTAGTTTCACACGAAAGGGGAGAAAAAACTTGCAGCATTTCTCCGAGAGATTCGGGTGGCGGGGGGACATAAAGGAGGAGTTTATCCTCGACTTGCTTGCTAGGTGGAAGATACAACTGCAAGTATCGGAGGTCTCCAGTGACATGTAGATGGATGAGGGTGGAAGCTTCATGGACAGCGGTGACGAGATGGAGGCTATCGTTAAACCGGAAGCGAGAAAGAGGCTGATGGGGTCTCCAACGCAGGAGCCCACATCAAAGCTATAAAAGACCCTTGAAGTGTGCGAGCGGGATTTTCCCCAGCTCAAAAAGGTGACTAAAATAGCTTCCGCTAGTTTCTCGGGGACTATACCCAAGCCGGGTGGAAGGCCGGGCCTAGAGGGAAGTAAAGGGAAATTGAAGCCCCAGCAGCCAAGCATGGCTGCTATCAAAAAAGAGAGGGTGCCGCTTATAGGGTTAGATAGGCTTGACCTGAGGACTAGCGTCAAAAGGGCTTACGCACAAAACTCTGAAAAGGAGCCAAACTTAAACATGACGGTGGACAGCTCTTCGCGAACTTCACTCAACCCTAAAATGGTTGAGGATCACACCAGCCTTTTTGATTTTTTGAAGCGTGTAAAGGTGGCTTGCTACACCTACACCCTTCCAGGAGAGAGAAAATTGACTCACTCTTAAAAGGCCTGCACAGCTCATGCGACGGGAATGATGTCGTGGTCGAGCTGGAGGAACATCTCGGAGAAGACATTCTTTCAGCAAAAAGACTCCCCACTATTATCTCTAGGAGGGAAAAAATGACGCTTTCATCCTTCTTTGTCCAGTTTAAACTGAACTTTGAAGTAAAGTAAGCAATGGACATAAAGTTCCTATTGTACCAGAAGATACATTGGAGCTACTGCAGAGAAATTGCACTTCAACTGCCAAAGATTTGGCCACGTCGCTTCTAACTGCGGACTCGGAGTTAGATGCGTCAAATGCGCCAAAAAGCATAAGTCCATTGAATGTCCAATCTTGAAGGCCGAGAAAAAAGACGAGATCTTCTGCGTCAATTACAATGCTAAAGGGCACCCTGTGAGTTTCAGAGGTTGTCCTAAGGCAAAAGAGGTTGAAGAGAGGAGGAAGAATCTCAAAAAAAAGAGGAAAGAAGGAATTTCATCACTACCTTTATAAAAAATACTGTACGTGAAGGGGTCTCGTACTCTAGCCTTTTGCAAGGTGCAAAAAAGTAGCCTGCACCGCAGCCTATACGGCGAAAAAAATAGCAACCAATGCAGCAATCCCAGTAGTCGCAGAATGACCGAAATACGGTTTTGATCACAGACTGCCAACAATTTTTTGGCTATGACTTGCTCACACTCATGCAAAAAGCGGACTCTTTTATCCCCACCATAAAAAACTCACTTACCCTAGTGAGAAAAAGCTGCGTTCTTAGAATTCGCCTTCAAAGTATGTTGTCGTGATGAGTTCTATTATACTCTCCATCCTCAACATATGTTTACTAGCTACACGCCATAAAAGAAATTTCGTTTAAGAATACTTGAACGCCCATAAACCAGACTTCTTGTTTATATTGGAAACAAGACTCAAAGAAAGACACAGAGCGCATCTGGGGAAATATAAGATCATCAGGCGTGATGATCCAGAGGGAAGCCTTGGGGTTGCTATGACTCACAAAGATAACCTGAAAGTCCAAAGGCACTGCCTTCCAAATCTGAAATGTATTGAAGCAGAAATGATAAGCTCCATGCTAGGAAGGTGCATCTTTGCATTCGTGGGGATCTATGTTTGACATGGATACTCGGTGAGGCAACTCATTGACGGCTTGGAAACAGCGCTTATTCCGTGTAAATGGGAGGTTTCTATGCAATGGGAGGTGATTTTAATACAAAGCATCCCTCGTGGGCAAATATCGCATCCAATAGCCATGGAACAGCTATCTCTTACTGGGCTCAATCAAATATGGATCTTAAATTGATTGCCCGGAAAGAGCCTGCCTTCTTCCTAAGTTCGTCTATTATGGACTTCTTCATTGTGTCTGCCAAGCTAGTAAATATCTCTTACAGCTGGAGGAATTTCGAGTGTGGAGTTCTTGACGCCGAGTCTGACCACCTTTTGGTTGAGCTGACCTTAAGAGTGAAAAATGATGTGAAACTTTAGGTTGCAGATCCTCAACTTTTCATTCCATAGAAGCGAGCCGATTGGGCAGCAGTAAGTGCTGACCTTGACGGAAACTTGAAGAGAATTTCGATCAATAGATCGAAAATCTTTCTATTCCTGAAATCGATGAGAGAGTCGCTTGCAGAAATTCAACCCTGGATATGGTCATCTCAAAGATCTCCACTAAGAAACCCTCGACGAATTACTTTTATCGAGATTTACCAGAAGACATCTTGGAGCTTCACCGTAGACGTAGTCGGCTTCGAAAGCTACTTGTAAGTATCTACCACCGCCATTTAAATATGGTCAACAGAGAGTATGTACGTATTTATCTAGTGATTACGTCTCTAAACTAAATGATCTCGAGAAAAACCACGGCTTTTGCTAACGAGCAATTTGAACAGGCCCTGTAAAATATCAAACCAGGTCCCTGTATGTTTCCTTATATCAATAGTATAACGGGCAGAAAAAGGCTGTCTGGGGTCCTCACCTATGATGGATCCATGCTCATGGATGATATAGCCATCACTGACTCTATCGCAAAACATTTTGCGAAAGTTCTTCAAGGAGAGAAAGCAAGTGACGACTCTTCCGTTACTTCGTTAGTGAGCCACACCACAACGAATTTCGACAGGGACAATGATCAATTGTGCTTGGCTCGGTTCTCTGATTCAAATCCCGCTGACGCATGATCTGTTTGTCAGTCCTGAGACGCTCACTTTGTTGGCACTGCAGCAAAATTCCAAAAAATCAGCATGGGCGATGGAATCTCCAATTATATGCTTAAAAGGCTTCCCCATGTTTTCTTTGTTCTACTCGCGATCATTCTAAATAACTGCATTAACATTTGCTACTTCCCTCAGCGATGAAAATGTGCAAAACTATTCGCAATACTTAAGAATTCGGGCAGTACAGACGTAGTTGATACTCTCCAATTTTGCTGCTTTCAAATATTGGTAACTTGCTTGAAAAAGTAGTATTTGAAGGCATCCTACAATTCTCTTCTGGGGCAAGAATGGTGCCGGTAGGGCGATTCGTCCTCAAAAAAGCCCACTTCACGGTGGATGCTATGACCGTGTTCCAAGCCGATATAACGAGAAGCTGGCGCAAAAATAAGCTTGTTATAGCTTGCATGATCGATGTGAAGAAAGCCTTTGACTCTGTATGGATCGATGGGCTTCTCTACAAAATGATAAATCTTGGTTTTCCGGCCCATATTGTTAAAAGTATAGGCAGCTTCAGCGTTTGCAGTGGCTGGTGAAGCTAGGTCAGACCCATTTTATATTGACTCGGGGGTCTCTCAGGGGTCTATTTTAGGCCCATTTCTTTTCAACATATTCACTTCTGACGTCCTGGGTGTAAGAGATGAATATAAGCCCGGAATCCAGGTGAACCTCTTTGCTGGCAGCTTGTTGGTGTGGTCATCTGAGCACAATCTGCGCTTTTGCTAGGATACGGCTCCAAAGATATTTGGAATCTCTTACTGCATATTACCAGAAACGGGCAATCAAGGTAAATGCAAAGAAGAGTGAATTAATTGTGTTCAAGGAGCCACATAAAAACTTCACTCATCATGCAAGAGGCATCTGTGACTCCAGGGTTAAGTTGTATGGGCAGATGGTGTACTGTTCTAGGCAAACGAAGTACTTGGGGGTAGCTTTCGACAGGAAAGTTACCTTTAATAATATTTTGAAAAAAAAGTGACTCATGCATACCATCTTCTTTTACCTCTTTTCAGGAAACATTCAACAAGGTTTTGGCCTATAAAACCTTGATTCGTCCGATCACCACGGTGATGATATGGATTAGAGCTACGAGAACAAAATGGGGTAAGATAGGGCTAGTGGAGCGAAAAATACTTCGGGCTTGCACAGGACTATGCAAACGGGAGAACGGACGGTCTTACCGCAACGAGGTGCTGTGCCAGGAGACAGGAATGAAGCCGATAAAATTGTATGCAGAAAAACTTGTGAAAGCGGGATTCATACGAGCCAAGGAGCACAAGACGGGAGCTATTAGGAGAGCGACGGACAACTGTTCTATGAACGCAGCGAATGGGTAGTTTTTAAGGTAGTCGTAAGGAAATAATGTATTTAATTTTAAGGAAACCAATTTTGAACCTAGTTGTTAGAGCAAATGATTTTTACAAACTTCTTTTATAATCTATTATTGTATGATAATGTTGTGGGTGTCAACATTCCAAAGTTTTCTTTTGACAAAAAATTAATATTGTAATGCGATTACAGTAAATTATAGTCAATAATTTTGTTTATTTGATATCCGCAGGCCAATCCTATTTTTTCTTTAAAAGCCGTCGGGCCTTGCTTAGTTGTGTAGGCAGACGCGTTTCGACTACTTTGAGTCATCTTCATTGTCAAAAAAAAAAAAAAAAATTACTGTTGACTCAAAGTAGTTGAAACGCGTCTGCTCACACAACTAAGCAAGGTCCGACGGCTTTTAAAGAAAAAAGAAAAAAAAAGTAAATTATTATTGAACTCCAGGGAAAGCCCTAAGGCACAACCCGCATATATATTGTTATGTTAAGCTATTCATGAATTGTAGATATGTAAAAATGAAAAATCACCAAATAAAGATCTTGAATCTATGTGGACTCTTTCAAATAATTTTCGACACTCAACGGCAAGTTAACTAGCGGATGAGCCATTGAGTGGGACGCTACTAACTTATGTTGTATGGGTGCATATGAGCTGCTTGGTATGAAACATAATGTACTCCTTTGCTTATGGTGGACGGCAATATCGACGTTTTTAGCGCGATGATGTAGTTTGAAATCAAGAAAAGAAAGACATTCATCTTGTTCACATGTGAAGCGTATGCTAGAATGCTGCATGTTAAGTGTATGTAAAATTTTTCCCTCGGTGTCACGTCTCCTACTGCAAATATGTCGTTAACATACCGGAACCAAATGCCTGAAATTAGATCCATATTCTTTGAATTTCTTTCAAATGACGACATGAATGTTTTTGCAATAATCGGTGACCATGAGTCCCTCAAACTCGTTCCCGTTTCAATATCGAAAAAAAACCTTACGCTCATTAGATAGTATATTGCATTCGAATAAGTGGTTGTTTTACACAGTTAAAGTTCAGGTACTGAAATCAACATCAAATGAGACAATTCTTTCATCCCCTGTTATAGAAAATTATTATGTTTTTTTCTGTAAATTCAATTGAATTATTAATAGAACAACCGATAATTCGTGGATGTCTTTTTAATTTGTCGAATAAATTTCACCAAAAATCCTGTATTTCAAGTCTTGCTCTCGGCAATGGAGTAAGGTATAGTATTTTGCGCCTCATCCTGGATGTGACACCGTGGCTAAATCGAAGGCAGCTTTTGAGCGGGCTTGGGTGTTTTCAGTCTTACCTGCACAAGATTGGTAAGTCACGGTCTCCCGATTGGCAGTTTTGCCCAGGAGAGGAGGACAATCCCTGCCACACATTTTTCGCGTGTACAAAATGGGTCAGGCTGCGAAGGGAACTCTGCAGGGAGACGAAAGAACTCATCCCGGATAATATAGTTGCAGTGATGCTCGAATCGATTGACAAATAGAACCAGGTGGCACATTATGCTCGGGTAGTCCTAAAATATAAAAGGAACTCACAGCAGCTGGGGGCGCTGGTGCTGGGGGACCGCTTTTCTGGCACTTCCTCTTCCCCTCTCCCCTTCCGATAGGAAAGGGACCCCCCAGCTTGAAGGGGCCTCGTGGCGTAGCAAAACGAGACCTGGCCCGAAGTAATGTGTTAAACGGTTCCAGGCTGGGCTCTCAGGTTGACAAGGGAGGTGTTTAGTGGGTAGTCCAGTCACCTTCTTACGAGCTTGGGAGTTCCACATTCTGTGCATAAATGGCTTTCATCTCCCTACCACAAAAAAAGGTATAGTATTTTGATTACTTGCATTAAATAGGTATCCAAACAATATGTATAGGGTTTTCCATTAGGGACACAACTAATTCACATCTATATATGAACGCACTCTTTAACCTTTTTTAATAAACTGTTAATACCAAGATTTAATTAAAGTCAATATTTTCATCATAGAAAAGTTTACAAACCAGAAACATTAAAAAATTATTAAAAATTACTACCGACATTTTGATTTGTAGGTCGCAACTTTAATCGCACTTACTCCAATTTTTGGCCGTAATAATTATCTCACCTGACTAGCTGTGCGTGCTATAGCGGATAAGTTCTAGTCCAAATTTTTACTATTGGGCGTTCTGGTACCAAAAAGATGTCGTACCTCTTGAAGTGAAGTAGATATCGCAGCCGTAGGTGTTTCGATTCAAAATAAGCAAAATCAGTCGATTTCACGGATTGGGAATCGCTCAAACGACACTATAGCATATATTGCGAAAAGATCTTGGTCTACATGGTTAGGAGATCCAATTGACTCAAGACTTTAAGCCACTTGAGCGTTCGAAACGCCAAAACTTCTCCAATTGGGCTCTGACAAAGCTTAAGACAATGAACAAATTCATCGAAAAATCATCTTCAGCGATGAAGCCCATTTCTGGCTCAATGGCTTTGTTAATAAGCAAATTATGCATAGTTCGTCAGCAACAAGCCCACATGTGCTTCTTGAGATACCGTTGTATCTGCAAAAAATCACTGTTTGCTGCAGTTTTCATGCCGGAGGTGTGATTGGGCCGTATTTTTTCGTGCATGAAAACTACCGTCATGTTACTGTCAATGGAGAGCGCTATCGTGCTATAATGGAAGATTATTTGTGCCCAGAATTGGATGGACTTGACATCAACGATATGTAGTTTCAACGAGCCGGTACCGCTAGCTACGCAGCACGCCTCATAATCGATTTATTGACAGGCAAATTTGGTGAACATGTAAATGGTCCGGGTGAATGACCGCCTTGTTCATGCAAACAAGCCGGCAACTTTAGACGAGCTCCAAGACAACATCCAACATGAAATTGCCAACGTTCCAGTCGAAATGTGCGCCAGAGCGGTGAGATATTGGATCCAAAGAATCAACCGCTGTAAACGGGTTCGTGGTGGCCATATAACTGAAATCGAATTTCATTAGTAAAATGTAATGCTTGTAGTTCACCCACAATAAATTTGAACTCAATATCTCAAATATTTCTGTGTTTTATTAATAGATGAAATTGCTTTAATGGAAAACCCTTAACAAATTTCATTTTTTATACTATGATCCCGGCGTTACATTAAAATATAAAATCACGGCTAAATACAACGTAATGTCTTTATTCACGGATAACAACTAACAAAACATAAAATAGAATTCACATTGATTTCGATATTCGCATCGGAATGATCGCGTATGTAAAATAATGCTCTACTGCTTAATGGCGTCGTCAGTCGAAGCGTTGTTGAAAAGCACGCGATAGAGTTGGCGTCTCGGACAGGACTGTATAGAATGAAACTTCCTTTGTTCCTTTTTCGATGTTTTATGATGTCCCGATCGAAAAGATCTTTCTTGAAACAAGTGTTTGTTTGCGCGGTTTTCTCGTCATTTTCGGATCACGCGGTAGAGGCGCCACAATCTAACTATTTCTTTTTGCCACTTTAAGGACCTCAAAGTTTATAACTGCCGAGAGTTCTTATCTAAAGTAGTGAGAATACAAAAAAAAAATCAGTGTTTATACTTTAACGTATGTCTGGTAGGCGCTTGCTCTTAGTCTATTAGTGGCGATTACTCGTACATACGAGTACAAAGAGCCATGGGGTTAACCTCGAAATGTAGCGTTAAAACTTTTCGGAACCGATGAGATACTCGTATTTTAAGGCAAGCATTCTATCGGTTTGAAAACAAATTTGTATATACTCGTATTTTCATTCTATTCCTACGAGTATTGGGCCCACCCAAGTATAACCACTTAAATTTCCTCATACAGCAGATTAATGGTTCATTTTACAAAATATTAAATGCATGTATTTGCCTAACTTTTTAAATGCCCCTTGGTTTGAATAAATCATGAAGAATCGAAAATATGTTCATTTTTGGAATCATTAATATTGTAGCTTTATTATTCGGTTCTACTAACCACTCACGTTACCCTTATAGTCTATAAAGTTCATGTGCCTACAAGGCAGAGTAGAATCGAGTTCATTGATTCTAAATAAAATGTTTTAGATTCCATACATTAAGCCTATTATTAGCTGATGATGGTGATTATTCAGCAAAATGTTATCACTTTATTCACATTGCGATCCATTAACCAAATAATCCCATGTTGGGTTAGTGCTACCCTTACATGTAACTATCGTATCTATTTCATTCAACGAACATTTTCTCTACATAATTGAATACAACGTGTTCTCCTTTTCACAGGAATCTACGAGGAGCATCTGTGCTGTCAGCGATAACTTGCGAAGGACACAACAGACAGAAAAATCGACAAATGTCTGAGATGGAAGGCGAAGTTAGTATCCTCCTGATAGTGACTGTGGTAATTGGAACGGTTCTCATGTCATCCTTGCTGGTGTGCTACATATGTGTCTTTCGCCAACTGTGCTGTGGTCCGGATATGAATCACCGGCGAAACGGACATTTCCAAGGTGGTAAACGAGCATACAACTCGCTGCGACGGGAAAGTGTTAATATGGGCGAGCTGACTCATGTGTCGAGTCAACCTACAGAAACGGAACGTGTCTAGCAAATAGAACCGGGCGGGGAACGGGGTGAAAACCAGGCGAGAACAACCAGTTTCTAGGCGACACGACAGACATAAAAACCAAATTTACAGAATATACTCGAGGAAAGCAACGTCATCCTGAATTAGAGTTCCTTGAGCAAGGTTCATAGCTTGATAATTAGAATTCTACAAGGAGCCCTCGTAGCTCGTAGATACAAACCTCTCATGATGGTATGTGAGAAATGAGTGATATACCCAAAAACAAACTTATTAAAGTTTTCGAATTTAATTGCATATGTGGCTACATCTCAAATGGTACCGAAAGAATTTGTTTTTCAAAAAGAATTCTTCTCAACACATTTTACAGGTGATTAAGTTCTTGGCCACTTTTTGGTCACATATCGATTTGAGGTTCTGCAAGTTTACTAGTCTGGGAGTTTGGTCTGAACTTTTGATAAATAGTTTAAGTAAATGTTAAGCGTTCATATGTAAATAAAAAAAATAACTTTTCTATCTGTGATCATGTGGAAATGTTTACAATACGCCAATTTGTTTTATGTAAGCGTTCCACCCAAGCCTATTTTATGTAGTATACTAATTTACAATGTTAAATAAAAATGAATTAATATAAAAATTCACGTTTTATTGAAGTTTAAGCTCAAGCAGATAACGTGTTAGGTTTTAGTACTGGGAAAAGGATGATTTAGAGTGTAATTGAACCATAAGTTTGTTTATGCTTTCTTCTACTTTTAAATTTGAAGTAATCAATTTTAAAGTTCAATACGTTGAGAGCATTACCTCATCTGATCTGATGAGTCTGTTCATAATAATAATCCATCGCATAGATGATAGATAGATACTCGGCGAAAAATTCGCCGAATAATTCGTGGACGAATATGACCACGAAAAGACCCGTTTATATATTCGTCTATATTCAGTGTAGATTGATATGTCAAACACGAAGGAAGTGCGACTTGCTGCTACCATTTTATGCCTTTTCAAGGCATATCGTTTAATTCAAGACAACAAAAAGAAAAACCGACAACGAAAATGGTGGATGACAGCCGTCAACCGCAGCCGGAACTGGTAAATAAACTATTTCTACTATATGTGTTATATTATTTAATTGCACACCTCACCTTTTAGAGACGAAAGTTTAACAAAATTTTCACTTAATTGATTTGTTTCCTATTTTGTTAAGTGTGAAGAAAAGATGGTAGACGGATAAATAGGCAGGGTGTGATTGTTCAGGTGCTTATGTTTTATCTAATTTGAGAAAATGATCACAGAAATGGTGTGTGAACCGTCAGGAAAGTTCGACAACTTTACCAAGATGTCGTTAGCAGATTTTGAATTTTTGTTTAGCAAAGTTGAGCCTATTATTGCTAAACAAAACACTTCATTTAGATATGCAGTGCCAGCCGAATTTCGACTTGCAATAGCCCTGAGATATTTGGCAACTGGCGATTCTTATAAAAACCTTCATGTTTTATTCAAAGTATCTGCTCCGCTTATATCAAAGATAATACCCGAAGTGTGCAAAGCATTGAATGCAGTTTTAAAGGATGAGATAATGGTGAGTAAAACACTGATATGTTTTCTTTATAATATATTAAATAAAAATCTGGTAAATAAAACAATAAAATATTTATTGTGGTGCCTGAGCATTATCTTCATAAAAGAATGCAGTTTTGTAAGCTTGATGAACAATGTTTTGAGAACGCGTTGGCAGATTAATTATTCTTTGATGCCGCCACGGAATTGTGACTTCTGATAAAATTTCAGGTGGAATTCTTCGTCCCTTGTTTGATGTTACTTGCATTGATGTATCGTCTGATGATGATTTTAGTAGTTGTATTTCTATGCCTTGTGGGACTGCCGTTGGTGGATATGCTGGTGAAGGTGTTGATGAATAAGACAATGCATGGTATTGGGGTGAATTTGTAAATGAATGCGGCGATGTTTCTGGTGAGTTTCAAAGTAACATTCCATCTATTTCGAACATCAATCGGTCCCGGTCACTGCGTGAATATTGTGTAAGATTGCAAGCTAATAACTTTCCATAAAGATCGCATTTATCCTCGATCTTATCAATTGAATCTAAAACTCTCTGCAGAGTGGTAAATGTTTCACCTATTTGGTTTTCTATTTGAGTAGAATTTAAACGCTTTCTTGCTTTTCTTGGTGTGGAATTAGGCACTGGAAATGGTTCATCCACAGTAGGGGTCATGTCTCTTTCATCTAAGTTCACCTGAAACGAAAATTTTATTAATAAAATTTTTATATTTCAGATGCCGTGCTCTACGCAAGAATGGTTAGCAATACAAGAAGGATTTAAAAAAACATTTCCGCATTGCATTGGAGCACTTGACGGCAAACATATCGTGATTTCATGCCCGGCAAACAGTGGATCAAATTTTTAGAATTACAAAAAGACTTTTAGTTTAGTACTGTTAGCATTAGTAGATGGTAATTTTAAGTTTATTTTTGCTGATATTGGTAGTCAAGGGCACATAGGTGATGGTGGCGTCTTTTGAAATAGTATTTTATATAAAAAAATAATAGACATATCCTTGAATTTGCCTCCAGATTGTCCTCTATTGGGTAGAGAAAAAATTGTTCCCTATGTTTTATAGGCGACGGTGCCTTTGAGTTACAAACCATATCCAGGAAACCAAGAGCCAAACTCAATTAAACGTCAATCCAATCAAAAATTCTCAAGTGCTCGGGTGGTGGTCGAAAATGTATTCAGAATTCTTTCATTCGTGTTTAGAGTGCTCAAAAAACCTATTGCAATTGGTGTTGAAAATCTGCGTGTCATAACAATGACTTGTATTCTATTACATATTTTTTTACGTGGAAGTAAAACGTCGCAAAACATATAAACACCGCCTGGGACTTTTGATACTATCAAGAATGGTGTAATCATTCAAGAAGGATCTTGGATTCAAACGAAAGAAGAAATATAAGGTCTTATACCACTTTCACAAATATCACGCAGATTAGCTCAAAGTGTTATGCAAATAAGAGTAGTATATCATAAATTGATATACCACATATGCACGTAATTTATATCCTAAATTTAACAAACGGATGTCCACACAAAACTATAAGAATAAAATAAATAACAATACACTATCGCGTTTTATTTCTTAAACACCAGCTTTTCTCACAAACTAAATTTGGCTGTTGCTTCTGTTTTTCCCGGTCATAGGGTTCCCATGTTATAGAATATATGAAATGTGAAAAATAAACTATTTCAATACTTACATCTTCATTGCTTTTCCTCCAACTTCGTTCTTCCGTGTTCATGGTCACAATGCATTCATACACAGGCGATAGGAATTGTTCCATTGCATCATATGCAATGACACGAGCGTAGGTCTGTTTACTCAACTTGTTTCTTTTTCAATTCTATTACTGGAACCTTCATCGCTGTCATGATATGGATCCAAGCATCGTTTACCGCTTTCTTATCCTTGTGTAACCGATGCTTAGGATCCCATATCACTGGTTCTCCCTGGTAATATTCTATGAAAGTTAGCGTCTTATCATCCGTCCACTCCATAGCAAACAAATCCATTCTACAAACAATAGACACCCACTCGCGACAACGATCATTGGTACAATGAATAATGACGAATATGTAAACACCGCTCGCGAATATCGACGAACAATCCTTTGACTCGTGCCAAAAAATCGCCACCAAACGGAGAACGGACCAATATTCGCGACGAATACCGAATACACCCGAGAAAGTCGTTTACATATTCGTATTCGTGCCTATTCGTCTGTTCTCGGCGAGTATCTAAATGTGGCATTAGTGTATCTGATTCCATGACCATAACAGAATTCGAGGTGGTATGGTCAATATCACGCTCAACCATGTGATTGTTACCTAATTTTTCAATTCGTAGCCGAAATTCAAATTCAATACCGCCACCGAGGTTTGTATTTGGGATCCGCTGCGCAAGCGGAGTGTGCCCTAACCCACTGCTCCACACGGACTACAAATATAAAATATTTTCGTGTGATTGTAAAAAAATGAAAAATAAAAGTTTTTATCAAATTTTCGTGTAGAAGCTTGATAGCTCCCTCATTTCCTTTGGAGTGTTTTCACCACGTCGCTTAGTTAATCATGAGAACACATCAATATTACAAACCATTACTAAAAGTTTTATCAAAATTCCTACATATTTGTAGTGTCTAGGTCCGTTGCAAACGTGTATTTGCCTAGTATCACAGGTTAATGTTGTTGTAAATGTTAAATATTCAATCGGCTGTAACTCAGCTATGTATGGTTCGATTATTATGAAATTTTCAGAACACATACAATTGCTATCAGATAACTTAAATTGTAGATTTTAGAAAATCTAAGGCTCCAATTTTGATTTTATAGGCAAAAATGTAAAATTAATAAAATGTACTAGTATTAATAAAGTTGATCGAATTTCGATTTCTCAGGTATTTGTTGCCCATGTAGTCTTAAAGTTTCATCATTGTGATTTTTCTCAGATTTTTTCAGGACAAAGGTGTGCAATCGCGAGCGTGGGGGGGCAGGTACACAAAATTTTCGTAAATGTCCCTTTGCGCTGCATCCCACAAAGCAAGCTTGTCATTTCAAGTGCTGTTTTGAAAAGATCTCTTCAAGACCTTTCATTTCATGCACATATTTTCAGGGGCCAGTCCTCTATATGGGGGGATAATTTTGTTTGGAGGAAGTTATGAAAATGTTTTTCAATCGATGCCGTTTGGAGCTTTCCTATGTCAAACTTTTATGGAGTGTTAGTTTTCATCTTATTTGCCTTCGCCAGTTGACATCAATTAAACGTTGGTTCGACCAAATAGTGGTCCAAGTCATAATATGTACCACGGAAAGTTCGGATATTTAGTATGTTGGAAGCCTACCTTTGCTTATTGAGCACGTGGACAATTTGAGTTAAGGTATTGCCATCTGGTGATGCCCATGTCAACTTATGAATGCTTCAGTGAAGGCAGAATGATGAACTTATAAATATATTTCTGCTGCATGCAAAGTCAATCGGGCATTGGCTACTATCACTACTAGCCTCGTGAAGACTGTACTTCTAGTTGTTCTCCAACTTTGATGCAATACAAGTATTATTTAAATGTCATTTATAGGCAATGAGTCGGTGAATCGCTCCAGGTAGCTGTAAAAGATGTCCTTTATTCTTCTTCTACCGGGGCATGAACATTTATCTGAAACACGTTCAAAAAAATTGTTTTGATGCGGATCATACACATTCTCTCGTTTATTGGTTTGAAGGCGATAACGGTTGATTTGAGTCCTCTCTCCACAATAAATGCCACTCTGAATACTCGGCTTCCCCCAGACTTCCCATTTTTAAATAATGTGTATGAACCCTTGACCGTATACTGTTACCAGTCTATTTTCTTTCCTGGACTGCCAGCACATTTAATTTGTATTGATTGGTTTGTAGTAACAATGCTTTAACAATGCCAGGTTAGTTGAGTGATTCAACATTCTACGATCTAATCGTGTCGTCTTTTTTCCATTTGCAATATTTTAATCCAGTGCAATGCTTCTTTCCGGGTTTCAGAGCAATTAGTTAGTTTCCGGGCCTAAGAGCAATTAGCTCTAAACTGATTCGCAAGAATATGGCATCCTCCACTGTCTCTTACTGGCGTTGTGGGCACCACAAGTAGGTAACGGTTCAATTTTACAAAACATGAAGTCATTAGATTTTGAGCCATTAAATAATGATTATTTCTCCTTGAAGTATGTATATTCAACTTGGCTTTGTAAAACATCAATGCAAATAAACTAACCGATTTTGTTAACTCCCTCGAAAACTTCTCACTCTCATATCAAGTCCAATAAAAGTATAAATCGAGCACCTTTAATCTTGAAATAATCAACGATAAGTTACTTTCAATTCGGAGGTGAAAGCTATTTATGCGCTAAATATGGAGCTCACACGTATGGAAGATATGTGGACTACGTACTCAAAAAATCTCCTGTCAAGCTAGAAACTTAGCCTGGAAATGTTTAACAAATTATCACGGTTTCAGTCTTCTCAGGGTCTGTTTTGACCTCTTCTGCTGATACAACGTGTCCCAGATATTTTACTTCAGCTGCAAAAAGGGTACACTTGTCGGGAGTTAGTTTCAGATTCGCCAGTCCCAATCGGGAGAACACCTTTTCTAAGTTCGGTACATGCTCTTCTAACGTTCTCCCAATAACAATCATGTCATCTAGGTACACCAAACAGTTTTTACAGGTTAGGCTCCGTAGCACGTATTCCATCCGGCATTGGAAGCTATAGCTTCAGCATTGCAGGGCCCAAATGGCATCACTACAAATTGCCATAATCTGATCCTAACTGAAAATGCGGTCTTCTCTCGGTCCTTCTTGTCAATTTCTACCTGCCAGTAGCCACTCTTGAGATCGAGTGTAGAAAACCATTTTGCGTCGGGTAACTATCTTTTTTGTGACGTCGTTCAGCTGCCTATGGTTGACACAAAAACGAGTGCTATCATCCCTTTCCTTTACTAGAACTACTGGCACGGCCCGTGGACTGACAGAAGGCTCGGTAACATCTTGTTTTTCCATGTCCAAGATTAGTACGGTCACTTCTCCTTGTTTGGCTATAGGAAGATGTCTCGATTCTTGCCGAATTGGCTTGGCTCCATGATGTGAGTTACCATACTCGTTTGGCCTTGGTTATCCGGGCTTGTTGAGAAGATCTCACTGTACTTAATCACCGGATCAGAGGCTTGCTTGAATAGCTGCACTGGCAATTTGGTCTGCTTCAATATTTCAGACGTGAATTCCCGGGCTTCCAAAGAGGTGATGGTGGAAACAAGCTGGCAGCTGCCAATGACTTCTCACGCATTGATGCTTGAGTCTGCGGTGTTAAGGACTCTAACCAGCACGTATCGATTCCTTATAATCTTCCAAAGGTCCTAAAATCAAACTGCGCGATGCGGACGTCTTCGTTGGCTCTATCAGATAAGATCGGTGGTCTTCAGAATCACCATCAAGCTTGGCCCATACAAAGCTTTCGAAAAAATTCTGTACATCAGTGTCGGTACATACTACTACGTTCATCTTGGGAATTTGAACGCTGGGATCCTACATCAATACTTCGACATTCCGCCATTTCAATATCCGTTTGCCCAAATCCAACGTGATTCCATATGGTCGCAGAAAATCCATCCGAAAGAATGCAGTCATCCATAATGTTCGCGACCCGAAAATTATGTTGGTACACAAGGTCTACCAACTGTATCTGGAAGTTGACCTCTCCATGGACAGATGTACTTTCTCCCGTAGCTGTGCGTAGTAACTAAATCCTGCCCTTTTGAAGTAATTGTTGCCTCGCTAGGTCTGGTCGGATAATCGATTGGGTAGCAGTAGTGTCGATTGTAATAGTGCAATGTTCTCCGTCAACTTGACCCGGAAGGCATAAGTCTGCTTCTCCACGATGTAGTCTTGACACAGTGATGGTGGCGCTGGGGACGTCGATCCTCCTTGCCAACTTCTGCCCCATGAAGTTGGCTCTTACATGTTTCCTGACCCCTCAGTTTGAAGGGCTTCCATATTGGGCTCCTGGCTCGGTCTAGATCTTCTCCTAGCTGCACATCCTGAACAAAAGCTCGGTTTTCTTCGCTTCTTGCAGTCTCTTTGCAGGTGCCCCTTATCCCCACAATTCCAGCATCTAGACGGACCATTTACATGTGGGCCTCACTCAATTTCCACGTGCTCACACCTGCACTCGTCTGCCACTACCTCGAGAGCCCGGGCAGTGGTACGAGTCAGATTTTTTGCTGCCTCAAAGTTCAGACTATAAGCCAATGCGTCCTTAACTGTTTGCTTTTGAGCCAAACGCATGGCTTGTTGCAATTTATGGCCCTTTAATGCAATGATGAATGCTTCTATTGCTGCGTCATCTCGATGTTCTGGACCATAAGCTGGACAAGCCAAAGGTTCCAACCGCTAAATGTCTTGGGCTAACTGCTGTAACGTTTCGCCAGACCTCTGCATCCGATGCCATAGCTGTGACCGAGCGCATTCATTATAGCAGCCGAGTTTGCTCAATGGGGATCTTCTGCAAAAGCTTGGCAGCTGGGCCTCTTAGAGCAAGAATTAGTGCAGTTGCTCATTCCTGCTCATTCCAGTGATTTGTTCTTGCGGCGGCTTCAAACTGAGTTTTGTAAGTATTCCAGACCAACTGCCCGTCGAATATTGGTGCGTTCACATTTCTGGATGTAGTTTGCGCTGAGATTATAAGCGGGGCTGGTGAGGTGGTTACTGCTGCCTTCGGTCCTTCCGATTCCTTTTTCATGTTTTCCATCTCATGGTTGATTCTCTCCTTGACCTGGTATACCTTTTCCTCGACGCATTTAATTTGGTTGTTCAGTCTACCGAGCTCCGCTTTTATTTCGTTTGACTGTTTTTGCGAATCTGCCTGCAAATCTATTGACTGTTTCTCTTCTGATTTCGAATGCATGTTGGTCTAGCTTCACTGCTTGTACATTTAACTTCGCATTTAACTTGATGACTGTTCATTTAGCTGTACTAATTGTTCATTTAGCTTTCGGTTAACCTGGATGACTGTTGTCGCTGCTCTTGCTTCATCAGCATCAACCGTCACATCAGCGCCTTTTTTTGGTTCCTTTGATTTTGGTGCTTCTGCTTCTCCATCTTCTGCACCTTTTCCGCATCTGAGTGCTCACCCGAATCCAAATGCACACCTTCCGACTCAATTGCGTCACGCAAACGTGCAATCAGTATGACCTTTGTACCTTGTGTAGCCATATTTCACTGTTCCCACTACTCCTTAAGCTCCGACATGATCAATTCATTAATTTTTAAATGTAATCTTCGCAGCATTTTTATTGTTTCGGTTTTTTTCACCAGTTTTCACGTTGAATTTCACAATTATGCACTTTATAAATGTTTAAAAGTTTTCACTTTCGAAATTTTCTTTCTCACTTCTAACGCCACTGTCGCGTGTTACGGTTCGTGGCCTATAGGTTTAATGTCCCGGGAATGTGAAAGCGCACTGTCTTTTAAATAAGTTAAAAGAGTTTATTTGCAGGATAATTAATTTCAATAGTTAAAATGTTATTATTTTTCAGTTGTCTATAAATTTATTTTTCAACTGTCTTCACCATCAATCAATAGCGCCTTTAATTCGCACTCCACTTTTAGCGCAGTTTTTACTATCGTCATTTTACTATTCCTCGCATTTATTCAGCTCGGCTTCATAAAGGATATCTAGTCATTTAATCTATTTCTCGTATATAGGCGAATCTTCTGACGAGAACTACCTGGAATATTCGAGTAATTCTGAATACCCGCAGTGGCGTCGCTTTCAGACATTGATCATGAATCTACTTGGTCCGTTCTTGTGCTTTCGAGTACATCCGTTTTCTTTTCTTGGTTGATCATGATGTTGTTAATAGTTGCGACAACAATTGCGACTGTAGCTTGCGAAATTATTTGGACATGTAAAAATATATTTTAAACGTGAAAAATTCATGGTAGTAGGTTGTATTGAGCATAACAAGGGAGTTGATATTCAATCAACTTTGTTAATAATAATGGAATTTGTACATGTAAATTTTTCCCTGTGAACTCATAAGGGTTCCTTTAAATTTAAATTAAAGTAGTCCAGTTAAAGGTGCTTACTGTCAGGGGGCTTCAATAAAGTAAAATCACATTCAAGGAAATAATAGCAACTTGAAACCTCTCCGAGTATAACATAAACAATGCATATTTTTTTTACCATTCGGGCTTTCCATCGAACCAGACACTACACTTTTAATTCTTCTTCTTCTTCTTGGTAGCACTACAGCCCCTCTCGGGTCTTCGCTTCCCTGCAAAAAGCGCCTCCAACTATCTCAGTCCATTGACCGCGTCCTCCTATTTCGAAATTAGAGCAGCGATGAATTGTCTTCGTCGATCGAGCCAGTTCCCCCAATGAATACCTTTCTGGGTATCCGTTGTTCATCCATACGATTCAAGGGCCCAGCCCATTGCAGTTTCCGCAGTCTTGCAATCGTTGAGACCTCCGGCTCGTCAAAAATTTCATACAACTCATGGTTATATCGAATTCACCATTGGTTCCCATCTAGCTTTGCTCCGATTACTCTCCCAGGAGCCGTCACTCAAAGGCGTTCAAAATATTTGCGGATGCTTGGGTTAGGGTCCATGTTTCACACCCATAGCATGACATAAGTCTTATCACAGATTTGTATACCCGGACCTCTGTTTTCCTGTGTATGCAGCTGGTCTTCAAGATCGTCAAAATTGAATAAAATATTTTATTTGCGAGCTGCATTTTTCGGCGTATTTCATGTTTTCCATTACTGGTTCTCATCATTTTGGCACCTTAATACACAAATTTGCTCCCATTTTTGATACTGTATTCACCAAGTGTAATATTTTGTGTACTTGAGGTATTTTCCCTCGACTGCGTCATGAGCTTTGTTTTATTTTCATTGATTTGTAGCCCTACTAGTTTTGCTTCGCTGTCGAGTTTCAGGAAAAGTTCTTTGGCAGTTGTTAATGACCGTGACAAAAAGTTGATGTCGTCTGCATAGGCTAGTACTTGGCTCGACTGAAGATATGGTAAGGTACCTCGTGTATCGACAGGTAGATTCCTTATGGCGTACGCTAGAGCTAAACGGAATGGGAATGAGACTAGCACACCTCCCTGCTTTAGTCCGATATTTGCGTGAAAGGCATCGGTGAGTTGGTTATTGGTGCGGGCTTGAGAGGTCGTCGACGTCATTGTCATTTTGGTAAGACGGACTAATTTGGCTGAGGTGCTAATGCAAAGCATTATTTAGTACAGTTCGTTACAATCAATACTGTCATATGCTTGCTTGAAGTCAACGAAAATTTGGTGCGCGTCTATGTTGAACTCCCAGTGCTTTTCAAGTACCTGCTTAACTGTGAACATTTGGTCTATTGTTGATCTATGTGCTCTAAAACCACCTTTATACTCCCAAATAATACTGTAGGCATATGATCCGATTTTATTTTCTAATATTTTTGAAAATATTTTGTACGCCGTACGAAGTAGTGATATGCCTCTATAATTTTCGCACTGTAGCTTGCCACCTTTTTTGTGGATAGGGAATATAATTGATTGGCTTCACTCTTTTGGCATATGTTCTTGTTGCCAAATGTGCTAGATGACTTTGTGAATAGCTTGATGAACACTACTGCCACCATATTTGATGAGCTCATCGATGCCCGGCGCTTTATTATTCTTTTGGGCTTTCATGGTAGAACAAACTTCATCCAGAGTTGGTGGGGCCAATGGATGCTCTCCGCAGACATCTGTGGGCTCCGGTGCTCTTGAGCTGTGTGGAAGATTAAGGAGGCTCTTAAAATATGATGCCCATCTTTCCTTAATCTTTGTTTCATCAGCGATGATATTGCCGATGTCATCACGACAGAGCGTGGTTTTGGGCTGGTAACCACGTTTCAGGCTTTCACTACTTTGCATGCCTGTCTAGTATTGTTGCTTGCTAAACTTATATCTATAGTATACTTCTCAATTGGTTGTCATAATATTTTCTTTCCTTAATCCTAATTATCTTATTCGCTCCTTTTCTGGGATTTTCATAGTGTTCTCTATTCGTCCTGGTTTTTCTACCTACATATTCGGTCTACGCTTGATACTTTTTATCTAACTCATTCTGGCAGTCATCATCGAACCAATCATTCCTCTTACCCCGGGCTTTATATCCGATCGTATGTTCTGCCACGGTCCTAATAGCCGCTTTCACTTCCATTCAGAGCTCGTTGCTCATATTTAACGAGGCGTCTGATAAGATGGGAGCCAGCTGGTTGTCGAGAGTCTCCGTGAAATTTTCGGCCAAAGACGCCGTTTGGAGCCTTTCGATGTCAAATTTTTGCAGCGGGCAGGTCTTCGCCGAATATGCCTTGGTCAAGTAATGAACTGAATTACAATTGGCTCCTCGGTATGTACGGACGTCAAGTATGCTCGCGGCCCAACGTTGTTGGATCAGAACATGATCGATCTGGTTTTGTGTGTTGCCATCCAGTGATACCCAAGTCATTTTATGAATGCGTCGATCTGGGAAGCAAGTCGAACGTATAACTAGATTTCTTCTACATGCAAAGTCAATCAGGCGCTGGCTGTTGTCAATTGTTTCATAGTGGAGGCTATATCTTCCAGTCGTTCCCCGATGAGATAGCTCATTGTCAACCATAGCGTTGAAATCACCCAGAATTATTTTTGTATCGTTTATAGGCAAATAGCAAGTAAGATTGTGTTAATTTACCCAAACACTTCTCATCCTCCCCTTGAAACGCCCAATTACAGTAGCAACTCGAGTACCTCCAAACGTGAAACAATCAACGAAAAGTCCTTTTCAATTACATTGATCAAAGCGTATCGTTTTCCACTCCATAAAAATGTTTGCCATTCGCATCTATTATTAACCATAGTATCATCATCCCTTAATCCAATTTAGTTCATATACCTACCGCAACCTTCTCTCCTGTGGGTAACCTTGCGGGAACGAAATTGCTTCCCAAATTCTTTTACCACATGATAAATGACACCTACTGGGGATATTGGAAATTGGACGTTATTTCCTGCTTGACCAGGATCAACACCAAAAGAGTAAGAATCGTCTGAAGTTTTCGAGAGATAATCAATTTATCTTTTCTTGATTGATGAACTTCTTTGGCAGCGACACACGTCAGATACTTCCTGCTGCTTGTTCGCTGTGTTCAGATGTACAGTAAGGCCTTGGAAACCTCCTCAAGTTGAAAACGTTTACAAATTAATGTGTGTAGCACGTTCGTAGGACGTGGAATTGCTTAACCTAAAAGAAACATCACGGGAAGGAATTTGTCTGTTACGATAACGTTTGTGGTAGAAAGCTTTGATGTATCAGATCGAGCACGTGATAAACAGTCTGGAAATGGGTAAATCAGAAAGCAACGAGCGTAGAAGGATATTTTACCGCACGAGATGTGTAAATTAAAGCTGCAACGACCTTGCGGAATACTAATTAATTTATTTAAATTAGCTAATAAGATAACATATTTTATCACATTTATGTTTACATTCTTAGATTTATATTTATCGATTCTAAAGGAAGTTTGCATAATTGCTTCTAGTTTACTCATACAAATAAGTATAAGTGGGTGAATATTATTTATAAATGAAAGATTCTCGTTCAAGATTCCTTTGAATGTACTTGAAATTTTATGAAAACTTTTGCGAAGGATTATTGTAAATGAGATGCTCAAGAGCAATGTTCATCAAGTTGTAGGTGGGATGGACATTATTTTAATGAACTTTTAAAAGCTGGCATAAATAAGCTTCTGCTGATCTTAAAAACGTTCAACCTACTCATTCACAA
This sequence comes from Odontomyia ornata, assembly GCA_963969285.1. Lineage (NCBI taxonomy): Eukaryota > Metazoa > Arthropoda > Insecta > Diptera > Stratiomyidae > Odontomyia > Odontomyia ornata. The sequence goes on from OZ017739.1 coordinate 456,169,270, forward strand.
TTCTTAATAAAGTTATACTAAATGTTCATATCAACCGGGAATGAAAACGCGTTTCATTACGGTCATAAAAATATGGACGTTATTCTTACAAAAAACATGCAAAACGACTCCATTAGCATTCAGGACTCTTTGTAGTGAAGTATCTAGCTTGGCTTTATTTACAATCCACCATAAAGTTCTTCATAATATGAAAATATTGCGAAAATGGGAGATAAAACCGCCATCATGCTGCACATACAGCTGGTCCCAATGGGATTTCCTTTCATAAAAATCCTTAAAAAACAAATCGCAAGCCTTACTGATGAAAGATTGCTATGAAAGGACTTTACGATCGAGTTTTCTCTTAATACCAAGAATAATGAATATACTTTAATTATGAGTAAGCATTAGATAAATATTGACCTTAGTGAAAAATTATTTTCTATTAGGATCCTTTTCATCAATGTCACGACGAAACCGATGGCTGCTTAGCACCACACACTTGCAACAGGATGGCAATTTGAACAAGTCTTTCACAATTTGTCCTTCAGCGTTGAGCGACAACAACTGCCGATAAATGTACTTTTGCTTACATTCTGTTTTGTATCCTAGAGGAAAGCTTTCAGCCATTGCACAAGGCGACCCCGGTGACCTAAGGAAAAGTGAAAGTCAAATGATGCCAAACTATCTTCTGAGAAATTATTAACAAAGTCATCAATCAACAGTACTTACTTACACTCTTCCACCCTGATACCTTGGGTGAAATTCTGTTGGTTGACAATTATTGACCAATTGTTGTCCTTCGTGATTCCAGCCTGTGGGTAAATAAGTCGCTCGAGGCATTGACATAATGGCTCCTCGCCAGGTACGTCGATCCTTTGGGTGAGGTTGATGGGGGGTTGAACGACCATGTCATCGCCAAACAATTGTTCATACTTCTTTGCCTCTGCCATGAGTATTGACTCGAGTAATGCGGCAGGATAATTTTCAACTTCTGTGCAAAAATGTTTGCCATCCTGAGCGCATTTGGGTTTGAAATCTGCTGATGTAGTATCATTGGGAAAAACGACATCTGAAATGTATTAAGATTAATTATTTATTTTGTTTGCCACTTAGTGGGATCGTTTTAAATTGAATTGAGTTTCCTCCTAGCAGTAAAATTTATACGATAAATTTGTAAAAGAGTATTTGGTGGAACACTTAAGGAAAAATGTAATAATCATAATCGAATCTACGAGATGCCAGCAATATCTTCGCTGCTGGAAGTCTCATAAGTATTGTTAGGCTTGATCTTTCATTATATTTGTCAATTCTACTCAAAATTTATCTAGTTTTGTTGTACATACAGTGGCTCAAAGCTTATTTGATATACTTCAATGTAAATCAAACAAACTGTTGTCCTTGTATAAATAAATAAAATTTTATAAATCTTTTGATGCAGTTTTTCAAATGAATGTTTCTGAAATTTGAAACATACAAGAAAGTAAGAAAATTTTTTTCAAAAGTGCTGGTAATTGGAAAAAAGCATGTGCATAGAATAGCTCAAAACGTATGTTATTTGATACAGTTAGTTTTTCATATCCTACCGTCAAAGTGCCCGCTCAACATTGGGTTTTTTTTCACTATTTTGTTTCTTGCATCTTCTTAAAAATATATTTGATTACGATAATTTAAAAGTTGATAAATTATGTCATATTTGCAATGGGCCGCAGGACAACAATTGAGAAATGCGAATTAGCAGTTCTTCACATTAAAAATGGTGAATCTCTATGCAAAATAGGCGAAATTATTAATTCACGCTCATCAGCAGTCTAGCCTATGACTTAAAAGGTTTCAATGAAAGACATGAGCCTAAAGAACGATGGATCGTTAGGAAAATAAAGGAAAATCCTAAGTTATCGGCTCCTGAATTGGCAGTCGAAGTTGTCACACAAGCAAACTGCTCGAAACCCTTGAATAGCTTACTCTACACAATCCTGAAAGAAAATATTGACCATAACAACGTAGATTTTGATTTTTTTTTGTATTCGGTGAATATTTAAGAACTCGATAAGGAGACCATTTGAAAGAAAAGACAATATCATTCGAAGATGAAATTCAGATTGAGCATGTTGAACGCTACCCAGCACCAGAACCAAAGGATTCTTTGCTTCACGACGATTGGGTATTGGCGTTAGGTGACTGCGCCGCGATGGAGAATGGCTGTCGTGCCTGGACGTTTTACTGTGCATAAGTTAATTTTTCAATAAATGCAGGCGTTCCACATATTTTATTTTTGCGTACTACGTTAAACTATACTTGAATATTTGGGGTGTTCAAAGCTAGTTCAATAACATGGATCTGCATAATCCTCCGCAAGAAAACAGTTTACGGACCGTAATTGTTAAATTGACGGAGTTTGTCGGTCGCAATGGGCCCGAATGCGAATCCATCACTGAAGCCAAACAAGAGGGAAATCCAAAGTTCTACTTCTGATACGGAGGACATTTACGACTATTACCGTTCAATCAAAATATAAGTTTATTTTAGTGTAATTGATCAGTTTATCAAAGCAAAATAATTTGCAGTGCAAAGCTAAAGTAGACAATATCAAGTTGAATGTCAAATTGATTTTGCAAGAATTAATTGGGTGCCCCCATAGACAGACATTGTTTGAGTTGGTTTTGCGGAAATTGCGGACGTAATAGTGGACGCCACACGCCAGTCTCAGCGCAAGGGATATAATTTTATATCTAAGACCGTTCCTAAGTGGCTCTTTCAACGGCGGCTTAACTCCACTTAACCAACTGGGATTGCGGACTCAAAGTATTGGCGTGACTTGAGTTGTGTCGCGAATTGACCTGGACCCCACCTGTGTGCTGGCAGAAAATTTATGCATTTGACTGCGATGTTTCTTCTGACCCATTAAACCCAACGAACATATTTATCGTATTTTGGAAGTAAAAATTCTGGTGGTCTGTTTGCGCCGTGAAGCGTGCGCTGACGTTGGGACGTTCTCAGCCGCTACAGTATTCTGGATAGTAGCTTTTTAATTCTCTACATCATATGGTAGCGTGGTGACAATTACTCTCGTGGTGCCAGACTTTACACCGAACTTCGATGGACTCAATTTTAAGAGTAAACAAAAAATGTTACTTGTTCTATGTGTTAAGTGGATAATCAATAGAAAAATTAAATTAATTTTTTAAAAACGTTAGTCCGAAGTTAATTTTTATCGGAAAAAATCTTATATTGTCGAAGTAATCGACTCAGGAAATTTCTATCGAATATTTTTACTTCGATTGGTAACGAAAAACAAATTCACAAAGAAAATTTCGCCGCTGGTATGGAGGAGCCCGACGGCTTCCCACCGTTGGGGCAACCTGGGGAAACGACGAATACAAAACTGGCGACAATCACTAAAAGAAAACATAACGAAGAAAACTCCGTAGATGGAGGGTGCAAGCTGCAAATAATAGCGGATAATCAACAAATGGCCAAATTGCAGAAAGAAAATGATGAACTAAGGCAAGAGATACAGTCTCTCAAGGATCTTTTCAAGCAAGGGATGAAGCCTCAAAAGACGCAGCCACAAATCAATGGCAACAGGTAACAAAGCCGAAGAAAAGTGCAAAGCAAGTAAATCCAGAGGAAGTTCTAAGTGCTGGTGGCACCAACGAGAGCCAAAATTATTTTGCAGCGCTGGAGGGACTAACCGAAGATATGGAAATCGAAGAAAACATCAGAGGTAATTTTAATCAAGATAATGACGTTAATTTTATTCAATATTTAAAGAACAAAAATAAGGAGAAAAAACCAGCCCGCAGTTCTGCTGGTTCCTCTGAAAAAGCTTCCAACAAGACAGAAAAAGTTCCGCCAATCAACGTGTTCGGACAAACCGGGAAAGATATGGTTCGGCTATTGGCAGCCAAAAATAAACTGGCCAATTTCGAAATCAAAAGAGTTAATGCCGAAAAATTAACTATAAGGACGAAATCGCTGGTTGATTTCAAGTCAGCCAAAGATGCGCTGATTTCTGGGGAGGTTCCACACTTCACCTATACCCCAAAAAGTGAAAAGAATCAGACCTTCTTGTTGAAGGGTTTGGACAGCGGAGAGGATACGGTCGATCTTCTTCAGGTGCTCAAGGAGGCTGCACTAGATATTGATTTTGTTTCAGTCAAAGCCTTTGCGACAAGAAGGTCGACCATAGAAAGGAAGAATTTACCACTTTACCTGGTACAAATTGCAAATAAGAGCAGTGCAAGTGCCCTTCAACAAATAAGGTACTTAAATTTCAGAGTGGTGAGGTGGGAATGCCTCCATAAAAGAGAAGTCAACCAGTGTTACCGGTGTCAAAGATTTGGATATTCGGCTGCCAATTGTGCCATGCACTATCGTTGCGTTAAATGCAAAGGCGTTCATGCTCCCGGTGAGTGCAAATTGGCTCAGACGGAGCCTAAAGAAAATTATACTGCGTTAACTGCGGTGTTTTTGGTCACCCAGCATCATATCGAGGATGCTCCCGATATCAAGATGCAAAAGTCAAATTTGCTCCAAAGCAAACACAAGTACACCGTAATATCATACCTTCCAACTTCGTCAAGCCCGGAGTATCATTTGCACTTGCCGCTAGAGGACCAGCAGAAAATGCTGGAAATAATGTAAATAATGTAAGTGGCAATAATGAGCTGCTTCTCAAAATTTACCAGCAACTTAATTCTTTATCGGAGAGAATCGACAAACAAGATTCAAAAATTAACTTTGCTTTCCAGCGTTTAGGTCTTTCAAATGCCTAATAATAACTTGTCATCCAGTCATATTCCCATGGATAGGCTTCGCCTCATATCGATCAACGTCAACTCTATCGTTGCTATACATCGACGTGATTATCTCCTTGAATTTGTTGTTAAGCAAAAGCCTGACATCATACTTCTCACTGAAACCCACCTCAATTCATGGCATTCCATGGAATTCAAAGATTTTGCATTCGTAAGAAACGATAGGGTAATAGGTGATGGGGGAAGTGGCACCGGGATATTGGTTAGAAGACCCTATTGTTTCCAAAACATTGAAAAAGTCGAATTCAAAAACTTTGAATTTCTTGAAGTGTCCGTCATCAAAATTTCACTGCCAGGTGGGGATAACCTCTTCGTTATCTCTGCCTATGCAACTGGTCAAAATGTTCTCAAGTTCAAGGAGGAACTCAATTCCTTGTTTGAAATACTCGAATTGAACAGGCTGCATAATTATTATATTTTTGCCGGTGACCTGAATGCCAAGCATAAATCATGGCTAAACGCCACCAATAATCCAAGAGGTGTATTCCTAAAATCATGGATAACAGAGAACCAAATTGAATACAGGTGCAACCTATATGGGTCGGAGTTCCCAACATACCCTAGGACAAATTCATATTTGGACCTCTGCATTGCTGACGCAAGACTTGAATTCAGCTTTAATAGTCCGCAACGGAAACTGCAGGTGCTTCCTTACGATAGCGACTATAACGCAATCGTAATGGAAATCAATCATCAAAGGGATGATTTCTTCCTCATTCCAGTTCAACATGAAAACCATCGGTTGAATTTCAAAAAAACAGACTGGGGAAAGTTTCAAAAGAAGTTTAATCGGGAGTACCAGAAGCAATATCCTCCTTCTGATGATGGCAACGCTTGCTCAATGGTTCCTAATAACAGAAACCTAACTGACGATGAAATAGATGTCTATTTGTCAAAGTTAGAGAAGCTGACGTTGGAAACGATTGAGAAAGTAGTTCCCAAGATTAAACATCGAAACAATATGGAAGGATATGAAACACCAACCGTTGCAAGGTTGAAAAGATTGAAAAGCCTTCTTCTCACACGTGTCAACAATATTTATCGACGATTTTTAGACTACAACCATCCCTCGTTGGCTTTGTTGAAATTACACCTGAAGAATGTCCGGAAATTAATCCGTTCATACTTTAGGAGTGAGGTCAGCAATCAATGGGCGGAAAAACTGAGGGATATTAGCCCACAGGACCCAGATGGCGTTTTCGCGAAAGTGAATAGCTTATTCCGCAGGAAGTCTCGAGTGAAGGTATCGAATCTTGAAGTCACTAGTGATGAGATAAATCTTCTCGATAGAGCTGGTATCGAAATTGATAGTACGACTCCGGATAGAAATGGAAACAGGATTATATGTGATGGATTGCAGAAACTTGCCCTGATTGGAACACATTTAGAATTGGTTCATCTGCCAAACCCAGAGAGAAGGAATGAAATATTTTCGGAGGTCGTTGTAGCAAAAGTTTCCGACTTCAAATCAAGCCTGAACGGCCAATCAATTCTTCATTCCGATGAAACATTCACATCTGACCTCATACCGAGCTTGAATCTTATTGATTATTTTGTCAGCTATGAAGACTTGTGTTTCATATTTCGCAGAATAAACAACAAAAAATCATGTGGTACTGACGGTATTCCAAATATAGTTCTCCAACATTTGCCTGAGGTTGCTATTAGGAATTATTGCATATTCTTCAACAACATGTTGAACAATTCATATTTCCCAAATGAGTGGAAAAAGGCTAAGGTATTTCCGACCTTGAAGAAAGGAAAAGAATCTTCATGCCCTAAAAGCTATCGCCCAATCAGCTTGCTGCCTAACATCAGCAAGGTGTTTGAAGTGATACTCAACAGAGCATTAAACGCCCACATTGAGAAATATGAGTTGATGCCGAATTGCCAATTTGGTTTTCGTGCCAGGCATTCGACCATACATGCAATAACGAAAGTAACCTCAGACATCTGTTGGAAACTAAACAACAAAGAATGTGTTGGAGCATGTCTCATTGATATGGAGAAAGCCTTCGATACGGTGTGGTTAGATGGATTAGTTTTCAAACTTCTTCAGGACAGGTTCCCCAGACACCTTGTCGCCATGGTGTGCAATATGTTATACGGGAAATCGTTTGTTGTAACTGATGGAAATCTGACAACAATGCGCGAATTCAAGGTCTTGAATGGTCTACAGCAGGGAACAGTTACTGCGCCCCTGCTTTTCTCAATATTCATTCGCAAGCTATTGAACAGCTTTGATTTTAATGTCTCGCCAACGCGATCATTGGTGGCGTTTGCTGATGATCTGATCATCTATACGGCAGACCGAAAAGCTACAATAGTTCAGAGCAATCTTCAAAAAATGTTTAATGATGTGCAGCTCTACACCGACAATTGACGAATGAAAATTAATGCGCAGAAGTGCGAAACAATCTTGTTTCGGACAACGCTGCAGGGGGCCAGTCAAGACCTGAAACGTAATTGGAAGGATTTCCACATTATGGCTGGTGAGGGTAGTTCAGAACGGGTTCCACATAAATCCTGTGTTCGATACCTCGGTGTTCATCTCGATCAGTATCTGTACTACACTGAACATGTCAAAATCATGCTCAGTAAGGCACTTAAAGTAGTCATGGCCCTTCGGCGACTCTTTCATTCCAGATACATTGATCAAAAAGTCAAAGTTATTTGTTACAAGACCCTGGTTAGGCCAGTTTTGACATACGGATGCCAGATCTGGTACAACCAGAGTGCTAGTACAATGGAAAGATTAAGAGTTTACGAAAGGAAATGTCTTCGTGCATATACTGGTTTGTACAGAAAGCCTGAGACGGATTGGAGGTACTATATATCGAATAGAAAAATTTATCAAACCGCTCAAGTGACAAGAGTCGATATCTTCATATTGAAACTTCTTCGGAATCATATCGCAGGATCTGTAACTGTGAGTGAAAACCCTTTGATTTCACAGCCGTTCCACCATACAGACGGGTATATTGTGACTTGCCTCACTACTGGCTTCGTTCCTCCAGAAGCATTCGTGTATTTGGACATGAATCGATATATTTTTGATTCTGACGGCGTCCCAATCATTTATCACATATACCGACGGGCCACCGATAAGAAGATAAAATATCCTCCGAATCTGAGTTCACGAGACCAACAATTCCAATGGAGATACTCATTTGCTAGATTTGTTGAGGCTGGTCGAGCTGAGATGGAGCAATCTAGGTATTGGTGGCTGAATGACAATGTCTAAATTATTCGTGTTTATTTTATGTTTTTGTGCTTTTTCTCGTTACTTAGTTTTTTAGATTCATCTCATTATTGCTACATCTAGTGTTGTTGTTTATTTGTATTATAATTTAGGTTTTTTTGTTTTTTTTTTTTTGATTGAACTTATTTAGAATTAGGGTGTAACATATTAGGTATAGGATATAAGTTCATTGTTGTGTAGTAATATAAGTAATTTTTGAATAATGCTGGTTGGTTTTTTCTCCTTTTTCCAATTGAATCAAAAAATATCAAATAATCTTAATTAATTTAAATTTGCAAGTGTATTTTTTTCATTAAATGTGTTTAACTGATAACGTATAAATTTAGAGAGCCATTTGGGCCATTAAGTTTTTTTATAGTTTTATTGTTTGGAATTTGCTTTATGTTCTTTTAAAAATTTATAACGATTAGTATTAAATAAAGCGCTTTTGGCTTGACTTGACTTGATAATCAATAAGTGTCGTTTTATAAAAACAAATGAGTAACATAGAAAAGCAACCGGCTTCATTTAATGATCCAATCACGTGAATAGTTGTACTTTAGTTACAACTTAAGTCAGTAGTTAATTATTATTGTAAATTCAAAACGAAATTAAGTCCAAACGTATTTGCGGTGAGTTTTAAATTTTTTGTGAGGCAATTGTACATATTTGAAAAGGTCCCTAAATAGTTTTAATTTTTCATTACGTTTTAAACTATTTTAGCTAATAACGGTGAGAATATGTGGTGAAGTTTCGAACTCAGAGACAATTATTAGCTGTGCGTTGATATTTGCGCCTTCAACCACCCGATAGGAAACCATTTAAGAAGTTGTTTTAAACTAAACAACTTAAACGTGCTTTTAGTCATGTTTTTAGTTCTATCGTATCTTTTGTTAGTCCTGGATACTTTGATCTTCAACGAATATGAAACAAATAATTTAAAATATTGGAATCGCGTTTAAAGTTACAGTAGAGATAGTAAATTTTAGTTAGTAACTGATATCAAATTGGTCAGCAATTGAGTCATGAACTACTCCATTTAAAACATATTCGTTTTGAAAATTTCATATTAACATTCCTACAGAAATATAGTTTAATTTATTAGAAGGTTTTAAACCAATTTCACAAGGTATTACGTCTCAAAAGAATTCCGATAAATATTGTTTTTAAGTTCGAGTTAAAATCCTAGAAATTGAGAATAAATTTTCCATGAAATTAGAAATTCTATGGTAACATATAATTAAAAATTTGTTTTGTGTGCATGTAAAAAAAAACAGAACTGAAATAATTCTGTTAATGTAATGTAAACTTAAATATACATACGAGTACTTATTGCTTATTAATTTAATCAAATGGTTAAGGCTGAGATTGAATTGTGATAGAATGAAAATGATCAATGAAAATTATAAGCTCAATATGAATTGATAAACTTTAAAAAAATCTATCTTTCCTTTTCTCTCGTCTGGACCGGGTATAGGACCCGCAATGATGGCAGGCTCCTTCGCTGATATGGGCTAGCCATCGGGCGTGCTCCACCGATTTGTTGCTTACTAGGGGCTCTTGCCGGGTAGAGTGGCCTTCCGCACGCGTGCCCTTTTATGATATAGGGTTATGTGATTTCATTGCATAACTCTATAGCATAAATTGGTTACGCTTGTGCTTCTCATTTGATGGAAAGAGTCATACGAAGTGCTTTTGTATGAGTTTTTCTCTCAAATGGGAAACACTTGCACTTGAACGCCTTTTCTAACTCAATTAAAGTTTGAAAAGCATTGCTACCAGTGAAAGTTGTGAATGATCTTAACTCAAAGCTAAACAATAAAACCATTCGAATTGCTAGCATTTGGCGTTACGCATCAATTTTCTAGTCCACTGTATAGTATACTGAAATAGTGACCACGGTCAACTCAACTACAATAAGGTATTTAGGTTGGATGAGACCATCGACGGTGATCATCTTGGCTTACAGTATCCTTTCGAAACTACCCTCAATGTTGTCTCTCACATCACAATTGCACTCCTATCTTCGATGTGATATCTACAATTCTAGTGTAACTTATAAATAAATTGTGCTTATTGGATTCCTTGACCCTTTTGTAGAATCCCAGCACACTTTCGTGAAGCTCGAAAGGGGTATTGGATGGCATTTACTAGCATATGCATATCTCACTAAATGTTTGGGTTGGGAAATTCGCATAATGGGTAAGCACATGATTTCAATAATCAATATCAACCTTAAAACGATATAAAGAATGAATTTTCTTTACCTTGGGAACAACTTTTTATCTTGACAGGATATGCAATTTTTATGCGACTCATCATACGCAAAGTTTTATGATATACTCGTACACTTAATGAATCCGCCATCATGAGTCGCAGTGTATCCAAGTCAACACTTAACAATGGACTACAGAAACCGATCTATATAATACATACATACGTGATGCGCCGTCCAATTTGATCCAAGGACCATGGTAAATGTCCCAAAACAGGTTTGAATCGGGTATAAGATTATTTCTAACCTCCGCTACTTTTGAATAAGAACCGTGAGTATTTGTTCGTGAGCGAGACCAAATGCTACATGCGTTGATGAACATGGCAATGGCTATCAACGCAGTTCCATACCTACAAAAGATTCTGATTTCGGTTGATTCGTGTCTACCTCCACTCTTTTTCCATGGCTCGCGAAACAAAGCAGAGTACCGTAAGCATTTCTATCATTTTATTGTGAGTGAGAATGAGTCATATTGTGTTGAAGGTTTGAAAATAATACTTATTAAATTAATATGCAGTGCTTGTTGATCAACTCGTTTTATTCAAATAGAATTTGAATAGAGTGGCTGTAGGTATGTACGTAAAAACAATATATGTTAAATGACGTTCGTCATGTCACGCCCAGGTCCCAAGAGAGATAGAGATATCGGAAGAAAATGGGAATCTGAGTCCGCGAAAAGGCAGAAAAAAGCTGAAATTGTCTTATCAGAGTGGGTTTTAGATTCAGAATTAATGGATTACCTAAAAAAAAAACACCCCATAGCATGACAAAATTAGATGAATTGATATCTTTAATGTCGGATATTGCAACAGCCAATACTTCATTCAATTTGGAAAGTTCCTCAGATGTATTGAGTAGTAAACTACATTTGGAAGTAGAAATAGCGTCAAACTCTAATCAATCAGAATCTGCGGTGGAGACCAGAATTCCTGAACAATAAATAAGTGTTCGGTCAGTTAACGGTAATGAAAGTGATATTATTAAAGAAACGCTTGTAGTTTCTAATTCAGGAATGTGATCTTTTCTACTAACCAATTCTCAGCGTCGTGATATTGTTCCATGTGGTCCAATGCAGCCATCAAACAACAGCAATGATGGTTATACCAATGCTAATGATTGTAGGCGCTTTTCTCATTTTTACTTTTTAAGAAGACTCAGTAATTGTCAATACCGTCACTGGCTGGTTTATTCTAGTTATCCAAACAAAGTTTACTCGTACTGTTTTCCGTGCAGACTTTTTAGCAATCCTCAAATTCAGCTGGTTCAGGGAGGATGCTGTGATTGGAAACACTGAACAAACATTTTACAAAGACACGAGAATACCAGAGAACATATGTCATTTATGTTTTAATGGCAAACATTTGAGAAGCGAATTAAGTATGGGAAAACAATAGATAAAGAAAACGTAGGGCTCATTCATAAATCTCAAAAACATTTTTACAATTTATTTGACGAATCAATTAAAATCATTAACTTCTTAGCCTCACATAAGTGAATAAATAGTAAATAGACTCCAATTTTTTCTAAATATGATTCCACGCTTCGAGAATTCATGAAACGTATTAATGACCAACAAATTGAAACACATTATCCAAGGCACGATATTCAAAATGAGTTGATAAGGCTAATGGCGAAAAGAGTGACCAGAGAAGTGATCCGAAGGGTAAAAGAGGCAAAATGTTATCCTATTTTTTGACAAATCTGCTGGATAACTTTGTGAATAGCTTTCTGAATATTACTGCTGCCATATTTGTGGAGCTCCACTGGAATCTCATCGATGCCCGGCACTTTATTATTCTTTTGGGCTTTAATGATGGAACAAACTTCATCCAGAGTTGGTGCAGTCAATGGAAGCTCTCCACAGACATCTATAGGCTATTCACAAAGTCATCCAGCACATTTGCCAGCAAGAACATATGCCAAAAGAGTGGAGCCAATCAAATATATTCCCTATCCACAAAAAAAGGTGACAAGTTACGGTACAAAAATTATAGAGGCATATCACTGCTCTGTACGGCGTACAAAATATTTTTCAAAATCTTAGAAAATAAAATCGGAGTATACGCCAACTGTGTGATCTAGTGGTTAGAATGTGAGCGCATAAGCCGAAGGTCCCAGGTTCAAATCTCGTTGGGAGCAACGTGGTTTAGTTCAGGGGATTTTCCGGACAGACTATGAGTATTCACTCAGTGATGATATGTACTGATTTAATCAGATTATATCATAGCTGAGCAGGCACACGGGGGCATGGTACTGACCAAACCAACTTCCGGAAAGAAATCAATACGGTCATGAAAATGAGATACTCTAACTTACTCTAACCGAAGGCCCGAGAGGGGCTGTAGTGCTACAGAGAAGAAAGAGAAGAAGTATACGCCAACAGTATTATTGAGGAGTATCAAGGTGGTTTTAGAGCATGTAGATCAACAACAGACCAATCGTTCACAGTTAAGCAGGCCCTTGAAAAGCGCTGGGAGTTCAACAAAGACGTACACTAAGTTTTCGCTGACTTCAAGCAAACATACGATAGTATTGATCGTAACGTACTGTACCATATAATGTTTTGGTTTGGCATCCCAGCCAAATTAGTCCGTCTTAACAAAATGACAATGAAGTCAACGAACTCCCAAGCCCGCATCAATAACGAACTCACCGATGCCTTTGACACAAATATCGGAATAAAGCATGGAGATGGGCTGGCCCCATTGCTATTCAATTTGGCTCTAGAGTACGTCATACGGAAGCTACCTGTCGATAAGCGAGGTACATTACTATACAAGTCGAGCCAAGTAGTAGACTATGCGGACGACATCAACATTTTGTCTCAGTCATTAACAACTGCCAAAGAACTCTTCCTGAAACTCGACAGCAAACCAAAACTAGTAGGGCCACAAACCAATGAAAATAAAACAAAGCTCATGACGCAGTCAAGAAAAATATTCTTCAAATACATAAAATATCAGACTTGGTATCGAGAATGTAGGCGAATTTGTGTATTTAGGCGCCAAAATAACGAAAACGTGTAATGAAAGAGACGAAAAACGCCGAAGAATACAGGTCGCAAATAAAATATTTTGTTCAGTATTGACGATTTTGAAGACCAGCTGCATACAAAGGAAAACAAAGCTCCAAGAAAACAAATCTGTGATAAGACCTGTGTTATGCTATGAGTGTGAAACATGGACCCTAACTCAAGCATCCGTAAATATATTGAACGCCTTTGAGCGATGGGTCTTGAGGCAAATAACCAATGGTGAATTCGATACAACCATCAGCTATATGAAATTTTTGACGAACCAGAGGTCTCAACGATTGTAAGACTGCGAAAGCTGCAATGGGCTGGCCACATGAATCATATGGACGAACAACGGATACCCAGAAAGCTATTCGTTGGGAGATCTAAAGACAGAAGACCAGTGGGGAAACCGAGAATGCTGGTCTGACTCGGTCGACGAAGACAGTTCGTCGCTGCTTGGATTTTGGAATCGGAGGAAACGGTCAATGGACCGAGACAGTTGGTGATGCTATTTACAGGAAACGAAGGTCCGAGAGGGGCTGTAGTGCTAAGGAGAAAATTATTCTAATTTGCTTGATTGCACAAGAGACTATAGTTGAATTGACAAATGTCTGTTGTATTACGATTTTGCAATATAACAACCGGTAAAATAGAAGAACATTTTATTGGGTTTCTCGTTGTCGCTGAGTTTCCTGTGGACTACTTAACTAATGCAATACTTGAAAAATTAGAAAAAAATTGATTAGATATTTATAATTGTCGCGGCTAAGGGTACAACAATGGTGCGAAAATGGTAGGCATAAAATACGGAGTTAAAACTCGAATTTCGAATATTAATTCCCGGGCATTTTTGTCATCTTGCGGTTATCACACTTGGGACTAATGTTAGTAAATGCAGTTAATTCTTCCGTGGAAGCAAAAATTTTTTTGGTATTCTTCAAAAAATCGATTTCTTATCTACAAGGTCAAGCGAACGCTAGGAGTCTTTCAAAGGCAAATTAAAGCTTACTTTAAAACCTTTATCAGTCACAAGATGGAAAAGCAGGATTGAAACAGTTAAGGCTATATAATTCAATTTGATGATGTTGTTGAATGTATCGAGAGCTTGAAAAATCACACAGAATCCGATATACTGAACGATAGTGATTCTGTTCTAAATGAAATTCTCAGCTTAGATCTTATTATACCGTTACAGTTATGGTATGCAATATTATCGCGAGTAAATATTATAAGCAAATTATGGCAATCCGTAGAAGCTCATTTAAGCGTTGCGCTTGATCATTTGTAAACGTCCTGTGAGCAGATTAAAGAATATCGTCAAATTGGATTCGAGCAATGCTTATCTGACGCTCATGATTTAGGAAAATTTAAACATAAAAGATTAGCCAAAAAGAAAAGGATGTTTGCTTATGAAAGTAGTGATGAGCCCATACAGTCTCCGAAAATTCGGTTCAAAACAGAGCTCTTTAATACTATGATTGATTCCATAATGAGCAGCATTAATACAAGATTTACATTTTTGAATCAACATTTTGCAGATTTCGGTTTCGTCTATGATTTAAGCAAACTCAAATATATTCAAAGCATTAATGAAAACATTTTCAAGACTTAAGCACAATCCTACAACTAGGTGAGAGCACTGATATCCAATCTTATGAATTGTATGAAGAACTGCAAGCAATTATGTCGAACTTCCCCGTCTGCATTTGAGACGTATAACAACTGCTTCAATACATAACCGAGAATAACTTAAAGGAAATTTACCCAAACATTTATATTGCAGTTCGAATTTTATAAACAATACCTTTTAGTAAAGCTACCGCTGAAAGGAACTTTTCTAGATTAAAGCTTATTAAAAACTTTATAAGAAAAACAATGGGTCAGCAAAGACCTTAAGCGTTAGAAAGTTTTAAAAACTGTTGGTACCAAGGAACCCAATGATGTATTGGAGAAAAAATTTCAAAAAAATTATTTAACTGGCACTTTTGCTTCAAGAGGTATTGGCGGTGGAGAAATGTAAGAAAAATGTCCCCTCTCCTCGTGATCATGGAAGCAGGAAATGCGTCAGAAATCAACATTCGATCTTCTTTGTTTATAGTGAAACATTTTATGAATTTTATCTTTTCTATTCTTTTCCATTTTTACTCGTATTTTTTAGTCTTATAGAGCATATCATCTGCTTGCTATATGCACTGTATTTCCCCTTCAGCAGGCATATGTAATATTATGCTCTTCTGGTGTTGAGCAATCAGGTTGAGTTCTAAGTAGAAGATAATCAATAATTTCCCCTGGTTTTGTTTTGTTATTTCCCGGGGGTGAAATACGCGGGAGGGGTTGTAGAGGTAGTATTCCTGAAAAGGGGTGGAGTAGTAAAATTGTTTGATGCGTAATAAATTAGCAATAAAATATGCACCTATAATCAAGGTCCTTTAATAAAGTGAATGATGTAGCTTGATATGGAGGAAGTATGAGATATGCGGTAGGGGTTGTAGAGGTGGTTTTGGGCGCTTGCTTGTTTTTTAGATCGAGAGCAATAAATCAGCAATAAAATCTGCCACCTCGAAAACGTATTCATGAGCATTGGTTCTCGAAATACGAGTTTTGTGCCACATTACCCGCTTTTCAGGAGGAAGATTCTGCGATAAGATTGAGTTCTGCGAAGAAGCTCAACAATAACTTCCCCTAGCTTGATTCAGGGTGCAAAAATATTAGTAAAACTTTTGACAGTTCCCCGGAGGTATCGCGGTGGATCAATAAAACTTTTTGGTGCGCAATAAATTAGCAATAAAATATGCACCTAAAATGAATGCTCCCTAATAAAGTGGATGATGTGGCTTAATATGGAGAGGGGGTGGGGTACGCAGTAGGGGTTGAAGGGGTGGTTTCGAGAACTTGCTTGTTGCTTATATCGTCAGCAAGAAATTAAAAAATACACCTAGAAAATATGTCTATCTGCATTGGTTCTTGAGATACGGGGTTGGCTGGTGTGGCTTAAGTCTTAAGCCACTTTACCCGCATTTTGGGGGGAAGAGGGGGAGCAATAAAAATTTTTTTGCGTAATGAATTAGCAATGAAATTTGGATCTTTACTGAATGTTCCCCAATAAGGTGGATGATGTAACTTAACACGCATTAATTTATGGACCGTCCATCGAATCAGACGTTGTAGTTTTGACTTGATCTTCTTAAAATTTCCAGATAAGATCAAAAATATAAATATTTTTTTGAATTCATGATTTGATTGATTAGTTTGCAACAAAATAGTGACCGTTGAAAATGGAGAAACTATGGATTTTCTTTGAAACGCGCACGCCCTTTTGACATGATTCTCGACTTTATTTGTTGCTGGGAACTGCATTTCGTAAATTGAGTACAAAGCCTTTCTAACACGAGCGTATTTCTCTCTACTTAACTTGTTTTATTTAGATTTTTTCATGTTGTTATTTTCTGCATTCAACCCGTCCACCGGAACGTCCCAAAAGAAGCATAGCTTCAATAATACAATTGGATAAATTAAAATTAAGTTTTGTCTTAAAATGATTTTGTGTTCATTGAAAAAAAATTACCTTGTACATTCTTAGGAGGACTCAATTCCACCGTACCACCATAATCATTTTCAATATCAGGTCCTGTTTCATACGGTGTAATTTGCGTATCATTGAAGACCACACTTAACTTTCCATCTGGCGTGCGTTGAACTTTGAAGAAATCCCGATCATTTGTCTGCAAGAAGATACTATTTCAATACAACTTTGTCTAGTAAGTTTTTCTAGTAATGAAGATATAGAGAATAGTACTAGTCACATTTGAAACTACAGGTTTTGGATCATTCCGTGAGAATATTTCTTTAATCCTTTGTTCCACTAGAGCGGCCTGGAAATTATCGGTTTATATTTTTGCCACCAAAACTTATTTGAAGATTTTACAAACCATTGGATGAACTGTGGTCGCGCCCTTGATTGGACTGCTCTCCATGTGTCCATGATACACAACACGGTGGTTCTTCGGTATTGCAACGTATAGAGCTTGTGAGACCAAAGCAGGCTGCTCATCATCTATGAATGATTCCACATTAGCTAGATCTCCTTTTGACTCCGCTATCGCCTGAAAATTCAGGGAAATAATAAATACAATAAAATATCATGTTTATTCATTAAAATAAAAAACATTTTGATTTCGACTGAATTTAACTGTTTCTATTGTGATTGAAGAAGATTTTTGAACTACGTTGACGCTTATTCTAAAAAGTACTCATCCGTACCAACCGTCTGATGATTCTAAAAATAGAAGTATATTTTTGAGTCTATTTTTAGTATCTATTGATCAGATTGATACTGGGATGATCTGCCTCAAGCTCAAGAAATCGCGAGCACAAACTCATTGACTTTTGGACTCAATCATGGTGACTAGTGATTTGCGAATCTTCATAATAGCTGTGAAATCCAAGTCAACACTACTCACTTGAGTACCATTGAGGGAATCCAAAAGTCACAATGAATTTCGCTATTTCATTGTATGCCGAAATAAATGCTGCAAAATCGATTAAATGTTTTTGTATCACTGAACTCATTTATGTTAGGTTTACATGCTACATCCAAGTGAAACTTTAAAATTGTGTTTGATATAAAAAGTTCAATTACCAGTTAAGTACAATAAATACATATCTAGGATGATATGCAAGATTTATCTATTCATAGTACCATCTGCAAAGATGACCAAATTAATCCACCGGCTATTCAAAACATTGCGTTGATGGGTCGGTGATCTTAGAGAAATGTAGGACATATTTTTTTTGGAATGAAATCCGTATAACATGAGAATTTCTCTGGGTTTTCCTCAAAGAACAGGCACCTTTCATTCGTTATACTCGTTTTGTAAAATTTAAAGTGGATGGTTGATTGTTTCTCCTAAGTAGCAGCCAGTAAAACATTTACATAACGGAGCGGAACTGGTTTAGGGGTTTCCCATGTAGTTTGAAAATCATCGTTTGAGAACTATATATTGAAAAATTATAAAAACAGCGTCCACTGACGAGCACAAAAGCGTTAGACCAGAGTTCAGCCAGGATGGTTAAATATGACGCAATCTTCATTTTTCTATGAATTCTGTCTAAATTCAATCTCCAAAATTTGAATTTGTCTGATTGCAATGCATTCACAATTTTAAAATTTTCACTTTTGAGATGCCTTGCCAATTATGCTAGCAGGTTTCCGGGAGCCCGATAACTACCCTTGTAAGACGGAACGCTTCCTTGACTTCCAGTTAATAGGTTATTTACAGATTGGCTGCGTTGGAATCAAAACTTTGGTGAAATTTTAGTTCTGAAAAAACCAACGGAATGCTTTCACTGTCGGCGGATTTTTAAATTGTGGTATGTCACATTGCCAATTGAACCAATTTAGCCACATTGATTCTGATTACATTTGAACTGGGCTAGGATTGCCAAATATGCCATCTCTTAAATCAAAATAAATGATCATAAAAATATGTTATTCTTCTATTCCTTACAGTGAAGAAATTGAAAATTTTAGAGATACATATACAGACTGGCAAAGTTTCTATGTAAAGACAACAACGTTAGCTTTAATATTCTGATGTAAGCTATCGGCTGATGTACAAATTTTAAACCAGTTCGGGGGTATTGGGTAGCATTGCCGAATGGTTCAGTTAAAGTTCAGGCTTAAAGATAGGCACACTTTTTAAGGGTTTTGTACTAAAATACAAACTCTATTGCAATCACGACCTGTGTCTGTCTGTCCGTCCGTCCGTCTGTATGTCACAGCACTTTTTCTTCGAAACTATAGAAGCTACAGCCATAAGACTTTGTGGAAAGGTCAGAAGTGATGACTTCTTGAAAGTTTTGGAGTGGAAAAATTTTTCAAAGGAGTTTAAGGGGGGTCTCCCCATACCCTTCAAAAAAAAAATTTCACCATTGGTAGTCGAGTTGGGAGTCGTTGGAAAGATCTCAATGAGATCCGTATGGGTACCGTGGGGGGCAGGGGAAGGGGAAATGTACGAACTTGTTGCGTACCCTCCCCTCGCGATTGGACGCCTTTTATTCGAAAAATCTGAAAATAGTCATGAATGTAGGCCTCTATGAGTACAATAACAAAATAAACGTGAGAAGTCGAAATTCACTCAGCTTTGTTAGTAATAGTATGATTTATCGAATTTACATTTTTTTGAATAAAATCCTAACGGTACATTTAAATTCAACCGAACTTGGCATACAAACGATTATATATAAGATTGACCTGTCCTGCAAGTTTTATGAAGATCGAACGGTATTTCCTGTATTGCTATGGCGCAATATGCGCTATATTACTATAGGAACATATGGCTTTTTACCAACTCAGACACTATAGGTTTGCTAGGATTTGCATGATACCTATCATCATGAATATCTTTGAGAATATGTTCAGCTATTGGTATCAATAATCGTAAAACAAAATAGTGGATGTTTTAAATGCGATGATTGAATAATTTTGAGTGATTTTTCCCCAACTTCAGCGTTTAAGGTTCATTCTTTTAACACTTGATTCAATTTAATGAATGACTGAAGATGAGTACCTACAATTAATACTCATACGTAAAGCAAGTCGAGGAGGTAGGAGAGAGCTCCTAATACAAGGACCTTTGGAACCACTCTAGGGTTCGAAAAAAAATTCTGATGCCATGAATCGATGATTACAATACAGGGGAGTGGCCCCTGAAAATTTCATCAAAGGTAGCCGATATGAGTATCAAATGAAAGGTCTTTATGAGAGCTTTTCAAAACAGTTCTTAGACTAACAGTTTTTGTTTCACTGGGAGCACAAAAAATGTGCTTCCCCCTCGCAATTGGACACCTGTGATCTAAAAAATCTGAAAAAAATTATGAAGGGAGGTATTTATGAATACAACAATAACAAATACCACTGAAGTCAAAATTCGTTCAACGTTGTTAATCATAGTATGATCTTTAAATTTCACATTTTCTCCAATTAAATCGTATGGATGCCTTTAAACTCAACGTTACACTAGGTCATAATACTCTGTAAGTTTGATGAAATTCATATCATATGCACGGAAGTTATATCGATTTGAAATTTCTCCAATCACAACAAATATTACACACTATATATTTGGTATTTTATGGACTTCCCATCGAACCAGATACTGCAGTTTTGATTTGATTTTCTTAAAATTTACAGATAAGATCGATGCCATAAATGCTTTTGGGATTTAATGATTTTTGCTAGTTGAAAATGGAGGAACAATGGATTTTCTTTTAAACGAGCAAGTCTCTTTGACATGTTGCTTGATATTATTCGTTGCTGGTGGTTACATTTTGTAAGTTGAGTACAAAACCCTTCCGACATGAGCGTAGGTCTGTCTACCCAACTTGTTATTGTTTAAATGACGGGTTGGTTTTATTTTTGCTAATCACTACACTCGGTGAATTAATTGAATTCTATCACAGAAAATGAGCAAGGGCGAAACACAAATATGAACCGTTGCGAAAAAAATATTAAAATAAAATTCTCAAGGTTTGCTCATTTAATGACATTTATGTTGAAGTACTTTACAAATCAAATTATATTTTCTCATAAGTTGACACCACATTATCCCCTTACCAGTGTCGGGAAATTAACTCGGCGCGTTGACCGTTTTGGTAGCTGGGACCATTTTGGTAGCAAGAAATTAAGTTCAAAAAATGGCAAGACCTCACAATTTTTTCGTCCAGCATCGATTTGCATAAACATTTGGGATTAGGCTCATTTTACCTTCTAGTTCATTTTCTATATCGTTCCGTTGTACGCTTTTTGTTTTTAATGGTGAAAACCACCCCTAATTGTAAAAAAATTATAAATAACAGTTTAAGCCTTAATATGGGTGAAATTTGGTTTGGGTTAGTTAAATAATGATTATTTCATACTTTAGGATAAAATATAATAATATTTCAGCCCTTAAAAATCAACCCTTGTTCGAGCTTAATGAAAAAATTAATTTTTTCCCCAAAAAACAAGATAAATTATCATAGTGATTTAATTCAAGAACTCTGTTGTTTAAAATATGTATTTAATTCATTTGGAACTTTTCAACCCTTAAAAACCACCCGTCACGGCATTGCAATTTTTATAAACTAATTCAATAGATATAAATAGAAAAAAATTCAATTACGTACAAACAAATTTAATAATAGAAAAATACACATATCACTGGTGGACTATTATTACAGTCTTCACGCGAGCACCCAGAACAAGTGTCAAATATACCGGTTATGTAGATTATTATGCTCCAAAATAGGCTACCTGAGTTTTTCGAAAAAAAGTTTGATTGGTTTTTTAGCCATAGCTCCTTCATTTTTATTGATAGAAAGTTTTTCCAATAACGATTTTATAGGATTTGTCAAGAGTTATAGGACTATGTGAATTAAATTTCTTAATATCTCTTAGTTTTTAAATAGGGGTTTAAACGGCTACATCTTTACTGTACAGAAAATCTTCGCACGAAGAAATTTTTGTCGTTAAAAGCTACAATTTGGCACTCAAGCATTTTTTTCTATTCCCTGTATTTTGGGAGATATTTTGAAGGAAAGGGTGAAAAATACGAAGCTGCGAAATTTTTTTCTCTTCAAACTCCAAGTTTTCTAAAATTAGGCATTTTATATTAGTCAAATTTCTTGGCTGTATCGATAATATATATATATATATATATATATATATATATATATATATATATAAATATACATATGTATATATATATATATATATATATATATATATATATTTATATATATATATATAGAGAGAATCATAGAAGAGTAAAGATCAATATTAACTAGGGGGATAGTAAGGTGATTGTTTTCTCTGATTTTTTCGAAGAAAAAGTAGGTACCGACCTTACTTTGATCATAAATCGCTCAATTTTCATGGTAGACACTTTTTTCAAAAGATAAGTCTAATCACATACTTAAAAAAAGAGTCCAAACTTTTCCTCGAAAAATGCGAAGTTTTCTCGTTATTTGACTTATTTTACTCAAATTTAGCATTTGACGAAAAAAGCTAATAAGTAATGTCGTAGGAAAATTAAAAAAAAGAATTTTTTTTTGTTGTTTTAAACGCTACAAGTTTTTTATGATAAATACATATTTTACGAGTTATTCGCGGAAAAAAACCATTTAAAACGCCGATTTTTTTGTCGAAAAACTGTTTGTTACTTTCAACCGCGAGTTTTACGAAAAAAAATGTATAGGACATTTTTTACTTAGAATTACTTTTCCCATCGATACCTGTAGTTAAAATGTAACAAAAAAATTCCACCCCCCAAGATAGAGTGGCAACCACCCCCAAGGTTTTAATATACAGCGGAATGATATAGAAAATGATTCTTGGGCTATTTTCTACCTTCAGTGAAAATTTCAAGTAAATCCATGCTGGACGAAAAAATTGCAAGCTAAACTGCTTCACTTCCTGTACAAGTTGTATGTAGCGTGGTTGTGGACTTCAGGATGTTGTCTGTGCGGATCTATTTTTTCTAGTGACTGTTGTTGTCCTGTTCGTACTGGCACATGAAAAGGTGGTGCTTCGGCCAGTTTTGGTTCGTCGTTCACGATATAGGCGGGGTTCAGCCTGTCAATTGATATTTCTCGATGTTTTTCTTTTATATCCACATTGAAGATTGTGTCTTTGACTCGTTGTAAGGCATTTGTATTGAATCCCGAGTAGCATCTTGTCTTACAAAAAAATAGTCTCTAGTGGCAAGCTCCTTGAAGAAAAAAATTTTCCGCTCATCGTGTCGCCTTGGTATTTTTGGTCTGAGTTGATGAAAACGGCGCCTCAACTCCTTGACACAGTCTTTTGCTAGGTCATCGGGAAAAATTGAAGGACTCAAGAGTTGACCTGGTAAATGGATAGACTGCCCGTATACGAGCTCCGCCGCTTTTGTTTTTAAATCACCCTTCCAAACAGTTTGAATTCCTGAAAGGACTGTTGGCAACACCTCGGTCCAGGTGTTGTTTTTATGACAACGGTTAGCGGCTTTGAGTTGCTGATGAAATCGCTCAATAATACTATATAACTACGGACGATAGGCTGCTGTAGAAATTTCGAGCGACTGAAGCTGCTTCCTGGTCCATCATTGGGAATACTTCCAGCCATCTGGTGGAACGATCGATACGTTTGAGGCAGTATTGATACCCTGATGAATAAGGCATGGTTATCATGTCAATGTAAACGTGTTGCAAATGATCTGATGGTGAAAAGTTGCAAATTGGCGCGGACACATGACGCATAACTTTTGACTGTTCACATTACAAAGATGGTTGTGCCGATTTTCGACGGTCGCATTTCATGGATGGCAATAAATAAGGCTGACTTATGATTTTGGCCGTTGCTTTACTTCCTGGATCGACTCGAAAACAGTTTTTCTAAACGGTGGGAAGATTAAAAGCCTATTGTGTCCAGTCAAAACAGTACAATATACTTCCGCGTTCTGTATGTAGTGATTCTCGAATTGTTGGTTTCTGTCATATCGTACTATGGCAGATGTCGGCGTATCGGCATTCTTCCGTTCGCAACCTCAAATCGCCTCCGTAACATCTCTACCTTCTTTTGGGCACATATACCTTTTCTCGGTATATTTATTTATTTTTACTAACATTTCACCATTTTCCCCTAGTTTTATTTCTCCATCCTATTAATTCTACCCTCTTATCTTATTTTTAATGCCAAAAAAGCATAAAAATTACAATAATTTTATCTTTCCCACTAAAATTTATTCATTACTTCCCATTAACAAAATTTCATTCAAGACTTTTTCATTAACAAAACTTAATTCCTTTCTTCATACTATCTCCCAGTAACAAATTTTATTCGTCATACTAACAAAAATTCTCGCTTCCCTACTAACAAATTTTATTTCCATGTCCATTAAGAAAGGTGCATAGTTGAAGTTGCTAGTTCGACGAATGGGAAATCAACAGAAGGTGGCTCCGTTGGTAACGTCGTGGGTCCTCGACCGGGGGTCCGCTGTGACCCTGGGTTTAAGCTCTCCTAAGCGCAGGAAAACACTCTCTTTAGGATATTGACAAAAGCAATTGTTCCGTACACTCGTATATGACGATTTGCATACAACCAAACGCTATCATGGTTATGCAAATCGTCATGTATGCAAAATGGAAATTTTTGCGTTTATCGATAAGGCAAAGATGTATGGGTAGCGGAATCGAAGCGTATTGAACTTAGATTACGTTACCCGGGTACGGCAGCAGTAATGTGGAATGAAAGGATTGCGGAATAGGGCGTTTGGATTTAAGGGGATTCGGTTTTTAGTTTTGAAGAGAGGAAGAAGTTCTTTGGCGGTGTGGGGAAAATTTTTTAAATTGGAATGTAGAGAGAAGATTTTAATGATCGTGAAGTGAATTTTCATTTGAGATTTCAGTAGAAAGTTGCATGATCGTTAAGTGAATTTTAACTTGGATTTTGGAGAGAAGATTTTTAATTTGGGTGTTAAGTGAATTTTAACTTGGATTTGGGGAGAAGGTTTTTAATTTGGGTGTTAGTGGCCGAAAGCTTAAGTGTGCGATTATAATTTTAACTTGGATGTACAATCATAATTCGAAAAGTGTCGTGAAAAGATTTCAGCAAAACCTGTAAACAAAAGGAATTAAAAAGGAGTGAGGAAAAAAGCAGTCAATACCAAGACGTAAAAAATAGTTTAAATTGAAGAGGAATAAAGGTACAGTGCCAAAAAATAAAAGTTCGACAGCTTAGACAAGCCAGTGCCGGAGTTACAAAGGTGGAAAAAAATGAAAGAAAAAAAAACAAGGAAGATTAGTGGCAGTTTGTCCATGCTTTCATCTTAAATTGTAATCAAATATAGATTGCTTGATTTTTGTAACCTTCCCCCTCCCTTTTTTCAGTTGTAGAGCGCTTGGCAGCATAAAAAGGGTGAGTAATTGTTTAATAATTTTTTTATTCCTTGAAATTTGATTTCGTTTTATGTAAATTATTTTTTATGTGCAATTTTAAATTTTTTTGCTTGCTTGAGTAAGTTATTTGAGTACACGTCGATTTTAAATAGAAAAGGGGGTCGATTCGATTCATTGTATGTATTAAATTGTTAATTTTCCTTTGTAGTTTCATCTTTTGAAATGGTGGAACTTGCCGTTTAAGTTGATTAAAGAATTAAAAATGTTTTAATTTAATAGTAATCTTTCATTTCTCAGGATGACCTCCTCCTCTCCCGTCCGTTTACTTTTGTGTTAGTTTTTAAGGGGAGGGTGGCTCAGCCCAAGCAGAGAGTGTCCCAAAAGACCCGCGACACGACGGAGCGTTGGCCAGCCTCAGTATGCCACCCCGGGCTACTCACCCTCTGCTAAAATTTAATGTCTGCAACTGCGGTGACTTCCATGGTTGTAACAGTACTCGGCCCTTTTACACCGTCCACGTATCATCTTACGTTGGGATACACATACTATAAATCAGCACCAGAGTCGATTAAAAACACCATCTTAGTTGAACTGTTCATGATGGAAAGGCGTAAGAGAGGGACGACCGGTTACCGCTATTATAGCCGGCCGCCGTTCACGTTTCACTGAAATAAATATATGTTTTCATTAGCAGTGATGTTGCCGATGTCATCGCGACAGAGCGTGGCAGCTAAAGTATGCACTAAAATAAAGAAGCCTTCTAATAATGTAAATAAATAAGAAATTAGAGTTTTTCTTGACAAAAACTGAGCCTGGAGGAATTTCTTGTGTTGAAAGTGAGAATGGTTTCTGTCAATTTTTTGATGTAACGTGTGAAGGTGAATCCTGCATCAGTAATAAAATTTCCTTCTGACTATATATAAAAAACCTCAAACCAATAATGACTCATTGCAAAACATAGATGTCACAGTACCTGAACTATGTAAAGATGGTGACTTAACTTTAGAAGTAACATAATCTTACGAGAATAGTAGCTGAGAGGTTCAAAAGACCCCAATACCAAGTAGGAGACTTTGTTTGGATGAAGTATCAGTCACACATATACCTGGGTATGATTTTTGACATCTGCACAGACACAGATGGTTTTTGTGTTTATTCTTTTAAGCACCACAGCCCGTTTTGGACCTTCGCTAACAGATAGTTAGAGTATCTCATTATATTGATCGAATGTGCCAGAACTCAAGCGAGTGATATGGGTAGCAACGCTCTTTTGCCGTGAATCCGTTCACCTAGCTGCGATACGTTCTGATTTTAAACTAGCACATATCATAACTGAAGGGCTTATAGTCCATCGAAAGAATCACTCGAAAAGAATTTCGTTGTTGGTTGAGCCCGGGATCTTTGGCTTCCGGAGTGAGTGTTCTAACTAGAGCTGTGCCAGTTAACTGTTAGTTGCTAATATTTAACGTTAATCGCCGTTAACGGTTAACACCGTTAACGAAAATCCACATTAATAGCTAACGTTAATATTCGCTCATCTGCAAAGCTCTAAAGATCATAACATTAGCACAGAGTTGACGCTACAGGATATGTTATAGTTAACATCCTCAACGTTGAATGATGATTTACGTTGACGGTGTCGAAGCGTCCGGTTCAAATGGGAAATGGGGTTGCCTTGATTGTTAACGTTTGCTGAGAGAAGAAGTATTCTGCACGTGGGTCGTTTATTTAGTAGTGAAGGTGACAATTTTAAAGTTTTATAGGTTTGTTAAAATTGCATGGAAATCAAGTGAAGCAAATATTTTCAAAGGTAAGGAATATGAAAAAGACAGGGTAGGGTTTTTATTAGGGGTTTCAAAAGTGATTTGATTTCCAGGATGGAAAGGCGCATTTTAAGTAATATTTGGAATCATTTTCCTGCACTTGAAGAGAAAAGTGCGGTATGCAATATGTGCAAACAAAAATGCTCCTACAAATCTACGATTTCAAATTTGAAATCCCATTTAAAAAGAATGCACCCTATTCAATTTGCAGTATTTTTACAAACAAATAGTCCAGCAAGTTATAATGAAGTAGCCTTGGAAACCATTGAAATTCCAAGTTATTTTGAAAGCAATTGTGAAAAAATTGTAGCCGTGTACTAATATAGATCTTCTGCTGTAAAAAGAAAGCAAAAATCAATAGCATCATTTATACCGCAGAAACTACGACCAAATGACAAGCTTAAAGTAGATGATTCATTGATGAAGCTTTTCACAAAAGATTCCCTGCCTTTTTCCATTGTTGAAGACGAAGGCTTTAAAGAATTTGTAAAAGTTTTAAATGCTTTCTACAATTTACCTTTGCGAAAACTTATTTCCAACTCGATATTACAAAAAAAAAATTCGACAAATACTTTTTCGAAGTGAAAAAGTATATATACAAGGGAAGCAAAGGAAGTCTGCATAATAACAGATTGCTGGTCGTCGCGGAACTTGGAATCGTTTATTGCTTTCACAGTACATTTTTGTACACAAGCCTTCGAATTGAAAACAGTATTGCTCGATTGTTCAATACTAGCTGGGAGTCAGACAGGTGAACATTTCGCAAAAGAAATTCGTCAGATTTTAAAGGAATGGAATCTAAACATAAAGTAATTATGGGCATATCATTTAACGCTTCAAACATAACAAACGAATTTCGAAAGCATCTTTTTTATGATCATTTTCTATGTTACGCCCATTCATTAAATCTAATTATTCAGGAAGCTATATCACTTGGTAGCTCAATAATTATTAAAATTTAAAAAAAACTGTACGTTATTTCAAAACAAGCACAAGATCTGCCAAAAAACGCGTTGAATATTAGCTCAAAAATAAAGTGTTACAGCCAAAGAGACTAATTCCAACAAGATGTAGCCCAATTTATCATATGGTTAAAAGGCTAACAGAGCTTAACAATTGTGTTTGAGCTACTATGGCCATTATAGATGCTGATTTACTAGTGATCACAGCGGCGTATTATTTTAGAAGTTTTCGAAGAGCGACGTGTGCCATAAGTGGTGCAAAATATTTAACATGCAGTCCTTACGGAGGCCTTACTCATCCTTTGCGAACAATTAAAGCGCTTAGAACTTTCAATTGTTTCTAAATCAATAGTCGACCAACTAGAAGCTGGCCTGCAAAAAGATTTGGAAATCTGGAGGAAAGTTAAATATTGGTTTTGTGTACATTTTTAGATCCCAGATTTAAATGCCACTATTTTACAACAGCCACAGCCGAACTGGCAAAAAGCATAGTAACCAAACTTTTAATAGATGAGATCAAAAACTGTAAGGAAGGTCTTGTTGAAATTCCATTGAATAAAGCACAACCACAAGACTCTGTCATAGCTCGAAATAAAAGTATTTCTCTTTGGAGAGCTGTGATTTCAATAGTTGAGCAAGAAAAACAGACACCCACAAATAGCTCATTAGTAAAGACCACCAAAGAACTGGGGCATTAGTTAGAAGCAGACATATTAGACAGACAAGATTGCCCTATAGCTTGGTGGAAAGAGCATAAACGTAACTTTCCGAATTTATTGACGATATTTATAAAAAAATGTGGCATTTTCGCGTCTTCTGTTCCTTGTGAGCGAATATTTTCGACAGCAGGAAACATATTATCAGATAGGAGATGTAGCCTTAAAATCGGGGAAGATGCGACAACAAATATTTTTGAACGCGAATGCGGATCTTATTTCCTTCCAATAATATATTTCAAAAAGGTAACTTTGTAAGTCGCTTATGTTTTGATAAAACGCTATCTTTAAAAAATTAATCACACTTTTTAACAGCTCATCGTTGCAAAAAGTCTAACCAAAGTCAAGAAATACAAACCAAAGTGAAGCATTTTCATTAAAGATACAAAAAGATATGCCAATCCAAATAATCTTATAATTTGAATAAAAGCTGTCATATGTGTAAAGTAAATATTGAATCGATTTCAAATCAAAGATTTTGTTTCTTAAATCTACCATTTTTATTGTTTAATTATAAACTAAACCTTAGCATATGTTTTAATTTTATTTCGAAATCAGAATATAATACAGCGGTTAACGTTAACAGATAACGTTACCTGTCAATCTTTGTTAACGTTAACGGTATTAACATTGACGAAAGTTGACGTTAACGCCCACCACTAGTTCTAACAACTTTCCCACTCGGACTACTTTTTTGTGTAATGACTATGATAAAACAACTTTGCGGATTATCTTTGGTACAAAAAGTGCAAAATACTGTGCAAACTTGATCCTTTTAAGGAAGCTAGTTGTCAGCCAATATTATTTGCTGTTAACCTTCACTCTTGACAATGTTTACTATTCGTGTACTTTTTTGTTTCTGAATTATAAGTTACTGACATATTTTTGTCATGAACTATACATGGCTTTGCCTTCTAAACCCAATCCTTTTCCAGTTATGCCAACTAGCCCCTAAAGGTATGCCAACTTACTCCATAACTAGATTTAGTTGGTTTTCTAGGAGGCTTTCAGGAAATATTTTCTAAGCGTAATCAACGCCCTTCTTAATGTATGGTAGCTGTTCAAATTGATAGCAAAAAAGTTACTCAATAATCTACACAAACCAAACTTGCTGTATGTTTTTCGGGGAAAAAAAATAGAAAACCAATATCTACGTCAACTATCTCCGGTCTAACTTGCTCTAGAAGGTGATAATAATTTACCCTTGACTGATTAATTAGTCCAATCACATGTGGTTGAGCTCAACTACATATGAAGAATCAATCTAAATAAACTTTTTACAAAAAACGTAATTAATAATGTACTCATTCCTTTTAGAAACGAGCGAAAGTGTGACTGACGATATATTGCGACACCTACACAGCCGGGCAAAATAATATGTGTGAGCAGTTTTTTCTAAAAAAAGGTTAATTTTCATACTTTTCTTTACTATTCCTCAAAAAGTAAGTTTGTTTTCAAAATAAACACACTACATCTTCTTAACGAGAAACAAAAGGCGTTTTAAAAAGACTTAATTCATAAAATGTACCAATTTTCAAATGGCCAGAATGATAGGTGTGCCCAAAAAATATCGTAATTAAGATCTAATACCCTGAATACCCGCGATTATGCTTAACGACTTTCTTGACTCTTCCAGGCATAGAATGTATCAAGTTCCGACAATCTTCTACATGAACATTGTATCAAACTTTTGTATTGACAAACTACCTTTGAAATTTCTCGTTTAAGGTCATCCCAGAGATTCCCAATAGGATTAAGGTCTAGGAATTGACTTGGCCGCTCAAAGATGCCCACATAATTTTCTTGGAACCACAATTTGACCAATCGAAATTAGTGTTTTGGATCATTGTACTATTGAAATATCCATAGTAATGGCATATTATCCTTGGCATATGGTAGCATTACTGTCTCCAATAAATCTTTGTACACGAACTTATTTATCATGCCATCAATTCGATGCTTCGGACCTGCACCTTGCCATGGAAAACAGCCCTATACCATCATACTGCCATATTCGTGCTTCACCGTTTTTTAGTAAACCTAGCATAAAATTCTTTGCCTTCCGGGTGACGATCGTATTTTTCCGCATCACTATCAAACAAATTTATCTTTGTTTCATCATTCCAGAGGATATTGAGACATTTTTTCTTACCCTACGGTACGCACCAGGTTTTATGAGCAAACGCAAAGTCTTTCCTTTTCTTAAAATTTGCAGTTTTAAGGAGTAGTTTTGCACTTCCTTATCACCATCGAACGGTGGATGATGAAACAACATTATTGATTTTGCTTGCAATCGCCCTGAACGATATGAACGGGTCGTGTTTAGCTAATGTAACGATACGATTATTGGACACTGGTGAAATTTTTTTAGATGCTCCACGCACTTCAATGGATTTTCCCGGTTCAAGATCATTTTTAACAACATTTCCAGACCATCCAATTGATGTGGCAATGAACTTGTAGATTTTCTCTTTAAATCAGAGTTGATGGACAAGTCCTCTCTCCTCTGCACTACAGTGAGGTCTACAGTCCCTCTAATATTCTTACAATGTTCTAACTATACCTTCAATAAGTTTAGTTTACTTCAAACCTTACCTTTTGCTACTAAATAATTCTTTGAATTCATTCACTTTAAACTTTTACCAACGCATACCTATTATATTGTCAACCTCAGTTTTAAAGACTGCACAAGGAAACAAGCAGCAATATTTGCAAAGAAGTAATTTTATCGCAGGGGCTCCCCTATTTCATTCGAAAAGGCTGCTACTCACTTGCCGAACTGGTATTTTGATTTTGATTCGTAACAAAATCTCGTTGCTGCCAAGGAAACTCGAACCAGGAACATTCGGCATATGGTGCGAGTGCTCTAACCACAACACCACATGGAAGTTATAGCCACTTGAAATTTCTCTTATTTCAACAGCAATAACACACGATTTTCGTATTTTATGGACATTCTATCTTATCAGTTACTGCAGTTTTGAATTGATCTTCTTAAAATTTTCAGATAATATCAATAACACAAATATTTTTGAATTCCTGATGTGTGTGGTTTTTGTTATTTTGCAACAAAATGGCGAACATTAAAAATGGAGAAACACTTGGTTTTCTTTGAAATGTGCATATCTTTTTGACATGTTTCTTGACTTTTTTCGTTGTTGGTGACTGCATATCTTAAGTCGAGTCCAAAACCCTTCTGACAGGAGCGTAGATCTTTCTATACAACTTGTTTGTGCATACTCCCAAGTTGCGTATTATAAAACAACGCATTATACTCCCAAAAGTATCTATATATGCAAAGTTTAGAAACAAATAGTGCATGAATTGTACTTCTTACAACAATTAATATTTAGTTCCTACGTATGTAAAAACAAAAATTCACAACTGGATAAACTTTGTGCTCATCAGCGGCACCAAAATTCATTTATTTTTTATTTTATAACGTCAGCAGACAGCAGATAACATCTGAGCAAGCTTAAAAATTTTTTAATCAAGCTCTTCCGAGTGTTATTGCAGTATGTTTTCTGTTATCAGACTGAATTTAGCTTAATACGCTGCTCTGGTTGGAACAATTTATCTTTAGCATACACAAATGAACAGATATTTACCAAGCTTAGCAAATTCGATAAAAATGCGCAAGTACTTCGTCAAATTCTCATGAAAATTGTCACATTTTTGGCTTGAATTAATTTATTTTCGATACAGTTCACCTGTTCCAATAATTACGAACATGAGGAGAGTGTACTTAAAATAATGCGAGCAAACATTATGAAACATTATTATTTGCGGACATGTGTGGAGTGTGCATAGTCGTAGCATTGAACTAAACCAAACAGTTTTCATGAGTTCTGGCCTGGTTGGTCGTCTAGATATCAGAGTTAAACTTTTATTTATTTAATTATTAAAAATACTTTCTAGGTGGCTGTAAAATCAACATGGCACGAGCCACTTTCTTGTTTGCATTTGTCATCATATTAAATTTAGTTTCATTACATCAATGGTAAGCATCACTTATAATCACAGTAAAGCTCCGTGGGGTTCATGATAAAGTGAAGCAGGGTGTACTTAAATTTAAACAGTTTTTAAAGTATCTTCAACTTTGTATGAAAGAAACAAAAAACAGCAATCCCAAATTGCATTTCGATACGGAACAGGAAATGCAATGTTTTGCATATCAAACACGAACATTGATTGGTTTTTGAATGAGGGTAAACAACTCAAAATGTAAACTAGTTCCTCTACATGCTGATAGACGTACTAATTAAAAATATGTTTTTATTGTTCTATACGAACAAAGAGGGAAGTTATGATATTATTAACAAGGTTAAGTAAGTTTTGTCTTATAGTGCTCATTTTAAGCATATTGGTAATTTACGCCAGATATTTTTCTTACTGCTTTAAATGCAATGCATATTTCCATTAAAAGAATGAACATTTTGCTGCTCATCTTATCATGACCGATTTCCAGATTAGTGCCAAATCCTAAATACAAAATTTATTCTCTAACCTAGTTTTTCACTATTTGATGGTTATTTATGTACAACATTTAAAAACCGTGAAATCGAAAATACTTCTAGAAAAAAAAAACTTTTAGAAAAAAAGACGAAAACCGACTTTGGGATGTCCTTCTTCTTCTTTGTAGCACTACAGCCCCTCTCGGGCCTTCGCTTAGAGATAGTTAGAGTATCTCATTTTCATGACCGTATTGATTTTCTCGGAAGTTGGTTTGGTCATTACGATACTTGGTCATTACCATACTCCCGTGTGCCTGCTCAGCTATGATATGATCTGATTAAATCAGTACATATCAACACTGAGTGAACACTCGTAGTCTTTCCGAAAATTCCCCTGAACTAAATCACGTTGCTCCCAACGAGATTTGAACCTGGGACCTTCGGCTTATGGGTTCATACTCTAACCACTAGACCACACATGTGGATGTCCTAAAAAGGATGAAATAAATTTTATGGAAGCGGTGCGTTATCAGTTTTCCCTGTTTCTTTTGTGATGGTACATGTGTTGGAAGCCTTAATGTTGAAACAGATAAATTGATTTGGCACCGCATCTATAAAATTTATTTCATCCTTTTTAGGGCATTTTGCAGTCGGTTTTCTTTTTTTTTTCTAAAACCCTTTTTATTTCATCCTGTTTAGTGGCAGATTTTTTTACTTAAAATCTATTGAAATTGTCCTCTTTGAAGATATTTTACCATGTATACTAGAATGTAATTGCTAGACTGCATTGCAAAATTCAGAACTGTTGAAAATTGAAAGCAATTACCATGGCGCTCGAATGGAGGTTGGGCTAGCTCCCTGTCCCTGTAAAATCCTACATTGTTTCGAAACCTGCGACTAAGCCTCGGAGTGGATTGGACCCACGTAACCGAGAAAAAAAAAAAGTGAAATTGTGTAAAACCTGGCTGATAAACGTACATACTCCAATCCAAGAACAAAGAAACGAAGGGAACGTCCCATAATCACCAGGAAAGACCAGCCAATCACACAAAACTAATTCTGGTTGATTTCAACGCTAAGGTTGGCAATGAGTTATCTCATCGAGGAACGACTGGAGGATAAAGCCTCCACGATGAAACAAATGACAATAGCTAGTTTCTGATTGACTTCGCCTCTAACAAAAATCTAGTGATACGATCGACTTGCTTCTCACATCAACGCATACATAAAATGACCTGAGTATCACCGGATGGCAGCACATAAAATCAGATCAAACATTTTCTAATCCAACAATGTTGAACCTCGTGCATACTTGACGCTCGTACATACCAAGGAGCCAATTATAACTTGGACTTAACTTGATCAAACTGACCTATTCATGTTGTATGTCAAAGATGTATTTGATGAAGATGAGTTCAACATCAAAAGGCTCTAAATGGCGTCTGTGGCAAAAAATTTAACGAAGACTCTCTATAAACAGGTAGCTCCCATCTTATCAGACACATTCCTGAAAACAAGCAACGAGCTATATGTAGAAGCGAAAGCAGCAATTAAGACCGTGGCAGAACAGATGATCGGACATCAAGCTCGGTACAAAAAAACGATTGGTATGGTGGTTGCCATCACTGGTGTGTATCTAATAAGAGTGATGGCCTGAGGAGAATTGGTACACATGCTGAAACCTACTTCTTCTAAAATTTTTCTTCTCTACTAACTTTTTCAGAAAAATTATTGAAAAGCAATTCAATTATGTAGCTACACACAAAAAGGAATTTTCACAAGTAATTTCAAGCTATTGGAGCTATCCGAAAAACGAGATCGATACATGGGTGATGCAATTTCACTGTAGAGCAACAATTTATCGGATAATTTATATTCAGTTGATTTGAAAAGTTTAGCAAAAACATTGTTCCTTTGAGGAAGAAAGGAAGCTGAAGTTGAGTATGCCGCCGAGGGGTAGGATGTCGATAATCTGTGACTGATGGGTTCGGGGATGCGGTACGGTTAGCGGTGCCATAGTGGGGCATTGCGATTCTAGTCAGAGTGAATTGATTCGGTTTTGGATTTGAGTGATTTTTTTCTGGCACCAAAATTCCTCTCCGAACTTACTAGCCTGCCTGCAGCCACCTCGGACCAGACTAAAGGTTTCCGGACCTGTTGAACTGATGGGTACAGTCTGTTGACACATTTTGAGACTTCACGTCTATAACCGATGAGAGATTGGCTTAGATTTCCTTCGGAAAGCTTAAATGAACAAGAACGTCTTAAAAATCATTACAGCCAAAACAAAGTTCATGGCACAGTCGAGGAAAAATGTGTCAAATTCCCAAAATATCACACTTGGCGAATGCAATATTAAAAATGTGGTCAAATTTGTGTATCTAGGCACCAAAATAATGACAACCGCGAATGTAAGAGACGAAATACGCCGAAGAATACAGTTCGCAAATAATATACAATATTTTATT
Source organism: Odontomyia ornata (assembly GCA_963969285.1). NCBI lineage: Eukaryota > Metazoa > Arthropoda > Insecta > Diptera > Stratiomyidae > Odontomyia > Odontomyia ornata. The sequence continues at coordinate 456,204,937 of OZ017739.1, forward strand.
TAGTTTCAACAATCTTGGAAAGAAAAAGATTCAAGCACACAAATATGTGATAGGACATGTGCTATGCTATACGCGTGAAACACGGGTCCTAATCAAAGTCCCCGCAAAGATTAATTATTATTAATTGTTTTCTTCATTTAACATCAACAGGCCAATTGTTCTTTTAAGCATTCTTACCTTGCGTTTTTAACGTGTTTCGTCACATTTGTGTCATCTTCAGTGTCTGAAGACTGTGTGAAAGAAGGTGACTTTATATAGATGTAGGATAGGTTAAAAAGACAAGTCATAGGTTAGGCTAGGTAGAGGGATATTATGTTTTAGTTTCTTGGGCTGTTGGATGTCTATTTGTTTTAATTCATCTTGCTTCCATTTTCATCAGAGGACGTGGTCAAGCCCTAGAATATTGCTTCGAAATTCGTAATAAGTTCTATTTCTTCTTCTTCCCTCTCGGGCCTTCACTTTCCATAACAAGCGCCTCCAACTGAATACAGGTATTCACGCATCCTCTAATATCGAAATCCGAGCAGCGATGGACTGTCTTCGCCAACCGAGTCAGACCAGCGTTTCTTCGGTTTCCCCACTGGTCTTCAGCCTTCAGTTTGCTCAACCAATACCTTTTGGGGTATGCATTCTTCGTCCATACGATTCATGTGTCTAGCCCATTGCAGCTTCCGCAATCTTACAATCGTTGAGACCTTCGGCTCGTCAAATACTTCAAACAGCTCATGGTTGTATCAAATTCGCCGTTGGTCCCCATTCAGCCTCACTGCGATTATTCGCTTCAGGAACCGTCTCTTGAAGGCATTCAATATGTATGCGGATGCGTTATTTTTCACATCCATAGCATAGCACAGGTCTCATCACAGATTTGCATACTTGGAGCTTTGTTTTCCTGTGTATGCAGCTGGTCTTCACGATCGTTAATAGTGATAAAAATATTTTATTTGCGAGCTGTATCCTTTGGCAGATTTCATCTGTATCTTTGCTGGTTCTCGTTATTTTGACGCTTAAATGCACAAGTTCACCAAAGTTTTCGATATTGTATTCGTCAAGTGTGTGCGTCATAAACTTTGTAGTATTTTCATTGATTTGTAGCCCCACTAGTTTTGCTTTGCTGTCGAGTTTCAGGAAAAGCCCTTTGGTGGTGGCTAACGACCGTGACAAAAAATTTTCATCCGCACAGGCTACCACTTGGCTTGACTTGCAGAGTAACGCACCTCTTGTATCGACATGTTGCTTTCTGATGACATAATTCAGAGCCAAATTGAAAAGCAATGAAGCCAGCCAATCTCCTGCTTCAGTCCGATGTTTTTTGCAAAAGGTGTCGGTGAGTTGGTTATAAGATGCGGACTTGGGAGGTTGTCGACGTCATTGTCATTTTAGCAAGATGGGCTAATTTGGCTGTGATACCAAAGCAACACATTATTTGGTACAGTACGTTACGATCAATACTGTCGTAGGCTTGCTTTAAGTCATTAAAAATTTGGTGGATTTTTCAAGTACCTGCATGATCGTAAACAATTGGTCTATCGTCGATTTACCTGCTCTAAAACCACCTTGATACTTCCGAATAGACTGTTGGCGTATGATCTGATTTTATTTTTAAAGATCTTTGAGAATATTTTATACGCCGTACAAAGCAGTGATATGCCTCTATAGTCTTCGCACTGTAGCTTGTCACCATTTTTGTGGACACGGAATATGATAGATTGGCTTCACTGTTTTGGCATATGTTTTTTTTTGCCACAATATTTGATGAGCCACCGCCAGATTTGATGAGCTCCACTGGAATCTTACCGATGTCCGGCAATTTACTATTCTCTTGGGCTTAGATGGTAGAGCAAACTTCATCCAGAGTAGGTAGGGTCAACGGAAGTTCTCCAGGAATATCTACAAGCTCCGATGTGCGGAGGATTGAGGGAGTTCTTGAAATCTGGTGCCTATCTTTCCTTAATCCTGGTGTCATCAGCGATGATGTTGCCGATGTCATCATGGCACAGCGTGGTCTTGGGCCGATAAGCACATTCCAGGCTTCTGACTACTTTATATGCTTTTCGTGTGTTGTTGCTCACTAGACTTACATCGATGCTTCTCAATTGGTTGTTATAGTACTTTCTTTTCTTAATTCTAATTATCTTATGCGCTACTCTTCTGAGATTTTCATAGTGCTCTCTCTTCGTCCTGGTTATCCTTCCTACGTGTTCTTTGTACGCCTGAGCCGAACCAATAATTTCGCTTCCACCGGGCGTGATGTCCGATTGTATGTTCTGCCAAGGTCTTAATAACCGCTTTCGTTTCCAGCCGGAGCTCTTTCCTTGTTTTCAGCGATGCGTCTGATAAGATGGGAGCCAGCTGGTTGTTGAGGGTCTCCGTGAAATGGTTGGCCTCAAACGCCGTTTGGAGCCTTTTGATGTTAAATTTTTTAGCTGGCTAGTCTTCGCCAAATACGAGGGTCATTTGATAAGTTTCCAGACTTTTAAAGAAAAACACATAATTCAAACCAAACAAAAATTTATTTCCCAACATAGTCTCCACGCAAGTCAATATATTTGGTCAAACGCTTTCCCTTACCCTTCAGGCCATTAGAAACCAAGTTGGGTAGACAGACCAACGCTCATGTCACAAGGGTTTTGCCCTCAACTTCTCAGAAATGTTGTCACCAACAACGAATAAAGTCAAGAAATATATCAAAGAGATGTGCACGTTTAGAAGAAAATCCATTGTTTTTCTATTTTCAACGGTTGCCATTCTGTTGCAAACCAAGAAAAATCACTCAAATCATAAATCCCTAAAAATATTAATGTTATTGACAATATTTAAAATTTCAAGAAGATCAAATCAAAACTGTAGTGACAGATTCAATGGAAACTCCATAAAGTTGTTGTAATTGGAGAAATTTCAAATGGCTATAACTTCCGTCTGTATCATTCGATTTCTTTCTAACTTACAAAGCTTAAGTATCATTTATAGGACTACTTAAATATCGAATTTCGTTTAATTTAAGGATAACTATACGATTTTATTGGGGAAAATGTGAAATTCGAATATCGTACTATTATTAACAAAGATGAGCGAAGTTTGACTGCTATGGTATTTGTTGTTGTTGTACTCATAAACGCTTACCACCATAATTTTTTTTCATATTTTTTGGATCACAGGTGTTCAATCGCGGGGGTGAGTGACACAAATATTTTGAAGCAGAATGTGTCAAATCAAGACCTGTTTTGAAAAGTTCTTAGCAAGACCTTTCATTTGATACCCATATCGGCTACCTTTGATGAAATTTTTTTTCGGCGGCCACACCCCTTTATGAGGAGACCCCTTTAAATACTTTATAACATTTCTTTTGTAAATGGATTTTAAAGAGAACACCACTTTACACCTGCATACCAAATTTGATGTTTCTAGCTTAAGTTGTTTGCGAGGAAAAGTGCTATGACACACGGACGGACGGACAGACAGCACGCGATTTTAGTAGGGTTTTGCAAAATTATTTTACAAAACCCTAAAAATTCTTTAGATTAACCTGAAAAATATGGATTTACTGCCTCTTCAACCTCAGTATTTGGTTCATAATTTTTTCCACCCAGAAATATTTTCAAGTTGGGGAACAAAAAAGTGATTCGGAGCTAGGTCTGGTAAATAGGGTGGGTATTGAAGCAATTTGAAGTTCAATTCGTCCAATTTCGCCATTGCCACTATGAATATGTGGACTTGCGCGTTGCCTTGATGAAACAGCACCTTCTTCCGCACCAAATGCGGTGGCGTCTTCTTCATGCTTTTACCTATTTGAAGGTAATCAACCATAATTACTCCAAAGCTGTCCCAAAAAACTATCGCCATCACTTTTCTGGCAGAAAGAATGACCTTCGCCTTCTTTGAAGCTGCTTCTCCCACTAAAATCCACTGTTTTGACTATTATTTGTTCTCCGGACTATGGTGATGAATCCAGGTTTCGTCAACAGTAATTAATCGGCACAAAAGCTCAGTAGAATTCTTTCGGACCAACTAAAGAGTATTCTGCGACATGTCCATCTGTACGCACTTTTGGTCAATTTTCTTATGCATCGATCTTCATGTAAAATCTTAGGCACCCATTCAGTTGATATTCCACAAGCCTCAGCAATTTCTTTAATGGTTAATCGGCGATCTTCCATCTCGGCTGCGTGCACTAAACTGACGATGTCTTTCGTTGAAACACTTTTTGGACGCTTATGTGCCTGCGTTTGAATTCGGCCACCCAATGTGTCACGGTTGAAAATGAGGCCAAGGATTCACAATACACGGAGTCTAACTCTTCTTTCACATCCCGAGGTTTTTCCCTTTCAAATAGAGGTACGCTGTCACCGCGCGATTCTTGATTTTATCCATTGTTCTTAACGAACGTCATCTGTCAACTTTGGAAGGGTACCATGTGCTTTGTACTGATTGGAATGACTTGAAATTTTCATGGCATACATATGTAAAGAGCATCTTTTGGTTAACAAGATAACTTGAATGTACCATGACTTTTTGCCGGCAAGGCCGGTAACTTTTCAAATGACCCTCGTACACCTTTGACAAACGACATAATTAGGCTAATTTGATCAAGTAATGATCCAAGGTACCATTGGCTCCCCAATATGTACAGGCGTCAAGTATGCTCGAGGCTCAACTTTGTCGGATCAGAACATAGTCGATCTAGTTTTGTGTGTCGCCATATGGTGAGCCTAGGTCACTTTAAGTATCCGTCGAGGTGGGGAGATGGTCGAACGTATGAATAGATTCCTGCTATATGCAAATTCAATCAGGTGCTGACCGTTTCATCGTGGAGACTATATCCTCCAGCCGTTCTCTGATGAAACAGTTCATTGCCAACCTTAACGTTCGAATTACCCAGAATTATTTTTGTGTCGTTTGTAGGCAATGAGTCGATTAGTCTTTCCAGATGTAATAAGTTGTTCATATATTTCATACATTTCAAATCTTAAGTCTCTGTCTTTTGCTTTGCTTGCATAACAATGTCATAGACTTTGTCAAAGCGTCCGGCTCGTATACGTGGTTTGGTAGGTGGGTGGCATGATTTGAGTCTGCCTTATTGTGCAAGGAAGATTGTAAGTCCTCCTTGCACCTTGTCGTTGGTCTCCATGTTATCCTTCCTATGTATACCATGTCGCAGTCCTTGCATATCAGTTTATATATGCCACTGTCCTCATATATTGATGTATTATTCAGCATTGGTTTCAGTTTATTTCCAATGTTGTTGTTACTTTTGAATGTTATTTGCTACTTTTATTTCCTAAGGAAGTTTGATAGTTTGTGTGCCTCTTCGTCTACTTATATTAACGAAAATCATTGTTGGTCGTCTTTGTGCGTTTTAATTGGTTGGCGTTGTTGTTTGTTGCCTTTATTACTAGCTGTTCTATAAATATTGTTTAGCTGGTTGGAGTCATTAGTAGGAGCCATTGGGATGGAGTGGAGTCTCAGCACAATTGAGATATACGAGTAGACTGTTTGTTTATTACATGCTGAATGGTTAGATATTACTTGTATGGTATGAGCCATATAATTGAGTTGCCTGTTTGTTTCTCTTCCTATAATAAATTTAAATTCGGATGAATTTCATTTATATAGGCAAGCAGTTCCTCTTATTTTTTTCTTGTGAGTTAATAATGATGAAACAGACATCCACATATCGTTTGTAATACATCAAATTGAATTTCGGGTATAAAGACTTTTTCCAAAGATTGTAAGAATATTTCTGAGATTATTGAGAACATTATATTCACATATCTAAACCGTCCTTGGCAACATATGTGTTATTATTGAACCTATGTTTAACTAAAGACAGTCAAAAATAGTATCAAATTAAAGCACATGATGAGGTATTTTAATGGATGGTTTTAAAATTGCAATGACGATAACGCAGTAGGTCAAGTGAGCAGAAGTATGCGAAAAATTGTATCACCTCCTTGCAATCGAACAGCTGTGGATTATAAAATCTTAGAAACATTCATAAATTCTTAGAAACAAGGTATATATGAGACTGAGCTAAAATAGTCACGACAGGATCTTTATCCTGATAAATTCTCTTCAATTCAAATGTTTCGGTAAACGTTTTACCGATTTTAAAACAAAATTTGATATGCGCTCTTTGTTCGAAGCTCGTTTTGTACCGATGATACAAACATACTGTCACTACAATAACTTCGCTTCCACTGAATCGAATGTCACTAAGCTTTCACTGGAAGTCAGGGAGGGATGTAACTTTCCAACGCACAAATGGCGGCACCAAAAATAATTTTATGACGAGATTCTCGTTTATTTTGGAAAGCACCTTGTAGAAAAATATCGCCAGCGAGGATTTAGAAAAATATCGTTGTTCATGGCGTACCGAAAAGAAGCCAGCATTGAATGCTTCAAAGACAAAATACATTGCTTTTAAACAAAAGAATAAGAAAGGCATAGAAGTTGACCTAAAAATGAGCGGCAAGAAATTACATCTCTCGATCTTACCATATATCATTGTTTGGTATGGTTGCCACAAATAAATAATTTGAGGAGGCAACTTGCAATGCATTTGTACTAACAAAATTAGATTACGGGGTGGTCATTTGGAGTCAATAGAAAAACCAAAACCTTAATATTATATCCAGGATGATAACTCAAGCCTATAAAAATATTCTAAGCCTTCCAATTCACACTCCAACAAGGCTAGTTCATCAACGGACGAATGCACTCACCTTCAGCCAAATCATTACAATGGAGAAAGCTAAGTTTATCTTCAAATGCCTAATTTCCAGTGAATCGGAACAAAACCCCTTTATAAAAGTAATATATCACAAATAAGTCCATATAATTCAAGAATTGCGAAAAACTTTATAAAACCTTACACCGGAACTGATCGACTAAAGAACGGTGCAACTAATGATGATCTGCGTATATGTTATAATCTTCCAGAGACAGTGAAAAAAGCGAGCTCATCATTGGTTTTTAAGAAAAGACTTAAGGAACATCTAAGGAATTCAAATTAATGATTTGTCCTAAGGATTGACAATACAGTATCTTAGGGCATTTAGACCCTACCGTCGAGAGGCTTAAAGGCAGCTAGTCTTTATAAACTCAGAGTTTTTTTTACTGCATCGGCTTGTAATATTTTTTTTATCTGTAAGAGCTATATATGAATTGAACTAGACTAGCAAGAAAGGAGTACTGCACAGCATTTTGCATACCACCTTATACCAATGTTTTAACATTGCCTGGGGAACACACGTTGGAAACGACGACGTGTGAAGTGCAAATCGTACGAGCATTGTGCGACGATGAACGAGTGATGGAGGGAGGAATGGAGGTTTCTAAAAAAATTGTTCTTCTCAAATTAAAAAAAAAAATAACGAGGTATTTCTCTATCAGATTGTCCCAATCTGTAAGCTTGATCAGAATCTAACTGTATTCACAGCAGCCATTTGAATTACCATGTATCAGCAATGCCCACCGTTAATTTGTTGAATCGTTTGGGTTCGATTTTCTATCAAACTTAATTAAAAGATTCTTTGCTACCTTTACCGAGCAATTTTATTAATTTTTCCCATTTTACACACATTTGCACTGAAGAAGAGGCTGAGTGAGCCTTGAAATACGTGTAAAGGTAACAAAGAATCTTTTAATCTAGTTTAACAATATCCTACACAATGGATTTTAAATCCAATCATTACCGATCGGACTTTCTTGAAACTTTAGGAAAGATGAATAATGTCTTTGATATCCTGTATACTGAATCATATTTGCTTTCTTTTTCTTCTTCTTAGCACTACAGCCCCCTTCGGGCCTTCACTTCCTGCACATACGCCTCCACCTGTCTCGGTCCGTTGACCGCGTCTTCCAATCCTGAAATCCGAGCAGCGATGAACTGTCTTCGTCGACCGAGTCAGACCAGCGTTTCTTCGGTTTCCCCACTGGTCTCCGGCCTTCAGTTCTCCCATCGAATACTTTCTTGGGTATGCGTTCTTCGTCCATACGATTCATGTGTCCAGCCCATTGCAGCTTCCGCAGTCTTACAATTATTGAAACCTCCGGTTCATCGAAAATTTCATACAACTCATGGCTGTATCGAATTTGCCATCGGTCCCCGTCAAGCTTCGCTCCGATTATTTGCCTCAGGACCCGTCGCTCAAAGGCGTTCAATATATTAGCGGATGCTTGGGTTAGGGTGCATGTTTTACACCCATAGCATAATACAGATCTTATCACAGATTTGTATACTTGGAGCTTTGTTCTCCTGTGTCTGCAGCTGGTCTTCAAGATCGTCAATACTGAATAAAATACTTTATTTGTGAGCTGTATTCTTCGGCGTATTTCGTCGCTTTTATTGCCCGTTTTCGTTATTTTGGCACCTAAATACACAAATTCGCTAACATTAACGATGCTTTATTCGCCAATTGAGATATTTTGTGTATTTGAGGTATTTTTCCTCGACTGCGTCATGAGCTTTGTTTTATTTTCATTCATTTGTAGCCCTACTAGTTTTACTTCGCTGTCGAGTTTCAGGAAAAGTTTTTTGGCATTCGCTAATGACCTTGACATATTTGCTTTACTGTAAAAAAAAATGGTGGCCACTTGAATTAAAGCGAAAGATAATTTCCTATAACCTTCTTTTAAAATACGTATCATGGCAGTGTCTTGTGAGTTTTTACCTTAACAGCTTAACCCAAATGTTCGCATTTTACACGTTGAGTAGAAAACCCTTCTGACAAGAGCATGCTCCAGTCAACTCAACTGTTTCAGGGATGAATGGTCACATTTTAATAGCAATAAATGACAATCGACTGATATATTGGAACCGAGCATAACTCGTGTCACTAAGGAAATACCGGCCAATATGCTCGAAACCGCGCTCAAAAATTCAGTTCACATAATGGTCCATCTAAGAGGCAATCACAAATAACATTTAAAGAAAAGTATCTTGAAATATTGAATATAATAGATTGAAGTAACCACAGTTGTTGATTGCTGTCTCTTCCTGTTTTGTTCAAAAAAAAAACAAAAAGGGTGTAAGCTCTTATTGATCCATCTTAGGACTATTAACCAACAACGTATTCATTAACAACGATAAAACAATTTTCATACAACTTATTTTTCAGCATTACATAATAACTTTTTTTCAGATTTTTTTAGTATTATCAACTGAATGAAGATAATGCACTTTATGCAGTAGCAATTATGTGAATTATGAATATTTTTCGATTAACATGTGTATGTGTGTGTGTGACTCACTTACGTGAATCCTCCATTGAAAATTTATTCCTCCCATTAACACCTCATTCGCTTGCAATAAATGTAATATGCATGTCAACTATATTTACCGCTTCAAAATCATCCCCGGTTGTACTTTCTTTGACTTTCTTAAGATAGATCCGACCAAAAGCACAAAAAGCAACAAATGCAACCTAGTCTTAAGATTCGCGGAAGCCAAAACAACTTTCAAATCACTGGCGCCGACATTGACAGGCATTACATGTGCTAATGACCCCCAGATAGAGACCATTTTATCAACACAACACATAAACTATACATATATTTCGCGTATGCAAATGCTCTGTTAATATTTGTTTTATATTATGACAAAAGAAATTATTACAACAATTCTCCATGCATGTGTGAAATTTGAATGGTACTTCTCAGTTGTGAAACCACTCCGGAAACTACTCTCGTAGCTTCTTCAGTGATTTAGTCGAAATACTGTTCTCAATATTAATCCTAGCATCAAGTTCCTTAGATAAGGTGTACTATCATACGAGCAATTGGGATAAAGTGGGTAAACATATGTTTTACTATGAACTGGAAGACTTTTCCGCGTTTCCATAGTAGAGCGGGAAATTCGCGTTTTCTGTAACACTCAAGAATGCATTTGGAGGTACCGGATGAGTGTGAATATTAAAAATATATAACCAGTTTCACCTGCTCTGCAAAATTAAGTGGTTCGTGTTATTACAAACGTGTTCAACGACCGCTGAGCTGCATTAATTATGCAGCGCGAGAGATAAGTGTTGACTGCACGTTACGAATTTCCAAGAACCAATCTACTTACCAAGGACAAGGAGAACTGCAACAGCACCAAAAGACCGCCAAAATAACCAGAGTTAGATAGTGCGAGAAACATATTAACTACTCTGTTCAAGCAACCTTCCCTACACTACAGACTTTTCATATGTGATCCACTGCAACACACTAGGAACTTTCTAAGATGCACTTGAACTTCACTGAGGTCGTGTGAGCGGAAATGCTACGTTCTTTTGTGAATAATGATAAGGGAAACCACAAGCGTCTGACTTACAGCCGATGCTGATTTACAACCGTAACTTCCCCCGCTTGCTAGCGTTACACGGATTCCGCGAAGAGTATCTCACTGTAGCTGGCAAACCCGTCCAACAATGCGAGAACGACGATTTCAACTGCTATAGCAGTAACCCAGCGACCGAGAAATTAAGACCCGTGAAGGCCGCGAATAAATACCTGGCTCCCATCAAGTAATTAGCTTTAGCTGCTTGCTTGTACGCCAAGTAGATAGACCAATAAAGTTGCACAGGTGACTGAGAGATAGATAGAAAGATACAAAAGCGATGGTGCCGAAGAAATGTTCGACACCACTAGCGATAGTTCACCTGATCAGTAGCACACCCGCACAGCACGACATAGTTTATGCAGATTAATGGGAAAGCTGATTGGAGTCATAACAGTACAATGTGTAAAGCTTAAAATTTTCCATTGAAACACATTGATGAAATCAGTCGTGGAGAAAGAGTTTGGCAGTGATTTTAGCAAAAATAATTTTCATTTTTCTATTTATTAGAGCTTTCTTTGAAGACATTTGTATCGCGAGATGGAGATGATTTTATAATAGTTCCCTTCATTTTAACGTTGATTCTTGCAGATCCTGGTATTACATCATCTGATTGACTTATTTTCTTTTCAAGGCTCATTAGTATCGCTATTCGAAGAATTTTGAAAATATAAAGGATATTAGTTTCCGGTTTGAAAAATAAAAATTGTTGGAATTCAAAACAATGAAACTAACTAGAATAAGATTAATATACCATTCTTTAGTAATACCAAAGGGCTCTTAGGGTTTTCGATAACTTTTTTTAATATACCCTTTTAATATCCGTCAGTGCGTCACAGCAAGTTTTCTCAGGAGCTATAGAAGTTATAGTGATTCAATTTTGGGAGCAGCTCAGAAGTTTCTGGTGAATGAAAACTACGTAGCTTAAAAAAATTCGAAGGCTTCTAAGGGGGCTCTTCCCATATAAGGATGTGAACCCTTAATTATTTTTTCACCAAAGATAGCCGAATATCATATCAAATGAAAGGTCTTGATGATACCTTTTCATATCTGTTATTAAAATTGCAATATCGTTAACGGAGAAGGTACGGGAAGCGGAAGAGCACGAAAAAATGCTGTGCCCTCCCTTCGCGACTGAATATCTGTGGACTGAAAAATCTAAACAAAAATCATGGAGATCGTTCTCTATGATTACAACAGCCACAAATACCTGCCAAGTTGGAAATCGCTAAGCTTTGTTAGTAATAGTATAATTTATCAATTTTACATTTTCTTGTATAAAATCATAAGTGTACCCTTAAGTCCAATCACCCGTCGATGAAACACTGACGCTGATAAAGGAAAAAAATTCATTCATTAACAGCCGACGATTCGGAAATCAACTACTCAATCTAAGAAAGACCACAATCAAGCAGAACTTTTTAGTTTCAGTAACAATACATACATTGCCAAGGATGGTCTGCGTAAGGGGCATCCAATGTCCTTTATAATGTCGGAAATATTCTTACAATCTTTAGAGAAATCTTTATACCCAAAATTGTTGAAAGATTTAATGTAATATTTTACAGACGATATGTGGGTGACTGTTTCATGGTTATTGACTCACAAAAAAATAAATAAGACAAACTACCTACCTATACGAATGAAATACAACCGAATATAAATTTCAGTATAGAAAAAGAAACAAACGGACAACTCATATATATGGACCTAACTGTGACCCGCGAACAAACACGATTAGACTAGAAAATATACAGAAAATCAACCACAATTGAGCATACCATAAACGTAACATCTAACCACCCCACACAATATAAACTAGCAGCGTACAGATCAACAATGCAGAGACTCTACTGTATCCCCATGACTCCTACAAACTACTCCAATGAACTAAACATCATTTACAGATTAGGTAGTAATGATGGATACAAATAACGTGATATTGGCAAATATGTTACACAGTACAAACAAAAATGGGACCCCCAACTAACTGAAATGCATAAGAACGACCAACAGTAGCTTTCGTTAACATTCGTAGGCAAAGAAACATATAAACTATCAAACTTCCTTATGAAATAAAAACTAAAAAATGCATTCAAAACAAGCAACAACATTGGAAACAAACTGAAGCCAAAACTGAATCACACATTAATATACGAAAACAGCAGCATATACAAGCTGACATGCAGGGACTGCGACATGGTTTACATTAGGAAGGACAACATGGAAATGAACGACAAGATACAAAGAGCACTGACGATCTTTCTTATGTAACCAGGCGGACTCCAATTATGCGACACACCTACAAAAGTGCGCACACGAGCCGGATGCTCTGACAAATTCTATGACATTGCTACACAAACAAAGCAAAGGACTAAGACTTGACATCCTAGAAAGACTTGAAATATATATGTAAGCATAGAAAAAAGACGGTAACATTATAACGAACAACTTATTATAAATTCCGACGCGATTTTCTCAGTACTAGACCACACTCTCCGATGAAAATGGAAAAGAAATGAAACAGAATAAACGGGCACCTAACTATCCAAAAAACAAAAATCTAATAGCCCTCTACCCGGCCTAATTTAGTGCTTATCTGCTCATCCCATCCTACGACTGTATACAATCATTCCCTTCCACACATCCTTTAGACACTGAAAATGACTCAAAGGACTTGAAACGCATCTGTTCACACTAAAAAGCAATGCCCGACGGCTTTTCAAGGAAAAATAGTAGAGTTTGTAAATGTAACATTTTCTCATAGGGGTACCTTTAAATTTCTGATGTTTTCAAGAAAATTAAATCGCATTCATGGAGGTGATAGCAATTTGAAACAACAATAATATGCCGTTTTTTGACCATTCAGCCTTTCCATCAAACTAGACACTACACTTTTAATTGGATATTCTAATTTCCAGATAAAATGAAAATTAAAAATATCTTTAATATTCATTCAGTCAATGGTTCTAAGTGATATTGGAGCAAAATGGTAGAAAGTTACAATGCTATGCTAATGGTTTTCCTTTAAAAATGAGTATGTATTTGTTGCAGATGTCACCAAAGCTTTTCTTGAGTTTTTCATTATTGATGTCTGCAAATCGTAGGCTGAGTACAAAACCCTTTTGACATGAGCGAAGCTTTGTCTGTCCAATTTAATGTGCGTTAGGTTTTAAGCTTAAATTAATTTCGTGGAAGCTAAATTGATTCATGCTTGTAAATGTATTAATTGAGTAGTGCGCCACGCGAACTACTCGATAAATCAGCCAATGTACTCGCAAAATCTTTCGCAACACGTATCCTATTTTGGCGGCAATACTATCCCACAAACTTTCTGCATAGCCTACATAGTGATACTCAGTAGATATTGTTCATCCCTACACAATTTCCAGCTGCTGGAAAGCGTTCGATGGCAGATATCTGCTACGTAACCACCTCTTGACGTCGGCTGCGTGTTGAAGGAAAGGCGGCCTATAAATGGCAAAAAGTGATCGTTGGAGATTTCTGGTCATAAAAAATCAACGGTTTAACCTCATGTCGTACAAAGCAATTGCAGTGAACAGCCAGCGATTGCATCTGTACAGTAGGGTGACCAGACGTACTATTTTAATAGTACAGGTACTATATTTCAGCTCGATGTACTAGTGTACTATTTTATTTTTAAAATAACACGAATGTATTATATTTTTGACCACATACAAAATGCCGCGATTTCCCGAAAATTTCTGCGAAATGCAACATTTTTTTCCACGTTTTTTATCATTATCTACAAATTAAGAAAAGTCAGCAATTCTGGAGGACGTATTTACTGATGCAAACGATTTGAAATTGGCGCGTTTCAGTCGACGTAAGCGTACGCAACTTGGTCAGCGAATGCCGGATCACAAATCACAATTCACAAGCCTTGTCTCTTCATGGCTCGCGCGCGTGTGGGTGTAAGTGCGTGAACTGTCCGTGCAACTCTGTGTCAGTGAGAAGGGCGTTTGTTTTGCTTACGTTCCGGCAAAAACATTCAGAATGTCGCGACGAAAATGTCACGTTCCTGATTTATTAGGAAAACAAGAACGAAAATACTCCTGCTACCGTAAGACCGACAACGATACAGTTGCAGAGTGTGTTGTTTGTAGAAAGAATGTTTCTGTTGCTAACAGTGGTAAGTGGTAACTTATTTTCTTTTTTCTTCTTTTTTCTGATGCGTATGGAACCTACTGCTTCTCTTTTCCTTTGTTTTTCGGTTTTGGACTTTGGTCTTTGTTAAATAAAAATTAAAAGTTTCCAACTAATGCCTCTCAGATCCGATACTTTTCATATTGAAATATAATGGGTTCGTAGTCCACAACAGAATTTTTTTGCGATTGACAGGGATGACTCAGTTGGACCAACATCTCAATACCAAAAAGCATAAGGAAAATGTCCCACAGAATTCAACGACAAGATCGGCAGCCAATTTCATGATACCTCGATTCACCCGTTTAGAAGAGAAAATGCGTGCATGCGAAGGAGCCCTCGCATTTCATGTCACCGTGCATCATCAATCCTTCCGTTCCCAAGACTGCACATCGGTTTTGCTTCGTGAAATTTTCGGGGACTCGGAAATCGCGCAAAAAATGACATGTGCCCGAACCAAACTGAGGCCATTTTGTGCAATGTGATTGCACCTCACGTGATTGAAAACGTCGATAATCAACTGGCGAGAGCTTTATATGTCAGTATATCTACGGACGCAAGCAACCACGGCCATATAAAGTTGTTTCCAATCGTTGCCCAATTTTTCGATTACACCCAAAAAGGAATCCAAGTTCGAATGTTGGACCTCATCGAAACGACAAACGAAAAAGCGGACACTGTCGCAAAATCTCTCGAAAATGTTGCTGATGGCCATGTTATCAAACCAAAACTGACATGCTACACTGCTGACAACACGAATTCTAATTTTGGAGGTCTCAATCGTGGAGGCAGCAACAACATCCACGCCATCATAAAGAAGGATATCAATCCTAATATCCTGGGTATCAGCTGCTCAGCGCACATCCTTCACAATTCGGCCTAGCATGGCTTAAGTCGATATGGATTGTTCGATATCGATTCGCTTGCCTTCAAGATTTATCAATTTTTCTCGATTTACACTGTTCGGACTGAGACACTCAAAGATTTTTGTGATTTCGTCAACATAGCATATAGAGATCTTCTTTATCACAGCAAAACTCGGTGGCTGAGTCTTTTGCCAGTTGTCGAACGATTATTGTCTATGTTCCCGTCACTGAAATCGTATTTCTTGTCTGAATAAAAACCCCCGAAGATGCTTGAGAACTTTTTTCGTCATGATTTCGCGGAATGTTATCATTTTTTCGTACATTCCTTGATGTCCGTTTTCCACGACAAAATTAGAAAATTGGAGCAAGAAAATAACAGTGTCGTTGAGATTCTCAATATTGTTGATGATGTGGCTCAATCGATGCGTGACAGAATTGTACACAAATTTCTTCCAATTCCTGTCAGAAAAACTCTGTCGGACCTGAGAGCCGAAGGGAAAGATAGGGAATGCGATGACTTCATTCAAAATACGATGACAGTCTACGAAGAAGCTGAGAATTATTTGTTGAAATAGACTGCATCTCTGTCAGAATTTCGGGTAAATTCACCATTGATTTCATGAACTTATGCATGTTGGAAGATATGACTTTGAAATTTAGGTATAATATAGTATAGGTCATCCAAGTATCATTCCAGATTTTCCAATGGCTGGATTTCAAAATGGAATGCCTATTGACCTACGAATGCATTGAGGACACCGTTGACTATCTGGCGGGAAAAGGAGTTCAGATTGATGATACTAAAATTTTCGATCAAACCATGAACTTGATCAGGTTCATAGAGAAAAAACAGTCTACTGCCGATCTCGAATTTTTTAGAAAAAATTGTAATGATAAAATCTGTGAATTCTTCGCGTCGAATTCATGCACTGACTGTTTTACTGAAATTTTGAGGATCGCATCATTTTTTTTCTCAATACCAGGTCACAATGCGAACTGTGAAAGAATTTTTTCTTTGATAGAGGCTCAATGGACAAAAGAAAGGAATAGACTCAGCGTCAAAACTGTGCGAGATATTGTGTCCGTGAAGTTCAATTTCAAACGATTTTCTTATTCCGAGTTTTACAAGTATTTGTTGCGACCAGAAAATTCCAAACTTCTCAGACAAATTGGTGACTCGCGAAAATACATCTATTTCTATAACTGTGCAGTACTTTTTTCGATTTTTGGGAATAACTAACGATCTAACATTCGAAATAGAAAACCTTAAATGTCGAATGTGTGTTACGACGATACCTGCGATCGGTACAACATTACAATAAAATAACGCGAAACAATTTATTAGGCTTATTATTTGTACCCTTCACTTTGAAAATACTTCATTTCCATTTTTCTCGACCTTTTTTTTTTTTTTAGAGATCGAAATGTCCTATATTTTCAGTGATGTCATCTGGCCACCCTATGTACAGATTTTGAAGGCGGTGTTCCATAAATGCTAACATTTTTTCTATTCGTTCCGAGTATTTAATATCTTCAAATTTTTGTTGTGGATGGACGTTCATTGTACTTGGACGTACAAGCCACGATACCGTTGGATTCACGGGTTCTAGACACTATGCTTCCTATGTAACGAACATCTAACCTTCACGTGCAAAGTGGGCATACTTCGCTGTGAGTCGGCTAAGTTTTAACGATGAATGTTTTGTGTACCGAAATCGATAGTAAACAGATTCACGTAAAGACGTGGAAGCAAATTCATAACAACTGCACGTTAGCCAAGTTACAAAAATAGGCAAGCAATGCAAAATACAGTATTTGTTGCTGAAATTTGAGATTAAACGAGCGTTTTATAATTATTATGCTTCAATCGAGCAATCTGTTTCCACCAATCAACCCAAACCATTTTGGACTTACATTCGCTTTCTTAAGTCCTCCTCCTGTATACCTGACAATGTTTTCTTCGGCAACTTAGCGGACTCCACTCCAGAGTTTGTTCTTCAACTGTTTGCTAACTTCTTTTCTTCTTCATTTAATACCACCTGTGTGTAACTTTTTTCCGAACTTTTCCCATCCTAAGATCTTGCCTAGCTTTTCCATAAGTCCCTCTCAGACCGAAACGGTCATCAACATTTAAATGGATGCATTGGCTCTGGTCCTGATGGAATTCCTTGCTTTTTCATTAAATCCCTTTCCTCTGAACTGTCCATTTGTTCAACTTGAGCTTATCTTCGGGCAAATTCCCTGCATGTTAGAAAGTAGCATACATCACCTCAATTTTCAAGTCCAGTGATCCCCGTGATGTTTCCAATTATAGGCGTATATCAATACCCTCCGGCTTTCCAAAAATTCCTTGAAAGAATTTCGCACGCCAAACTGATTCCTATTTGATCTCCTTTACTTTGTAGTCAGCAACATGGTTTCATTCTAGAAAAATCAACTACTACTAACTTATTGGAGTTCTTGTCACATTGTTGCCAGAGCCCTTGAATCTCATGCTCAAACGGACGTCTTATATAGAGATATTCGCAATGATTTTGATACAGTTCCACACAATATACTACTAATGAAGCTGAAATCTTATTATCAACCTCTAAGCTTGCTTCCCTGGTTCGATTCTTACTTAACTTCCCGTTCTTCTTGCTTCCTCAGGGCTCTGTTCTTGGCCAGCTCGTATTTGTTTTATTCATAAATGACCTTCCATCTACTTTAAATTCTTCATGCTTGCTTCATGCTGACAATATGAAACTCTTCAGACGAATTGTAAATATTGATGATTACAGAATTCTGGAAGATGACTTAAGTTTTCTCAATGATTAATGTCACTTAAATAACCTTGACTTAAACATCTCTGCTATAACTTGTTCCCCGTATACCCCTGTCCTCTTCCAGTGGTACCCTGATCTTCACTTTACCCTACCCAAACAAGTCCTTTAACCTCCACCTTTCGAAATGAAACACCAATTGTACGCAACGATTCTACAATGTATTTCACAAGGTATTAAAAGATTTCACAGTGTAATTAAAGTTCTGCTTCTACTCGTTAATTCTCAATGCCAGCACCCGTGTTCCCTTTCCAGCGCCTCCGGAGAGTCTTCACCTTGACCTCGCACGCGGGCCTCTTCCCTGAAATGGCTACGCTCATCCTCGGTCAACGCAAAGCAGGCTAGCCGGTGGAGGTTCCCTAGCTTTTGTCTGGCGAGGACTCGCTTATCTCCCCTGATGCTGTTGGAGACACGTAGAAATTAGCAACAACACGTAGAAAAAAACTGGAAATTACTGAACTGTGTCCTCGCCTCAATGCCTAGTGACACCGACGCGCATATGAAACTCGTAGAAAATAGCAGCAACACGCAGAATAATACTGAAAATGACTGAACTGTGTCGTACACCTCAATCCAATTATTCCATAAGGTTCGCCAACCCTGCTGACCAAAATTCCGACTTTCTACAAGAAATAGTTATGGAATTCGCATGCTAAACAAAAACCCGATTCCATGAGTTCAACGTCCAATACCTCAATGCCATTTTTCTGCACAATATGTATTTGCACAACTTCTTCGTTCCACCTCGGTCATAAAATCATGTCAGCATTTCAATTGTTTACTCCGATCGGGGATCCCAACATCTGTTGTTTTGAAATTTGATCGAGGGATTCCACCTTACTCGCATTGTTTATTTTTGAAGAGAAACTTCTCTTCTGGGGAGTAAAAATTTCCAGATGTAACGAAAAAGCAGAACCGTTAACACCCCGGGCGGACAGCAAAACAACATTCGCGCGGCAATCTGTTTTTAGTAGGAATTTACTCATGCTCCAATACAAATTTCCGACTAAATTGTTGCATTCTGCCCGAACCTTTATTGAGAATAGTAAGGCAGTCTGTTGGGTTGGTTGGTGGTTGCTTTATATGAATGTTTGGTGGTGGTGGAAAGTGGCCATGCGATGGATTGTGATAGGAAGAGAATGAATGAATGCAATTGTCGATAGCGGGCCATTGTCAGTTAATTAATATTAGTTCTTGGTCATAGCACCGATGCTGCCGATGCACAATGCATTGAAATTGCGACTACGGCTGGTCGTTTGTGGATATTTGGGGACCATGGGCGAGTCCATGTTAGTTCAGCGGTAGCCAAGTCTGCTCTTAGGACCAGTGCCACCGAGGTGCTATGCATTGAAGCGGCGACAATGGGTGATGGTTGGTTGGTCAGTGGTAATGATTGGCGAATACATGGTCGCTCCGCGATAGACGTCTTTGCTTCTACACTGATGCTTCCGGTGAGCAGTGCATCGAATTGGCGACGACGGATGAAAATTGGTGGGTAATCATGAGCGAAGGCATGATGGTTCGGCGTTAGCCGTACTTGCTCCTAGCACCAATGCTGCTGATGTGCAATGTATTAAATTGGCAACGACGGACAATTTTTTGTGGGATTGCTAGAGATTACGGTCGAATACATGATGGTTTGGCGGAGGCCATCCATGGTCGTAGCACTGATGCCACCAATGTGTAATTTATTGAAGTGGTGACGACGAATGTTCATTGGTGGGTATTTGGGGACCATAGGCGAATGGATGATGGTACCGCGGTACCCATGCTTGGTCCGAGCATCGATGCCGTTGATGTGCGATGCTTGTAAGTGGTAACGACGGATGGTGTTTGGTGGGTATTTGAGGATAATGGGCGAATGCACGGTGGTTCCTCCTAGCACCGATGCTGCCAATAAGCAATATATTGAATTGGTGATCGTTGGTTGATATTTGGTGTCATGGATGAATGAATAGTGGTTCCGCGGCAGCCGTGCTTGCTTCAAGCATCGATACCACTCATGTGGAATGTATTGAAATAGCGACGACGAACGATGGAATTCGACGACGAATGATGGTTGGTGGTATTGATGAACAGAAGCAAATGCATTATGGTTCGGCGGTAGCCGCTCTTGGTCCTAGAACCAATGCTGCTGATGTGTGATGTATTGAAATGGGGACGACGGATATAGGTTTCTGGGTCGTTGGGGACCATGGACGGATGCATGGTGGTTTGGCGTTTGCCGGGCTTGTTTCTAGCAGCAATGCCACCGATGAACAATATATAGAAGTGGCCACGACAGATGATGGTTTGTTGTTCGTTGGTGATCATGGGAAAATTGATCGTGGTTCTGGATCCTTTGACCTAGCAATGATGCCGCTTAAAGTAGTGATGGTGAGAGTTTGCGGATGTTTGATGGTTATAAGCGAATGTATGATGGTCCGATAGTAGCCACCGTTGGTTTTTATTCTATTTCCAGCGATATACAAGAAATTGAAGTGGCGACGGCAGATGATGTTTCGTGGGTGGTTGATGATCAAAGGAGAAAGTTCTGTGCTTACAATCTGAATATTTTTAAGTGTAACGGAACAGCTACCCGTTTATGAAGACTATATAGGTACTTTGTGGGGATGTTGCAGTGGCGGAGAGTACCTTGCGTAGGGTGTTGCATAAAATATTATAAAAATATTTGATGAGATGATAATAACTTCATTATTGAGATCGAATTGATGATATGAGCATATTATTTTAGTATTTGATAAATTGATGATAACACCGTTATTTGGGTAGAATTAGCAGTATCAGAATACAATAGATTGTATTTAAGCAAACACAAGCTAATTAGCGCTGTGATAGACCCTTATAAATATTTTGAGCATAACTACTAGTAGAAAAATGAGAATAAAAACTACTGTATCGTTAAGATCCTTACATTCTTGATAGTCTCAGTATGTTTCTATGTAAATACATACAAACATTCATATATTTGCGCATATGTATATTCATCCAAAATTAAGACATTTCACTTTTATCGGGCGCGTACTCCACACGCATTTTATTTTTTTAACTCATGGCGACACATGTTGATAATTCGCGCTTGTATGTTTCATATGCCATTTTAATGCGGTGTGTATTAATTTGTTTTTTTTATACATATGTTGGGTTAGTAGTCGCTTTCTGCTAGATATTACTTTTCTTAGTAAAGCGGTTTGTTTAGGTTTTTATGCGTACTATTTGATATATTGTTAAGTCACGTGGTATGTTCTTACAAGTGTTTTCTGCTAAATATAATTTTACTTAGTCGAGCGGTTTGTTTTGGTTTTATGCGTAATGTTTGATATTGCGAAAGTTTTGCTTTCAAGCGGGGCATGGTGACGAGTCCCTAACATTTGGAAATGCCTAGTTATGACTTTTACATTGAAACGTTGTCCTCTTTTATTCAACTATTCTATTAATGACTTACCCCTTTCTCGTGTTGCCCAAACTAAAAACCTTAGAGTTATTTTTGATTCCAAACTCAAATTTGTCATTCATATTCAGCACATCAGAAATAAAGCGTTGAAGTATCTGGCTTCATTCTTCGACATGTACACATTTTTCATGATATTATTCTGCTACTATACTATACGTTTCCCTTGTTCATAGTATCTTAGAATATGCTTCCTAAGTCGGGACGCTTCATCAAGAATACTTTATTTCTTCTATTGAGACAGTCCAGAGAAAATCTACTAAATTTTTGTTTTATAAATTCAATTTTCCTTATCATTCCTATCCTGATTGACTCTCCATTCTTAACTTACCCACTTTGTATTCTCGTCGTATTTATTTAGATGAGTGTTTTCTATTTCATTCATTCTATTTCATCACCATTTGATTAAGTCGTAGCTAGCAGATAATATTTAATGGCGGATTCCGTTTAGGAATAGTTGCACCAGTCAGTTATTAACTACCCCTTTTGCACGAACTGACATTTAATTTCTTGAGTCCATAGGAATCTTGAACATGGTTCATTTCCTCACTCAATTTTTATTTTCGAATCTTTGCTTAAAAATAAAATTCTGAATTTAAAATACTTTTAAAAACTTGCTAATTTTTTATCTATTCGGTTTAACATTCTGAATTTTTCAAAATTTTTCTTTTGTCTTTTCCGAAGGCCGAATTACAATGTACGCGCGCAACAAAGTCGCGCGACTTTGTTGTGGGAAATGTTGCCTGCCATGATACAATGGACGCAACATTTTCTGTCAAATTACTGTCAAATTTCTGTCATATTCAAATTTCAAGAAAGGTTAGATATATTTACGTGTGTTTACTCAACAAGAAAGTGGTTCTTAGTGATTTTATAATAAAATGAGTTTGAGGAATAAGCTGCACAGTGGAATTATTGCAAGTCTTGCTTACCATGCAAGCGAGCATATAAAAAGGAGGAAAAGACGGTTTTTGGTACGACCACTTTTTGCGAATCGTCCTATGCACGGAATGTTCGAGACAACGTTTGGAGAATTGCAACGAGATCCTGAGATATTTTTCAAGGCAGTGAGAATGTCAATCAACAGCTTTATGGAGCTCCTGAACATCCTCAGAGAGAGGTTGTCAAAAACATCAATTCGCCGACCAATTTCTGCTAAATGTAGACTATTTCTGACACTTATGTAAGTACGAATGTGTTTTGAACATTTAAAAGAGATTAACATTTAAGTTTTGTAGATATCTTGCCCATGGAGGTGAGTGGAGAATGTATTCCTTAAGTTTCCGTATGGCAACGTGCACCATAGGAAATATTATAATGGAAACATGCGAGGCGATTTGGAGTGAACTGCACGGCAAATATTTGCCGATTCCAAGCGAAATTGATTGGAGGAGAAAATCGCATATCATTGAAAATTAAATGTAGTGTTCCCAACTGTTTAGGAGCAATCGATGGGAAACACGTAACAATAATATCCCCACCAAATGCAGGCTCCAAATATTACAACTATAAGAAACGCCACAGTATTGTTTTACTCGCTATCTGTGATGGTGAATATCGTTTCACATTAGTTGATGTTGGAGCCTATGGATCGCAAAGTCACGGCGGTATTTTTCGAAATAGCAGCTTTGGAATTGCTTTGGAACAGGACAAACTTAATATACCTTCACCGCGCGCACTACCTAATTCCTCAACAACGTTTCCGTACTTCATAGTGGGTGATGCTGCCTTTACCCTTAAAAAATATTTGATGAGACCCTTTCCTGGTAAGTTGAAGTAAATATCGTGTATGAACAAATATGTATATTTAACAATACTTATTTGTATTTTTTAGGGAGACAACTTTCGCCTGAACAGCAACGTTTCAACAAGCAGATTTCCCGCTGTCGTGTTCTAGCTGAAAACACTTTTGGAATATTAACAACCCGTTGGAGAGTGCTTAGGAATGACATAAATTGCATACCCAAAAACACAGAAAGAATTGTGAAAGCAACACTTGTGCTGCACAATTTTTTACAAAATGCCGATGCTTTTTACTGCCCACCTGACTTTACGGACCAATTTGTTGGTGAGAACATTATTAGAGGTGAATGGAGGAACGATGACTTTCAACTAGCACACTTAAGTGGAACACCGCCAAATAATGCGTCTCGTGAGTCCTCCCCGCTACGAAATTTATTTAGTGCATAATTTTCTAATAGTTAGCATTTCAATTTTAGAATCAATTTGTACTTTATATTACAATTTAAAACTATTAGTATCAGTAAAAGTGTGGTGTTATTACCGAATTACCAATAAAAGGAAATCAAAAGTACCAAATGAAGGCTATTCTCTTACTTCAGCCATTTTATTGAACATCTTCTTACGTTATTGAAACTAATGCCACTTATTGCTAATTGTCAATCAAGTTTGTTTTTAATTTTAGATATTTCATTAAATACAAATGCAGAGATATTTATTTGCAACTCCATAAACTCGTCATTTGTTAACTTTTTGCTCTGCACATATTTTGAGAGGAATTTGAAATATGCATCTTCTTGAGATTTATCTTCTGCCGGCACAGTATCAAGGAGGTTTTTGTAAAATTCCTGGAGATGTTGTGAGTCCTCGCCGCCTGATTTCCTGCCACTGCTTCTCGTTCGCGACGTGCTGAAAGTAGCTCGTGATGGTGAAATAACTTCATGTCTATCTTCGACGATAGACATGAACATGCTATTGTCACAGTCAGTAATATCCTCGGTAATATCCACAACGTATTCCTCAGCAGTTGGCTTGTAGTTCGATGATGTTCTGTCAAAGAGTGTACATAAAATTTTAAAAATAAGAAAATCAATTTATTACTGTATATACTTACGATCTTCCAGCCAAGTTTGTGTCCAGGAAACTCATTTGGTGGAAAAACTTCCATTCCTTCTTATTCACTGCTCCACTTCCTGAAGGTTGCATTCGAGCACCAATTACAAGTGGAAATAAATACCTTCAGCAAGAAATTTTGCGCTGATCCGCTTCCAAGCCTTTGCTTTTACTTCATTGTTGCGGTAGGCTTTCAATCCTTTATCATAAATCACCGGTTCATTCCGCACAGCCTCAATGAGTTGCTCTTCCAAACTCATAGTAAAAATCAAATTATATTCACTACAACCACAAACACCGAAATTTCCAAAACTATGAACTTTATTATAGTCCTTAACAGTCCTCACTCAAGATTGTATTAAATTTCACACAGTAAACTTTTTCTCAAAGTATAGAAATACACAATAAATTTTTGACTTGTTATTCACCGTATGAGTTTCGTACGACTAAATGATTTCCCTTTACTACGTCTAATAACAAATTTCGTTTCAAAATCCGTTTGACACATTTGACAGGAAACCACGATAGAACATAATGAAAACGAAACATAGAACTATTTGCGGCGCAACAAAGTTTGGTGTTTCACCAAACTTTCCTGCGCGTGAAAGTTGCGCGCGCCCATTGAATCTTCTTCCATACATCCTCTTGTGTGCAAACTTGTAATTCGGCCTTTAATCTGTTTTAATTTTTGGATTTTAAGTCTTGTGAGTGGGCCTTTGGCTTGTTATGTTTGTCATCGTAAATAAGTAAATAAAATCGTGCTGAAAGGAGTGGGTGCGCACTTTGTTCTTGTGTAGTGAAAGGCTTCGCAGATAGTACCAATGCCGATACGTCAAGAGAATCTGATTTTCTCTCACTCAGCCAAAGAATAAAATGACTAGATCAATTGTATGATGCCACATAAAAGGCCAAAAACATCTGCCCGTCGATATAATCGAGTTGTGAAAACGGAATTTGATTTCAATTTGTCACATCTAAATTTCCGTTCCATTGCTATATTGACGTGTTCTATAAATTTGATTTTCAGTATTCTGATTTAGATCTGTGACTGATGTGCTAGAATATATCTTTATATTTGATTTTTATTAACGGTTTCTTTTCCTTTAAAAAAGGGGTTTAAAATACATAGAGAGATAAAATCAAATATATAGCCCAAAGCAAGTTGCAAGAGGCCTTCGAAAACCAGCGCATATAGAATTAAACCTTAGCTAACGCACTTGACGTGCTTCAGTCCATAGAGAAGAGTTGGCAGTCGGGGAAATAGATAAATTTAGCAGCAAGCTGAATTGAAACAAGCATTTTGCCGTCCAAGGTCTTACCAGCGTTGGTAGAGACGAGTTTTTTGGGGAATTTCGGTTCCAGCAAAAACGCAGCCAAGACGACTAGTGAATTTCAATTAAGTTATTTTCTCAACTCGAGTATGTTACTTGAGCAGGATGCAGGAAAATCTTTTGAAAACTGTCGCAGCAGATGATGTCACGCAACAGAAATTGCATTACCTGAGTGATCCAGCATTTTTCGAGTCCAGACACCATGTGAGTCGTACTGACGTGGCAGATTTTGATATTTCACCAGTACTTGCAGCCTTGGCGCTAGTTGCAAGCGAGTCTTCTAGAAGGCAGTTTGGACAATATCGCGAAAAGTTGTTCTTTATAGAACAAGAACAAAACGTTCAACAAGCTGATTATTAAGGTCGGTCAAAAGTGCGCTAAAGACCAGTTCTTTGCGAAGGAGTATCATCATATTGCGTAACTAATTTAACGCGTTCAGCATCGACAAAAGGATATCAGTTTGTCCTTGGAGTCCAGTCCCGCCCACTATTACTCCGCGTGAACCGACAGTACCTTTGCCAGCCGTGAAGCAGTAAAAGCTATACAAGATTTAAATAATTTTATGGGGATCATCAGTTTAAACCCTTAAGCAAACGTTACATATTATCAACATTGAAGTTTATAGCGGAATTCAGGAATAGCTTTGTAGCTCATGCTTAAAGGATTACTCGGACAAAGCAAAGACGTTCAGACTACTTAGCAGACTTTTTTAAAATTTGAATAAAATTATTCAAATTCAAGACAATAGAAAAACTTTAATGTGTTGTCAAGCGAAATATTTGGAAATTTAGAATTTTTAACAAGGCTTACGCAACTTTAATGGACTTCGAAAACGAAATAGTTGCCGAAATATCGCTTTTGCCACAAAAGGAACAAAGTCAGTATTTTAATGCTTAGTATTTTGAAGAAAATAAACTTTTTTATTGCAAAAAATATTTAAACAATTCAAAGAGCAATATTTACCAGTTGTTGAAATACCTTGACCTTGATGTTCTAACTTGTCCCGCTAAGCCAAGTCATTTTGAAAGAAAATTTTAAACACACATTTTGCCGTGATAACGTCTTATAAATCGATGAACGCCGGCTGCACGCACGAAAAAGCATGATTCATTGTCACGATGTGCCTGAGCCGAGCGTGCAAGCGAAAGCGGGGAACAAGCGATAGCGAAGCGCGAACGGCCTAAGCGTTCGGCTTGTGACGCATCTATCTCTCTTCCACTCCATCGGCCGATGCGTCCGAGTAGAAGCGAGACAGCAGCAGCACACAACCTACACTTGAGCTGTTTTGTCAACTGTTTATAAAGTGAAGAGAAAAGTTAATGCGGTTTTGATTGTTTATGACAACAAAAATTGCGGCAAAAGTTAATTAATTCTTGCATTTTAAAATTTAACTAGCGATGTAATCTCATATATTTGTTCTCTGATTATTGAAAAAAAATTGTAATTTTCAATTAGCTCCTTCTTTGTATTATACAAAATAATGATAATTCAGTGCTAATAATTCAGTTTATAAAAATATGAAATTTTTCATCAATGTTTTCTTGTGGCATTATCACGTAAAATTATAGTCCGTCAACCGACTTTACAGACAACCAATTTATTTTTGGTTGATTTTTAACCATAAATCAATCGAGATCATTCACATATCTACGAAGATATTATGTATGAATAATCTGGAAACAAAATGGCAGCCATTCACGTAAAACATAAGTAAACCTGTGATCGTTTTCCACAGTTTAATTATTTAATGTTCATGACAGTAGTCTAGTAAAGATTTTATTTTATCAACTCAAATTCATTGAAATGTTATTAACTTTCTACATGAATAGCTGAAAATCGGCAATATGGTTTGGATACAAATCCCTTCTGGTAGAAGCATACCTACTCACCTTGTATTCTTCTGAACAGGGGTGTATTAGTATATATTTATCTATTTTAGTATCTAATCAATTTATTGTAAATACCAATGAACCCTAACCAATCTGTATGATTAAAAACGTCAAAAGCAGTCACGTTTTCCGACAAACTAAAATAGGCATGCCCATACTAGTATAGAATGCTTGTGCATAAATATGCTGGTGACGCAGTTGAATCGCTCGTAACGTGACAAATAGCACAAACTTGACGAGATGGTGCAAATATATCTGATGAATGGGTAATTTTTAAATAGCTATAGGAGAATCTTACAAATACTACTACTACCAATGTTTCTCCGACTTATTTAGTTATAGCTTGCTTTCCCCAAAATAACGGGAAGTAATTTATGGCAATTAATATTTGAGGACATGCATAAATGTGACTATGACTTTGCAAATTTTTTTAAATATTTTTTCCTCTTCAGATAAGAAATGGCGGACTACAACATCACTCAAGAAATGAAGAGACATGCTGTCATCGTCGCTATATGTGCGAACCATACAGATTTAGAGAGCTCTAATTTTCTTAATTGCGCCAGTTCATTCGTGCATAAGGTTTGCCGTGAATTGGAAGCATCAGGAGGCGATACCGAATCGGTCGCAAAATGCAAAAAGCACGAACAACGTTCTGACGCTGTCCGATCTGCAGAATTTGTATAGCAAGTGCAAGCGATCATAGACGAGGACCCTTCAAAATCAACGAGGGTCCTTCCGAGTGAGCTTCATGTTTCTGAGCGTCTTATTCGTAGAGTTGTCCACGAAGACCTTTGGTATAAGTCTTAGGTGATGCACAAAGGACAGTTCATGTCGGAACAGAGAGTTCTCCGATCAAAACGTCTTTTAAAGAAAATCAAACACCCTGAGGCGCCCAAAATGTTATGGTTTTTTTTGACGAAAAAAATGTTGACCAAGATCAAAAGACCAATCGCAGAAATGACAGATGGCTATGTTCAAATCCTACGGAGGTTCCTTGTTGTTATGCACACAAAATGTCCAGCCACTGTTATGTTTTCAGGTGTTGTCAGCAACGAAGAGCATGTTATGCCACCACACTATTTTACTCAAGGGCTTCGAGTCAACTCTGCTGCATACATTGAGGTTTTGGAGACGGTAGTGAAACCCTGGATAGACAATGCAAGCAGAGGCAGACCATAGATTTTTCAACAAGACTCTGCTTCTTCACATAAGGTGATGGCGACACAAGATTGGATGGCCGAAAATTTTCATGACCACATAACACCGAACCTATCGCCACCTAGCTCCCCAGACCTTTATCCTTTGGATTATTACGTATGGGGCGAAGTTGAGCGTGAGACCAATAAGCGTCCTCATAATACCACTTCTTCGCTGAAGACTGCTATTAATGCCGTTATGGTCAATATGAACAAGGAGCATTATTTTCGGGCATGTAATTGTTTCCAGACCCGGATCGAAGAGGTTATAGCTGCTGATGGCGATTTTATTAAATAACTTTATAGCCATATATGAATTTAACGTTGTATAAAAAATTCCTGAAATTTCATTAAATTTTGTTAAAAATACAAGCTAATTAACTTTACTCTCAAGTTGGCCTCAAGTACCGTACGCACCATATATTAATGATAAATTTTTACTTAAGAGTATATTTAAGTACTTCCCGTTATTTCGGGAAAAGCAAATACAAAACCCTATTGAAATTACAACCTGTGTGCGTCTGTCCGTGCGTCTGTATGTCACAGCAGTTTTTCTTTGAAACTATAGAAGCTAC
Source organism: Odontomyia ornata (assembly GCA_963969285.1). Lineage (NCBI taxonomy): Eukaryota > Metazoa > Arthropoda > Insecta > Diptera > Stratiomyidae > Odontomyia > Odontomyia ornata. The sequence continues at coordinate 456,234,408 of OZ017739.1, forward strand.
AGCCGTGAAACTTTGTGCAAAAGTCGGAAGTGGTAATTTCCTTAAAGTTTGTGGAAGAAATCGTCAATTTTGCCATTGGTAGTCGAATAGGGTGTCATTGGAAAAGCCTCGATGAGATCTTTTCAAAACAAGTCTTGAAATCGCCTTACCGATACCGTGGGAGGCAGGGGAAGGAGAAACATATGAACTTTTCGCGTACTCCCCCCTCACAATTGGATAGCTTTCATCCGAAAAATCGGAAAAAATTATGAATACAACAACAAAAACAGATACGTGAGAAGCTGAAATTCACTCAACTCTTAAAACAAGTAGTACCCTTAAATTCAATAACATTCAGTACACAAATGGCTATTTATAAGATTAACTTGTCCTGAAAGTTTCACAAAGATCAAATAGTATTTATCGAATTTATAGTGGTTTGGGTTTTCCTGTATTACTATGTAACAATATGCGCTTTTTACCGACTCAGACCCTACAGGTTTGCTAGGATTTGCATGAAAGTCTCAGGAATGATAGGTATCATAAATATCTTTGAGAATTATTTCAATAATAAGATAGAATAATTTTGAGTTATTTTTCCCCAACTTCAACGTTTAACGTGCATGCTTTGAACACTTGATTCAATTTAAGGAATTTTATTCACAAGTATGCAAAGGACCCGATAGGAGTTCCCTGTGTTATAAATGCGGTGAAATGGGACATAAAAGAAAAGAGTGTACGAAGGAGGCACACTGTATTCTTTGCAAGGACGCTGATCCAAAACTTGATTTTGGACACGTCTTGGGATCAGGAAAATGCCGGGTGTTCCAGGAAGCCCTAGCCAAGGCAAAATCAGAGCTCCGATGACCCGCATCCTGCAGCTAAACCTACACCGCAGTTCAACCGCCCAAAATCTGTTTGAGCAGTTTGCGAGGGACATGAAAGCCGACTTTTTGCTGCTGAGTGAGCAATACCATAATAAAAGTCCTGCATTATGGTACTCTGATGAAACTGGTACTGCCGCTATCTGGGTTCGGACCAGTGACTTTCAGGCGGAGAGTTGTGGATGGGGGGATGGTTTCGTGTGGGTTCGGTGCACAGGGATCACCTTCTTTAGTGTGTACCTAACGCCTAACGAGTCGATATCATCTTTCCAAGCCAAGCTTAATGCTTTAGAGGGCGCTGTCTCGAACGCAGAGGGCAAATTGCTCGTTGGGGACGACTTCAATGCTTAAAGCAATCGAATGCGGCATGCCTCAGATGGATCCGCGGGAGAAACGAGTCCTGGAAATGGCGGCCAGGACGGCCCTCGTCGTACTAAACTCCGGAAATATGCCGACTTTTCACCGTATTGGCTGTGAAGGAACCATACCGGACGTGACATTCGCCCCCGGAGTCCTTAGTACGGAGGATACACAACTGGAAAATATTAGAGGACTACTCAGCCAGTGATCATCAGTGCATTCTGCTTGAGATAAGTGATGCTGTCTCCCGACGTCCGTGCTCTCGGCCTTCAACAACTGAATGGAACATCGGAAGAATGGACGTCGAGAGGTTCGCCAAGGTTCTGACAGCAGGTGAGCCGCTGCAGGGAGCTTCGGAGGGGACGGAAGAACTTGCAGCTCAAGACGTGGTGAACTCTACTATGAGCATAATTACGACTGCTTGCTGTGCTTCTATGCCCCGTCGAAGACCCCGGCACGGCAAGCCTCCAGTGTAATGGTGGTATACTGAAATCGCTGAAAAGCGGAGGGAGTGTCACAAGCTTCGGCGTGAGGATCAACGGTCGCGGAACCGTGACGAGGCATGCAACCAAGTGGCAGCATATGAGTCGGCCAGGAAATGCCTTCGCAAACTGATCAACAGTAGCAAGGCTCGCTGCTGGCAAGACCTAGTGGACAATGTGAACAAGGATCCGTGTGGCCTTGGCTACAAGCTGGTCATGGGGAAACTTGGTGCCCTACGGAAGCCTTGTATACATGACGCGGAAAAGATGGACGCGATAGTGCGGGGACTCTTCCCCACCCATCCCGTCCGTGTTGACGCTGTCCATGGTGAAACAGCAGTAGAGTGCCCACTCTTTACACAGCTGGAACTGGAGGAGGCAGTCCTCTCCTTGAAAGCGAGGAGGGCTGCAGGTCTAGATGATGTTCCAGCTGAGGTGTTGCGGCTCGTCTCTCACCATTGTCCTGACTTGCTGGTCAGCACATTCAACGTTTGCCTACGGGACGGGGTTTTCCCGGTACGATGGAAGGTGGTGAGGCTCGTGCTGATCAGCAAGGGGAAGGGAAATCCGGAATCGCCGTCTGCATACCGCCCGTTATGCATGCTAAACACGGCTGGGAAAGTGCTAGAGAAACTCATCAAGGGAAGACTCACTGACGCGGTTCGTGCAGTACGGCTTTAGAACAGGACGTTCTACCATTGATGCGATTGCAGAGGCGGCGAACGCGGTCCAAAAGGCAGAGGCATATAGTCGCACCAAGCGACGGATCGTCCTGTTGGTCACACTCGACGTCAGGAATGCCTTCAGCTCCGCTAGATGGGTGGATATTCTGGACACGCTGGAAAACTCTTTTCAAGTTCCAGAATATCTAATGCGGCTTTTGAGGAACTACCTAAAGGAACGAAGCCTGCTCTACGACACGACACAGGGCCAACGAAGGATGGAAATTACATCGGGTGTTGCCCAGGGTTCTATCCTTGGTCCGGACCGGTGGAACGTATCTTACGACGGGCTACTGAGACTTGAGATGCCAGATGAGTCGCGCTTGGTCGGCTATGCGGATGATGTTGTGGCTCCGGTCGTTGGACGCACCGTTGAACAAGCGCAACTTAGGCTAGGTATGCTAATGCGCCGAGTGAGGGAGTGGATGACTGCTCGCGGGCTGAGTTTAGCACAGGAGAAAACCGAAGTGGTCATCTTGACAAAAAAGAGAGTCCCTAGAGTAAGGATGATCAGTATTGGAGACATACAAATCGAATCGAAGCCAGCGGTGAAATACCTGGGGCTACTGATCGACTCGAAGATGAGTTTCTCTGAGCAAATCAAGGCAACGGCTGAGAAGGCTGCTTCGGGAATATCGGCCCTGAGTCGACTTACGGCCAACGTAGGGGGACCCAGCCCATCAAGAAGACGCCTTTTGATGAGTGCTGTAGGGCCAGTGCTACTGTACGGAGCAGAGGTATGGGGCGACGCTCTCAGCAAGGAGGTATACCGCAAACGTTTGGCACAGGTACAGAGAAGAGGAGCACTGAGAATTGCATCGTCGTATCCAACAGTCTCCGACTCAGCAGTGAGAGTGATTGCAGGCATGATACCTGTCGCCCTCCTTGCTAGAGAGCGCCGCGCTATTTACCTGCGCCGAAACGAGGATGCGAGGGAGATAGTTGCCCGCGAGGAGAGACAGCGCTCGCTCAACGATTGGCAGCAGTCTTGGGTGAATTGCACGAAGGGAAGGTGGACTGCGTGACTCATCCCGGATGTGAGACCGAAGGCATGGTGAGACTGACTTCTATCTGACCCTGCTTTTTAGCGGGCACGGGTGTTTTCAGTCTTACCTGCACAAGATTGGTAAGTCACGGTCTCCCGATTGTCGGTTTTGCCCAGGAGAGGAGGACAATGCATGTCACACATTTTTTGCGTGTACAAAATGGGTCAGGCTGTGAAGGGAACTCTACAGGTAGACGGGAGAGCTCACCCCGGATAATATAGTTGCGGTGATGCTCGAATCGGTTGACAAATGGAACCAGGTGGCACATTATGCTCGGGCAGTCCTAAAATATAAAAGGGACTCACAGCAGCCGGGGGCGCTGGGGCTGGGGGATCACTCTTCTGGCATTTCCTCTTCCCCTCTCCCCTCCCGATAGGAAAGGGACTCCCCAGCTTGAAGGCGCCCCACGGCGTAACAAAACGAGACCTGGCCCGAAGTAATGTGTCAAACGGTTCCAGGCTGGGTTCTCAGGTTGACAGGGGAGGTGTTTAGTGCGTAGTCCAGTCGCGCATGGGAGTCCCACACTCTGTGCATAAATAGCATTCACCTCCTTACCAGAAAAAAAAGGAATTTTATTAGACGCATGGTTGAAGACGAGCAACGAGCTCTGGATGAAGATGAAAGCGGTTATCAGGACCATGGCAGAACAGACGATCAGACATCAAGCCAAGCGCAAGAGGAATGATTGGTTCGATGATGAGTGGCAGAATGCGTTGGTTAAAAGGAGTCCGGCGCACAAAGAATATGTAGGTAGGAAAATCAGGACGAAGAGAGAAACTATGAAAATCTCAGAAGAGTAGCGAATAAGATAATTGGGATTAAGAAAAGAAAATACTATGACGACCAATTGAGAAGTATAGATGTAAGTTTAGCCAGCAGCAACACAGGAGAAGCATACAAAGTAGTGAAAAGCCTGAAACGAGGTCATCAGCCCAAAACCACGCTCTGTCGTGATGACAGCGGCAATATCATCGCTGATGAAACCAAGATTAAGGAAAGATGGGCATCATATTCCAAGAACCTCCTTGATCCTCTGCACAGCTCCAAAACATCGGAGCATATAGATGTCTGCGGAGAGTTTCCGTTGGCCTCACTAAATCTGGATCAAGTTTGTTCCATCATCAAAGCCCAAAAGAATAATACAGCGCCAGGCGTCGATGAGATTCCAGTGGAGCTCATCAAATATGGTGGCAGTAGTATTCATCAAGCCATCCAGCACATTTGGCAACAAGAACATATGCTGAAAGAGTGGAGCCAACCAAGAATATTCCCTACCCACCAAAAAGGTGACAAGCTACAGTGCGAAAATTATAGAGGCATATCACTACTTTGTGCGGCGTACAAAATATTTTCGAAAATCTCAGAAAATAAAATCGGATCATACGCCAACAGTATTATTGGGGAGTGGTGGTTTTAGAGCAGGTAAATCAACAATAGACCAATTATTCACAGTCAAGCAGGTACTTGAAAAATGCTGCGAGTTCAACATAGACGTACACCCAATTTCCGTTGAATTCAAGCGAGCATACGACAGTATTGATCGTAACGTACTGGACCAAATAATGCTGGGCCTTGGCACCCCTGCCAAATGAGTCCGCCTTACTAAAATGACAATGACGTCGAATACCTCCTAAGTCCGCATCAATAACCAACTCACCGATGCTTTTGACACTAACATCGGACTAAAGCAGGGAGATGGGCTGGCCCCATTGTTATTCAATTTGGCTCTGGAGTACGTCATAAGGAAGCTACCTGTCGATACGTGAGCTACTTTACAATACAAGTCAAGCCAAGTAGTAGCCTATGCGGATGACATCAACATTTTGTCACGGTCATTAACAATTGCCAAAGAACTTTTCCTGAAGCTCGACAGCGAAAAAAACTGGTAGGGATACAAATCAATGCAAATAAAACAAAGCACATGATGCAGTCGAGGAAAAATACCTCAAATAAACAAAATATCACACTTGGCGAATACAGTGTCGAAAATGTTAGCAAGTTAGTGTATTTAGGCGCCAAAATAACGAAAACGGGCAATGAAAGAGACGAAATACGCCGAAGAATGCAGCTCGCAAATAAAATATTTTATTCAGTATTGACAATCTTGAAGACCAGCTGCATACACAGGAAAACAAAGCTCCAAGTATACAAATCTGTGATAAGACCTGTGTTATGCTATGGGTGTGAAACATGGACCCTAACCCAAGTATCCGCAAATATATTAAACGCCTTTGAGCGACGGGTCCTGGCCGAATAATCGGAGTGAAGCTAGACGGGGACAACAATGCGCTGTATGAAATGTTTGACGAACCGGAGGTCTCAACGATTATAAGACGTTGGCTGGACACATGAATCGTAGGGACGAACAACGGATACCTAAGAAGGTATTCGTCGGGAGAACTGAAGGCCGGAGGCCAGTGAGGAAACCGAGGAAACGCTGGTCGGACTCGGTCGACGAAGACAGTTCATCGCTGCTCGGATTTTCTAATTGGAAGACGCGGTCGATGGACCGAGACAGTTGGAGGCGCTGTTTACAAGATGGACAGGCAGACGGGACATGTAACTTGTAGGTTTTTGGAAAATTTCTTTCACAAAGCCCTAAATATCATGGAGATACCTCCAATAGCAAATAACTAAGAAGTTGAAATTTGTTGAACTTTGCTGATAATAGTAGGATTTCGTCAGTAAAACTGTATTAGCATCATTAAATTGGATGGAATCAACTATTTAAAGGGTTCTGTAAAAGATCCTTATATTCTATACGTGTCAATAAAATTTATATATATTTATATATATTTATTATAAAAATTATATTGATTTTCTTACTACGTGGGCTTTCTATCGAGCCAGATACCATACTTTTGATTCGATCTTCTCCAAATTTTCAGATAAGATGAATAACAAAAATTAATTTAAGATTCCGGTCAGTCAGAGTTGTTTTTAAGCAAGAATATATTTGTTGTGAGTGTCATAAAAGTTAGTCTTGAATTGAATCATTCTTGAATACATATCCGCATATTGTAGGTTAAGTACAAAACCCTTCTGATATGAGCGTAGTTTTGTCTACCCAACTTGTTAGTTTTGGCGCTAAGATCACGGTTACGTAAGTAATAATTATTAGATAAATCCGTGATCATGTACAAGCTTTCATCGACCATTTCCACAATTCTACCGTTGTGCCATTCTCACCAAGTCCGATAAATGGTTTCTCTTTTCCTCAGCGAATGGATGCGATTATTAATTTTTGTCGCGCGAACAAGAACCTATTCATATGAATTCCAACAGAATTCAAAAAACGAAAATTTCAGCCATGATATTTACTGGTTTTAAGTAAAAATCAGTCATCTATATTCGCGGTAATACCAATATCAAATCAAATTTTCCAATTCTTGACCTATCTACGCAAAATAAGAAATAAGCTTCATACAACTGTGAAGTGTTGCATTCCTTTCGCAATAAACAAAATAGTTTCTACATACGGTTTTTACCTTGATAGAAACCCCATTTTATTTATGAATCCCCACACAGATGCATTTTAATTTCCGCTGATATCTTAGTCAGAAGATAAGATCTAGTTAATCGCTATCAACTTCCCCGAAAATTAATTAACTTAAACAAGCTGTTTTGCTGCTTAGTAGGAACTTTACATATTTTGAAGCCGGTAGTTCTCTATAATTATACTTATTTGTACAATTGCTAAAAGATTTTTAAGTTAAAACCTTGTTGTTAGCAAATATGATATTTGCGATAGTTTCTATAGCAATTCTCCATTCGTTGTCATGCGATAATACAATAGTTTATGATAAATCCCAAGTGGAGACCATATAAAAATCACCTTCGTGAAATTTTGTAGATTTTTCACTCATAGAGATAAGTAAATTGAATGACTGAATTAGCGATTTACATTTGAATTCAATTTGGTACATGCATCCGACCCAATTCTTCTTTATATAGGCAGAGACATCTAGCGGTGGCTAGGTAAAGCTACGCTAATGGTACATATCTGCGATGGAAGATATTGTAGGAAATGCAACCCTAAAAGATGTGTCTTCGATGTATGTTATGAAATTTTGCGATGTTTTATTTCAGACACAAACCAAAAAATTATTCAAGTACTGTCATTGTGTTTCTATACATAGTGGTGTCACGGTGCACGCCAATTGGCAGGATAGATGGCGCTAAGATGTCGATTTTGAGATTTCAATCGAAAGTTTTTCTAAGCCAATGTGTCTCGGATGAATGCACGTCGCTGAGACGTGCTTCGATACATTGTTGGCTATTAGACTATGATTTCGCTTGATAGTGATGCATTTTATCTTTGCTTATTGCAACGTTGGAAATGAAAAGCGAAAAGTGAGATGGTTAGGATGTTGTGATTTTATTCAAAGGGTAATATGTTAACATGAATGAATGTTGATCACTGTGTATCTATACACAGTGATGTTATATATTGCTTCTACTAAACGTATGTGAAGAAAATATGTTTTTTTGTGAAATTTGATGTACAGATTAGCCGTTAGTAGTTACTAATTTTTTTAAAGAAAGCTCTTATATATCTTGTTTAAAGATGCAACTGATTTTTGGACTCTTGTAATAGTTAACGATTGTTGCTTTATTTATGTACCTTCTATTAAATTTCAACCATAACTTACAAGCGATTATATCTCAAATGGGTTGCAAGCATTGGATACTTAGTCAATTCTGAAAAACAAGCGCATAATTATTGAAGTATATTTCACTTTGCATTAGTTTTTTATATCCGAGTAATGGTGTTATGAGAAATTGTTCTTGTAATACCAATGACTGAAATGTAATATCAATGACTGAAAGTTTTGTAAACTTCATATGAATTAGTGAGAAAATTTTAATTTACATTGCTTAAGAGAAGGAAGTCCTGCCTCGAGATGCTTAGTGAATTTATCTTAATTGTATTTTTGTAGAATTTTTGGAGGAAAGGTACGGTAATTCCTAAAGGTAAATTATTTATAAGATCAAGATCCAATTGAAGTAAAATTGGTAACATGTTTTATTGCTTTATGTCATGAAATTAACAACAAGAAGAAAAGAATTGCGAGATTGAGTCAAGCATGGTTTTAAACATAGCTTGGTGTCTATCGGTTGTTTACAATTGAAGCAAATGACGAATGAATGCTTCATTTACCACATATCTAGATTCTTGAGCAACTTCTGGAATTCAAAGCATTCGGTATTAAGTCGATGAGTCTTTGTGCGCATAATAACGAAGCATACGAAAAATCAAATTTATTTCAAATTATGCTTAAGAGCGAAATAATAAGTGAGAGCATTGGTATGGAAGGAGATAGTCAGAGTCACAAAATAATGTTAACGGTTTGAATGCAAATTGATTTGGCCAGATCCCGTCAAACTTTTGAAGGGTTTTCTTATTGTTTATAATTCTTTTCAAACTTTATTCACATTTGTACAATGATATGATGCGTTTTAGCAATTGGTGTCGATGAACAATGGTCAGTATTTAACGAAAGTTTCGCAAAGTCAAGAACGCATAAATATGTCTGTAGTAAGTAATGCAATCTAATTTTAAATTCTAATTAAGACTTTAATTCTTCACTTTAAAGCAATCGAATGCAAAATGATTTTCAACAAAAGCTACTTAATGCAATTATCAAACTCTAATAAATGGTTAGTAAATTGACGCTTCCAAAAAATGATTACCCTTATCAGGTATTTTTATACATTTGATTGCATTAATTGTTTATTACATTTTATTATTTTGATGACCTTCGATTATGTTAATTAGAAAAACATAAAAATGTAGGGTGAATAGATACAAAATCAATAAGTAACACGAAACAAGATGTGTAAGCAGGAGAGTGCTCCTACCAGAAGGTCTTTGTAATCATCCTAGGGTTAGAAAAAAGTTTTCTAATGGCGTGAATCAATAACTTGAATTATTCATCCAATGCTTAGATATGAAATCGTTCAAATTTATACAAAAGATGCACAGTTTCTTTCATAAGCACAGTGCAGCCGCCATTTTAATCTAGCTTAAATGATTTTTCTGAATGCTCGGCCGATTGAACATGTTCAAGTTAAACACTATTCCTTAAATTTTCATGAAAATTGAAAGAAAATAAAAGTGCCTAAGTCAATTTTAAATATTTATAGGGTTTTCAAATAAGAGGTGTTATTTTGAATAGATCTTCTGATTTAACACCTTGCGACTTCTTCCTTTGGAACCACGTGATAGAGAAGGCCTATGCCAATAGCCCAGCGTTGATTCATGATTTCAAAGATGAAATTCGTGAGGCTATCGAGTACATAGGGCAACCACTTTGCGATTTGGTTATGGAAAATTTCATGAAGAGGATATGGTCCTGTAAGCGGGTCGTAGTGGTTATTTGCTCAATGTTAATTATTGCTATTAACGGCATATCTTCTTCTTCATAATAAAATAAACATTCGATCATTTGTATTAAAAATGGCATTTTTCTTTTAATATCAAAATAACACCTCTTATTGGAGAACCCCACATCAATCATAAACACGTGTTATTGTTGGTGTAATTCCATATAATTGAAATGGCTATAACTCACTTGATTATGATTCGATCTCAATTAAATTTTGTGAACATATATATCTTATGTTAGTCAATATAATTGCGAAATTTCAAGAAGTTTAAAGGTACCCTTTTGATTTTATGGGCAAAAATGTAAAATCTACAAATCATACTATTATTAACAAAGTTGAGCGAATTTCAATTTCTAAGGTATTTGTTGCCCTTGTACTTATAAAGGTCCACATTTGTGATAACTTTCAGATTTTTCGGCTGAAAGGTGTCCAATCGCGAGGGGGGGCACACAAATTTTGGGTACATTTTGCCTTCCCCTGGACCCCCTAATTCATCAAATGATTTTTTTATTTCATATTCTAAAAGTTCTAATCAAGACCTTTCATTTGATACCCCACTCGACTACCTTAGATGAAAAGAAATTTTTAAGGGCCAATTCGTTATTAGGGGGGAGCCCCCTTAAACATTGTGACGCACGGACAGACGGACAGACGGACAGACGGACGGACGGACAGATGGACGGACAGACAGGTCGCGAAACGAGTAGGTCTTTGTAAAAAAATTTTTTACAAAGACCTAAAAAAAGATAAAAAATGCTTGTCAAGATCAGGGATCGAACTCAATCCTGCGCTTGTGAAGACTATGTACTCCCACGAAGCTACACGTTGTACGGTAATTCCAAAAATTTAAACAGATTTATCGTTTCTAAACATCTTCCATAATAATTACCATGAATATTTATTTATAGAAAATTTTAAACAACCCAAAATCAAAAAATTCTAGCGCCTGAACATTTTTCGCAAGCTTTTCGAAATCGTCAGCTAAATGAAAAGCATCGAGATTGGGGAAACTCATGGGGTTCAAGGTTTCAAAGGTTCCGCCGTTAGAAACTTGCTAACGAAGGCGATATATTGCAATGGGCAATTAGTTCCTTGAATTTAGTGTGAAAGTGTTGTGCAGTGAAAAGAAATTTCCGGGATCTAATTTGTTGGAAGAAATTAAGTATCTTTATTTTTTAATAATATTTTTATATTTATATGTACAATCGTATTTCGAGTATGAACTGCTCGTATAAAAACTGCCTTCACGGCTATACATATGGTTCTTCCTTGAGTTATTTTCGAGTACCTCAGGGCTATAGAACTAACGTCTGGTTGAAACATGCAGGCATTTCACGTCCAAACGTTCTGAAATTTCAATTCTTTTGTGAGGACCATTTTTACAGCTCCAGTATAAGAGAGTATGGCCATAGAAAGACCTTGAAGCAATACTCGTTGCCAAAGCCTGCCATTAGTAGGCAAGGGGCGAGTCAATAAAGTAGCATCAAGCTCTCTGCTTCTGATGTTGCGTGGCTTAAATAAAAACTGGAAGCAAGGAATTGGGTACATTGTAGGCTCCCCTGATGGTGATTTGCTGGTTTCCATAATAAAAACAAGCCATAAATAAGGTTCTTAGTGTTGGCTTTGAGGTTTTGGGAACAGTTTGCGATCAGAGCGCAACAAATCGACGTTGCTTGAATTTACTTGGGGCCTCCACTAAAAATCCTTACTTTGAGGTAGAAGGTAAACGGATACACACGTTTTTTGACACGCCTCATCTTTTCAAAAGTGTAAGAAGTATCCTATTGAAAAATGATATCCGTTACGATAATAACATCGTGACATGGAGAGTTGTAAAAAAAGTGCGCGAATTTGATAATAATGTTATCACCACGCTTCATAAACTCACGGACGTGCATATACACCCAAGTAGCTTTAAAAAACCAGGCTAGTAATTTTACGTAAAAATGAACGCAAAATAATGAATTGCTTCAATGAATGCTCCACAGTGAAATTTAGAATATACACTCCACAAACAATCTTTGTATTTGTTTTTATTCAAAAATCAATAAAAATTACAAAGCCCTAATAACCCCAATCGTTCATTGCAATTACATTTAACATTTTTTACATGTTTATTATCTTTCAAACAGATCCAAATATTTCTTTAAATATGTCACACACAAAAAATCCCAATCAAGTATATGTTATTGTATATTTTTTCAATCCAACTCTATCCTCCAGAACTTCACCGGCTGCGGCAACATTGAATTACAAAAAGCCCACAAATTATTTTCTGCATTCTAAGTACTAGTTGGATTGAATTAATCTGAGTTGTTATATCTACTAATGTTTATACAGTAGAATAAATACTGAAAAAATATTTTCCCATTCATGGAACCTTTTGTAAATTCATAATGATTTAATTTTTGTATTAAAAAACAATCTCCTTTTTAATCATAATTAATTGTCAGTACGTATGTATTTTGAAGGCAATGTTGAAGTACATAACTTCAGTACTGAATTTTAATAAATTGAAAACACCACATTTCAGTTAATTGAAGAGGTGGCATGTTACCATCGACACACGGACATGCATACTGAAAATCAATTAATAAAAATTAAAACATGGAAGAATGATTTTTACTTCAGAAATAAATCAAAGAAGCTTATAATATTTACAATATTATCGAATTTAATCCTTTCTCATTATCTTTACAAAAACTTATGTGAATTAACACTTTAATTAAAAATCGACACTAGGGATACTACGAAAAAATGAACGAATAATTTCTCCATTTACAATTCCACGGTAATCGTTTCAATGAAATTTATAAACACTCGACAAACTATTTAAGTATTTATTGCTCTTAAAAAACGAATTACCTAATCGTTTTAGACAATTATATTTAAATACTGCTTATAGTCTTTCAAACAAATCAAAATAATCCTTTAAATATTTTACACAAGAAAATTATCAATTCATTTATTCATTAAACATGACCCACATAAATGAACGGGCGCCCAAATCGAAAGCATTTCAATTTTTCTGCTACGCAATCGAAAGGCAAATAAATATCCATTCATTTCCAATTGCAAAGAGTGAAACAATCTTCACACACTGCACATCGTGGCCGTGCCGCTAGCGCCAGCCACAAAGCGAACACACACCGTTCCATACATTATTCATTCGATCGCATTTATACAGAGATGTTGATCAATATATCCACCACACATCTCAATGTACATATTGTATACGTTCAGTTGCTTTTCTAATCAGCTTGAAAAGTGTGTCGAGGATGAAATTTTCCTATCTAAGACACTAACCAGCGACAGCTGCGCCGCCAAAAGCATGGGTTCTCCCAATGTGGAGTTAATTTGGTGTGCACCGTGACACCACTATGTATAGAAACACAATGGTACTGTCTTATTCGAGAAACTCAGTGATTACAAGTAAAGTCTCTAATAAAAAAATTGCTTCCAGTATTTATGTGAGAATTTTACCAAAAAGTATTCTAATGAAAAGACATTTTTCACTGAAAAAATATTATGTTGGGATACGGAAGCATATTTCCTTTACATAGCCACGATATATTTCTTCGAATCGCAATATTGAAAACGTATTGCATTTACGATAAAAACGAAGCATCTTGTATACCAATTACGTTAGGGGTTAACCATTTAATTGGTCTAGAAAATCAATATACGAATGAAGAATTAAGGAATGAGATCCAATCATTAAATCCCAGTATAGAGGAGCGAGATACAATGGAACTTGTACATGCTAGGCGGACAAGAAATGGAAGTTGGTTGCGCATCATCCAGGTGAATGGGAGCATGTATATGAGGCTTGCAAATAAATGGAGGTCCAACCATAACGCACGATGTTAATTGTAAACAAAACAGAAATTCCTTAAAGAATTATGTTAATATTTTTTATTATAATAGAAGGATCTATGACAATTATGTGTGAAACAACAGCATACTTCTATCCGATGGTCCATATTTTCAATGGCTCTGAGACATAATTGAGGTTCCATGTCGTTAATGTGCTGAATTATCTCATCCTTTAGCTCTTGAATTGTTCTTGGCTTATTGACGTACACTTTTTCTTTTAAATACCCCCAGAGAAAGAAGTCCAACGGTGTCTTATCACATGATCGTGGTGCCCAATTAACATCGCCACAACGTGAGATAACACAGCCATTGGATTTCTTGCGCAAAAGAGCCATTGTTTCGTTGGCTGGGTGGCAAGTGGCACCCTCCTGTTGGAAACACATTTCGAAAAAGTACGGCCCAATGACGCCGCCAGCCCATAAACCGCACCAAACAGTCAATCTTTGTGGATGCATAGGCTTTTCAATAATCACTTGTGGACTCGCATTTGCCCAAATGCGGCAGTTCTGCTTGTTAACGAGTCCACAGAGGTGAAAGTGTGTCTCGTCGCTGAAGATGATTTTCTTTGTTAAGTCACTACTCCCTTCTGTCGGTTCAACCAACCATTCGGCGTATTGCCGACGCTTGAAATGGTCAGTAGGCTTCAGATCTTGAGTCAATTGAACCTTGTGAGCGTGTAAATTCAAATCTTTATTCAAAATTCGCATCAGTGATGTTCGTGAGTTGCTCAATTGTTAGGCACGACAACGAGTCGAGGCTGACGGCTCTTCTGCCACACTATCGCGAATAACAGCAATGTTTTCCGCAGAACTAACTCAGCGAGCATGCACAGGTGATTTCACATTTTCCACAGACCCGGTTTGCTGAAATTTGCGCAGCATTATCCCGATTGTGGACACATTTGGTCGGTTATGCTGACCAAAAAAATCACGTAGTGCGCGAAATTTATTTTGATTTGAAGGCCCATTTTCGTAAAAAGCTTCAACAGCCTTAACGCGCTGCTCAGTTGTGTACCTCTCCATGGTAAAGTTTGTTAAACACTGAAACAAAGAAATTTTCAACTTGACGTTAAGGTGTGACTCACAATTAACATCGTTAACTTGACGTTAAGGTGTGACTCATAATTAACATCGTGCATTATGTTTGGACCACCCTTAAATGTAGCGCATATTGTTCCATAGTAATTCAGGAAAATTTAAATTTCATTAAATACCATTCGATCTTTGTGAAACTTTCAAGACAGTTCAATCTCATATACAACTATCTACTTTGATTTAAAGTTATCGTCAGGGTTTTATTCAGGAAAATGTAAAACTGATAAATTATACAATTACTGGCAAAACTGAATGAATTTCAACTTTTCACGTTTTTGTGTTTGTTGTTGTTGTTGTACTTATATGGGCCTACATCCATGATTTTTATCAAATTTTTCGGATGAATGGTGTAGAGTCGCGAGGGGGTATGCGAAAATTTTGTGCATTTCGCCTTCCCCTGCCTCCCACGGTACCAATGAGGCAATTTTTAGACGTTGTTTAAATGATCTCACTGAGACCTTTGTAGTGAAATAGATGTATGAAAAATGTCCGTGGAGAAATACAGCGATGGTTTGCTGCCTTGATGAAAGAGGATGGTGAGATTCGTCGAGATTGGCCTTGTCTGAGGACGCGTGAATGCGCTGGCAAGCTAGCATTGCGGTGTCGTGGGGCTGGTTCTTTTCCCTAGCACATGAGCCACTACAAAAGAAATTTCGCATCCACGAATTTCACGGTTAGAATAAATATCGACTGAAGTTGAGAATGAAGTAACCTACTAAGGGTCAAAAAAATTGCTGACTCAAAAGACAAACCGAGCCTGGAGAAAACAGACGGCCTTAAAAGGACTTCGTCGTTACCGACGATACTTATCGCCCCCAAATAAGAGTGGGGCATCCAGGTGGAAGCGATGTTCCCTCGCACCCCTCCAGCTGGATCAAGATCCAAATGTAAGCGTGGCCATTTATTTTCCATTTAAGTGAAAAACTCATACAAACATAATTTGAATGAATTTCCCCTTTAAATGAAAAATACAAACGTGGCAAATTGATGTCATAGTAATACAGGCATGTGAGGGAGTCACATAACCCTAAACCACAAATAGGCACGTGACCGGGAGGCCACCGTACCCTGCTAACGAGAGCAACAACAACGAAAATTCTCAAAATTACAATTTTCAATTTCCTCTAGAAAAGAAATGCAATTTTGTGTTATGCCTATCCCCCCCTTTCTACGCTCTTCTTCCTATTCTCCTCCGACGTTTTCTTGTGAACGATGCCGCTTGTGTTCTTGTTAAATTCCCTTCACCAAACTTTTATAGATTGAGCCGTTTTTCCCTCATCCAAACAATCTCTCCCTGGAAACACTTCGATTTGCAGTATTTGTTATAACAGCCCGCGGACCCAAGTAGTGAATTATTAGGTTTGTTTTATGAAAGGATATTTCTCGAATGTTGCGATGGCCACAGCTCGGTGCAAAACATCCACAGTTGAGTTCATACAAAAGTTAGTCGAATTATTCGAAACAATTGTTCTATATCCCCCGCATTTATCTACACTGATCTTAATCGAGTCGTTCCTTGTTATTGTTAATTTAGAACTGTACCCCCAACTAGCATTACGAAAAGACCGCAAATGGTATTAACCAACAGCAATAAGAACCGCAGATTCATCTCTAGAATCCTAACGGAAAAGTCGCACAACTCAACGGAGTAGCCAATAAAAACGCCGATTCTTAAGTGAAGAGGTCGAAAATCACTGCAGGGCTATTAAATAAATCACTTTAAGATCTCAAAATCTTGTCAGTGGCTAGTTGCCATTAGGGAGCCGCGAGGAAAAAAGGTCAAGATAAATAGCACACCGCTAACAAACCAAGTTCGCTCTCAAGTCTTAAAGCTCATGAATAAATTTCATTTCAAACGCAGGTCAATAACGAACTTTGTCTTAGCCTTTCTCCTAACATTAACCTTCACTTCCACCCTGGGCTCTCGTTTCGGATTTCGGAAAAAGATTTTTCGCTTTTGTTATCATAGGGGTATCTATTATCACGCCGTTGTATATTATTAGATTTAGAATAAACGGAATAGGAAACATTCCTTTTCACAGTTAAATTAAGAACAATAACTAAATAAAGTAGCACACAAGTAATTAATAAACTCAAACAGTCCAAGCTAACTTGGTAGTTTCAATCAAGTTTCCAAATTCCAGCAAAAATCGTATGAGTATTATTGTTTCGCGGCGGATCAATCGAAACTCCCCGACTCGATCGCTGTGATTATCTCAAGCAGACTCGCCCGGTTGTCAGTCGTACCGTTCGGTCTGCCGCAATGGGACTCGACGAGCAACCGTTCATTCGGCTGCACACCTTGCCTTCGCCAATGCAATACGTGCATGTGCAGCGAGAAAAGGTCCGAATTTCAATTATAAATGTTATTAATGAAAAATAATAATTTAGAAAAATTTAAATGATAATGAGATATAATTATAAAGAAAAATTTAATAAAGGGAAAAAATGATATAAAATTTATATTTATATAAAAAAAAATTATTATTTATAACTATAAATTGAAATAATTAAATTTTTCAAATCTGTATTTAAAATTTCGGATAAGTGTTTTGCCGGTTTTCGAGCAGTTTGCTTAGGCGACTGCTCGATTCCTACACCTTTCCAATGAAACCCTACTCGACTGCCAATGGTGAACATTTTTTTTAAAGGGTTGCCTCCCTATAGGGGGAGACTTGAAACTTGAAACTCTTTGGAAATATTGTTCACCATTGAACTTTCAAGAAGTCACTACTTCTGGCCTTTCAACGAAGGTTGATGGCTGTAGCTTTTATAGTTTCGGAAAATAAGTGCTGTGACATACAGACAGACGAACGGGTAGGACGCGATTACAAAAGCGTTTTGTATTCTAGTACAAAACCCTAAAAAAAGGAAGGCATATATGAACTACAGGAAGAACAATGGAAATCAAGCCCTCAAGTTTGTACATATGCAAGCAAAAATAATCGAAACGACTGGTGAAAGAGGCTAAATTCTTTATTTCTCAAGAAGAATGGGAACAGTGGCTGACAACTCCCATGAAATATGGAAAATGATAAATGAAGTAAAGGATAACTCTTCACCCCTGGGCTATATCCCAAAGCTTTCAACTGAATCTTGATGGGTACTCGAACACATCGTGTCCACATGAGGCCACAAACACATTAAATATCTTTTTTTCAACAATCAGCGGAAGAATCATTAAAAACTCGTTGCCAGTTCAAAAAGCAATTTAAATAATATATATATAGCTCAATAAATTTCATCCTTCATATTCATCAAATAAATAAAAAGGAAGTCTTAAATGTAATCAATTGAAAAAGAGTACGGCAGCAGACATCGATAGCATCTTAATGAATGAGATAAATATAATCAAGGAGGACATAGTCAAGCTTACGGCAAATTTTATAAACGTGCATATTAGGAATGGGTCATTTCTGGAAGAAGAAAAACTTGCAAAAATAGTTTCTATATTTAAGGGTGGTGATCGTATTGACCCAAATAACTATCGCCCGGTTGCACTGCTGACAAGAGTTAGTAAGATATTTGAAAAAATACGAAGCAATCGATTGACATCATTCTTAGTTGAAAACATTATTTAAAGCCAACATCAGTTTGGATTTCAAAAGAACAAGAATACTTTGATGCGTTATACGAGTATTCTGTCACACATTTCATCAATGTAGGACTTGGTAGAGGTGTTTGTGTTATAGCAATTTTCGTGGCTTTCAAAAAAGCGTTTGATATATAGGTAGTTGATCATGACTTCCTAATTTGTAAACTTGAATCGTATATGTAGTATTCAAGGTAGTAGTAAGAAGTTTTTAAGCGTTACTCGGAGGGAGGATTGCAGAGAACTTTCATCAACAATGTCCTGAGCGACCAAGCACCTACGAAAACAGGAGTTCCTCAAGGTTCAATACTTAGCCCAACTTTGTTTTTCCTATATACATAGAATCTAAACACATGTGAACTGAAAGAATATCACGCATTATATGCTGATGACATAGTTCTACTTTATTCAAGACGAAACGAAACTGCCATTGAGAACACTATCAATGAGGATTTAGGAAAATTCCATCAGCGGTTAATCGAAAGCAAACTAGTATTGAACACTACAAAGACAAAATATATTGTTTTTAAGCAAAATAACAAAGGAGACATATATGTCGACCTAAATATGAACGGCGTAAAATTGCAAAGAGTGCTAGAAAAGAAACATCTTGGTCTTATCATAGATCATCGTATGACTTGGTTACCACACATAAATAGCTTAAGGAGGCAATTAGCCCGAATAATAGGCTTGTTAAGAAGATTATGAAGTCTTTCCAATGCATGTCAAGAAATTTCTTGTAAATGCTTTTGTGCCGCGAAAGTACATTATGGAGTACTTATTTGGAGTCAATCGGCAAAGCAGCATCTAAATGGTATATCCAAGCTGCTGACCAAAGCATATAAAAACATTCTAAAACTGCCAATGCTTACTCAAACTTGTTTGGTTTACTAATTAGTAAAATCATTAACTTTTAATCAAATCATTATAATGGAGAAGCTGAGTTCATTTGCAAAAATTTAATAACTAATAGATCGGACCAAACACCAATAATTAAGGTATCCCAGATCAATCCATATAATGCGAGGAATGCAGACCAATTCGTAATACATTTTGCCAGAAGGGATCGCCTAAAGAAGGATGCCACGAATGACGCTCTGCGCATATGAGGGTAGTCCTAAAAGTACCCGACCTGACTTATGAATGCAAGTCGTTTTAAACAAGTTGAGTAGACAGACCTACGCTCATGTCAGAAGGATTTTGCAGTCATCAGCAACGAATGAAATCAAGAAACATGTCAAAGACGATTTTATTGGAGAAATGTGAAATTCGAGAATCATACTATTATTAACAAAGTTGAACGAATTTTGACTTCTGAGGTATTTGTTATAGTTATACCCATAAATATCTCGCTTGATAATTTTTTCAAATTTTTTAAGATCACGGGTGTCCATTCGCGAGGGAGGAAACACATTTTTCATGTATTTCCCCCCCCCCCCCCCCCCCCCCCTGTGCCCCCACTGAAGCAAAAACTGTCAGTTTAAGAACTGTTTTGAAAAGCTCTCATAGAGAACTTTCAGTTGATACTCATATTGGCTACCTTTCATGAAATTTATTTTCAGGGGCCACTCCTCTGTACTGTAATCATCGATTCATGGCCCATTTTTTCGAATCCTAGAATGGTTACAAACCCCTTTTGCTAGGAGCTCTCTCCTGCCTCTTCGACTTGTATGTACTCATCTTCATGATACCTATCACTCCTGAAATTTTCATGCAAATTCTAGCAAAGCTGTAGTGTCTAAGTCGGTAAAAAGCGCATATGGCTCCATAGCCATATGTTTCCATAGTAATACAGGACATATTGCTCCATATTAATACAGGAAAATTCAAATCGCTATAACTTCAGTAAATACCATTCGATCTTTATGAAACTTTCAGAAAAGATCAATCTTATAAATAGTCATCTCTTCGCTAAATTTTATTGAGTTTGAACGAACCGTTTGAATTTTATTCAAGAAAACACAAAATCGATAAACCATACTATTACCAACAAAGTTGAGTGAATATCGACTTCTCATGTATTTGTTGTTGTTGTACTCATTAAGGCCTACATTCATGATTTTTTTCAGATTTTTCGGATGGAAGGTGTCCAATCGCGAGGGGGGTACTCGGAAAGTTCATACATTTCCCCTTCCCCTGCCCTCCTCGGTACCGATAAGGCACTTTTAGGACTTGTTTTGAAAAGATCTCATTGAGACCTTTCCAATGACACCCTACTCGACTACCAATGGTGAAAATTTTTTGAGGGGTCACCTCACTATACGGGGAGACCCCCCTTAAACGCCTTTGAAAAATTTTTCTACCCTTGAACTTTCAAGAAGTCACCACTTCTGACCTTCATACAAAGTTTCATGGCTGTAGCCTCTATAGTTTCGGAGAAAAAGTGCCTTGACATACAAACGGACAGACGGACGGACGGACACAGGTCGTGATTGCAATAGAGTTTTGTATTTTAGTACAAAACCCTAAAAAGGCCCCATCGAACGAAAAAGTGTTGTTTCATCATGATAACGCACCAGTCCACACATGCGTCATTGCGATGGCTAAAATCAATGAGTTGACGTTCGTATTGCTTCCTCCTATTCGCCAGAGCTGGCTCCCTCGGACTACTTTCTTTTTTCTAAATTGAAACAAGTTGGGTAAACAGACCTACGCTCATGTCAGAAGGGTTTTGTATTCAATTTACAAAATGCAGTCACCAGATCGAATCAAATCAAGAAACATGTCAAAGACGATTTTATTGGAGAAAATATGAAATACGAAGATCATACTATTTTTAACAAAGTTGAACGACTTCTGAGGCTTTTGGTCATAAATATCTCCCTTGATAATTATTTCAGATGTCCATCCGCGACGGAGGAAACACATTTTTCATGTTTTTCCCCGCTGTGCCCCCACTGAAGCAAAAACTGACAGTTTAACAACTGTTTTGAAAAGCTCCCATGAATACTTTCATTTCATACTCATATCACTACGTTTGATGAATTTTTTTTTCAGGGGCCACTCTCCTGTACTGAAATCATCGATTCATGGCCAATTTTTTCGAATCCTAGAATGGTTACAAAACCCTTTTCCTAGGATCTCTCTCCCACCTTCTTGACTTATTTCACTTATGAGCATCAATTGTAGGTACTCATCTTCAGTCATTCATTCAATTGAATCAAGTGTTCATAGCATGCACCTTAAACGTTGAAGTTGGGAAAAAATAACTCAAAATTATTCAATCTTCGCATTCTAAACAGCCACAATTTGGTTTTACGATTACTGATACCACTACCTAAACCGATTCTCAAAGATATACATAACACCCATCATTCCTGAATATTTCATGCAAATCCTAGCAAAACTGTACTGGCTGAGTCGGTAAAAAGCGCGTGTTGTTCCATAGCCATATGTTGCCATAGTAATAAATGCAGCGCATATTGTTCCATAGTAATACAGGAAAATTCAAACCGCTATAACTTCGCTCAATATGATTCAATCTTTATGAAACTTACAGGATAGATCAATCTTATAAATAGACATCTACGTACTGAATTCTATTGAATTTAAGGGTAACGTTAAGATTTTATTCAAGAAAACATAAGATCGATAAATCATACTATTACTAAAAAAGTTGAGTGAATTGCGACTTCTAACGTATTTGTTGTTGTTGTACACACCAAGGCCTACATTCCTGATTTTTTTCAGATTTTTCGGATCACAGGTGTCCAATCGCGAGGGGGGGGGGACACAAATTTTTCGCCCCTTGAAGAAAATTTTGCCAAACTGAGACCTGTTTTGAAAAGTTCTCATCAAGATCTTTCATTTGATGCCCATATCGGCTACCTTCAATGAAATTTGTTTTTCGAGGGGTCACTCTCCTGTATGGGGAGACCCCCCTTAAATACCTTAGAAAAATTTTTTTTAGTTGAACTTTGAAGAGATCACCACTTTACACCTACGCACAAAATTTGATGTTTCTAGCTTAAGTAGTTTCCGAGAAAAACTGCTGTGACTCACGGACGGACGGACGGACGGACGGACGGACAGACGGACAGACTGGTCGCGAAACTAGTAGGGTTTTGTAAAATTATTTCACAAAACCCTAAAAATGGCTCGGCGGTAAAAGATTTGCCAACAATGAAGTGGTAGAATCTGCGGTTAATAGCTATTTTGAGGAGCTTGACGGTTCCTACTATAAAGTTTGTATCGAAGCTATTGAACATCGTTGGGAAAAGTGTATCGAGCTGAAAGGAGAATATGTTGAAAACTAAACATTTTTGCTTTTTTTAGGGTTTTGTACTAAAATACAAAACCCTATTGCAATCACGACCTGTGTCCGTCTGTCCATCCGTCCGTCCTTCCGTCCGTCTGTATGTCACAGCACTTTTTCTCCGAAACTATAGAGGCTACAGCCATGAAACTTTGTAGAAAGGTCAGAAGTGGTGACCTCTTGAAAGTTTAAGGGTGGAAATTTTTTTCAAAGGGGTTTAAGGGGGGTCTCCCCATACAGGGAGGTGAATCCTCAAAAAAAAATTTCACCATTGGTAGTCGAGTAGGGTGTCATTGGAAAGGTCTCAATGGGATCTTTTCAAAACAAGTCTTAAAATTGCCCTTTAAGTACCGAGGGGAGCAGGGGAAGGGGAAATGTACGAAAAGTGGTAGGGAATGCGGGTATTAAAAAAATCAAACAAAAAAATCTCACCAAAAGTTCAGGGAAATGCAGCCAATAAAATATGAATCGGCATTTATCCTAGCACCGACGTTCAAACTGGAGTATTGCAACTGCAGGAATATGTTATCTTCAAAAAACACAATCAAATTACAAATACTATAAAATAATGGACTCAGGCTATTCATGTTGCCATACATATCTACTTATTCAAAATACGAGACCAGTTATGATTTTGTTGCTCGAAATTTTAAGTCAACCAAAATCCAGACGTAATTGAAAACCAAAACTCAGACAGAATCATAAAAGTTAACCAACCATTCACAAGAATCTTCCTGATTATGCAAAAATCAAGACATTATTTTCAAAATTGCCTTAAAATAACAAACAACTATCTTCACCGATCATATTTGGGAAAACCCGAGAGCAATACCTTTTCGCCTTTGAGTCCTGAGCAGCTATAAAACGTCTGTCGCCAGTCAATGGTCAATGTCTTGATGTTATGAAATATTTAATGAGAATATCACCTTTGTTTACACCTAATCCTTTGTGGAAACAATGAATGTAAATGCAATCCTGGAAGGTGTTCAAGAGCTAGGTACATAAGAATGGTGGCATCTTAAATGAATGAATTTCAGCAATTGATAAATATGTCTCAAACTCGGAAAACCATATGTTATAGGTGAATGAAAGATTTGATTGATAAGAAAATAATTCAATGTCTTAATTCAAATTTTTTTGTTGAATTAATTCAACTACCTCATGCATACATTTTAAACAGCGAGAGGCTTGTGTAAATTGGAGGTATGCATTTTTGTAAGAACATATATGCATGACTAAATGGCGTTACTGAGGTTATACAAATATTAATGATTTACTAGTAATATTTTAATTGCCTAGTCGTTTTGATTTTGGTTGTTACAGAATTCGTTAGTTTTAAAGTATAGGAAAAAGCCCCGGATTTAAGGGTGATAAAAATATGGAGAGTATCCTCCAAATCAACTTGCGCCACATTAACTTCTCTCCTAAAATGGGAGCATACTTTTTGAAAACTCAAAGAAACTATGGTAAAATGTATAGTAAATATAATATATAAGCAAAAATCTTATCTATCATATATTCTACATAGTAAGACATGACGCCAAGATAATTTTGAAGCAGTGTTAAAAAATTGTCTAGAAGTTATAACATTTTCAAAAAACTCTAGGTCTTTTCTCTCATTATTTCACCCCTCAAGTACGTTCATTGATCTAATTTCAAAGTCATAAAAGGACGAAGATCAATGAAAATATGATTGTGCCTTCATTCATAGCCTGGCATTTGTTACCTGTGTTAATTAGATGCATATTCATTCTCTAACTCAATTCTAAAATAGATATTTCTGGTTTTACCCAAAAAAGGTACCGGAAAAAACGTGAAAGGATTACAGTGATAAAACTATTTTTTTAGGATCGTTCTAATTACATTTTGTTCTACAGTTATGAATGGCAAACAGTCACTGGGTGCAAGGAAAAAGCAAAAAAAACTCTGAAACCACGCCCCACGTTTTACGTTTTTTATGAATTTCTGCAAAAAAGCAACGTTCAGAATGAAATTTTTTGTACATAGTACTTGTTATGTAATTTTCGTTCGGGGCTATATTAAGGGCCAAAATCTGCAGGTTTTTGACACATCATTCAAGATATTCATTGAGAAAGTAAGTTAAACTTTTGCTGTCCTCTGGACTCTGTTTGAGGTTGTGACATCTTTTTAATTTGTGTTTATAACTATGCAATCGTCAAGTAGTTCATCATCTGGATCTCCTCCAATCGATCCAGGATATATGGAAACAGCTCCTGCAAGTAAGAGATTTGCTATTTATTTTAACCATTTTCACAATTTACTGATTAAAATTGAATTATTATTAATTTAACATTATCCTTCTTGCAGGCCGAATTTTATATCATATTCGTTGTAGCGTTTGTGACGACTTCAGTTCTGGAAAACATTACGGAATCTACGCTTGTGATGGCTGTGCTGGATTTTTCAAGCGTTCAATTCGTCAAAACCGACATTTTGTGTGCAAAGCAGAATTGCCGGAAAAATGTGTTGTGGATAAAACGCATCGCAATCAATGTCGCGCCTGTAGACTCCAAAAGTGCTTTGATGTAGGCATGAATAAGGAAGCTGTTCAACATGAACGTGGACCTCGCAGCTCCACATTGATGCGCCAATTCAGCCTTTGCAATGACGTGATTGGAAATGAATTGGCCATTCGTCATGATTTTCCACAGAACATGGGAAGCCTTTCGTTAGCTCCCTTTCAACCCAATCCATTCATGATGAGGATACCAATGCCAGCCATGCCACAACCTGTAGGACTAACAAGTTTTTACGCAAGCTTAACATTTCATCAGACAGCGCCTACGTTTATCCCGGCTCCACACGCGCCCATCAACAACGGTCATGCAAGTATACAAGAGATTGCAGCCGAACACCTTTTCCGCAATATTCGATTGATGAAAAATATGGGGAGGTTTCTGGAATTGACGATTCCTGATCAACTTCTTTTGATCGATGCGTGCTGGAAGGAGTCATTTATATTATCCTTGGCTCAGTATACTATGCCCATAAAGTTTGATTTGCTGCTGCAGTCCTACATTGCCGAGAAAGGATATCATCATTACACACATCAAATGATCAAGGACGTGGAAGGCATCGAGCATGTCATCAATTTAATCCAAAGCATGCATTTGGATTCACAGGAATACCAGCACTTGCGAGCAATCCTCCTTTTCCAACGGGCTTATAATGAACGCGTGATGTCTTCATACTCTCATCCCGGTATCACTCCAGATGTCAAGTTGCGCGAAGGATCCAAAATTGAAATAATGTACGAAGAAGCTTGTACAAATCTGCTGAACTATCTCATTCGGATGCGCGCAAACGATTTGCGATACAACGAAGTTACTGCATTGACACAGCGGTTACGGGAAGTTCCTCTTTATTTGATTGAGGAGCTTTTCTTCAGAAAAACTATTGGAAACACAACCATCATGAGGTTGATTACTGATTTATACACGGCGAATAAATTATAGAATTTAGGCGCTGTTTAGAGCAATAGACCGTAGTAGACCTACTGTAAGTTTAGATTGTTAAGATCTTTTGATGAATTAGATTATAAGTTATTGTTGTTAAAATAAATCTTTTGTTTTTACGAAAACTACAAAAGAACTGGTTTGTTTTAATTTAATTTAGAGCTGGTGATTTTGATTAAAAAAGGTTGATTTCTTATATCTTCGTGGATTTTGCCCTATGTTTTCATGAGATTGCGATATTTTTCGTTTGAAAATTAGTACATATTAGGCAGCAATTTGTTCTCGGTTCTTCAAGTGCTCATTGAGTATTCTGGTTTGAATTTAAATGTCATTTGATCAATTAAATGAACGTCACAGTTACTTCTGTGTAAGTTTTTAAAAGCTTCTGTGAATTATTAAAAATTAAATAATTTTTTTTACACATGTTAGTTGGAAATAAATTTTTTAAATGAAAAATATCACGCTGTCGAACTATTCGAGCAATTTTTGGATACCTGAAGTTTTATTTTTAAAGAAAGTTCGAGAGTGAAAAGGAGTCAGTCCTGTTTGATGAATATTGCCTCAAATCTTGCTGCAAAAGGAGGATCAATGTATCACACTGTGTGTATTTTCCCATGTTTACCGATTCCAAACTATCCTTAATTTGAATTATTCCATCCAACCCCTTTTTGTTTTTCTTTTTGATGTATATATTTCGAGAGTAAGTTGTTCCCAACTAAGGGGAGACTGGGGCTACATTTACCAAAAAATATATTTTTAGTTGTAGCGTAGAAATTATTCAACATTTAGACTTGATTTTTAGGATACATGATGCTTTAATCATTCAGGTATTATGTAATTATCTCAAAACAAACATAATAGAAACGATGCCGTAGAAAGAACGCTTTTTCTTAAAAATGGCAGTTGTTAATTGTTACCTCACGTTTGGGGTAGGAATAAACAGGTGTGAGGCAGGTATTTACAGAAGGGGTAAAAATTAATTTAAGTTGTGATGACAGATATAAAGAAAAATAAACATGTGTACTACATATTTTTTTAATGATGGAAGGGAAATTAATAAAGCCTTGCATAGAACACGTTTTCTTATAAACTGAATTTAGATACATTCGAATTAAAAGAATATTTATTCGTATTCATCATCTGAGTTACAATTCAAACAACAGAATGATGAGATGTCACCTTTGATATATCCTGCTTGGGCCCAGTGCTTGCAAGAAATACATTGGATCCATTCACCACGTGATGTATCTTCATTATAGGAGGCACTGCAAACGCTCCCAATGAAATAGTCGTCGTCAACGTTAGAGCTATTGCTTTTATTCAATATCCTTTTCTTCACTTTTCCTACTTTTTCGTCTTTATTTCTATTTCTTTCAGCCTTTCTTTTACCTTTTCCCTTATCCTCTTTCTTCCCTTTGTTCTGGTGTTTTGTTGTCATTTTCTCATTTTTATTTCTATAATATTATGTTCTTCTCCTAGATATTTTTTTCCCCGAGTATCAGTGAAAATAGCAGACTTTTTAGCGCGTTTTCTATAAGACGAAACCCGTGGTGGAGCTTTTGGCTGAGGTCTTATGATTTCAACTGCAAAATCACTAGCACCTTTCTGCACGTCTGACGGTCTAGCAACTGGTTCATAAGACATTTGCGATATCACTTCAGTCACGCTTATATCTAAATTGAAAACATCGTCTAGAACATCAAGATTTTCCAAATTTAGTGACAGATCATCAATATTAATATCATAATTAACAGAAGGTTCAGAGACTAGTGGCTAGTTTTGATCGCTGGGGTCTGGGCAGTCCATGACAAAAGTATGCGGAAGGTCAGATTCTTGAAAAATATCTTCGTTGCACGGCCAGCTGCCAGACGTTTAAAAAGCGATGATAATGTTAATTGGGGTTAAAGCCAATGGTAGCGCCTCTTTAACAATTTCTGGGAGATCATATCTTCTTCTTCTTCTTTGTAGCACTACAGCCCCTTAAAGAATCTCATTTTCATGATCGTATTGATTTTTTCAGAAGTAGGTTTGGTCAGTACCACGCTCCCGTGTCAGTACATATCGCCACTGAGTGAGCACTCATAGTCTATCCGAAAAATCCCCTGAACTAAATCAAGTTGCTCCCAATGAAATTTGAACCTGAGACCTTCAGCTTATGGGTTCATGCTCTAACAACTAGACCACACAGACTACCTATAACAACTAGACCACAGACAGGAGGTCATATATTGGCATTGATTTTTCCGGGTTACTGGGCATCCAAGAAGTTTGTGCTCTGTTCATATAATTTTTGAATGGCCCATAAGCCCCGACATCGAGGGGCTGTAAGTGACGGGAACAACGTGGCAGAAATGACAACAAAACAATATTGTTGTTTTTGGCCTTGTTTACCACTTCCACAATAACATGCGAGGTACGGTCATCTAATAAAAGTAAAACAGGATCCTCTTTTGACTGTTTCACGTGATGAATAAAATGATCGATCCATTTTACAAACTCCTTTTGATTCATTCATCCAGATTGGTTGCCAACGCCAATGCATTCTAGTGGCCCGTTTCTAATAAACATATCATTATATAGCAGACGGGGAAAGATAAACACACAAGGTATGGAGTTCCCAACAGCATTTGTCACAACTGCAAGTTTAATCAGTACAACTCTTTCACCAGATGTTACAGCACCGACCTGCTTTATGCCTTTTCCTGCAACAATTTTCTTCGGCTTTTGAACAGTTGTGACACCTATAAAAAATTATGTATATGTATGTGTGTATGTAGGTATCTAGTTAGATTATAAAAGTATAAAAATAATAGAACTGTAAGTATGTATAAAAAAAAAGAATAATTAATATATGAATAAAAAAAGTACCCACCTGTTTCATCAATGTTCCAAATCCGGGAAGTTAAAATACGTATCTTTCTAGCACCGACCTGTATTACTCAAAAAAGAGATGAACATTCGTTCTGTTGAACGAAGTAGCTTTGTTTAAACTGGTGGCTTCTGGCTTCGTATCGATAAGTTCTGATTCCTCTTCATGAAACCCGTAAACCAATCATTGCCCGGCATTTCATTCATTTCTCAGGATTTTGGTACCTTCTCAATATTGTAAAACTTAGCATAATAATAAGCCAATTTTTTCACATCAGTGGGCAGCAACGCAAAATAAATATTAGCACGCTTCAACAAGTACTCTGCTATGATTGCAAGCGGGTTTTTTGTAACCCATTTCTACTGTGGTACCCGTTTTTTTTTCCCACAAAATTATAGAGAGAAACATAACAGAGGTCAACTTCCTTTTGCTACATCTCTGTAATTTTTTTTCTACTCAATAATCTCTAGTGCAGCTAGCTCGTAGACCTCTATTGATGTGGTACCATGCCTAGTTTCCCGTTTATGGGTTCTCATACTGTCGTAAAAAAAAACGTATAAAATAATTATTCCAAACATTCAGCTACGCTGTTAATATCCATCTTACGCTTGGGAAAGTAAAGCTAAAGAATACACATTAAATATTAAGATAGAAACAAAATTTTTTATTTAATATAAAGACTGAACCTTGCCATTATACTGTATGTGAAATACGACCTCATTCAAATGTCCTCCACGCGGGCTCTTACAGGCCTCAATCCTTTTGAGGTAATTTTCACTTTTCGGCACATTTGCGGCAATATCTCGGCCATAACTTCACGAATATTGGTTTTCAATTGCTCAATATTTTGAGGATTATTCACGTAAACACGATCTTTCGCATAGCTCCATAAACAGGAATCCAAAGGTACTAGGTCGCAGGATCTTGCGGGCCAATTGACATCACTCAATCTCGAAATTACGCGTCCTGGAAATTCCTCTTGCAAAAGTGCTCGATTAGCCTGTGTTGTGTGCCTTGTGGATCATAATCTTCAATATCTCTCCAAAAATAATCGGTTAACATCCGTCCATAGCGGTCAGAATTGACTGTAATGGCTCTTTCTTGATCGTTTTCGAAAAAATACCGGCCAATAACACCACTAGACCATAATGCGAACCAAACGGTCACTTTTTCCGGATGCAAAGGCCTTTCTGCGATCACCTGAGGATTTTGAGAGCCCCATATGCGGCAATTCTGTTTATTTCGTAGCCACTGAGCGAAAAATGAGCTTCATCACTAAAGAAAATTTTGTTCGGAAAATTGTTATCAACGGCTTGTTGTTCAATCACCCAATTCACATACATTCTGCGTTGTGTATAGTCTTGAGGCTTAAGTTCTTGAGTGAGTTGGACTTTGTACGGATGAAGATGCAAATAATCGGCTCGTAGAGCCCTAAAGGTTGATACAACAGAATCACTATTTTTATAATAAAATTTAATAATTTTGACGCGTTTTTCGACTGTTGAACGATCCATATTTCTAAATGGCAAACCTTCAACTAAAAAAAACGCTTTGGATGACATTTGATTCTGACAGACGTCAAATGGCAGGGTTATACTTTCCTACCACGAAATGGATAACCCTGTACTAGCCCCCATATCTGGGGTAGGTATAAACAAGTTAATACAAGCCCCTCTGGTTTGTTAATTATAGCCCCAAAGGTACATTTTAATTATTAAACAACTTAATAAAATATTGGTCAATAATTATGTCAAAAATGAAACGCAGAATTATTAACTATAAAATATGCTACTAAGTAAACAAAAAATGTAATCATAACACTTTATCGTTCTTGCGCTAATCAAAAAATCGTGAAATATAAAATTATCGTTACCTGCTTAAAATTATCGACCGGCACACAACTCACTCAAATGACGCACGGAGCACAACTGACTGATACTGTGCCATGCAGCGCGATATCATTGACAAGTTAAGACATGCACTGGAGGTGTAGTAGGTATAGTTTAAGAAAAATTTGCATGTTAATACTTACCTCTGTTAATTATAGCTCCGGTCTCCTCTACGGTATTTGCCATATTTCGCTCGGGAAAACCGTATGACAATTTTTTTTTGATTCTGCCAAATAGACTCAATTATTTATTAATTCCTGTGAAGTGCTTAGATTGATTTGAAAATAGTCAAGAACAAGTTGGGTAGACAGACCTATGCTCATGTCAGAAGGGTTTTGTACTCAACTTACAAAATGCAGTAACCAGCAACGAATAAAATCAAGAAACATGTCAAAGACGATTTAATTGGAGATAATGTGAAATTCGAGGATCATACTATTATTAACAAAGCTGAACGAATTTTGACTTCTGAGATATTTGTTATAGTTATACGCATAAATATCTCCTTTGATATTTTTTTCAGATTTTTTAGATCACTGGTGTCCATTCGCGAGGGAGGAAACACATTTTTCATGTATTTCCCCCCCTGAGCTCCCACTGAAGCAAAAACTGTCAGTTTAAGAGCTGTTTTGAAAAGCTCTCATAGAGAACTTTCAGTTGATACTCATAACGACTACCTTTCATGAAATTTTTTTTTCAGGGGCCACTCCTCTGTACTGTAATCATCGATTCATGGCCTATTTTTTCGAATCCTAGAATGGTTACAAAGTCCTTTTGCTAGGAGCTCTCTCCTGCCTCTTCGACTTGTTTCAATTGTATGTACTCATCTTCATGATACCTATCACTCCTGAAATTTTCATGCAAATTCTAGCAAAGCTGTAGTGTCTAAGTCGGTAAAAAGCGCATATGGCTCCATAGTAATATGTTTCCATAGTAATACAGGGCATATTGTTCCATAGTAATACAGGAAAATTCAAACCGCTATAACTTCGCTAAATATAATTCAATCTTTGTGAAACTTTCAGGATAGATCAATCTTATAAATAGACAATTTAAGGGTACCGTTAAGATTTTATTTGAGAAAACATAAAATCGATAAATCATACTATTACTAACAAAGTTGAGTGAATTGCGACTTCTAACGTATTTGTTGTTGTTGTACTCACCAAGGCCTACATTCCTGATTTTTTTCAGATTTTTCGGATCACAGGTGTCCAATCGCGAGGGGGGGGGGGTGGCAACAAATTTTTCGTGTATTTCCCCTCCCTGTGCGCCCCTTAAAGCAAATTTCGCCAAACTGAAACCTGTTTTGAAAAGTTCTCATCAAGACCTTTCATTTGATATCCATATCGGCTACCTTCAATGAAATTTTTTTTTGGGGGGTCATTCTCCTATATGGGGAGACCCCCCTTAAATACCTTATAAAATTTTTTTGTAGTTGAACTTTGAAGAGATTACCACTTTACACCCACACACGAAATTTGATGTTTCTAGCTTAAGTAGTTTCCGAGAAAAACTGCTGTGACACACGGACGGACGGGCGGACGGACGGACAGACGGACAGACGGACAGACTGGTCGCGAAACTAGTAGGGTTTTGTAAAATTATTTTACAAAACCCTAAAAAAGAAACCGGGGAATACCTCAATTTGCAGTTTTTCTCCCATTTGGAAGTGTCTATGTACTGTGCATTATGGAGACCACTGTCATCATTTTGGAAAGAATGGTTGTCATCGTCCCAAAATTATGTTTTTTCTAATGTTTTCCTTAGGGGAATTCGTGAGCCTGGTTGCGTTCTCCATGAAAATTATGGTTACCATTACGTGATGCAAGCAAGAGCTGCTTGAATGAAAACTCTCACGGATGAATATAATTCCCAGTGCTGGTGTAAGCCTTGTAAGAAAAATTACCCTGACTATGATGATTTAGAACCAAATCACAAAGTGCTTCATATTATACAGAGTTTTAACGTTTACTGGTTGATGGAGTTCAATCGAAAGTTTGCTGAAGTTAATTTAAGCAAATACACACCTTTTCTGTATGATTTCCAATCATATTTCCCATGCGCAAAACTCTGTTCTGTGGAAGAAAGTTTAAAGATGGCGTTGAATATTTTAATAGATGCAACTCCGCTTAAACTTAAAGTAACAAAATTTTAAGTGTTAACTGATGCCTCTTGTATGTAAAAACTGTTATTTTGCTTGAATTAGGAATAGTTTACCTGTATACCTAAAGTGTGTTATTAATTAGGGTTTTGTAAAATAATTTTACAAAACCCTAATAAAACCGCGTCCTGTCTGTCCTTCCGTCACAGCACTTTTCCTCGTAAACTACTTAAGCTAGAAGCAAAAAGTTTTGTATGCAGGTTTGAAGTGGTGCTTTCTTCAAAGTTCAAGCACAAAAAGTTTTATAAGGTATTTAAGTGGGGTCTTGCCATATAGGGGAGTGGCCCCTGCACAGGGAGGGGAAATAAATTTGTTTTCCCCCCATGGCGATTGGACACCTGTGAACCAAAAAATTTGAAAAAAATTATCGAGGAAGGTGTTTATGAGTACAACAACAACAAATACTCCAGAAATCAATATTCACTGAACTTTGTTAATAATAGTATGATATTGGGATTTCACGTTTTCCCCAATGAAATTGTCTAGGTACCCTTAAAATGACCGAAATTTAATATTAAAGTAGTCCTACAAAAGATCCTTAAACTTTGTAAGTTTGATGGAAATCAAATGATATACACACAAGTTATAGCCATTTGAAGGTTCTTCAATTACAACAACAATAACACATGATTTTGGTATTTCATGGACTTTCCATTGAATCAGTCACATGCAGTTTTGATTTGATCTTCTTGAAATTTTCAAATAAATCTCAGAAGAGTAACGAACAATATTATTAGAATTAAGAAAAGACTATACTATGACGACCAATTGAAAAGTACCGGTGTAAGTCTGGCAAGCAATAAGCCAAGCCTACATAGTAACGAAAAGCCTAAAACAAATCAATCAGTTTTCAGCCCAGACTACGCCTTCCGTGATGATGTTTGCATCATCACGGAACATCCTTGCTGATGAAAGCAGGCTCAGGAAGAATTTCCTTATTCCTCCGCGCAGCTCCAGAACATCGGAGCTTATAGATATTTCCCGAGAGTTTTCGTTGGTCCCACCTACCATGGATGAAATTTGTTCCACCATCAGAGCCCAAAACAATAATGAAGCGCCAGGCATCTATGAGCTTCCAGTGGAGCTCATTAAATATGGTGGGAGCGGTGTTCAAAAAGCCATCCATAAAATCATCCAGCACAAATGACAACAAAAACATATGCCAAACGAGGGAAGCTAATTAATTATTGTGTTGTTCGATAATTAATGTCATGTTTATCAAAGTAAATTTATTTAAATTAACAACAAACATTAATCAATGGTATATTGACCATTTCGTTGGATGACCTTTTGCCATCTTATGGTAAGTTGAAAAATTCCACGTTCGAAGAAGCCTTGATTTTTAAGAAGCAAAGAACTGATCTAACTCAGTTTTAACAGTCGGATTGCAATCGAAAGTTTTACCATTCAACTGACAGTCTAAAGTCTAATCTTTAATATAAAGGATTTTCCAACAAGAGGTGTTATTTTGAATAACCCGCTATTTCGGTAGGCGTCACTTTTAAAGCTGTAATTTTTTGATATTTGACAAGTACAAACTACGCCATTAAGAAAAATGGAACGATATACGCTTCAACAATGCACTGAAATTATCAAAACTCACTATAAAAATGATGAAAATTTGGCAGAGATGGTTCGTAAAACTCGAACATTTTTGGGTCGTCATGAAGCACCTTGTCGGACCACAATACAGAAATTGGTGGAAATAATCGAGCTGTTTGGGCAACTTAGTGATATGAAGAATAAAACCCGTTCACGTCACTCAAAAACAACCGAGAATATTATTATTATTATTATTATTCGGTCTACGGATTACAATATCTTACAGACTATATAAAAATATCATAACTGATACATAAGTCAATTAAACAAAGCAAACAAATTTATTTTAAAACGGTATTCATTTAAATTAAAATCAAGATCTTTTGCAAAGTTATTACAAAGATTAATGCATCTATTGATAGGCTCATTAGCCGCATAATTAGTTTTATGAATTTTAATGTCGAACAGTCTATTAGTCCTCAGTGATCTAGGAGGCTCATAAAAAACGAAACGATCTCGTAATTCACTACAATTTATTTTACCTGAAAGAATATTATAGATGAATAATAGAAAATAAGAGGTTCGTCTGTCAGTTGAAGATTGCAAACCCAGAAGCTTACGTCGAGCATCATAAGCTGGGAGATAATTGGGCCAACTCATCTTGTTGCTGTGTTGAAGAAAACCCAAGTTTGTCTATTCCTCGTCGTTCTTTGGCATTAGGCATTCCACAAACGTCATTTCACCGTATTTTGCATAAAGATTTGGGTCTTAAGGCTTATAAAGTTCAGTTAACATAAGAACATAAGCCAGTTGATCATCAACAACGTCGTGTTTTTGCTGATTGAGTCCTTGAAATGCTTGAAAATGAGCTGGGATTCCATCAAAAAACCATTTTTAATGATGAAATCCATTTCCACCTCAGTGGCTTTGTCAACAAGTAAAATCGTCGCATCTGGGGCTCAAAAAACCTGAAAGTTATTATTGAAAAGCCTCTCTATCCTCAACGTGTGACTGTTTGGTGCGGTTTATGGTCCGCTGGAGTCAATGGACCTTACTTTTGAATGGATTGCACTATCAAGAGATGATTTTACATGGATAGTATTGATCTAGACAATGTTTAATTTCAACAAGACGACGCTAGTGCCACACAAGTAACGAAACCATTGATCTTTTACGGGAAAAGTTTCCGGACCGTGTTATCTCTCGAAGAGGTGATCACAATTGGCCACCGAGATCTTGTGATGTAACACCTTGCCACTTCTTCCTTTGGAGCCACGTAAAAAAGAAGATCTACGCCAATAGCCCAGCGTCAATTCAAGACCTCAGAGATGGAATTCGTGAGGCTATCGAGGGCATAGGGCAGCTACTTTGCGATTTGGTTATGGAAAATTTCATGAAAAGGATATGGTCCTGTAAGGGTGGTCGTGGGGGTCATTTGCCTGATGTTATTTTTTACTATTAGTGGCATACCTTTTTCTCGAGCATTCGTATTAAAAAATGGCATTTTTCTATTAATATCAAAATAACACCTCTTATTGGAAAACCCTGTAGAAGACCGTCTTTCATTAACCTACGAGTACTTCTGTGACCAAAAAATAAGATGACATTTGAATTTAAACTGCGCGCGTCGAAGGATTTGGAGAGTTATTTTTTTTTTAACATTGGTAGAACTGTCAGTGACATCTATGTCAAATTTACATGTCAAAATATTCATAAGTGTTCGAGATACGGGTCGTTTCCGGGATGGCCTTCAGTTCCGTCTTCGCTGTGGCTTGAATCTCCTCTATTGTATCAAAACGGTGTCCCCGGAGCGGTCTTTTGAGCTTGCTGAACAGTCAAAAGTCGCACGGCACCAGATCAGGTGGATACGGTGGTTGCGGAACGATATGGGTTGAATTTTTGGCGAAATGATCAGGAATTACGAGTGCAGTATGGGATGGTGCATCGTCGTGGTGTAAAAACCAAGAATTGTCTTTCCACAATTCAGGCCTTTTGAGGCGGGTAACGTTACGCAAACTTGGCATAACGTTCAAATAATATTCTTTGTTGACTGTTTGGCCCGGCGGAAGGAATTTATAATGCACAACATCACGATAATCGAAGAAGAGAAGAGGTTGATGGTCGCCCAGGATGCTCTTCGTCTTTGACACGTTCACGGCCGGCTTGGAACTCACTATACCACTTGTAAACTTTTTTTTGGACATAGGCTTATCACCAAAGGCTTTCTGCACCGTATCCGTAGCAGAAAATTGATCCCGCAAACAATATTTAATGCAAATTCAATAAATTTCGACATCGCAAAAAACGAAAAACTCACTTTTAGCAGCTCACAAAACAACGCGTATCTCAAACACTAATGAATATTTTGACCAGTAAATTTGACATAGATGTCACTGACAGTACTACTATAAGTGGTTTATATATTCCACTTATATATTTATATACTTAATCAAAACTCAATTTGATTAACACTCAATTATATTAATTAAATATTACACTAATTTATTAATTATATATTCCATTCTAATCAGATTCACTGACTAACTACATTTCAAAAATTACATGCTATTTATACTAAAAACAAGTTTCCTATAACTACAATAAAAATTTAGCGAAAATAAAAACTAAGTATATCGAAATGATATTTTCGTTATTTTTAACTCAGTGTTTTTTGTAGTGTGAATAATAAATGTAACGCTACATTACTCCCCCTTCAGCATTAGCAATATAAATTTAAACTGGATATTGATCAAAATTGGTATTAGAATATTTTTAACAAAATGTAAAATTAATTGTGATGCTTAATCACGAAACACAATGCTTTTAACTTTAAATTTAGATTTAACTTTATCAATGGAAACTGTGAGATTCTTTCCGTCTTTTTCAATTATGAAATTTTTATTATCTTTTTTAATTACATTAAATGGTCCTTCATAAGGTGAAGATAAAGTATTTCTTTTATTCTCTACTCGTAAAAAAACTTTGTTACAAGTATTTAAAGATTCTGTTGGATAAATTTAATTATTAACTATTATGGGATCTTTACTTTTAATATTTTTAAAATGGTTTTTTAATTTAATAATAAAATTATCAACTGATGAATTATCTGCTTTTAAATCTTTAACAAAAAAACTGGCAGGGATTTTTATATTTTCACCATATAACATTTCTGCTGGAGAAGCATTTATTGATTCTTTCCGAGAAGATCTAAGACCTAAAAGAATAATAGGTAGTTCATCAAACCAATCGATATTGTCTCTAGATCTCATTGCAGTCTTCAATGTTCTATGAAATCTCTCAATCATTCCATTAGCTTGTGGATGATAAGCTGTTGCATGGATCCTATGTGATCCTATTAATTTTAATCATTCATTAAATAATTTAGCTTCAAATTGAGATCCTTGATCGGTTGGTATTTCTAAAGGTGAACCAAATCTGGAAAAATATTCTCTCCATAATGTATTAAAAACCGTAGTGGCTGTTATGTCTTTAATTGGATAACACTCGGGCCATCTAGAAAAACGGTCGATAACTGTTAATAAGTAGGAGTAACCTTGTGACGGTGGTAAGGGACCTTCCAAATCTACATGAATGTGTTGAAATCTTTGAGATGGTATAGGGATTTGCATTACTTCTGATTTTATATGTTTATTAATTTTATTCTTTTGACAGGTTCCACGTGATTTTGCCCATAAATTTATGTCTGAATTCAATTTGGGCCAAAAATAATCTTTTGTAATTGTTTTACGAGTTGCCTTAATACCAGGATGGGAAAGATTATAAAAAGAATTAAAAATGATACGTCTTAAATTAATAGGAACAGAAGGCCTGAAAGTGCCTAAACTTTTTTCACATCATAAAATGATATTGTTTGATATTTTGATTGGAACTTTTTCAGCCTTGGAGCTGAAATTAGCAGTATTATCTCGGAAAATAACAAGTTCTTGATCTTTCATTTGCTCACCAGCTAAAAATTTTAAATCAATCTCTTTAAGATTAATTGCATCAGTATCGAGGCGTGATAACGCATCAGGAACAACATTTACCTTTCCTTTTATATACTTGATATCCGACGTGAATTGAGATCAGTTTTAGTTGTAAATATGCTGGTTAAAGGTTTATGATCAGTTAAAATATTGAAATGCCGACCTTCTAAAAAGTATCGAAAATGCTTCTTCACGATCAAAAGTTGAATATTTTCCTTGAGCAGCATTTAATTTTTTTGCTGAAAAAGGCTAAAGGTTGCCACATGCCACTAAAATATTGTTGCAAAACTGCTCCTATACTAGAATTTGAAGCGTCAGTAGTTGACAAAATGGGGTCATTATCTTTAGGATAGTTTAAAAGAGTAGCATTAGCTAGACTTTCTTTTGCTTTCTCAAAAGAATTTTGGCAATAATTGGGCCAAGAGAAATTTTGAATTTGATTTTTTATCACTTTGTAAAAACGTTAAATGTTCGTAAATAAGTGCCACAATTTTAGCTAAATTGGGAACAAAACGATGATAATAATTTATCATTCAAGAAATCGTTGAGTAGATTTTATGGAGCTTGGAATGGGAAATTTGGTGATGGTATCGACTTTAGTGGCGGATGGTTGAATACCATCTGCTGAAATATCATGTTCTAAAAATGTTAAATTAGGAACACCAGAAAAGCATTTAGAAAGTTTAACTTTTAAATCGTATTTTGTTAAACGATTAAAAACTTTGCGGATATGTTCCTTATGTTGTATCTTAGATTTACTAAAAATAATGATATCGTCCAGATAAAGGTAGACAAAATTCAAACCGCTAAATACTTCATGCATAATGCGTTGGAATGTTTGAGCTGCATTTCTTAAGCCAAAAGGCATGCGGGTAAACTCAAATAAACCGAAAGGGTTAATAATAGCAGTTTTATGAATATCCGCAGGTGCAACAGGAATTTGGTGATATGGGCGAATTAAATCGGTTTTAGAGAAAATTATACAACCATTTAAATTAGTTGAAAAATCCTGGAGGGATTGGATATCTGTCTGGTTCAGTTATTGCGTTTAGGCGGCCGTAATCGCCACAAGGTCGCCAATCTGAAGATTCTTGTTTAGGCACTGTTTTGAAGGACGGCAAATGCCGATTTTTATCATATAATCAAATTCAGTTTTTGCAATTTTTGTTTTATTACTATTCAGTCTTCTAAATTTAGAAACTGGTAATTGTCCTTTAGTAACAATATTGTGAACAATAAAATGTTTAACTGGCTTATTGAATACTGGCTCTAGTAATAATTCTGGAAATCCTTTTGTAATACTACCAAACTTAGATGTTATTTCAAAAAATTTTAATGAAGCTAATTTTGTTCTATTTAAATTGCCATTAGAACTTAAGCTAGTCTTTTGATCAATAATGCGTTTTTCCTTTAAATCAACAATTAAATTAAACTTCGCTAAAAAATCAGCTCCAATAATTGGTTTGGAGACTGTGGCAGTTAAAAATTTATGGGAAAATGATCTTCTAAGTCCAAGACTAATCTCTACAATTTTCGAACCAAAAATATTGATGTTTGAGCCGTTTGCTGCTGATAAAGCTTCAATACGTTTACTAAATTTTGAAGAAGAAGTGACGCGTAAAACTGAAACGTCTGAACCAGAATCAATTAAAAATTAAATTTCGTAATTGGGTCTTTAATAAATAAGCGGCTCGATTGAATTTCGGAATATCCGTGACCCGCCGCATGGACAACGGAACTTTTTAGTTTAAATATTTTGTTTATAGTTGCAAGATGAAAAACATTTACTAGCTTTATCACCAAACTTTCCATGATGCCTACATAAGTCATGTTGCTTATTATTGTTTGAAGTAAAACGACTATTACTCCCTGAACGAGAGCGATTTCTAAATCGATTATTATTATTTTGATGAAAATTACTTTGAAAGTTATTATTATTGTTTTGAAGGTTAAAATTCAAATTTTTAAGTATTTCTTTAATTTTGTGTATCTTATTTTTAGGGTTTTGTAAAATAATTTTACAAAACCCTTCTAAAATCGCGTCCTATCTGTCCGTCCGTCCGTGTGTCACAACACTTTTTCTCGGAAACTACTTAAGCTAGAAACATCAAATTTTGTATGTAGGTGTAAAGTGGTGCTCTTTTCAAAGTTCAACTACAAAAAAATTTTATAAGGTATTTAAGGGGGTCTCCCTATATAGAGGAGTGACCCTCCGAAAAAAATTTTTTTATCGAAGGTAGCCGATATGGGTATCAAATGAAAGGTCTTGATGAGAGCTTTTCAAAACATATTTGGCAAAGTTTGCTTCGAGGGGCGCACAGGGAGGGTAAATATACGAAAAATTTGTGTCCCCCCTCGCGATTGGACACCTGATTCGAAAAATCTGAAAAAAATCGGGGATGTAGACCTTGGTGAGTACAACAGCAACAAATACGTGAGAACTCGCAATTCACTCAACTTTGTTAGTAATAGTATGATTTATCGATTTTATGTTTTCTTGAATAAAATCTTAACGATACCCTTAAATTCAATGAAATTCAGTACACAGATGACTGTTTATAAGTTTAATCTATTCTGACAGTTTCATAAAGATTGAGTTATATTTAGCGAAGTTATAGTGGTTTGAATTTTCCTGTATTACTATGGAACAATATGCGCTGCATTTATTACTATGGCAACATATGG
Organism: Odontomyia ornata; assembly: GCA_963969285.1. Classification (NCBI taxonomy): domain Eukaryota; kingdom Metazoa; phylum Arthropoda; class Insecta; order Diptera; family Stratiomyidae; genus Odontomyia; species Odontomyia ornata. Next base: position 456,275,699 of record OZ017739.1, read on the forward strand.
CTATGGAACAACACACTACAGTTTTACTAGGATTTGCATGAAAATTTCAGAAATGAAAGGTGTCATGAATATCTTTGAGAATCGGTTCAGCTAGTGGTATCAGTAATCGTAAAACAAAATAGTGGCTGTTTTAAATGCGAAGATTGAATAATTTTGAGTTATTTTTACACAACTTCAACGTTTAAGGTGCATGCTTTGAACACTTGATTCAATTTAATGAATGACTGAAGATGAGTACCTACAATTAATACTCATAAGTGAAACAAGTCAAGAAGGTGAGAGAGAGCTCCTAGCAAAAGGCTTTTGTAACCATTCTAGGATTCGAAAAAATTGGCCATTAATCGATGATAATAGTACAGGAGAATGGTCCCTGAAAAAAAAAAATTCATCAAACGTAGCTGATATAAGTACGAAATGAAAGTTTTCATGGGAGCTTTTCAAAACAGTTCTTAAACAGTCAGTTTTTGCTTCAGTGGGGGCGCAGGGGGGAAATACATGAAAAATGTGTTTCCTCCGTCGCGGATGGACATCTGAAATAATTACCAAGGGAGATATTTATGAGTATAACAATAACAAAAACCTCAGAAGTCGAAATTTGTTCAACTTTGTTAATAATAGTATGATCTTCGTATTTCATATTTTCTCCGATTAAATCGTCTTTGACATGTTTCTTGATTTGATTCAATCTGGTGACTGCATTTTGCAAATTGAATACAAAACCCTTCTGACATGAGCGTAGGTCTGTTTACCCAACTTGTTTTTAAATACCTCCATTCTCTACAACTATTTCCATCACTCTTTCATCGTCGCGCAACGCTCGTGAAACCTGCATTCACATCTCGTCGCTTTGTCAAGTGTGCCACTCAGACAATGTTTAATGCATCGGTATAAGGGGGCACACAAAATAATGTGAATTAATTCTTTGATGAATTCTTCCTCTTCTTAGCACTACTTTTCGGGCCTTTGCTTCCTATAAATAGTGCCTTCAACTGTCTCGGTCCGTTGACCGCGCCTTCCAATTCCAAAATAAAAGCAGCGATGAACTGTTTTCATCGACCCAGTCAGACCAGCGCTTCCTCGGTTTCCCCACTGGTCTCCGGCCTTCAGTTCTCCCAACAAACATCTTCTTGGGTATCCGCTGTTCGTCCATACGATTCATGTGCCCAGCCATTGTAAAATCATTAGAATTAGAAGAATTTGCGAGAGAATTAGAAGAATTTGTAGTGGCAGTTGCATGAAGTTGGGAATTTTGATAAGGATTAATTTCCCAAAGATCATCAGCTAATTTATTTCAAGTTTGAATACCAGAATTAGGTTGAGTTTTCATAACCGCCTGAATAAAAGGTGGAAGTTTTCTCGACCATAATTTCAATATGAAATCATCTGAAACAATATTTGATTCTCCAGCAGTTTGTTTCATTTTTCGAAAAAATTCAGATGGCTTTTGATCGCCCATTTAAGTTCCCGAAAGTGATTTCTTTAATCTATTATTCTCGGAAAGAGAATGTCTTAATATAAGCGCTTTCTTAAGAATAGTATATGGTGATGTAGAATTTCCAGCACAATTTTATATGATATCAAACACTGACTCTATCATGTCAGGTAGTAACGAAGCAATAACATATTCAAATTCGCTGCTACAATGGCAAACCATTGTGCAGGAAGGTTACTACAAAAAGTAGGTAGTTTTAAAGCTACCGCGTTAATTGAGTTCTGGGAAGAATCTCCATTCCCTGAATTAGCCATAATACTTATTATAATTACTAAGGCAATTCTAATATTATTTGTGTCTAAGATATGTATTTTATTCAGTTTAAATAAACTATGCGGATTTTATCCATTTTAAATATTCTATGCGGAGTTTTTTTTAAAATAAGTTCACCCCCTCCAAAAATAGGATGAACTTTTATAAATTTCCCTTATGTCGTGTGCGTTTTAAAATGAATATAGTCGGGTATTTAATAAAATTATGGGAGACTTTTACAAAACTTGCTTATAAATTGATCCTGTGATTTTTTCGTTGGGGCGCTTGTGCCTTTTGCGTAGAAGCGCTTGTGCTTTTTTGGATAGAGGCGCTCTGTTGTTGCCAGCTCCGTTCAACCAATCTGTTTGTATGACTTTGGGTTTATCGATTACTTTTATTTGGCGGCTTGATAGTATTCCTAATGATTTGCTGTTGCAGTTACTATAAGCTCCAGGTGTGACAACTTGACTAGGCGGTAAACTGACCGGGCCAAAGCGATAAATCGAATTTTAGACAATTCGAAACGAATAAAGATAGCAACAATACAATGCGTTTGAAACTTTTCCGTGTTGCTATGGCTGTTGGTTGTTACTCTGACGCATCTTCTTCACATTCTAGGCTGAAAGCTCGGATGATAGTCATTTCTTTGTTGCGCTTATTAAGTTTGAGAAGCTGAGTGCTGCACCATTCACTTTTCGACAGATCTGTATCGAGTTGCCTGAAGGTCGTGTTGAGATGTCGGGGTCGCCAATATAAATGGTTTAATATATTTCACTCACATATTTATATACTTAATCAAAACTCTATTTAATTAAAAGTCAATTATACTAATTAAATATTACACTCATTTATTAATTATATATTCCATTCTAATCAGATTCACTGACTAACTACATTTCAAAAATTACGTGCAATTTATACTAAAAACAAGTTGGGTAGACAGACCTATGCTCATATCAGAAGGGTTTTGTACTCAACTTACAAAATGCAGTAACCAGCAATGAATAAAATCAAGGAACATGTCAAAGACGATTTAATTGGAGAAAATGTGAAATTCGAGGATCATACTATTATTAACAAAGTTGAACGAATTTTGACTCCTGAGGTTTTTGTTATAGTTATACCCATCAATATCTCCTTTGATATTTTTTTCAGATTTTGTAGATCACTGGTGTCCATTCGCGAGGGAGGAAACACATTTTTCATGTATTTCCCCCCTGTGCTCCCACTGAAGCAAAAACTGTCAGTTTAAGAACTGTTTTGAAAAGCTCTCATAGAGAACTTTCAGTTGATACTCATATCGGCTACCTTTCATGAAATTTTTTTTCAGGGGCCACTCCTCTGTACTGTAATCATCGATTCATGGCCTATTTTTTCGAATCCTAAAATGGCTACAAAGCCCTTTTGCTAGGAGCTCTCTCCTGCCTCCTCGACTTGTTTCAATTGTATGTACTCATCTTCATGATACCTATCACTCCTGAAATTTTCATGCAAATTCTAGCAAAGCTGTAGTGTCTAAGTCGGTAAAAAGCGCATATGGCTCCATAGCAATATGTTTCCATAGTAATACAGGGCATATTGCTCCATAGTAATACACGAAAATTCAAATCGCTAGAACTTCGTCAAATACTATTCGATCTCTATGAAACTTTCCGGAAAGATCAATCTTATAAATAGTCATCTCTTTGCTAAATTTTATTGAGTTTAAGGGTACCGTCTAGATTTTATTCAAGAAAACACAAAATCGATAAATCATACTATTACTAACAAAGTTGAGTGAATTTTGACTTCTCATGTATTTGTTGTTGTTGTACTCATTAAGGCCTACATTCATGATTTTTTTCAGATTTTTCGGATGGAAGGTGTCCAATCGCGAGGGGGGGGTACGCGAAAAGTTCGTACATTTCCCCTTCCCCTGCCCCCCTCGGTACTTATAAGACAATTTTAAGACTTGTTTTGAAAAGATCTCATTGAGACCTTTCCAATGACACCCTACTCGACCACCAATGATGAAAATTTTTTTTGAGGGGTCACCCCCTTATATGGGGAGACCCCCCTTAAACGCCTTTGAAAAATTTTTGCACCCTTGAATTTGGAAGAGGTCACCACTTCTGACCTTTCTACAAAGTTTCATGGCTGTAGCCTTTATAGTTTCGGAGAAAAAGTGCTGTGACATACAGACGGACGGACGGACGGACGGACGGACGGACGGACGGACGGACGGACGGACGGACAGACGGACACAGGTCGTGATTGCAATAGGGTTTTGTATTTTAGTACAAAACCCTAATAAGTCTCCTATAATTACAATCAAAATTTGGCGAAAATAAAAACTTAGTATATCGAAATGACATTCACGTTATTTTTAACTCAGTGTTTTTTGGAGTGTGAATAATAAATTTTTAACTGAGTGTTTTTTGTAGTGTGAATAATAAATGTAACGCTACACTACCAACCTAAAAAAAAGAATTCTCCAAATCCTTCGACGCGCGCAGTTTAAATTCAAATGTCACCTTATTTCTTGGACACAGTAGTATATCCAATATTCCATCAAAACAGTCTCACCCTTTATGTTTCTTCGCATAAGTGAATCACATTTGATTTTAAACGTTTAAAGCAATAGATAAAGATAGTCGACATTAACGCAAGCGACAAAATGCTCATGAATCATTATCTAGCTAGCTTTTATGTATATTTTAGAAGGTGTTGTAAATTAATTTGTGTGGTCTTGGAGTCATAGAGACGTAATAAAAGAGTTGCAATAATAACGCCTACGTTTAACTCATTGTACCTAAGCAGGAAGGGTGCTTCTCAAAAAGTAGACTTTTTCTAAGCTTTGATTGTATGATCTCGTAAAAACTTTACCTTTCTTGCCGAGGTTAAAAGGTTGACATATAATAATAAAATTGAGTAATTTGATCCTACTCACTCCGCAAGGCAGGCACTATGAAATATTTACAATCTCCTCTTACTCTCTTGTCAATTTAAAGTTTTATTCACCTGTTATCTATTCCATTTACTGTATAAAAGTATTGATTGATACTTATCAAAATATTAAGCAATAGTTTGATTGATTAACTATACATAAACAGCAGGAAATCTTTAAACAACTGTGCTTCAGGCGGATATCTGCTTTTCATTTTATTGTTCACTGGATTCAAGACTCTTCAAGTGCTTCCATTAACATTATGCGGTGTGTCTAGTTCAAGTCCAATACTACTAATAAGTGTGTGGTTCCAAAAAGGTATGGTACCGACTGAACTACAGAAGAAATATCAAAAATCAACATAAACAACGAACAATTCTAAAAATTATAAAACAAAACCACTTGAAATTTTCGCCTGCATCATTATTTAATACAAATATTTTCCAGAGTAACATTCAACCATAAATGGATAATCCTCCAATAGATTGTTATTAATTTCGTCAAGAGTGAACTATACTCGTGCTTACAAATCACGTTCACTTGATGAATACGCTCAAAATCGTACGTTGCTACATGTTGGGAAAACATACAACGAGTCACACGAACATTTTTACTCCTTTCCAAGTGAATGTAGTTGGAGCACTCCCCAAATTCTGGCTTTGATCATTTCTTCGGCTAGTGAAGATGTTTTAGCTTGTGGGCTGGCGCCTATGGGCAATATGAGGTGCAATATCATGTCTTGGTTTGCTTCCGATCAGTTTAATATTGGAGACAACCATGATCTAGCCATCTTGCATTGCTTGCTTAGGAGCATTTCAAAAGTCTGAGCCTTCGTCAAGTAATAAACAGACACTGATTTCATAAGACTTAACAAGTTAGCCTATGAACACCATACTGTCTCTCTTTTCTGGAAGAGTATCAACAGAATAGATTCATCTCTAACTTTTTACTGTCGCTGTTACTTAATCTTTATAAGACCGGAAGAATTATCAAAGATTCGTCTTGTAGTGTAGATTTATTGCATAATGCTAGAAAAGTTGATTACATCAGCATGCCTTAGCTTTTATTTGTAGGGCTTGAAGGTAGTTTTTATGAAAAATTAGTTGTAAAGTGCCATTTGGAACACTCCGGTTGGACAAAAAAAATTCTTTTTCTGATTGCAAAATTTCTAAACAGATATTCTAAGCCGGGAATGTTTCAAAACGATGGTAAAGGATAACTTTCATTATTATCGTTGACAAATTGTATGTAAACTTATCACTAGACACTACAAAAGAACAACCCCGACGTATAATCACTTCAGAGTGCCAATGATACAGAAAAGAATGATACCAGAGAATTACTCATTTAGTGATCATTAGCACCATGCAATCTGAATGAACGATTGTTGTTCAAGCTCTGCAATAAACGGATCTTCTTGCTCAATATAGAACATTGGAAAAAGGGATATTGAGTTTCTCAGTGATTTAGTTCTGAAGTTTGCATCTCGGGGTTCTTAACAAAAATTAGAAGAGGCACAGCTAAAGATGTGGTGAGTCCTGTCATTAAGCTTTTTTTGTCTGCCTATAGCTCTTCCATACCTTGCTAATGACCATCATACGTTAAGTTTGCTAGGCATTGGTTGTTAGCGGAGATGGCTGCAAAGCAAAGGTAACACAATATGTTCTGAGGCAAAGTCCACTATTCAACAAGTTGGGTAAACAGACCTACGCTCATGTCAGAAGGGTTTTGTACTCAATTTACAAAATGCAGTCACCAGATCGAATGAAACCAAGAAACAGGTCAATGACAATTTTATTGGAGAAAATATGAAATTCGAAGATCATACTATTATTAACAAAGTTGAACGAATTTCCACTTCTGAGGTTTTTGTTATTGTTATACTCATCAATATCTCCCTTGATAATTATTTCAGCTGTCCATTCGCGAGGGAAGAAACACATTTTTCATGTATTTCCCCCCTGAAGCAAAAAGTGACAGTTTAACAACTGTTTTGAAAAGCTCCCATGAAAACTTTCATTTCATACTCATATCGGCTACGTTTTATGATTTTTTTTTTCAGGGGCCACTCCCCTGTACTGTTATCATCGATTAATGGCCAATATTTTCGAATCCTAGAGTTGTTACAAAGCCCATTTGCTAGGAGCTCTCTCCCGCCTCCTTGACTTGTTTCACTTATGAGTATTAATTACAGGTACTCATCTTCAGTCATTCATTAAATTGAATCAAGTGTTCAAAGCATGTAACTTATATGTTGAAATTGGGAAAAAATAACTCAAAATTATTCAATCTTCGCATTTAAAACAGCCACTATTTTGCTTGGCGATTACTAATACCACTAGCTGAACCGATTCTCAAAAATATTCATGCGACCTATCATTCCTGAAATTTTCATGCAAATCCTAGCAAAACTGTAGTGTCTGAGTCGGCAAAAAGCGCATGTTGTTCCATAGCCATATGTTGCCATAGTAATAAATGCAGCGCATATTGTTCCATAGTAATACAGGAAAATTCAAACCGCTATAACTTCGCTAAATATGATTCAATCTTTATGAAACTTTCAGAGTAGATCAACTTTGTAAAAAGACATCTTTGTGCTCAATTTCATTGAATTTAAGGGTACCGTTAAGATTTTATTCAAGAAAACATAAAATCGATAAATCATACTATTACTAACAAAGTTGAGTAAATTGCCACTTCTCACGTATTTGTTGTTGTTGTACTCATCAAGGCCTACATTTTTGATTTGTTTCAGATTTTTCGGATCACAGGTGTCCAATCGCGAGGGGGGGGACACAAATTTTTAGTGTATTTCCCCTCCCTGTGCACCCCTTGAAACAAACTTTGCCAAACTAAGACCTGTTTTGAAAAGTTCTTTCATTTGATACCCATATCGGCTACCTTCAATGAAATTTTTTTTTCGGGGGGTTACTCCCCTATATGGGAGACCCCCCTTAAATACCTTATAAAAAAATTTTGTAGTTGAACTTTGAAGAGAGCACCACTTTACACCTACATACAAAATTTGATGTTTCTAGCTTAAGCAGTTTCCGAGAAAAACTGCTGTGACACACGGACGGACGGACGGACAGACAGACAGACGGACAGACAGACAGACAGGACGCGATATTAGAAGGGTTTTGTAAAATTATTTTACAAAATCCTAAAAAATGTTGGAGGAGGGATATTTCTGAAATTCTCCACAAATTGATCAATGGGGATGATATTTAGGGGCTTTCATAAGAACTGAGTCATAGATTGGTCTTGAAATTTCAAGGATGCCTTGCATACTTGAGTCAGGAAAAATAAATGGGACCATTAAGGAACATTTTATTTATTTGTTTATTTAGCCAAGCAAGGCACTGGTACAAGAAATATAAAAAAATTAACTTTATAATAAAAAATTCACAATAATTTCTCAATAATACAATTTAGAATTAATTTATAATAAAAATTGTGATAAATGCAATGTGCTATTACAATAAAATATGTTGTGAGTGTAGAGTGCGTGATGGAATTAAGATGAAAGGACATTTGGTAATAGAGCTTTAAAATGGGTTCTGGAAATGTTTGGGGAGTAATGTGCACTAAGTGAGTTAAACTTTTTGCAACACCTGCAAATCGGCTCATTATCTGCATAGATTGTTTTATGCCGCTCTTCAACTACTTAACGAGAATGCCTAGTGACTCGCAATGGCTCATGCACTTTTATTCTATCAGTTAAAAATGGTATAACGTTGAAAACAGGATCCCAAATAAGACATGCGTATTCAAGAATGGGGCATACTAAGGAGAGATATAATGTCTTCGATACCCAAATATTTTGAATTTCTTTGGATCGACGCTTAATGAAGCCGAGGAGTTTATTGGCTCTACCAAGGACTTCATCATAATGCTGATTGAAACGTAATTTATTGTCCAAAATAATACCGAGGTCTACAACGCTGTCCACTCTTTTAAGTTTTTGGTAGTCAAGATAATAATCGACGGCAAGGACAGAGTTTATACGGGAAAAACTTATTATCTGACTTTTTTCGAAATTCAGAGAGAATATGTTTTTTCTGACCATTCTAAAAGAGAGTTTAACTTGTTTTGAAGGAATTCCGTATCCTTTGGAGACGTCACCACCTTGAATAGCTTGAGATCGTCAGCATAAAATAGATGCGGAGTGCCCTACAAGATAACAGAGAGATCCGAAATGAAGATATTAAAAGGTATGGGACCAAGATGGCTGCCTTGAGGTACACCGGAGAAGACATTTATTTCTTTGGACAAAAATCCTTGAAATTTGACGATTTGCGTCCTATTGTTGAGATACGAGTCGAGCCATCCTAACAAAAGGCCACAGATACCGAAATTTTTTAATTTTTTTCTCAAGATTTTGTGGTTGACATGATTACTGAAATCGGTGTGAATTGTATCGATTTGATGGCCTTTTTCCATTTCACAAAGGACACTAGAAACCATCACCGAGAGATTTGTAACTGTTGAGTGGTTTTTTCGGAAACCATGCTCTTGGTCGTTCAGCCGAAGCTCAATGATGGGCGATATTTTTGAACAGACTATTTTTTCAAAAAGTTTAGGAATTTCTGATAGTATTGCGATGCCTCTGTAATTTTCAACTGACGCCTTGTCTTTATTTTTATAAATTGGAATCAAGTGGGATTTCTCCCAAATCGGTGGGAAAATTCCAGAAGTGAGGGATTTATTAAAAATAATATGCAGAGGTGGAATCAACTGCACTTTACAGTGAAACAAGAAGCGAGGAGGGAGTAAATCAGGACCAGGCCCTTTGTTTAGATCAAGCGTCTCTATTGCGTTGGATATATCATCTTCGGAAATGCCAAGTTCTTCATGCGAGATGCTGAATTTATGTCTGAAGAAGATCTGTAGAGTTAGTTGGACAATATACGGATTGGAAATGGGTTGCGAAAAGTTCACAGATATCCTCGGGATTGCATGACTTTGATTCTTGACACACCATCGAATTGGGAAGTCCTTGAGACTTACGTTTGGTATTAACGAAGTAAAAGAACTTTTTTGCATTGTGGATAATATTTTTACCAATAATATTAACATGCGAATTATATGCTTCCCAAGATTTGAGTTGAAACTCTTTTCCCAGCTCCTCATATTTATCTTTAATTACTTGGCTAACGTTTGATTTTGTCTGAATTATTTTGTGGAGTTATTCCTTTGATTATGCAAGTGGCACAAATTGCCGTCAAGCCAAGACCCAGAGAGCTTATTTTTCTTTTTAATTTTGGGTACATATCTCTCAATGGCGTCCATGGAAATATTGTAGAAACAATCTACTACGTCGTTTGTATGGAACGTTGAAATCATACCAGTCCAGTCAATATTGTGGAGATGTTTGTTAATGCTATCATAGTTGGCATTAAGGAAGTCAAATACAATACAATTATTGTACGAAAATGGCATGCGCTATCCGTAGTAGTCAATTCAACTGAAATTGCGGAATGGTGGCGGCTATTGGAAAATAAATGTTCCGCATCGCTTGTTGGGTTCACTACAACTTCGTCATATGCATTAGTAAATATGAGATCTAACCAATTACCATGAAGGTTGGAGGTCGGAGCAACTTGCTGCAAATCATTGCCATACAGGGTGCTAATAATGTTGAAGTCTATACTGTTGAGAGGATTGACTGGCAGTAGACCACTATCAGATTCATCGACCATAAATGTCAGATTTGGTCGGTTAAAGTCCCCGGTGATGATAATTATGTCTTCGTCATTGGTGGAAGCAGCTAATGAAGAAATTACATCACACGCACTACTGTTAACATCTTCAGTAGATCTTGGAGGGATTTAAAAGGCCCCTATATACCAGTTTACATTTGCCATTTTGATGCGGACAATTTTGTGCTGGTAAGAATTGTTAGAGACTGTACTTATGGACTCACTGGAAAACTACTTATGCACTGCAATCAAGACACCTCCTCCACGTGATTGGCCTATGCTATGAGAATCTCTGCCGTCTCTAAAAATAGCCAAGTTTTCATCGAGAATCTCCTCATTAAGAAAAGACTCCTTCAACCATGTTTCAGTTAAGGAAAGAACATTAAAATGGCATGATTTGGCATCCAGATATAGTTTATTAGCTTTTCCTCTCATACCACCGCAATTGCGGTAAAAGAGTCTGAGGCGTTTAGTAGTGAGTGCGTTATTGGGGATGAAAAAACTTACAATGTTGCTCTCTAGATCTTTCTAGTGTTGATATATAATTAGAGCTCACATGCGACCCGTAAGTTTCGAGATCTTTATTAGTTTGTGCTGATGTTACACCTAATTCCTCGTGGTATCTAATATAAAGCCTACGGAGGGTACCAATATCTATGGAAAGGCCTTCCCGCTGTATCATAACCAGAATGTTTGTTTTGGTTTTACCATCAATGCAAGTAGTGTCAGGAGCAAGTCTGACATTTTCATAAATTTTATGATCTCTAAGTCGGGAAAGGAGATATTTGCCAAATATATCGTTACTGGAGTTGATTGTGGCTTTCACTACTGGAGGTATAAGTGGATTCAAAAACGAGTTCGATCCAGGAGATGGTAAGAAACAAACTTGTACACCACCATGTACATGTATTTATCTGCCATTCTGTTGTTTTCAGAGGTCGAAGGAGAGATAATAGAATCTTCGCTCAAAATATTGGAGCTCTCTGGTTTGCAAACTTCTAATATTCCAATCAGTTTGTGTTTGAGAAGTTGAGTGATGCGCCAGGATATCATTCTTTGGTAAGTTAAGTGGGGAGTAATGGCTTGATTGATTGGCATCTACATTAGAATTAAGATTAGGATTTATTCTAGTTGGTGTATGCTTATCATTAATGTTAGTATTTTTGATATTTAAGCTACACGTTACTTCTTTCAAATTAAATTTATTATTAGTAGAAATATTAGAAGAAATACTTAGATGTTCCAAGTTGGTTGATGTTTTTATCGCTTGCCATTTGCTAATAACCATACCATTCCAGACATACTTGGAATTCTTGGCTCTCCGGTTTGTAAATAGCCATGCATATCTGCTTTGTAGAAACACTTTGAAAGCGCGTCGACGTTTACTCCGATGCAGCAAGTCCTTGACTTTGCAGCCTTGTATTTTAAGATCTTGTTCCAAAGTCCGTTGCAATCCTATGGCATTGAGATTAGTTGGAGCTTTCCTTAGGTGAAAAATTTCTCAGGATACTTGGTTGGTAGAATCCAGTTTCCTGATCCTGTTGTTCCAATCGTCTTTGGACCAAAAAGTGCCCATTTTAAAGATTTGAGATGGAATAATTCGAACTTAAATTGAAGGTGCGCGTGGGGGGTATCATCGTTTAAACCCAATGTCTGCTTCTCAGCTTCATGTTAATCAGCACTGGCAGGATTTATAACCATCTTTTGAGCTGCCGGAAATCTTTTTACATTATCCTCCAAAGAAGTGAGCTTTTTTTCCGGTTCGATTTTTGCCAACACTTCAGAAATGTGCGAGTCATTTTGTTGTACCGGCATTTTATTCAATATATTTGTTAAAATCTCGTTCATTCTGTCTTTGTTCAAAATATCAGTACTTGGGAGATGTGAATTTGATACCAGGTTTCTCATCGAAATGAGGCGTTGGTTGACTGATTCAAGAACTCTAGTGATGTTATTATTGCTACTTGATAGCGTCATAGCAAGTTCATCGAAGCAGGATGCCATCTCTACGAAGCTTTCATCGTTTGTTCGAGACTTTGAACATTGGCGGGTAATTAATTGGTTCTTTTCGTTAATGAGGGTACCGATGTGATCAGTTATTCGATCATAAAAAGCTCTAAATTTCTCTTCAATGTTTTGGCAGTCCGAACAGATGAAATGTGACTCCAAATAAGGATGAAACCAATCCTTTGGAGCATCCATGCACGCACCATGCAGTTTTCGATTTGGAACGCTATTAACAAGACTATTTAATTGCTATCTGGTTTCTCGTTCCACGCTTCTATTATTCATTCCTTCAGTTCAATAACACTTTCAATGGATGGCTTCTCTTGGTCGTAGACTTTCCTCGCTAAGATTCCCCACAAATTTTCTATAGGGTTCATGTTGGAACTCAACGCTGGCCATGGTAATAACTTGATTCCGTAATCATGAAACCATATTTGGTAGGCGAAGCCGTATGGATGGGTTCATTATCCTGCTGAAAAATGATGTTTACATCTTCAGTTAGTGTCACTAAAGGCAGCAGATGTTCCTCTAGCAACTCCTGATAATAGTTTTGTCATTGACAAAGGCTATTTCGGTCCTAGCTTGCTTTTTGAAAGCTGCCCAAATCATAACAAATCCGACTCCTTGAGCTTTTCTTGCCATGATTCTTTTTTCCTTTCGCAAACCATGCCAGTAATAATGAAATCCATCCGGTCCATCGAGATTGAACTTCTACTCATCGCTGAAAATGACATGATCCCAAATGAATCCTTTTTGAATGAAATTTTCGGCGAATTTAAGTCTAGCTTCAATATGACGTTTCATCAATTTGGATTTTAGCAAAATTTTTCGATATTTAAACTTTTTAGAGGATGCAGCCCATTTTCTAACTAAGCTAGGGTCACATTGCAAGTCTAACCGTCTAACAATTTGCGATGATGAAGCACCTGTATCCGATAGTTCTCGTAAAACTCTACGTTTTGTAGTATTTGAACATTTGGCGGGGCGTCCAAATGACTGCTTTTTCCCATAATTCTCGATGCCAAGCTTTAACAAATTTTTTACCACACTCTGCGACCTTTGAATTTCACTCGTGATTTCTTTCTAAGTTTTTCCACTGTTTTTTAAGTCAATAATTCTATCACTTAGTTTTTTCCTGGCAGCATTTTAAACTTCGACAAAAATTTTAAATTCTCGATAAAAATACACTTACACGCCTTTCCAGTATTGAAACTCTACGTAAAAACTGAAATCCACTTTGAAAATGCTCTTAATAAATTACAACCAGCAACTGAGTTTATAATTATTCCCAGTTATAAAATCCCTTTTTCGGGATTTCCCCCTGAAACTTAGCATGGTTGAAATAAAGTGGTAAGTATATAATTGAAATAGTTTTATGAGGTTACCCAAAACTCACGTAAAGCCATAAAAATTCAGTTCCTGCAAATGGCTTGGAAAAAAATGTGAATAATCAGTTTGAGTCTATATTTATTCACAGCATATCAATTTTTACTCATTCTTCGCGAAGCCTTTTCTCAAGCTCCCCCTTAGAAGAAATTTGGCATGTTATGAATTCTACGGCCCAATTCATCTCAAAGGTTTTCTATAGCATCACAATCCAGTGACTGGGGAGGAGGATTAACTATTTTTGGGCAATTATACAGCTGCCATTCTTGAACAATGTGAGCCTTAACTTTGGGGTCATTTTCGCGGTACTTTTCCGCAGATTTTCTTTCAAGAGGTCTAAGCATCGATGGAAATCCATGATACCATCAATAAATATTAATTTCCAACATTGCGACTAGATATGCATCCCCAAACCATTAGATCACCGTCCTCGTGCTTTACTGTAGGCCTAAGGTTCTTTGGACTCAATTCGTCGTTGGGCTTGCGCCACATCATAATACGTCCATCCGAACCATAGACATGTAATTTACTTTGCCCGGAAAAAATTACGTGATCCCAATAATCAGCATCCTTGAAAATATATTCCTAAGCGAAATTGAAGGGGTTTTTCTATTCACTTCGCTGACGAATGATTTTTTGCATGCAACACGTCCATTATACTGAGCATTTCTCAAAACTTGGCACACTGTTTCACATTCCAATTTTTTTTAAAGTATGCGAAAACTTTTCTAACAATTTTTAGAGCACTCAATTTAGGGTTTTTCTTGATTTTCCGGACGATCGCGTGTTCTTCAAGCGTCGTTAGAACCTCTGAGTGGCCAGGGCTATGCTTTATGTTTATTCTGCCTTCCTTTTTATACCTCCGGAGAATATTGTAAACAGTTAGTTCTACGTTTCATGTTGAGGATCGAACATATTTCTGTCACAGTTTTACCTTCCTCATGATTAAAAACCATCATCTGGATATTTCCTCGGGGGCGTATATTTGCCCATTTTGCATTAGCGCAAGTACAACGTTTTTTGTAGCTACCAAAAATGCGCGGTTTTGAGAAAATATTAGTTATGATGAGGCCGGATTTACTACGACTTTATGCCTGAAGCCAATATTAGATAAACAAATCAATCACATGTTCTTGTATTGCATAAAAATGCACGCGTTTGCACAAGTTTCATCGTAGTGCGGATATTTTTGGGGCGTCTGTTTTTTCTGTTTTATCCTTATTATCCCTTCTCATTTTCCGATACATTATTTATTTTTTTCTGTGTTAGATGATCGCGTAGATATCTTGTACGATAAAAAATTTAAAAGTTATTTTTCGTGTCATTGATGAAAGCATAATTTGAGAAAGAAGGAAAATTTCTAGCTTGTGTGGATCTTTTTTTTATTTATTTATTTACTTCATCACTATTTTACAGAATTAATAATCCCAATTATAAAATAGAACTAATAGATTACGTGTCAAGGTTAAAATATAAATATCATATAAGAATTAATCTAAAGTTAACAATTAAGTAGTGACTGAAATTAACGACAAAAGAATTTATTGCTCGTAGAGTACTCTCCGCAGCATGTTTTTAAATGATTCAAATGAGCCAGAAGGAGGACCAAGCTGGAGATTAGGATGATCTCTTACCATACGAACCATCGGTGAGTGACTGTAAGTTACGGTTCTGGCAAACGGTATAACGTAGTATTGCGACGACCTAGTGCGAGAAGGGGGACGTATGCCTCTCGATAATTTAAATAAGAAGCATTGATCCAGGAATTGCCTCCTTACCTGCAGTGAAGGTAGACCAAGGAAATTCAGGCGATCGTCATAAGGGCGATACGGGATGTTGTATTTGTAGAAAAGTGTGCGGGAGAATATACGCTGCACAGATTCAACCGCCACCATGAGATAATTAAGATGTGGGAACCATATCTGGCATGCATATTCAAGAATTGGGCGAGCCAGCATGACGAACAACCGAACACAGGTTTGAAAGCTGAAACATCTATGAGAGCAACGTAGGACAAAGCCCGCAATCCAAGAAGCTTTCTTGGTTATTTCCGAAACGTGAACATTGAATTTCAACTGAGAATCAAATGTCACACCTAAATCCTTGAAACTCTCAACCAAAACGAGAACTGAGCTTTCGATAGAGTATGAAAATTGAATGGGGTAAGTTTTATTGATAAAGGTCATGGAAAGGCACTTTGATATGTTAAGTTGTAGTCGATTATTTCTATTACACCAAGAGGACAAAAAGTTTGTCATTCTGAAGAGCTTGACAATCCTGAATTGAGTTAATGACTCGAAATATCTTCAGGTCATCAGCATGTAGAAGGGGGTTGGATGTGAAGATAGCTGGGAGACCATTAATAAAGAGGTTGAAAAGAAGCGGACTTAAAATTGATCCCTGTGGAACACCAGAGGTTGGGACGAAAGAGTGTGACAAAGATCCATTGCAGATAACCGTGCAGGAACGATGAAAAAGAAAGAGATCCCTGAATGCCGAAACGGCGGAGCTTGTTGATCAGGATGTTGTGATCCACACTATCGAATGCTTTCGCAAAATCAGTGTAGATCACATCAACTTGACCTCCTAAGTCAAGGGTGATTGCAACGGTGTTGATAAATTCCCCTAGGTTGATTACGGTCCTTTTACAAATCCATGTTGATTTTCGGATAAGTTGGGGTGCAAAACATTATAAAGTTTACAGTGAACAATGCGTTCCAGAATTTTTCCAAAGCACGATAGTAGTGAAATGGGTCTGTAATTAAAGGCCTGGGAGTGGTCACCCGCTTTATGGATGGGGAGGATATTTGCACATTTCCAAACGTTTGGAAAAGCACCCTTTTCGAGACTTGAATTAAAGATATGGGCGAGGGGAATGCATAAGGATGAAGAGAGGGATTTGATAAAATTGTTAGGGATTCCATCAGGGCCGACTGCGCTGCTAGAATTCAGGGACTGAATTACCTCAGCAACCTCTAAGGGGCTAGTGTGTTAATCAACAATTAAGTCTGGAGTGGATTGAGGGTTTTCATCAGAAGTAGAGGTCGGGGAGCTATAGACGGCGGAGAAATAGTCAGCAAACATGTCGCATATGGCCTGGTCATTGTTGACTAAGTGGTTCTGGTATGACAATGCATTGATATGCCGACGCGAGTCTTTTAAAGTGTTGACATAAGGCCAGAAGGATTTAGGGTTATTAGCAAATGATGCTTCAATTGTTCTCAAATAAGATAACTTTGTGGATTTAAACACTTTTCTTTGCATTAGTACGTAGGTGGCAAAATTCGAAGAGGTTCAGTTCTGATCTCGTACGTAAGTAGCGTTTCCTGCCTGAGTCCTTCAAGGACAAAGCAGATTCAACTTCTCTCGTGAACCACAAAGGAAGATTTTTGCGTGGTCGTGTGGTCGGTGTATGCAGTGGGATAATGCTGTTAAGCACTGCATAGAATTGCTGTGTTGCGAGGTTGGGGTTATCTAGATTGAGGGTGGCTTGCTAATTAATGACGTCAAAATCAGCAGCTAGGCCTCCGTAGTTAGCCTTGAAGAAGTTAAATCGATTTGGTTTCTCTTTAGGCTTGCCACGTATTGGATCCAATGATAATCGGATCTCTAAAGGAGGATGGTGAGGGTCCGGCTTAACATAAGGAGAAGCAGCAGGGAAAACAGGACCTGCAGCAGGGTTGTTAGAGAAAATTAGGTCAAGAATGCGTTTGGAAGCATTCATTACATAGTTTAATTGTTTTAGGCTACTGAGGGATAAAGACGAGGAAAAGGCTATAGAAAGGTCATCAGAAGAAGCAATGGCTTTATCTTCTGCATCCCAGTTAACGAGAGGCATATTGAAGTCCCCACAGATTAAAAACTGCAAGGAGGAGCTGGCATTAATTATAAAGCTCGATAGTTCACTAAAAAGGATTTCATACGATCTTAAGTGAGTTCTACAGGGAATGTAAATACAGAAGACAAATAGTGAACAGTTGTGAAGAGAAATTTGAACTGCTACGCCGTCGATTGGTGGTGATGGAGCAAAATTACTGACGAGTCTACAATGCAACTGGTTGTTTACAGCTATTAGCACACCTCCACCATCCCGTTTACCGGAAGTAGATCGATCCCGGTCATATCTAAAAATTATGTGTTGAGGAAAGATTTCTTTGTCCACGATCTCGTCACTAAGCCAGGTTTCGGTTAAGCCTATGATGTCATCATTAGCCGGAAGGGCTGCAAGGTTGATTGTGTCCAGCTTTGTTCTTGTTTTGGGAGTCGCTGTATACACATATATGTATATATATATATATATATATATATATATATATATATATATATATATATATATATATATATATATTGTTACATGTCCAAACATTCCTGCTAGCCACTGTCGCAATTGTTGTCGAAACTATTAATAACATCATGATCAATAAATGAATGTACTCGAAAGCACAAGATGATCAACATCTGAAAGTGACGTCACTGCGGCCATTCAGAAATGCTCGAATATATATATATATATATATATATATATATATATATATATATATATATATATATATATATATATATATATATATATATATATATACATTGTGGCGACCTCGTTAGAAATTCAAATTTGTCTTTCATCAAAATTTATCAGAATCTAGTACAATTACTAAGTTTGTCAAGTTGCCTAAATGTACTTCCGTTTAGATTCCATAAAATTCCATTATGTTCTAAGTATTCAGTAAAACGTACACTCGTTCACTCTCTTCTTATCCGCACATCGCGCAGGTCACGGCCAGGTATTCCATAACGTTACATCTAAATATTATAAATCTTGTTTCATTTGAATAAATTGAAGATTCATCATTATTGTACTTGTATTTGTTTTTTTTATCATACTTTTGCTAATGAAACATACATATATACATATATGTATTTGATGAATATGCAATGAAATTTGTAACCACACTAGAGGTCAAAATATGACTTCAATATTCCCTAACGAGCGAAAGCAGAATGGTGGCCATTTTTGACGCAAAATGACAAAAGCATCGCTCAGATCTGGACGAAATTTTGTACAGGTGATTAAACTGTGCAATGAAGCTCACAATAGAAAACCAAAATCAAACCATCTGAAACAAAATGGCGGCCATTTCAAGATCGAAAAACGTGTAAAAAGGTATTATTGTGGTTGTGACCAAACCTTTCAACCGATGTTAATGAAATTCAGCAGTTTGGTATAAATTGTAACTGGAAACGAAAATTGATAGAAAATTAGAGATCAGGTTTCAAAAAAGAAGATAGTGGTTAGTTTAAATTTGAAACTTCAAAGGCTTCCAAAAATCATAAATTTGATTTAATTTGTATGACACTTAATGCTGAGATAGAACATTGTATGTAAAAAAATTTTTAATATTGTGTTCATTTATGAGCTAGTTTCGAAATGGTGACCGTTCAAATTTGCGTTTTTTTTTCAAGTTTTCGTGGCCCTTTAGCGGACAAATTTTTCGGCGGATTTTGATGAAGCTTGAGATTATGTTGGGATTTATAAAACCGTTGAAATTAAAGGAAAAATACAAAAAGTTGAATATTTAGAATTTAATATTTAAGCTGCCATTTTTAATAAAAGTTGAATATTTTTGCCCCGTCTATAGTAAAACTTCGATTTGAATGAGATTTCAGACAGTGATTGGTGATGTTCTAAGACAGATTGTTTTAAAATAATCCAAAGACATGTGCAGAAACTAGCGGCCCCCAAAATTCAGAAAGTAAGCGCAATTGACAACTGAAGGGTTGAATGTTTTTTATGGAAACGTTTAAATCTTTTCCTTAAACAGTGTTTGACTTTCAAAGTGGCGGCCAATAAAGTTATTATTTGCTTTAAAAAATAAGAGTACCTACAAAAAATTTGACATTCTGTCTGGTGGTACCGAGGGAATTTTTTATTTTCTTTACCATTTTTCCCCCATGGTTTTACTTTCAACTTTCTGAAGGATTTGATGCTAAATGCTTCTGGTGGTTTGGTGGACTGCAACCCTCTTCCTAACTCAATTTTCGTAGGTATCCTTGGACTTGACTTTGTCAGTCATATGTTTTGCCAAGGTGAATCTATTATGAAACCCTTGCAAGAGTGATATCTGGACAAAGTATTCCTCTCACATCCACTGGCACTTTATTGTCCTTTTATGTGAGTTTATCTGGCAAATGAAAATTTTCTTTCTATACGCTTGTGATTATATTTCTGGATAGACACCTTGCAAAAGGAAAACAAAACTCAGATAGATATACATACAATGTCTTTTTTTAAATTTGTACTGTAAGCCATTGGCACATGAAATTCTTTATTAAACCAACCAACGTCAAATATTCGCAAAATTCACATGATCCGAGGTCAAGTCAATATAAAATAAATATTGCATAAAAACACTACAAAATGTTTAGTTTGGCGATAATTTAACTCAATAAAGACTTGTATTAAGTATGATTTGTGCTAATGAAACTAATTGCAATTGCTGCCATAGCTTGGTCAGTTTGCCTTTAAAATTTTACTTTCAACCAAAATGATACGCAAGAAAAATGTGGAAACGGTTTTCGTTCCACGGCGCTTATTTACACACCCATTCGACGCACCACTGCCGTTTCTTCGCTAAAGAACTATTAGCGCTTTTTTCCGCAACAATCTCTATTACCAGCCAATCGTTATGAAATTGTTTTTCTTTCGTTTTCGGTCAAAGGAAAGATTGACAAAAAATTGAACTATTGAAAGAAAGAAAAAAATTAAAGGCCTCGGAAAATTTGTGGCAGTGTCTCTTGATAAGTTGAAAAGCTAAAAAATCAAATACAGCGGGCAGCTGACCTGAAGAGCTTATACTTATTGAATAAGCGTAACTCTGTCTAAAATAATAAAATAAAGTGAAGATCTGAGGTAAAGATTTTTTCTTCACCCACATGACCCAGCCGACTGTGTCAGACGAGAAATGAAAGTACTTTTGACGGTTAAATTGTAAAACCTGAGATTATTTCATAAGTACGTTGTTAGGTATTTCAACCGTCGTTTGAAAGGTTTATTTAGATCATGCATCACTAATAGCTTGGGCCATGTTATATTTAGTTCAATGGACGACCGATTTGGTAAGGTAATTTTTTTAAGTAACGAAACACCCTAACATTTGCATTTATGATCCACTGATTCTTATGCATAATAATTAATGATTGTTTACGTGATTTTAGATATTCCATCAGTTGAGTCTTTGTATGAGAGCCTCAGAAAAAGTATCAGCTAGTAGGATCGCTAAAAACTGACGATAATCAAATTCAGTCGAGTTTTTATTTCTAAAACTATACCAGGTGAACGAAAATGAATATTGAGAGAATTCACTCAAAATTCATAGAATAAATTAATTATTGAAAATGGATCGTACAAGCACCTCCGCACCAAAACTAGCTCTGCAAACTTAACC
Organism: Odontomyia ornata; assembly: GCA_963969285.1. Lineage (NCBI taxonomy): Eukaryota > Metazoa > Arthropoda > Insecta > Diptera > Stratiomyidae > Odontomyia > Odontomyia ornata. The sequence continues at coordinate 456,296,906 of OZ017739.1, forward strand.
ATACATATAAACATTCACAATTATTTAGTGGGAAAAACTGAAATTTGATTCGAAAAAATCTTTTGAATGAATTCATCTGCTTTCATCTAAATACGCAATCGGAATCATTTGAAATTGTTGCGAAACGGTGGAACAATTCCACACATATTGTGGCTATGCAAAACATCTTTAACTTCGCTAATGGTTGGCTAAAACATAAGCAGAAATATTGCACATTGCATATTATAGGAAACGTTTTGTTTGTTTGTAAATCATAAACGTTGATGCCTTATTGTAGGCTATGAATGAATGTCACCAACATAGCAATTTGGTTTTCATTACGTTGAATTGGAATAGTTAACCAATCACTTGTCTTCGAGCCATTGAAGTGGATAATGAGAGTGAGACATTTTCACGACGGAACTACGGTGTCATGAGTGGAATGCGATGAGAATTCCATTTTTATCGTTGTCCGCCTTGTGGTTGGCTTCATTTGAATGAAACTATTGTGGAGATATTATCTATGCCTTCGAAATCTATTCAAATTAATTCATTTTCAGAATTCGGTATAAATTCCGAAATGAGTTCATAGGTTAGTCAACAACACGAGGATTATGAAAACATCGCCTTGACTCATTTTAATTATATTTTAATAAAAATGAAAGCAGAATCTTTTGAAAAATAAAACTGAATGAGAAATAATCAGCATAAATTCTCAAGTATCATTTCCGGGTATAAGATTAAGGTTCGATAAAATACTATAAAATGAAAAAAGCATTGTTTCTAATGAAAGCAAAATTTTTAGAAATTTTACGTGCGTATTAATCATTTAAGTGTATTCATGCACTTTGCTCTAGTGCGGACCATTCATATTCACATTTTGATGGGCCTTTGGCGTCAAAAGCGTGTTAGATATATCTTTTATCGCAATTTACATGTCATACTGTTTCCTTGATAAAAGTAAAACCTTGTATTCGTGAATCTTCAAGGTGTTGCGTAGGCTTACACATATTGCAATAATAATAAAAAATAACAAATTTTTAATTTACAAGCACAATTACACGCGTCTGCACTTTTGAAAATTTCGTGAAGATAAAGATGAATTAAGAGCAAATTAATTTTTAAACACATAATACATTTTGCTATAAACGCAATTTACGCGGTATAAAAACATTTTACCGTCATAATTAGAAGTATGGCTTCGTGTTGTGGCTTTGAAACTGAAAGTTAAAGATATTGTACAAAGTTCAGTAATGACGACGGGGTCCAAAGCAGAGGCTGCTTACCTGTTGGAAATTTTTGTTTAAATTTACTACAAGAGTTTATTACAGAACGATTATATTATATTAACTTTTTCAGCTAGTACACACTTCAATCCTTTTTGGTTCATTATTGGCTTAACGCGAATAGGCATGAGTATACTCCTCTAGAAAGATTTTAATGGCTAATCGATGGTATGGATACAGTTCTCCTCAGTCATTCATTAAAATATTAAAATGAACTATGAACTTCATTAAGCTCTTTAATTCAGTTTTACTAAGGTATGTTGCGATCTGGCTTCTGCAATTTCAATTATATTGATTGATTCTTAAAAAGTACACTTTTCTAATTTCTTTGAAACTCTAGCACCATTTTGTCTAAAATGTATGGGAGTCGTGAAATGTAGTAGAACCAATAAATGGGGTTGCTATAGTCAAAGATTTGGATCCATATAACTGAGTTCAATATTTAACAACTCTTGTGAAATATCCCTTCAGAGCGAGCGTTGCCTCATTTTTAAGCTTTTTGTAAAAAATTTTTTACAAAGACCTACAAGTTTCGCGACCTGTCTGTCCGTCTTGTTACCCTCCTCATAGGGAGTATTTCGGTTGGGAGCCTTCGAACCCGGATAGCCCCCCAAAGGTGGGTGTGAGCACCACTCGCTTAGCCAGTGGGCTCCCAAAGCCGCATGAATATCGGATCAAGTAACCTTTTTTGTTCCCATCCACACTTTCGTATCTAATTTTCACCGAAAACGAAGCAAAGTTGCGAAGGAAACCCAATGAGGAACAAAAAGGAAAATGCCTCCTGCTGCCATCGGACCACCAGATTTGACTTATACCGCTTCTTTTACCTACCTCCTCCCGAGCCACGGTACCGTTGAAAATTAAGAATTCAAAAGAAAAATAAGAAAAAATCGTCTATATAAAGAAACTACAGAAACAAGACATGATTTCAATTTAAATTAATACTTGTTTTCCAATCAATTAGAATACAATATCGTCATCCGCAATACCATTGGGTGCCCCGTTCTGCTACCACTTGTCCATCTTATTCATATCGGACCCCCCTTTCGCACAACCTCGATTGTTGTGCGAGTTCGAACAGTTTCTTAAAGACGTGTGTTCTATTTTGAGTTTACTTTCCACTCCAATTTCCCAAAATTTCGCATAGTACTTCGACTTCGAATAGTTCCTTAAAGTCTCGGGTTTAATTTTTAATTTTCTTCCCAGTCCCCAAAATTTGCCCTTCAAAATACGTTCCCAAAGGCTTTCAATCACTCAGGTTTGCAACGCTCTACGTGGGCAACCCAGAAATTCCCCTTGCTCTAACGCTTACCTTATCTTATCAGTCTTCTACTGTGCCAGTAAAATCTTCCCTTCTCAGTTCACCGAATTTCTTTGACTAGTCTTTCAGTCACTCAATCACAAAGTTTCCAGTTTACACTTACACATTAAAATATTTCACGTTCGTGGTTATAATCTCTTCCAATCACTATGTTCGTCTGTTATACAATTTGACGGGAGATCCGTATCTAAATACTTTTGCGATTACTTCACGCGCAAGTTAACCAAAATCAAACACTTTCACGGTACCAATTATTATCCAAAAAATGAGACCCGCTCACTCGTTTTGCTCCCTTTAGTAGATGCGTAACAACGGAAGTTATCCACTAATCGAAAGGGACAATAATAGGCCATCCACCTTTCTTTTCCAATCCCTAATTAGCAACATAGTCTTATTCGTCGCAGTTTCCCAAACTGGTCACTACTTACGCTTAGCGTAACTTCGAACCAATCTTGAATCAATATATGGAACATCACAATTTGTTCGAGTCTCGATCAATTCTTGAACAGATTTGCTGCGACAAGACAAGAGTGACGTTTGAATTGATTGTTTATATTATAAACGTATCGTGCTCGTGAAATCAGTTTCAAATAAGACGTTAGTGAAAGTTTAGTCGCGTGAACCACTTTCAAAAAGGAAGTTGTGAAAGTTTGCTCGCGTATATCGCATCTAAAGTGATTTTTCCGCGTATACGGTTGAGTGATTGGTGAAATTTGCTGCCGGCGCATGCACTGACAGGATGCTTCCAAGCGCGATGTCAAATTCATCTGTGAAAGATAATACCAATTTAATATTTAGCGTGTTTACATCACCCAAATTCATTCCGTGTTGACTCTCGTCCTTGATATGGGAGAGTGTTCCTTCGCGAAAACAATTTCATTTACGAGCTTTGCCATCCGCCATGACAATACGTGAGTGATAGTGCTGCCTCCATCCTTTCCGGATACGGGTAGAGTCCCTTTTGGTCTTCACCCATATTGTTGAAAGCGAGGATGATTTAGATCCAGTATTCTTGAAGCTGTTGCTGTCAGAGCTCAGTACATTTCATGACGTCTCTTTGCTCCAACGATGGGTTGTGAATGCATAGACGTAAAAGTAAAGTTTACAATAGAGTCTACGTATTAATTACGTTACATTGTAGACATTTCGCAAAGCAGTGACCTCGGCTTGAAAGAATTTTTTCCCTCTTTTAAGTATTATTTAGTGCAAGCTAAATAAACCGACTGGCAGCCCGATGCTGAAAAGCAGGCAGCTTCACTTATAACAGTCTATCCATGTGTCACAGCAAGTTTCCTCAGAAACTGTAGAAGTTAGAAAGCTCAAACTTTGTGAAAAGGTCAGAAGTGGTGGTCTCTCAAAACTTTTGGTCGTATCAAACATTTTGAAATTTTTTAATGGTGGCCCCCCTTATAACGAACTAGTCCTTAAACATTTTTTTTAAATCAAAGGTAAACGAGAGGGGTATCAAATGAATGATCTTAATTAGAACCTTTAAAATCTGAAATAAAAAATTAATTTTATGCAACAAGGGCTCCTGGAGGAGGCAAAATGCACCGAAATTGTGTTCCCCCCTACACTTGATTGGACAACTTCGAGCCGAAAAAATATGACAAGAATTATAAAGGGGGGTTTTTATAAGTACAAGGCAGCAGATACATCAGAAATCAAAATTCACTCAAGTTTGTTAATAAGAGTATCATTTGTAGATTTGAAATTTTTCCCTATAAAGTCAAAACGGTACTCTTAAACTTTAAACTTAAATAAATTATATAGACTCATATAAGATCTTTAATTTTTAATGGATATCGGATCATAATTAAGTGAGTTATAGCCACTTCAATTTTGTGTAATTACAACAACAATAACACGTGTCGATGGTTGATACATATTTCAAATCGACCTGAGCACTTTTATTTTCACGAAAATTTCAGAAATAGTGTTTAATTTGAATACTCGTATGTTCAATCGACCGAGCATTCAGCAAAACTATTTTAGCCGGATCAACATGGCGGCTACAATGTGCTTATGATAGAGACTCTACATCTTTCGCATAAATTTGGGCAATATCTTATCCAAATGTTTGATAAATAATTCAAGTTATTGGTTCACGCTATTAGAAAACTTGTTTCCAAGCCTAGGATCATTACAAAGACCTTCGAGTAAAAGTACTCTCCTGCTTATTCAACTTGTAATTTTTCAATGTTTGAGTGGTTAAATATCAACATCTTAGATTCTCTACTTAGTTTGATGTTCCTATCTTCTATAGTTTTGCACAGATTCATTTGCCAACAGACATACAATGCTGACAATTTTTATTAAACATTCTTAAAACTTTTATAAAAAACCCCGCTTAAATTTAGCATATTTTAATATATTACAAATGAATCGAATGCAAGATTAGATGTAGAATAATTTGAATGTCTTGATCTAGATATGCTAGTACAACTAATTTTGGTGAAAGAAGCTGCCAAAAACTTGACACATTATTTTGTTTATTTGGACATATTTATTAAGCCACCTATTGAATTCAAATCCTAATGCACTTTATTGATTCAATCGTTACTAATTTTATAAAAACATTAAGCAAGTTTTCAGAAATTAAAATACTCAGAAACTTTGTAGCCTACATGGCACTCTAAATTTAAACAATATTCAATCAAAAAATTAGTAATAAAACAAAAATATTATATGCTATTAAATGAAAATTACTAAATATAATCAATCAATAGGAGAAAAGGAGAAAGACTAGCCAACTCTATTAAAAATTACACATAACTCATCATAAACACAAAGCGAGTGTACTTTAAGCCTGCAACTAATATGCAACAACTTAATTCTAATCAATGTTACCAAAAGTAAATTTATCTCATCTTAACAGAAAATATTATAATATTATTATTTTAAACTTATCAATTTATAATCAAAATTACCGTAGCAATAATAAGTCGCAACAAAACAAAACAAAAGCACAAATGACCACGAAAGATTTAGCAATTGCCATTTAACCACCAAAACCTAGACTGCTTTGTCTTAGCTCGACCTTGCTAAAGAATATCCCCATTGAAGCCATTCATCCTGCGAGCTCAAATTCGGAGGATATTCTATCTCTTATTGGTGGCCGTAATGTACGATGTTAATTGTGAGTCACATCTTAACGTCAAGTTTTTCGCCCAACTTAATTTGACATTTCTTTGTTTCAGTGTTTCACAAATTTAACCATGGAGAGGTACACAATTGAGCAGCGCGTTAAGGTTGTTGAAGCCTTTTATGAAAATAGGCGTTCAATCAAAATGCATTTCGTGCACCTTGTGATTTTTTTGGTCAGCATAATCGACCAAATGTGTCCACAATCAAGAGAATCGTGCGCAAATTTCAGTAAAACGGATCTGTAGGAAATGTGCAATCACCTGTGCATGCTCGCCCAGTTCGTTTTGCGAAAAACATTGCTGTTGTTCGCGATAGTGTGGCAGAAGAGCCATCAACCTCGACTCGTCATTGCGCCCAACAATTAAACATCTCACGAACATCACGGATGCGAATTTTGAATAAAGATTTAAATTGACACGCTAACAAGGTTCAGTTGACTCAAGAGTTGAAGCGTATTGACTATTTTAAGCGTCAGCTATATGCCGAATGGTTGGTTGAACACACAAAAGGGAATGGTGACTTTACAAAGAAAATCATCGACAGCAACGATGCAATATTTTGTTTTACACATAATTGTCATAGATATTTCTATTGTAATAAAAAATATTAACATAATTCTCTGAAAAATTTTTGTTTTATTTACAATTAACATCGTGGATTTTGGTTGGACCACCCTTTTTATGATATATAATTGCAGCACCGTCCAAATCAAAAATATACCGATTCATGTCTAAATACACAAATTCTTCTAGAGGAATAAAGCCAGCGGTGGGACAAGCTTCGATGTATACGTCGGTAAACTGGAACAGCTGCAAAATCCAGGGATTCTTTCTCACAATAATAGACTTTTGAACAAGCTTCAAAATAAATGTATCGACTCACACCACCTTCGCAGTTTGATAAGTTTTTTAAATCGATATAAAATGTTTTCCATTTATCTCAGGCTTTCTGTACAAACCAGTATACGAGTATGCGTGAATAAATTTCCTTTTGAAAACTCTTAGCATTTCTATTGTACTAGCACTCTGTATACCATATCAGACATCCATTTGTCAAGACTGATCCAACCATAGCCTTATAACAGATTACTTTGACCTCTTGATTAATAAATTTGAAATGAAAAAGTCATCGAAGGGACATGAATGTTACGTGCATTGCAGAGCATGATTTTGATATATTAATTAAAGTACAGATACTGATTGAGATGAACACTGAGGTATTGAACACAGGATGGTTGTGGAGCCCGTTATGAACTATACTCACCAGCCATAATGTAGGAATCTTTCCAATTACGTTTCACTTCTCGATTGGCCCACCGTAGCTCTGTTCGAAACAATTCACTTTCGCATTCACTTTCATTCGCCAATTGTTTGTGTAAGCCTGCACATCGTTGAACATTTTCTGAAGGTTTCTTTGAACGACATATGCCTTTTGGTCTGCAATATAAATAATCAGGTTATCAGCAAACACCACTTGTGATCACGCTGGCGACATGTAAAAATCAAAGTCGTTCAATAGTTTGCTAATGAATATTGGGAAGGTAGTCCACATGGCTTAGTGATTAGAGCACTAAGCCCGTAAGCTGAAGGTCTCTGGTTCAAGTTTCGTTGGCGTCTACGAGATTTAGTTCAAGTGGTTCTTCGGACGGACTATAAGACTGTTCAGTTATGATACTTGCTGGTTTAAAATCAGAACGTATCGAAGCTGGGTGGACGTACACATTGCCAAAGCGTGGTAATGATCATATCACCTTGTGGAGTGCCGGTACATTAGATAGATCATGACAATGAGATACTCTAACTATCTCTAAGCAAAGGCCGGAAAGGGGCTGTAGGGCTACGAAGAAGAATATTGGGAAAAGCAGAGGTAAAGTAATTGTACTTTGCTGTAAACCATTTAAGACCTTAAATTTCCATCAATTGCAAGGAACCGTACAACAAATTTCACATCATGTTGACAAATTGTCGGGGAAACTTGTCCTGAAGGAGTTTAAAACTTCTTCCATCTAACCAAGCCATATCAAAAGCTTTCTCTATATCAATACGACATGGTTCAATATTTGCACTGTTTTTACGTTTTCGAAAGGTGCCCAAAGTTACATGCATTATCGTTGAACGCCTGGCACAGAAACCAAACCAGCAACTCGGTATCAAGTCATATTTTTTAAAATGGGCGTATAATGCTGGTTTCAGTATCACTTCGAACACCTTGCTGATGTTACGTAGTAAACTGATTCAAGATTGGAAATACCTTTGAATTTTTTATTGATTTGGGAAATATAAAATGCTTTGGGCAAGTCGTTTGGCTTGATATGCAAGCAGACTTTATGACTATGTGCTTCAATTATCAGGCCACTGATTTGCTATGCGTCTGTGATCTGGTGGCATAAAGTAGACCGTTTTTTATTTATTTATTTATTTACTAACAAGGCCCAGCAAGACAATCACGAAAAACGTAGGTTGGTAAGTAGATGTATATTTAACAAAAACAACTTATTTATGTCGTCTTTTTTTGTGCTTAGTTTTGAGATAGGCCTTTTAATTGACTCGTTGCTTGCATAGGTGATTTTATATTGCTCTTTATAAAGAAAAAGTGAGTTTCTAGTATGTTCAATAGTTTCCTTGAACATGCATCTGCTTGATAGTGACGCGACATTTACTATCTTTTTGATTACATTAAAAACAAGATAGTTCTTTGAGATGACAGCGAGGAAAGGTTTAAAATATTAAGTCTGTGCTGGTAAGGATGTAAGTTAGTGAAGTCTCTTGGGTCATAAACTTCACGCAAAGCAAAAATAATAAATTTTTTCTGGATGTATTCTATGCGGAAGCTGTGAGTCTCAAAGCAAAGATTCCAAATAATGGAACCATGTTCAAGGGAAGAGCGTACAAATAAGATATATACATTCTTGGTGACTTATATGTTTTTGAATCATTTGGCACGAAGTTTTATCGAACCAAGCTGCTTACATGCCTGGGCAAGCATTGTGTCATATTGAGATTTATAATTCAACTCTCTGAGGTCTGAGATCTGGACAACTTTTTAAATTGGGGCATTATTTAGATTGTAAATGTGCTCGAATACTGAGCTCTTTCTCAAAATGCTTTTAACATAGCACTTTCTAGCATTTAAATGAAGTATGTAATCATTACTCCATTTCACTAACGAACTTAGGGATCATCTTCCTTGACCAGACTGCAAAGAATGGTGTATCTGAGGATTTCTAGGACCCATAACACAACATAAAGTAAGGCTCTAAATTCCATATCAAGCTTGCGTCTCCTTGAATTGTTCCTAAAAGAAGAGACTCAAAAATCTACCCTCAGACTTGCGATTGCAGAATACATACGAAGATCTGCAGGAGGTCATAGACCCAAATTCAAATTGTTGATAGAATATGCCACTGAGACAGTTATGCTAACCAGAAGGATGAGTACTGTGTCAGATTCCGATAGAAAGTTTCATGTCAGGATCCCAGAATGGACTGAGTGGTCACATTTTTGCCAGCTCATGTTTTCTTTATACAAAACCGATTTGATGACGCAGACATGACCTTCTGCAGGGATAGCTCTAAGACAATGAGGAAACTCGAGCCAGATAATTCTTGAATCAAGATATCCAGAAATCGATACCACTTAGATGCTGACTTTAATGTTTCAGCCAGTCAATGGATGGAAAACGATGCAAATCAACATTTGCAGTTATAGTCAAAGGTCACTACTTGCCCTCTCAGGACAGAAAGTAACATCGAAACTTGTCCATGAATGCCTGTTGAGAGACACAATTCCCTCAGGCTTTTTGGAGTTTCAGCACTGAGAGAAAAAAATGGTCAATTTCAATCATTTTTTAACTATTTTCTTAGTTAAAACTCAGCTTATTAGATCAAATAGTTAAATATAGTCAATTTGAAACACAAAATAGTTAAAAATGATGTCTTAACTATTTTTTGGTACATTTTACCATAAAATAGTCAATCTAACTAGAAAATTGTTGAGATCATAGTCGACTATAATATTATTAATTGTTACTACTAAATGGTAGAATCCCCGTTTTAACTATTTTATAGTAATAAGTTTACTAAATTTTAGTTGTTAATAAGGCAATTATTTTTTGGTACATTTTATCATTAGATAGTCCATTTTACCAGAAAGTAGTTACGATCATAGTTAACTATAATATTATTAATTATTGCTATTAAATGGTGGAAGCCCTGTTTCTACCATTTTATAGTAATAATTTTACTACTTTAGTTGTTAAAAATATAAATATATATATATATATATATATATATATATATATATATATATATATATATATATATATATATATATATATATATATATATATATATATATTGACTTATATGTCAATATTCTATATAATATTCCAATATCTTTATTTTATTTAAAAAAAAAATTAAAATTTTCATAACATATTGTTTTAATTTCAAGTTAAGTTTAAGTACATATACAAGGACTTATAAATACATCAGTATAAAAACAATTTTTTTCCATTTATTCTATGCGTATGTATTGGAGAGCAGTCAGATTTGTTTGCTTGTGTTGCTCCTTTTGTACATAGCATTATGAGTTCTCATCAAAATATAATATTTCATATTCATAGCAAACAAAAAATTTCTCTTCGGAATCTTGAATCATCAAAATGCTATCAATTTCAAATACTTTTAATCTATGATTAGTTTGGAAGATACAACATCCTCTTTTATAAAAAGTACCTTTGACTTCTGCATCTTTAAACGATTTAAACGATCTACTTTCATTTGAAGATATATTCAAAATTTTACAAACTGATTCAAAGTAGTCTTTTTTAAAGGGCCAATTACTTTCTTTTCATTGAAATGGGACATTTCGTCTAAACCAGTGTTTTGTAATATCCGGTGTGCATTAATATATTGAAATTTAACGGCTGCTGATTGACAAATGTTTATCCTGCTCGAAATGTTATTTGTATAGAGCTTAATAGATTTGTATTTTGCTTCGAACCGGAAACAGCTTAAGTACTTTATAGGCCCACTCATTTTGATTATGGTTTCGTAGTGCAAAAGAAAATGATGTTTTGGTTTAAGGGTGTCCTTAAAAATATCAATATACATTTGATTCATTTGAGCTATTGTACTGCTCAATTTATTTAACAATATCTCATCAAAAATTGGTAGAAGAAGCATGTCAACGACTTTGATAGTTGTTAAGATTAAATGCCACACTTGGTCATTTGCTGGCACAAGATGCCCAATAATAAGAGTTAAATGATGGACGAGGCATTTCATTTCAGTAGCCGACATACGCAAACGATTATTTTTTAAATGATCATATTGAATAAGAGGAGGTTTATTTCCTATTTCGCTGTAACCATAAGAAAAAGCTTGTTTCCTGGTATTTCCAAGCTAAAAAAACGACTATCACAAAAATAAAATAGCTTTACAAAGATTATAATGGCAAATGCCCTCAAACACATCATGCATTATATCAGCTGCAAAATTTTTGGTCACGTGAAAATTTGGAATTTTATTAAATATTGAATTTTCTACAATTCCTGTTTCTTTGGTATTTTTCATATGCAAATCAATTTCATAGTTTGATATATTACGCAAAGAGTTCTCGTCCCCTTTTATCTCTCTATTCTTATTACTTTTATGTTTTTTACAAAACCGGCAATAATAACATGAGTTAAATGTGCTCGTAAATCCTAAGGCTGAATTTAGGCAAAGATTGTCACCTAATATAAGTCCTAAAATGAAGTATACTTGCTTCTCTTCATTATTTACTTTAATTAGGACTCCATTTTCGGATAAGTCATTGATTTCTCCTATCAAATGGTGAAAGCATGCATCATTTCCAAAACTCTTATTATCGCTTGATTTGAAAAGCATTGCAATAAATATGTTTTCAAGCTTGGATAAATATTCTTTAGGAAGAACGGGTATGCTATAGTATACTGCAGTTATTTTGTCTTTGCCAGAATGAGACCCTAAAGGGTCATTTGTTTCAAAACCGTCTATAAAAAGAAGGTAGGGTATTTGGATTTTAGAATCATCAATCGAAGATTTTTCTTTCCATAATCTACTACTGACAAAGTTTTCAATATAATTGCTACTTTTAATTGATTTTATGTTTTCTATGGTTTTTTTCCAAAACGTTGGGCAGTTGGAAAAACGTTGGGCAGTTGGAATTTAAGCGGCAATAAAATACCTTTAGATAACTTAGGATCTATTTGGGAATTTCCTGATTTGGTGACAATGTCCAGTTCATTATTAAGTACTAATTGCTTAGGAGGAGCACATAGATTTTCACGTTCAAGAAACTTCAAAAACATATGTTCTGAGGGATAGTCATGGAAAGGATTCTTTATCATAGAGCTCATTAGTTTAAGTAATTTAGATTTATCTTGACATCTACTATCTGCTAAATTTTCCAGAACAGTGCTTATTAAGGTAGTAAGGTTTTTAACTATAGACGTACAAATTTCATTGGATAATTTTCGTGACAGGCTTTCCTCTGAATAAAGTTTGCGCATGAACGCTAGGCCCGTCTGTTTGAAAGTTTTTTCAAAATTCTTCAAATCAAATTCAAAATCATTCTCGTTAGTATCAAAATCAGTAGGAGTCTTGGTGTTTTTATTGGAAATATTTTCTGGTAAATAAACAGTAGAGTTATTCAAAATATGGTCGTTCTCATGCTCCTCTTTTCTGTGTTTTTTAAAATGTCGTTTGAAACTATTTACATTCAGAAATATTTGGGAACAGTTGTTAAATGCACAAATGTATTTGGCACAGCTAGGTAAACTATGAATGAACTTAAGATGAGATATTAATAAATCAACATTTTCAAATGAGTTATTGCAAATAAAACATGGATACATTATTGGCTTAATAACTAATAAATACTACAGCAAATTATTCTGATGTTAACTGAGTCGAAATTTCAATGATTATAGGCGAAATCTTACTGATATTAAATTTATAAAAATATTTTTCGATAAAACCCATACAAGTTCAGATTCTAATGCGTATTTTAAATTCAAAACCATATGAATTTTAAAACAAGTATCCAGAGCATTTACAAAGTTTGCGAATTTATATGATATTTTCAATTACAACAAAAAAGACTTTAATTTCGGCAAAAGAATTACCTACTGCTATCACGTATGGTTGACAGGTTAAATTCATATTTCGATAGAATGCTGCATCACTTTCTGAAGCGCACAGAAGGATGAAGCTTTCCTGGGATGCAGCAACTGTTGGACGCCAGTAGTCAACTTTGTTATCCTTTTTTGCTCTAATCCTGGTCTTTGGCTAAACTACACAATGCAGCAACAATGCTGTAGTAGTGTCACGTGAATCTGGAATGACTAAGAATAAGTTCAAGCGTATATATAAGTTTTCTTATGATTTTACCATCTGATGCATGTTCATCTAATGACTCCCGCAGATTTCTCGAAAATTTGTCCTTCACACGAGGCCAAAACGTAAAAATTTTCCTCGAAAAACATGCCAGCCATTCAAAAGCTCCATAGACTTTTTTCTCCATAAGTCTTTTCAAAATCGTTGCAAATCTAAACAAAATAAACTACTGTTATAATAATTTCGAAGTAGAGAATTGTACATACTAAAGTATATCCTTTGGGGTGCTTCAGAATCGGCCACTCGGTGAAAATAGTAGCTAGCTCACCGTCCTTGAAAGCTGTTAGTCTGTGTTCATATAACGCATTCCATTATGAGATGCAACCAACCCAATCGCCTTGATTATACTTTAAATAATTTTGGTGGCACTCTATTTGTATATCTATAATAGTTAAAAATTTAATGTAATGGTTACTAGCTATTTTTATAGTTACCATTTAAATCAGTTTCTTCAGCCTTTGATTCCTGTTCTATGTGATCTACAGATTCCCGTTTTTTTTTATTTTCCCTCTGTGTTGATGCCGGAAACAAATTCTTTCTACGAAGCTGTTTTAATCTATTATTGTATTTATCATACAGTTTACCACGGACCGGAGCATTTCCCAAACGGGGCACAAATATATTTCCTATTTTTTAAATGACGATAAGCTAGTAATTAAATTGTAATTTTTTTTCATTATACCTTGATTTCATTAGGAAATTCAATGCAAATTTGATCTGCAATGTCCTCGAGCCCTTTAACCGAAATTCGTTTATTTTTTTCAAATGCACTCGTAATTATTAAATTTATCAGCATTGATCGGTGGTTTTCATCAAGTTTATCATGAAAACTGTAATATTGCTTCATAGCCTGGCCACTTGGAGAGGCAAGAACATCAGAACTTAAATCCTAAAAGAATATGTATGCCAAAGAATAAAATTTAAGAATAAATGAAAGGTTCATGTTACCAAGCTGTCAGCTGGTGTGTTATGATCGGAAGTACTACTTCGGCGACTGTTTGGTGTACTTTTAAGGTTTTTTAGCCAAAATGAAACTTTTGATGGTATAACTTCATTAGTGTTGCATGAGGGGATTGGTTCAGCATATCCCTGTATATAAAAGTAATAAAGTAAATTAGGACAAAACAGAAAGAAACATACAAGATCCTTTCTCCATGCTCTTAAATTTCCTTTCAGCTTGACGAATGTTCCATAACTCTGCGCGTCCGTGCCAACTATTTCCATGATGTCAGATACATCTATGAACTTGAGGCATTCTGCATCCATTCCCAAATCTAAAGATCAGTTCATCCTTTCTTGATAAAAAAACGGGTCATAAGTTTTACATATGTACTCACGATGAAATCTCACGGAGATGAAGAAGACCCCATGATTCTAGGATGGATTCTAAGTTAGACTCAGCGACATTTTGGGTATTTTAGGACGTAGTTACATTGGTTAAGTCGGCAATGGCTATATTTTTGGACAATCCTAAGACATTTAGTATTTCTTGTCCATCTTCAAAAAATAGCTGCCAACTTTGAATTGCTTCTAATACATCAGAAGACGACGTGAATTCTATAGAATCTTGCTCGGTTCGAATCACGTTTTCCATGGCAGTTTAATCTTAATTTATGCGAGCTAATAAATTGCCAAATTGAGCTCATAAATTTTGATGTTTTCTATTAATTACTGCTGTTGACAAGCTTAACACATAGTAGCGTTAAAATACGGAAATCTGTTTTCAGTAGGTATACATTATGAGCTGATTATTTTTATTGCAATGAAACGTAAAGAGGGAAAAATAAAATAATCGCATTAACTGCTAATTCGATTTTAAAAATTTTAAATCAATTTTAAAAATCAAATACAATCTTTCCGGCTCTGAACAAAAACACATTTCTATGAAATTTCGTTTATGAATATATTCAGACAGGACAGGACTTATTAATATCAAACTGAAACTTTTTGAGGAGCTTCGTTATACTGTCCCCTACAACATTTTCATCTTCGAGAATTCTTGAAATCCCCACCTTTCAGAATGAAATGTCAAAAAAATTGTCTAATTGGCAGGGTGTTAAAATGAACCGAGAGAGGCTTTTAGGACATGGGTGGGGTTCGATTATATGGGTAATTATCAAACTTTTATGAAAATATCAGGTTGGTATTGATACTGGTATTGATAGTGTAACATATACCTGTGAACTTGGGGTTTTCTGGATGGGGAACTCGGTGGTAGGTTCATAATTTTTATAGGCTACTTATTTTCTACTTGGTTAGATTCAAATATCTTTTTGATTGTATTACATGCGATTATGGTATTCAACCACACCCGTTTGACAAGTTTTAAGGCTTTTTAAGTCCGAAAAGTAGGAGTTTTCAAAATTTTCATAGATAAAAATGTTGTAGAAGGTGCTATGACGAAAACTGCAAAATTATCAGCTTTATATTAATAAGTAAGTAAAAGGGCTTCAGTCCCACTAATTAATACATTTCAAAGGAATTTTCAGTGTGCAAACGCATATTTCGTAAATATGTTCAACAAATCAAGAAGAATCACTTAGAGCACTTTTCTATTCACCGATCCATAGGCTCCGTTGTAAAATGTATGAGAGATGCCGACATGATATCGGCGGGTGAAAAATATGTAGATAAATGGCAAAGCGCCTCTATAATATTGATATTATAAACAAATTTACTTACTTAAATATCCTGTTTTAAGGTGTACTAACTATATGTCACTCACACGATTTATTTATCACTGTTCCTAATAATTCACTCTCGTACCGAACAAAAGCAGACCGAGACGAGGTAATATAAAATACTTTATTCAATTTCCACTACAGATTCACTAACCTTTTGGCTGAATCGACTCTTTCCTAATAAAACAAAATGTTTCTTTCACCAATTACAACTATTTCGCAGTAATTCATAACAATATTCTAATCGAAATTTACTATTTTATAGTCAAATTCATTACCGTTTGTAAATATCAACTATAAATTTGTTATTTTCAATCCCATTCTAGTTGAAATCAACAAACTTATAGTTGATACTCTTAAGCGATAACACATTTGACTATAAAATAGTAAATTTCGACTAGAAACTAGTTATAATTAACGGAAAAATTGTTGATAGTTACTAGAAAATAGTTGATAGTGATTTTCACTGAAAAGTAACGGTCCGAGTTTTTACGAAAGAACTTTGTTGGCATCAATACGAAAACTGATTTCTTTCGTTTTTTATTTGAGAAAAAAATTTTACTTATACTATTTTGATGCTTGTTTTGTTTATCATGAATGATAGTATCACACAAAACCTCTGAACTATAAAATGGTAGAATGTCACTAGAAACTAGTCAAATAGTAGTTAACTAGAATCATTCGGGAAATAGTAAATTCAATAAGAATTATAGTTGAATTGAAAGTCTTACTATTTTGTTACAATTTCCCTAACAATTTCTCTCATATGCTCAAAAATTCTAGTTAACTTGAAAAAAATGATATCAACCACATAAATAGTTGCATTTTACTAGAAATTTTTTTCTGAGTGAGGGTATAGAGAATACAAAGGCCATGAAAAATGTGACGCTTTAGCACTGGATGGCTCTAAAACCTTGTCTTATAGCGCGACAGCCTTTTTAGAAGTCCACAGCTATCATATTATTCACAAGACAAACAGCAGGCTGAAGACATAGTCGGTGGAGACTTTGTAGGGATATAACCCCTGTAGGCTTAGCAAACCTTGAGTCAAAGAGCCAAATCAAAGGCTAACAGATTTTTTACTGAAATTAATTAGAGAAGAGTGGAGAGTGGACGGGACTGATTACAAGGCACAAAGCCCTTGGTGCTTGTCTGTGAAGATGTGAGATATTCCTGAAGAAAACATATTGCTGAAGACCCTATTTGCCAATGGTACTTAGAAGGGGATAAGACAACCATACACTATATATGTAAATGCCCGGCTTCTAACTATGCTAGGCTACAGATGTTCCAATGACCTGGAATATGAAATATGTTAGTATAATATAACAGGTACGGTCTGAAAGATGGGGTTGTTGAGGGTGTGAGCGCTAAAAAATGGCTAAAAAAGCTATTATTGTGACCATGGAAGTTAGCGTGGTTGAAAGCATTAGAATATGGCAGAGTTTCTTTAAATCGGGGTGGTATACTGAAGCTGGCTTGCACTCAGCCATGTCATGGGTCTTCCAGGAAATGTTCTGCCTATGTTTCGCCACCTCACACCAGGACTTGTACTAAAAGAAAGGAAATATCGAAGGGATCCAATTTCAAAAATGAAAAAAATATGGTTTTTTTAAAAATTTATATTGAACTTTTTTATTTAAATAGAAAAAAAACCAAAACTTACTAAAATTTAAGAAAATAAATGTTATGAGGAATTTACACTCTTTCATTTTTAAAGAATTAAATTCACAAAAAACAATGAAAATTATCCGTTAAAATCAGCTGGATTTCAAAATTTTATCTTTGAATGGAAACGTATGAGAAGTAAAATTCAATAAGCTTTGATAGAAAGGCTTTGAGTAATGAAATCCACTTTAGCGGGAGTTAATTATGAATTCGTTGTCTCATACGAACTGTTTGAAATAGCTGTGCACATTCGAAAAATTAAAGTTTTTTTTCGTATTTGAAATTTTATGCAATTTTAAAAGCGAAAATTTTTAAGATCGATAAACGTCTTTAGCGATTGTTGTTCTGAACGTAGATTTTCATTTACTAACACACGCAATAAATTGTCTCCACCAATGTATGTACACAATTTGTTGTCCACTTGTTTGTTAGATACACTGTTACATGGTGGCATGACGAGTCTTTAACTGACTTGCATAGGAAATAAAGTTATATGTTTTGCATTTTTTTGTGTGTCACTCTTTCAACTTCCTACCTTCCATCTACGTTGAACATTCTTAAGCTTGTTTGGGGGATCTATTGCTCATGGCAATCTTGTAGCTTCAGTAAACGCTAACTTTCTTCTGTGGCAACGATAGTTGCACTGTTGACAAAATAATCTGGTTAAATGTCAAATCATTACAATAGCAATTACGAAGGGATAACAATTATTGTGTACTTTTATCGTAATATTACTTGGACTGCGTACTTTTCAGCCTTGGATACCGCACAAAAAAATTTGGCAAGATTTTCGCATGACTTTGTCTTTTTATCTTCTCTCGGCGCTAGCAAATCAAATTTTGGGCTTATGCTTGCTAAAGATTCTGCAATTAGGATTCAATTTTTTTCAACACTTTTTTACGTAATCAGTGGCAAAGAACAACAACTCTACATTAAAATAACAATTTTAAATTGGATCAAAGCGCACGGAATTATTACATATGTTTTAGCGGCTTTTTACAATGAAACTTTTCGCGGTACGCTAAACTCTGTCCAACGTCTTTCTCAGTAGCTAACCAGATCAAGTCTCCCTGTAACACTTTTTAGGGTTTTGTAAAATAATTTTACAAAACCCTTCTAAAATCGCGTCCTGTCTGTCCGTCTGTCTGTCCGTCCGTCCGTCCGTGTGTCACAGCAGTTTTTCTCGGAAACTACTTAAGCTAGAAGCATCAAATTTTGTACGTAGGTGTAAAGTGGTGCTCTCTTCAAAGTTCAACTACAAAAAAATTTTATAAGGTATTTAAGGGGGGTCTCCCCATGTAGGGGAGTGACCCCCCGAAGAAAAAAATTTCATTGAAGGTAGCCGATATGGGTATCAAATGAAAGGTCTTGATGAGAACTTTTCAAAACAGGTCTTAGTTTGGCAAAATTTGCTTCGAGGGGCGCACAGGGAGGGGAAATACATGAAAAATTTGTGTCCCCCCCCTCGCGATTGGACACCTGTGATCCGAAAAATCTGAAAAAAATCTGAAAAAAATCAAGAATGTAGGCCTTGATGAGTACAACAACAACAAATACGTGAGAAGTCGCAATTCACTCAACTTTGTTAGTAATAGTATGATTTATCGATTTTATGTTTTCTTGAATAAAATCTTAACGGTACCCTTAAATTCAATGAAATTCAGTACAGAGATGTCTATTGATTAACCCTGTAAGTTTCATAAGGATTGCATCATATTTAGCGAAATTATAGCGGTTTGAATTTTCCTGTATTACTATGGAACAATATGCGCTGCACGTATTACTATGGCAACATATGGCTATGGAACAACATGCGCTTTTTACCGACTCAGACACTACAGTTTTGCTAGGATTTGCAGGAAAATTTCAGGAATGATAGTTGTCATGAATAACTTTGAGAATCACTTCAGCTAGTGGTATCAGTAATCGTAAAACAAAATAGTGGCTGTTTTAAATGCGAAGATTTAATAATTTTGAGTTATTTTTTCCCAACTTCAACGTTTAAGGTGCATGCTTTGAACACTTGATTGAATTTAATGAATGACTGAAGCTGAGTACCTATAATTAATGCTCATAAGTGAAACAAGTCAAGGAGGCGGGAGGGAGCTTCTAACATAAGGGCTTTGTAACAACTCTAGGATTCGAAAAAAATTGGCTATTGATCGATGATAACAGTACAGGAGAGTGGCCCCTGAAAAAAAATTCATCAAACGTAGCCGATATGAGTATGAAATGAAAGTTTTCATGGGAGCTTTTCAAAACAGTTCTTAAGCTGTCAGTTTTTGCTTCAGTGGGGGCACAGGGGGGAAATACATGAAAAATGTGTTTCCTCCCTCGCGAATGGACATCTGAAATAATTATCAAGGGAGATATTTATGAGTATAACAATAACAAAAACCTCAGAAGTCGAAATTCGTTCAACTTTGTTAATAATAGTATGATCTTCGAATTTCATAGTTTCTCCAATAAAATCGTCATTGACATGCTTCTTGACTTTATTTAATCTGGTGACTGCATTTTGAAAA
The DNA here is from genome assembly GCA_963969285.1 of Odontomyia ornata. NCBI lineage: Eukaryota > Metazoa > Arthropoda > Insecta > Diptera > Stratiomyidae > Odontomyia > Odontomyia ornata. Next base: position 456,316,933 of record OZ017739.1, read on the forward strand.
TTGAATACAAAACCCTTCTGACATGAGCGTAGGTCTGTTTACCCAACTTGTTTTACCAATGCCTTCAAGACTGACTCCACCAATTTTCTCAACCAAACTCCTTCCGCATCCATTTGCCTATTCCAATCATCCGCTGCCGTTCAGAGTTAACGTAATTGAAGTTCATTACACTTCAATCCCGTTCCCTCTGTTTATCCCTCAGTTTTCTCCGAATGATACAATTACAGTTGCGTGTATGGTGATTTTCATATAACCATGATAATGTTTAGCTATATGCAACTCATCATCCATTCAGAAATATTTACATTTGACAAAACTAAATAATTTTTTTTGGGCCACGGGGGACTCGAACTTACCATCCTAATAGAGCCTCCAGATTGAGAGTCTGAGACTACAGCTTAGGCACTAGCGTCAGACACTGTCGTATCTGCACTAGTTACTGGCATAGTCTCACTCATCAAACAGCAATCAAATTCCAAATGCTTGCGTGGATGTCGGTACAATGGGCGATGGTACGCTTAACGATTAGAAGCATTGTGGAGGGACTAGGAGATATAATTGTTTTATGATTGTTGTCTCATTTCAATCAATGGATGAGAAAAAAAAATATTACGGAAAAGAATGAAATTTTGTTATAATGAAGTTAAAATCATTTTTTAGTGAATGGAAATAAATTATGACGGAAACAAAAGATGAAAATTGATTCAGGGGAGAAGGAAAGGTACAATTTGTTTGTACTTAAAAATAAGGTGGGAAACATAATAGTAATGAAGACCGGGAATAAAAGAATATCAAAATGTTTAAATGTGGGCTCACACAATATTCCTGGTGGCCACTTGGAGATGTTAATCCATTTGGTTTCATCGTGATAATTTTTGACAATTGAGTTACCAAATTTTGAGAGCTACACATGAGACATATATTTATATTTATGGCTGTTCTGCCTTATGGACATGGGTTTCATGATATTCTAAGGATTTGAAACGTTCCCCATCTAAAGTGCTGCTGAAGTTAGATTTAGAGTTCAACAATGGCTTTTTTCAGATCTTGTTTGCCTTCATTTAATATTCTACTTCTATTTAATGGAATGACAATGCAACATCGCAAGCTGTTACATAAGTCATTCAGTTTCCTTTAGTAACCACTAGGAGCATTATTTTGTTAAGTTAACAGATGTTCTAACAACGACTAAACTATTGACTTTGGTACAAATAAACATTCAGGTATACATTCTAAAGTCTTTTGAAAACCTATAAATAATTCAGCAGCCTTCAATATAAATACACTGAAGATGATTCAAAGGAATCGAAACACTTCTGCTTCCACAACAAAGTAAGGTCCGACGGCTTTGCAAGAAAAACTCCATTATGATGCTTGAACCAGAAATCTCAAATTAAGTTTTATTCATTTTTTATAATTGCTTATTTTTTTGATAAGGTGTGAAAGATTTTTTCATCATCTGTAGTGGTAAATGGGTAAGTAAATGTCCGTAAAGGACTGCAGCGATGGTCTGCTGCCTCGGTGAAAGAGCATGATGAGATACGCCGAGATTGGCCTTGTCTAGGGACGCGTGAATTGCTTTTTCAAAGAACAAATTGAGCCGGGAAAAAACGGATGGACTTGCAGAGACTTTGTCGTTACCGCCGACACTTATGGCCCACAAATAAGAGTGGGGCATCCAAGCGGAAGCAATGCCCTCTCGCACCCTCCCAACCGGATCAAGATCCAAACGTAGATGTCGATATTTCCTGTTTGAGTGAAAAACTCATACAAACATAATTTGCATGAACTTTTCCATCAAATGAGAAATATGAACGTGGCCAATTTATATTATAGTATTATGCGATGGAATCACATAGCTCTATACCGAAAAAGGGCACGTTAGCGGAAGGCCACTCTACCCGGCAAGAGCCCCTATTAGCCCAGTCATATTAGGTAAAAAAAGGGGTCAACCTCGGAATGAAAGATAATAAGCTGCAAATTGGTATGAACCTTTGTTTTGTCATTCTAAATGTTGTCTCAAAAGTCAAAATCATTATCGTGTTCGCGTCTCAAGATATTCAAGGTCAAAGGTCACAAAAATCGGTTTTTCGCGAATATCTGGCTTCCTATCGGTTAAATGAGATTTGCATTTATTATAAAAGTTGTAGGCTATAAAATTCCCTACAACTTTTGTTTAAACTTTTTTTTCATACGACCAACCGTTTTGAAGGTAGAGCGCGAAGAGTGCACATCGTACAGTCATATACGGCCTAATGCAAGGTCAAGCGTGAGTTATGGTTATCAGTACGTTATAAAGTCAATTATTTACTTGGAAATTATAATTATTAAACAATGCCTATTATTTATGTACTAACTATTAATTATTTATATTTAATTAAAGTAAGTAACTTGATTATTTATATATAATTATTCATATTTAACTATTTAAGTATAAAATATTATTAATTCTGGATTATATATTTTAGTTTTATTTTAAGTTAAAATGATAGTAAGAGTATATATTTTACACATATTTTTATTTATTATTAAATACGGCATAATATACATTTATCAAAATGTGAGTTCAAATATCAAAAGTATCTTTGTTGATTTTAATTGTAATGAAATTGGAAATGGAAGCTAATTATCTTCTTCTTGTTCGTCGTCTTCTTCTTCTTGTCGCTCAAAAATGTTCGATTCATTGTCATCATCCTCATTATCTGTCATGTTCATCTCCAAACCTTCCAGAATATCGGGATCATATGTATTTTCTTCATCGGGATTACTTGGATACAGTGAAGCGTTGAGGCAAGCTTGTCCGTTGCACTGGCCGCAAGCTAAAGAACATTGTAGCCCTGATTTTCTACATCCACAGCGGGAACCACAACCATTTTTGCAATTGCAAAATATTACGTTTAGTAGTTCGGCTGGTGCTGGAGGTAATAACGTTCGTATGGGCTCCAGGATTTCATTTTCAAGCATCCAGCCCCATTCTTTAGGTTCTAAGTCCTTCCCTAACCACGTTTGAATCTGGTAGTAGACACGTTTTATGTGTTGATGAGCTGCTACACTTGTTGGTGGAAGTGTTGACAGTTGTACAGGTTTATTTAGTTTTGTAAATTTGATGAATTGCGTGTAGCGGAAATGATCAATGTTGTCCTCAGATTTTGGAGCATTATATAATGCCAACAAGATGCGCACTCCATTTTCTAATAATGTTTGTTTTGGGCAGTTTTCTTGTTGAAATACTTCCACCAGTTTATCTAAATCAGGAATTTTTTCCAATGCTCTAGTAACAGTTTTTTTTTCCTTTTTTAAATAGCGCAGAAGTCGTGTCACAGCCACTGAATGCGTGTAAAAATAAAATGTGCTTTTTAGTACGAGGATATTGGTCAAAACTTTTAGTAGAATATATTTGTGTTTTGACATTGCCTTTGCCAACTTTTTTCAAAAAAATTTCCTGATGATGTGACTGAGTACGTCCAATTAAAATAACGAGCAAATCGATATCTTCTCCTATGATGACAGCAGTGTTTTGATGTTCTGATAAGGCAATGGCTGTGTCAATGATGAGTTAAATATGAATAATTATATATAAATAATCAAGTTACTTACTTTAATTAAATATAAATAATTAATAGTTAGTACATAAATAATAGGCATTGTTTAATAATTATAATTTCCAAGTAAATAATTGACTTTATAACGTACTGATAACCATAACTCACGCTTGACCTTGCATTAGGCCGTATATGACTGTACGATGTGCACTCTTTGCGCTCTACCTTCAAAACGGTTGGTTGTATGAAAAAAAAGTTTAAACAAAAGTTGTAGGGAATTTTATAGCCTACAACTTTTATAATAAATGCAAATCTCATTTAACCGATAGGAAGCCAGATATTCGCGAAAAACCGATTTTTGTGACCTTTGACCTTGAATATCTTGAGACGCGAACACGATAATGATTTTGACTTTTGAGACAACATTTAGAATGACAAAATGCAGCTTATTATCTTTCATTCCGAGGTGAAAGCCCTAATATGACTGGGCTATATAAAACAAAAGACGGGAAGAGCGTGCCCGATGGCTAGCTCATTTTAATGAAAAAGCCTGCAATCATTGCGGGTCCTATAACCGGTCAGGTTAGGGGAAAGGAAAGACCGAAGATATACGCTTATTAATTTATTGTATTCATAATAATAAACTAATAAGCTAATAAGTTTTTGTTTTTATTTTTGAAAGACATACAATAAAGTGTCGAAATGGGTTTTGATTAGAACTAGCTAAATTTAAATTACTCGATAAAAATGACTCATTTTTAATTGGGTTTGGAATTATGATAAACAAAATGGCTGATTTTTCCAGCTTTGGGATCAGATTTAGTTAAGACTGCTTAATTTGGCAAAATTCAAACTTCATTCTAAACATTAAACCAATTACGTTCAAATTTACTCGAACGTATTTTTGTCGTTCCTTTTTTTTATAGTCAGGTGGTAATATATTGTTTTCGCATTAGTCTTCTATTCACTTAAAATAAAATTTAAATATATAATTGAATCGACTATTTTGAAAAGAATATAAATCATCCTCTTCGCAAAACTGTGTTAAATATAAAGAAGGGCTGGTTACATTGCGCGTTGTAAAACAACAAATGGGAACATATTGACAAAAAAATCAATTGATGATGAGTCCATAAAAAATTTACAGTGTCTGTATTTTCCGAAAATTTAAGATCGTGGACGTAAGCCCTCATTAAAGCAACTGGTTCAATTACTTTGTGCTTTCCAATAAGCTACTTAACATATTTCTTGTTCACCACACAGATTGTCAGTTCTAAACCCAGGAACACGTTCATTTCAGGGTTATCTATGAGCTTCAAACCGTAAAAATTTCATCTATCCCTAGACGTAGTGAATGTAGCTAAGACGATATCTTGCAAGACTTTGTTCGTATCATTTAATATACAAAGAAGAATAAAACTTCACGTTTTGCTATATGTCGAATCGTTATTTTTACATGTTTCAATTAATGGATCCACAACAGGCAATACTCTCCTATTTAAATCGACGAAATTACAGTAGCTTGAAAACCTCCGAAAAATCGATTAGCTAGAAATTGAATGCCGAGACTTACTGTGGAGCGGCCGAACTAGTATAATTCAATAATGATTAATTATTACTTTTTTCCATCGCTTAAAGAACTGTAATTTTGGTTAGAAATTGGCTTTTCATTGTCATAATAGCATCTTCTCATTTCATTGAATTGCATCTGCGGACCGGAGTTATACATTATGATGAAATACGTCAGAGTTAATATTCTTTTCACCAAGCTTAATTAAATGTCATTGGAATCGCACACTGCTTCCCTCATTATTAAGGCTCTGCTTAAAATGATCGTGTCCATTACTATGTATAAGCCTGAGCTCCTCAGTACTGGGCTAACTGTATTGTTCATACAGCTATTTTGAGCAGTCCGGAACTATAGTCAACAGCATTTATTTTTCGGTGGAAGTTATGATAAGAAATTGTACGGAAGGCCATATTGGATAGTACCACCATGTACTCCAGCAATGCAAAAACGCTATACACGTGAGGTTCGCAATATTTGTTTTGGCGAATGAAGCAATACCTGGCACCTGTTGCTTTCGCGACCACTGAACGAGCTATTTTTTATTAGAAAAACTATCCAGCAACACATATGCGTGTACTCCTCACTTGAAGCGATAAACACGATAATCCATGCTTTGTGTATCTCATAATGATCCACTGATGTATACAACGACAATTTTAATATCGACAAATTTTCCAAAACGCTCAAAAGAAATGTCACTTGGCAAAGCACTTTCCTTTGCGTTTGCAGCGCACCAACACAATATGCAAAACATACATACATACAAGCTTGGCAAAAAATTGAATACTAATGCTTAATTGCCAGATAGTACGCGGTGGATAATACTTTCAATCAGCAGCAGATATTTGATTTGTGAAGGACTTCAGGATTTTCAGTTTTGTTCAAATCCAGTGAACTTAGGTCATGCTGAGCGTACGATGAAAGTGGTAGCATGCAATGAAATTAAGCAAAAACCCACAGATTCAATATAGAACCAACACTGCACGGGGCACTGTATAGTTCCCAATCACGCACTTAACTACGAACTCAACGCTTAGGAATACGTGAAATCTCGTAAATTCTTTCCTTCATCGTGGCTCAAATGAAAATGATGAGAAATCACTTTTTACTTCACTTGTGTTGGTATGCCAAAACGAAATTTTCTGCGACGCGAAATTTCAAGGATCGAGTAGAAATAAAAAACGGACAATATCTGAATAGTTTTGTGAGCGACGGCACAAAAGACGGATGATGACAATGTGAGTGAAAAGATAAACTTGTGGATTTTCAAACAAATTATTACACAACTGGTTGATGTTAATCCGGAATGGATTGAATCAGATGTCGGATATGACCCGCACTATGACACGCTACGACTCCTATGCGAAGAACTAACAAACGTTCGCAATTGATGACAAATCTTTGTTTTGTCGTACAGAATTTGGTCATGGAGGCACGGATCGACTCATGGTCTTATGCGTAATTTATTTAAGTGCACTTTAAACTCACAAACTTTACTTTGAAAATCTTCGCATGCGGTTTTCGCGAATCGCTAAATGTACACCAAGTTGCGGAATTATTGCAACTCCTATAACGCTTGCCGGCACGGTTCGCGCAACGTGCTCTGTTCACGACCAATCACACCTTTCGGAACCCCATACAATGAAAATTTACGAGCCTTCCACTCATTCCGCCGCACACTTACCTTCACCCATGCAATACGTGCATGTGCAGCGGAATGATGTTGCCATATCCGCATTTTGTTAGAGCTAGTATAAACCAAGCAACGTGAATTGTCATAGCTATCTAAATAGCTCACTAGTTGGAGCTGCAGTCAATGCCTTGATTATGTCATTCTGTTCGGTCGAACAATACTCACTCTTGTGTCAACTGTTTTTCTGTGCTAACTAGATTATAAATGAATCTCAGTATACCAATTTAATCTATTTTTATTTTCACCCAATCCTATCAGATTATGGGCCAAGGATACGCGATAAATAAGAGTGCGTAAAATTTTATTCTCTAAAAATCGCAACATTGAAGGAAGACGCGATGTCGCGTGGGGACGAGGTGCCAGTGCCAGCGCCATTATCTTCAACAGCAACAAGTTCCGGAATTACAGTCAATTTCGAAAAGCTTAGTGGAATATCTAACTATGGAAACTGGAAGTTTATGATGTGGATGTATTTAATCCATGAAGATTTATGGGATTGCATCGAAGAATCTGCACCGGGTGTTCCCAAGGTCAATGACAACCGCAAACAACTACGAGCACTCGCAAAGATATGTTTGATGGTTAAGTCCTCATGTTTTTCCCACGTTGAAAATTCTGGTTACGAGGCATGGAACAATATAAAGACAGCCTATGATGACAAGGGGCTGTTTCGTAGTTTTGGACTCTTACGCACGTTATTTGGATTAAAATTGGAACAACTTAGTGACATGGAAGCGTATATCTTGAGAATCACGGACATAGATCAACAATTACGAGACATAAACGCCCCATTAGAAGATGGTTTTCAGTCAATGTCAATGCTAAGCGGTTTACCCCCAGACTATGATCCGCTTATCATGGCTTTAGAAAATTCGAACATTAAATTGTGTAGTGAAACAGTGAAAAGTAAATCATTACAAGAAAATTTACGTACCGACTTCGAAAAGAGTGAAGGTGCGATGTTTACAAACAAGTCTTCCACAAAAAGTGTCAGCAAACATCCAAAGTGTTTCATTTGCAATAAACCAAATCACTTTGCTAAAAACTGTCCAACTAAAATGAACAATAAAAATATTCATAAGCGGGCAGAAAGTGAAAAGTGTGAGAAAGCGTGGAACGGAACATTATTGACAGCACTAGCTGTGAACAATGACTCCGCCGGCTCCGGCGCTACTTGTCACATGACAAACAACAAAAATCTATTGAAAAATTATGTTGTAGACACTCCGCGGTTAGTTACATTGCTAATAATCAGAAAATGCATAGTTAAGATCATGGTGAAGTGGAATTATTGTTGAAAGGACAATCTCAAGTTACAAAATTAAATGAGGTTAGTTTTGTGCCAGGACTGTCAACAAACCTTATTTCCGTAGGCAAAATGGCTTCTAAGGGTCTTGAAGTTCATTTCGACATTAAAAAGTGTAATGTTTATTGCGGAAAAATGCCAGTTGCAAGTGCTACAAAGGTGAATGGTATCTATGAACTGGACACAGTGAGTCAACAATCAACAAATGGTCATGAGCTGGCTGCGACATGTCAAACAGTAGCTTTGGTGGAGCCACAGATCCAGTCCATGGATGGGAAACGCACAGAAGCTGTGAATTTGTGTGAAGCGAATCAATCACAGGAGATTTGGCATCGGAGTCTCGGAACCTGAACAAGTGAAGTATGGATTTATAGAAACAAGGCATGGCAAGTGGAATTAATTACACTTATAGTAAAAGTAGTCCCTGTCCGGCATGTATTGAAGGGAAGCAGAGCTGAATACCATTCCCAAAATAATCCTATAGTCGAGCCACTGGAAAATTGGGTCTCATACATTCTGATTTATGTGGGTCTATGTCAGTTGCCTCATTTAGTGGTTCCAAGTATCTATTAACATTTATAGATGACTATACCAGGATGACATTTGGTTATTTTATTAAAAGTAAAGATGAAGTTTTGTCTGTATTCAAGATCTTTAAAAGTTTTGTAGAAAAACAAACTAATTTTAAAATAAAGATGATAAGAACAGACAATGGTTGTGAATATGTGAATAAACATTGCCAGACATTCCTTTAAGAGCATGGCATCGGGCACCAGACGACTGTACGATTCGCACGATTATGGAGGCCGGACGATGTATGCTACAAGATGCAGGTATGGTCCAAAGATTCTGGGCTAAGGCTTTGAATATAGCAATCTTTATCAAGAATAAATCACCAAGTAAAGCGGTAAGAGGAACCACACCAGGAGAAAAATGGTCTGGTTGTAAAGTTGATTTATCAATTTTGAGAATATTTGGCTGTATTGCTTATGCAGTGATGAGTCAAAAGGATACAGACTAATTGATCCTCAAAATCTCTCGAAATGCATTAAATCGAGAGATGTGTGCTTCTTGGAAGCAATGATGTATAAAGACTTAAAAATAAATCAGAATAACGCTACTACTGATTGTCAAATAAATTTTAATGATGGAATAAAAAATGTTGTGAGAACATATGATGATAACAATGTCAATTCCTCGCGTACTAGAGAGTTATCTGACTCGAGCACAACTAATTCAACTGTTTCTGACTCCAGGTCTGTGGATGACCCCAACGATGTCACATGGAATCCAGACATGACTCAAGATCAGTATTCTAGTTATTATGAAGACATTGATGAGAGTGTGAATACTGTAATAGCAATGACAGCACCAACTCTTGATGGAGAACCACAGACGATTGAGGAAGCGTTATCAGGACCTGAAAAAGCATTTAAAGATAAATATAAATCATTTGAGAAAAATGAGGCTTGGAACTTGACATTACTGCCTGAAGGAAAGAAGGCTGTGCACTGTAAGTGGATTTTCAAGAAGAAGCTAGGACCAGAAGGTCAGTTACTTCGGTATAAAGCACGTCCTGTAGCAAAAGGTTATACCCAGGAATACGGGATTGACTACAAGGAAACCTACTCACGTGTGGTACGATATTCTACTATACGTACATTGATTGCCCTGGCAGTGAATCTAAACTTACACACTGATCACATGGATTTAAAGACAGCATTCTTAATCGGTGATTTGCAAGAGACTGTTTGCATGGAGCAGCCAAATGGATACAAGATAAATGGTAAAGAAAACCATGTATTTAAGCTTCATAAAGCTATATATGGGCTCAAGCAAGCCTCAAAGGCATGGTGTGACAAGATAGATAATGCCTTGACAGATCTTCAGTTTAAAAAAACACTCAGTGAGCCTTGTGTTCATTAAATCAGACAACTCAAGAAATATGATTATATTACCTTTGTATGTCGATGACATTTTAATTATAAGTAAAGATACACCAGAAAAGAAAGCGCTCAAGGAGAAACTGATGAAAAGGTTTAAAACAAAAGATCATGGCCGAGCTACACATGTATTAGGAATGAGATTAAATTAAAGACAAAATCAAATTACATTGGATCAGAAAAACTATTTACAGAAGGTATTAGATCAATTTAATATGATTGATTGTAAGCCTGTAAGTACACCTCTGGAATGTGGCATAAAGCTTGAGAAAGGAGACCAAACTGATATGGATTCCAAGTATAGAAGTCTAGTGGGATGTATTATGTACATAGTCGTTTGTACTAGACCAGATATTGTGCATGTAACAAGCGTACTCAGCCAATTTAATAATTATCATTCTGATACACACTGGAACGCAGCCAAACGTGTAATGCAATATTTAAAAGGGACTATTAATTATAACATAGTATATGAAAAATCCTCATTAAGTGTTACAGGATATGTAGATGCGGATTGGGCTTCGAATCAGCTAGACCGTCGCTCATATACTGGTTGTCTATTTAATTTGGGAAATTCAGCAGTCATGGGAAAGCCAAAAACAAAGAACTGTGGCCCTATCAAGCACCGAAGCTGAATATATCGCATTGTGTGAAGGAGCAAAGGAGGCTAAATTTCTTAGAAGCTTTCTTTATGAATGTTTAGGTAAACATTTATCAGTAACTTTGTTTAATGACAGTCAGTCAGCACAAAACATTTGTAAAAGTCATGTTAATCATAGCCGTAGTAAGCACATTGATATTAAACATCATTTTGTACGACAAATTGTAGAAAATAAAATTATAATGTTAAAAATACTTATCTACTGAAAATACGCCAGCAGATGTCCTAACTAAATGTTTAAGTGAAGACAAACATTTTAATTGTGTAATAAATCTTGGTTTACAGATTGTTTAGTTTAAGGGCAGGTGTTAGAACTGGTATAAACCAAACAATGTAAATTGTCATAGTTATCTAAATAGCTCACCAGTTGGAGCTACTGTCAATACCTTGATTATGTCATTCTGTTCGGTCGAATAATACTCACTCTTGTATCAACTGTGTTTCTGTGCTAACTAGATTATAAATAAATCTCAGTATACCAATTTAATCTATTGTTATTTTCACCCAATCCCATCACATTTCAATTGCAGATTTGAATTTTTTTTAAATATGAAAAATATTATAGGAAAATTTAAGTAATAATATGAAAAGATAAAACTCATAGAGAATATAACTACAACGGAAAGTCTAAATTTAATAGAGAAAAAAAAATAATCTAAAATTTATATTTAGTAAAAATAAATAGTAATCAAAAATTTTTTATGATTAATAGTTATAAATTGAAATAATAAAAAATAATATCTTTTTCGAATCTGCAGTTAAAATTTCGAGTAGTTTGCTTAGGCGGCTGCTCAATTACTACACATCCTTTATCACAATTGTTCCCTTTTTGACAAGGGATGACGGAAAAACTTTCTAAAATCCATCAGCTATTTTACTATTATTTCTAAGCGAAAAGCTTAACCTTGGCTTAAAATCCGCTCATTGATCTGCAATATGAAATTTTATATTTTCTATACATATTTATAGAAACCAGTAAAAAAGAAATAATTTTTTGCAATAAATCTACTTATAATTACAAATTCAATATGGTAACAGTTCTTACAGCACTCCATCCTTGATGTCTTTCTTCATGTGAACAACTAGTGAAAAATGCATTTAAATCGTATCTAGAATTCATTTGGTTTTTTAATTTGAATTCCTCTATTTGAAGAAAATCATACATTATGTTAGTTTCCTTACTTGAAATTTCTATAGGTAACTTTTTTCTGCCCGGTGTATGCATTATCGATTCTCGAAATGCTCGCAAATGCAATGTTTCAAGCCTCAATTTAATTTGGAATATGTCACAAGTACCTTCATGCTTGATATGACATTAGCTTCTCAAATTTATCCATTCGCATGCATGAAACAATAACATGAATTACATTCATATAAACATGTGCCTTATATTCAGGTCGTACACCGTAACATCTCGATTGCCACTTAAACCATCTCAAACTATTCCTAATTCATCTCAGCTGCAGATATTTTAGATTAGCAGTCAAAGATGCGGATTATCTGTATCTACAGTGCCGCAAGACGAATTGTTGATGAAACCAACTGTTGCAGTGGGGACCTTTCTCCACTGCAAGATGAACGCGTTGGGGGCATATGGGGAGAGTTGTGATGCTCGTTGGTGTCTGGCGGAACCTCCAACCGTTTGGCACTCATAGTCAACAACAAAGTCGTATAGATATGTCATCACGTTTAAAACAGAAAAGAAATTTTTCCAACGTTACACTCGTTAGTGAACTAGTATAAGTCGAAGACGCCGCATTAATCGATCCGACATTCTTCTATAAGATAATTTGATTCGCCGCGTTCCTCTCGCCGGAAGTAAAAACAGTGTTAACATTAGTATCCTTTGTGGTTATCCGTTCGAATAAACCGCTTAAAGTGATTAGTGCTAATTTATTTGAAATTCGATTTTCTAGCAAGAAAACGTGTAAAGTGTAATTTTGGAATAACTTATCATCAAGTGCTGTTTTTGGAATACTTACGTTAAGTGACCATTAAGGATCAGTAAAAATGAAGGTAAAGGATACCTGAAAATCTAAAAATTTTCTTTAAGATGTGCATAAGCTAAATTTCATCCGGAACCCAAACAATTGTTACGTGCTGTGTGATTTTTCCATATAATGTTGAACCGGACAAGCCAACTGGGAATGGGGGCTCCAACGATGAGCATAATGTTTGCAATTTCTCCAAGTTAAACTTCACACCCATATTTGCATTCGCACTTGCTTGCAACTTCTACAAACTACTCATAATTTATTGCTAATTAAATTCAATTGAGTTGTACTTAAATTAGCCACCAGTCCATCTAGACGAATCTGCAATGACATTAAATCACCACATTTATGGGAAAACCTCATCATTCCGCTTGGACTAAAGATGTATTTGGTTGAGTCAGTTTCAACTTTTACTTTCGTACCGTTGTTGTTGTTATTGGTGAAAGCCGTACGTGCCCAATATACAATATTTTATATAATCTTGTCTCGCGGTTTTGTGTGCGTTTGCGTCTTGGGCTTATAAGAAATTACTAATAATCATAATAACGCTTCAATATTAACTTAAACTACACTTGTCTAAGCATTGCAGAGATCTGCAGATCATTAAAGTCTGGTCTTTTAAAAAAATTTCCTCCCATAAATTCAACTCTTTTAACGCAATTTTCACACATATTTTCTCGTCGATTGTTTGTTGCTTGTTTCTTTGAGCTTCAAATGCGAAACTATGCTCGATGTCGCTTACCGGTCTATTTGATAGTATGGTAATAGAAAAATCATAAATTTTGAATCGTCTCTGCAATTGGACGGAATAAGCTTGTATGTACTCGTATATTACATGTGAATGCACTATCCGCACGGGCGCAAGTGAAATACATTTTAGTTACTGCCAGTGAGTGAAGTCGAGCGTGGCTATAATCAGGAAAACATGTCTGAGGTTGCAGTACGGTTCAAAATGTTTCATAATAAATTATGCGTCAAATTAGCAAAAGCAATGTGCAAAATAAAACTGGATGCAATGACTTGTACTGAGGGTGAAAGGAGATTCCATGAAATGTTTTCCTACTTTGGATAAAGTCTTGTTTCTTCTTGAAAAAGTATCTGGAAACTGATCCCCGCTAAATATATATATCCCCTTTGTTGGAATATTTTAACAAAATCTTATCCACATTGTGTGGTCAATTGTTGCAAAATAAGTATTTACATAAATCGAATTACGGAAATAATTCTTTTACTATTGTATTGACAGGTTTCTGGCTTAAGTCTTTCGTTTTGAAAATGAATCACTAACGTAGAGTAGTTCCGCCTTTCAAAAGCAATATGCTAGATATCATGTTGATGGGAATGTAGTTACATATACAGAGAAGATTTACGTGAGGGTGCAAAGGGTTTCATGATCAAGGTTTGACTTGATGGACTCATTGAAAGATTTTACAAAATCTTCTACGAAGTATGGAGGAAAGGGCAGTGAAAGCCATACCGTTCAAAGGATCATTTTAAATCCAGTACTAATGCGCTCAATGTTACAATATAATAAGATTTTAATTGAGTTAGAAGGAGTATAGGAATTCTGAAGGAAACATTGTCTGTAGATACTTATACTTCGCAAACGATATCGTCTCAGTAGGAAGAAATAACGAAATATAGTTAATTAGCTTGCAAAAAGTGTCGAAAGGACGAAAACAAATTAATAAAATTGAGCTAAGATCTATAGCTGAAGGCAATATTCTATACTAGAGTATAAGGAGTGTACCTACTCCCTGGGTTAGTTTGTGCCTTGACTAGTAAGAATGAAAAGTGTTACGAATTTTAGGACATGATATGAATTTCAAATGACAACATAGAACCAGTGAAATTATCAAGACAGGATCGTTGATATTGTATAGTACATATAGTAGCCAAACTTGATTACTGAACAAAAAGCATTATTGACCGATAAGGTTCACTTGCATAGAAGTTTGAGGAAATGTTACTATAGACTTCCTGATTCAATCTTTGTATAGATAAAATGTGCTGTCTTATATCATTCTTACTGCGTTTGTGTAATCAGTGTGTTATCAACAGTATCTTGCCACATAGCGAACATCTCCTAAGGCACAACCCTTAGTCCGCTGCTATTTGTACTTTTTATCAATAATTTGTCTGCTGCTATAAGCTCATGCACCTTCTTTTGCGTCCATGATTTGAAATTATTTAAAATTATTTGTCTACTCTAGATAATCGGTATAAGATAACCGACGCAGAACGCAAAATTTCTGAAGGCCAGGTTATATCATATTTAGCTCCCACATTGTGTGATTTCGGAGTTCTTTGTGCACTGTCTATTAGAATACAGGTGTGGATGCCAAAATCAATTAATTTATATTTCCTCTTAAATAAAATTAGTTTCTTCTGTTGTGTTTGCCATTCATCATAATTCAAATTTTAGGCTTTGTTAAGTGAATTTGATAAAGATGTACTTATTTTGCACCCTGTCTGTCCATCTATAGAGACTATAGAAGCTATAATTGCTAAATTTTGAGGAAACGTCAGAAGTTGTGCCATTTTGCAAGCTTATGTCTTATCAAAGAAATTTATATCTTATCAAGAATCAGAGTCCATGTTGAAGTGCTCCTCAAAAAATATTTATTATCAAAGGTAGTCAGGTGGGATATCAAATGAAAGTTCTTGATTTGGAGTTTTAGAATCTGAACATAAAAATTTAGCTTATGCATCAGCGAGTCCACGGCATGGCTAATGTTTGAAAAATGTGTGTCCTTCCCTCTCGCGATTGGATATCTTATGGCTGGAAAATCTGAAAAAATATAGAGGTAGACTTTTATTACAAGGGCAGTAAATATCTCAGAAATCAAAATTCCTTCAACTTTGTCAATAATAGTATGATTTGTCAATTTTTAGTTTCCTCTATAAAATTGAAAAGTTATCGTTAAACATCTTAAAACTTCATAGCTATTTAGATCAATATAAGTTTGAAAAGTCATCGTTAAACATCTTAAAACTTCATAGCTATTTAGATCAATATAAGCTCTTAATGTCCACAAAATCGTAGGCAAGTGAGATAATGCCATTAAAATTATACGAAATTACAACAACAATAAACGACTTGGTGGTTGTTAATATTTCATAAAGGCCTGGATACTTTCCTTTGAATTTTTGTGAAAATTTCAAGAATAGTATCTATTTTGAACATGCTAATTTTCCCTGAAAACAATTTTTTATATCGAGGTAAAATTGAGTAATTGTACATTTGCAATTGAAGTTTCAATTGAAAAAATTTTTCATTTTATTGGTAACTTGGTTTCGCGATGTTCATATATTCCGTCCAAGTATCAGCCCGTGAATGCACAACTAATACTACCACAAGCAAGTTGGGTAGACAGACCTACGCTCATGTCAGAAGGGTTTTGAACTCAACTTACAAAATGCAGTAACCAGCAACGAATAAAATCAAGAAACATGTCAAAGACGATTTCATTGGAGAAAATGTGAAATTCCAGGATCATACTATTATTAACAAAGTTGAACGAATTTTGACTTCTGAGGTATTTGTTATTGTTATACCCATAAATATCTCTCTTGATAATTTTTTCAGATTTTTTAGATCTCAGGTGTCCATTCGCGGGGGAGAAACACATTTTTCATGTATTTCCCCCCCGGTGCCTCCATTGAAGCAAAAACTGTCAATTTAAAAACTGTTTTGAAATGCTCCCAAAAAGAACTGTCATTAGATACTCATATCGGCTACGTTTGATGAAATTTTTTTCAGGGGCTGCTTCCCTGTACTGTAATCATCGATTCATGGCCAATTTTTTCGAATCCTAGAGTGGTTACAAAGCCCTTTTGCTAGGAGCTCTCTCCTTCCTCTTTGACTTGTTTTACGTATGAGTATTAATCGTAGGTACTCATCTTCAACCATTCATTAAATTGAATTGAATTGAATTGAAGTGTTGAAAGCATGCACCTTAAACGTTGAAGTTGGGGGGGAAAATAACTCAAAATTATTCAACCTTCGCATTTAAAACAGCCACCATTTTGTTTTACGATTACTGATACCACTAACTGATATGATTCTCAAAGATATATATGATACCTATCATTCCTGAAGCTTTCATGCAAATCCTAGCAAAGCTGTAGTGTCTAAGTCGGTAAAAAGCGCATATTGTTCCATAGCCATATGTTTCCATAATAATACAGCGCATATTGTTCCATAGTGATACAGAAAATTCAAATCGCTATAACTTCGTTAAATACCATTCGATCTTTATGAAAATTTCAGGACAGATCAATCTTATAAAAAATCATGTGTGTGTGCTGAATTTTATTGAATTTGTGTGCTGAATTTAATTGAATTTAAGGATACCGGTAAAATTTTATTCAAGAAAACGTATAATCGATAAATCATACTATTACTAACAGAGTTGAGTGTTATTGTACTCATAAAGGCCTACATTCATGATTTTTCTTCAGATTTTTCGGATAGAAGGTGTCTAATCGCGAGGGGGGGGTACGTGAAAAGTTCGTACATTTCCCCTTCCCTGCCCCTCTCGGTGCAGACAAGGCAATTTTAAGACTTGTTTTGAAAATATCTCAATTAGGCCTTTCCAATGGCAACCTACTCGACTACCAATGGTGAAAAAATTGTTTGAGGGGTCACCTCTCTATATGGGGAGACCCCTTAAACCCCTTTGACAAATTTTTCCACCCTTGAAATTTCAAGAAGTCACCACTTCTGACCTGTCCACAAAGTCTCATTGCTGTAGCTTCTATAGTTTCGGAGAAAAAGTGCTGTGACGTACAAACGGACGGACGGACGAACAGACGGACACAGATCGTGATTGCAGTAGGGTTTTGTATTTAAGTGCAAAACCCTAAAAATTATTAAATTTTATCTCGAATAAAAAAGTCAGCTATTCTTGTTCACTATCCGAGTTGATCCGAAAGCAATCAAATTTCCCCGACAAATAGTGTATATAGATTGCATGCAAAAAAGGAAAAGCTGATCACTAAGTAACTTTCATTGATGAATTTGTCGAGCATTAGAAAAATATTATTATTTTTTTGTGGTTGGGAAGTGAAGGCTATCAGCACCTTTCTGGACTACCCATTAAACATTTCTTTTATCAATGTCAGATCCTTGCCAGGAGCCCTTGGATATATTACTTTGGACTAGGCTTCACTTTTCTACCAATGCCTAAAAGAGTCTTCAAGAATATTACTTAAGCTGAAACAAAATGGGGGATCTTTGTATTTGGGGAAACAAGTCTCGGTCTTTTGAATATATTTGAATGATTTTTGATACATATAATAGATCATATACTCAAGATATTGTTTCATGTTATCAAAAAGATCCCCGCTGGCTCCACCAGCTAAAAAGACGCATTTGTCGTTGTCAAGTTGATTGGCTGCCATTTTAAAAGTCAAACAAAGCTTTGAAATATCAAACCTTCAGTGGCCACTAAAATATCAAATTTCGCTTGATTTTGGATTATTTTAAAAGATACCTATCTCAGATTCTCATGAATCACTTTTCCAAATCTGGTTCAAATCACAGTTTTACTCTGGCCATAACAGAAATGCCCGTAAGGGGCTTTTGGTCTGGGTAGGGCTTTCGGTCTCCTATTGGACACGTCCTCAGATAGTGAACAGAGGGTGCGTATCTGGCTAAGCGGTGGGTATGCGGGAAATAAAATGCCACTCTTGGACCAAAAACCTGCTAAATTAAAGCCCTGACAACGCCCCAATTAGTATTTACTTGTCTTGGAACTAGGACAAGAGCTTACGATCAGATTGGATAAACTTAGAATGTTAGATCATTGAACAGACCAGGTGCACTGTGACAACTTCTGGGTTAAATAAGGAAATACAGAATCAACATCCTTGCAGTGCGAGAAACTAGATGGCACGGTGAAGACAAATCTGACATGCAAACGCCCACCGTGTTGAAAACCAGAGAACTGCAAGGAAACTATGAGTTAGGAGTGGCTCTCATTGTTGACAACAAATTTAAATAAATTATCACCGACTTCAAGTCCATTAACAAAAGGTTCTGTGCGATTTGTATCAAGGTCTAATTCTTTAATATCTGACTGATCAACTGTCACGTGCTTACAGAAGACAAAGAAGAGGCAATTAAGGACGAATTTTATAGCATCCTGGAACACACTGCCGATACATTACCGTCAAATGACATTGAAATTGCTCTAGGTGACTTCATTGCAAAAATTGGCCGAGAAACGACGTATAAAGGAAGAACCGCAGGACGCAGCCTCTATCCAGAGATCAGCAATAAAAAACTACGGCTGATAGGGTTCGCTACTAGTAGAGGCTTTTCAGTAAGCTCCCAATGCTTCTCGCATCGAGATACGTGGGCATCCCAAGATAGTCACGCATTCAACCATATCAACCATGTTCTCATACAAAGACGAGTGGCCACCAGCATTATCGACACAAGCTCGTTCCCGGGCACTGTCTTTGATTCGGGCCACTACCTTATAAGGGTCAAGTTCCAATGCCACATCTCCAAGAGCGGTAAACAAAGAGCATCAGTTACTCCAAGGCACCAGATACGCAATCTAAAAAAAAAAGCTTAGTACGGTTAACATTAATGTCAACGCTGGAAAATCGCATCAACATATATACGCAGGCGGGAAAAAATAATGATGGTATCAAAACCTTGTGGAAAACAGTAAGAAATGCGGTAGTAGAAGCAGCCAAAGATGTCTTGAGGCACCCGCCAAAGAAAACTAGGAACAATTGGTACAACGAAGAATGCAAGGAAACGATTAAAAAGAATCAAGCGCACAAAGATTGCATCCAGCGACCACCTTGGGTCAAAGAAAAATAAAATAAAACCCTTCGACATCAAGCTTAAAATAGTGCCAAAGGAAGAAATGACTGACCGTTAACACCAAGATCCAACTGATCAACAAAAACATGACCCTACATGGTTAGATTTGCGTATACCTCTATTATACAACTAAGAGAGTGCTTCCATCTACAAACAAGACTTTGCAAAAGAACACATGTTGCGACCATAGACAACCCAGTTGAAATTAAAAACAGATGGCCGCAATATGTTCAGAAGCTATTCACAGCGTCTCCAACAACGACTGAAGCTGTGAACATTACAGAAGCAGAACAACAAGTTTCGGTCTCAGCACCGACCAGAGACGATATTGTGCACGACCTCAGCAAAGATAAGGATCCTGGAATAAATGGAATATCAGCAGAACTACTCCAGAAATGGGACCTCCACCTGAATAGCCTTCTGCATCGACTAATATACAGAATATGGCCAGAGGAGCAGTTACCAGAGGACTGGTGAAAAAGCGTAGTATGTCTTGTGCACAAAAGGGGAGATAAATTAAGGTGTGAAAATTATAGAGGCATCGCTTTACTATATACTTCTTATATAGTGCTCTTCAAAATCATAGGAAGAAAATGAAAGCCGTACTATGAAAGTATTATAGAAGAGTATCTGGGAGGCTTTAGAAGTAGACGTTTCAAAACTGACCAAATATTTTCAGTAAAGCAGGTGCTCGAAAAGCGTTGCAAATACAGGGTGCGTACGGTATTTGAGGACATGCATAAATGTGACTATAACTTCGCGACTTTTTTTTCCTTTTCAGATAAGAAATGGTGGACTACAGCATAACTCAAGAAGTGAAGAGACACTCTATCATCGTCGCTATATGTGCGAACTATACAGATTTAGAGATCTTTAATTTTCTTAATTGCGCCCCTTTATTCATGCATAAGGTTCGCCATGAATTGGAAGCATCAGGAGGTGATATAGAATCAGTTGCAAAACGCAAAAAGCAAGAACAACGTTCTCACACTGTCCAATCTGCAGAATTTGTATAGCAAGTGCAAGCGATCACAGACGAGGATCCTTCAAAACCAATGAGGGTCCTTGCGAGTGAGCTTCATGTTTCTAAGCGCCTTATTCGTAGAGTTGTCCACGAAGACCTTCAGTATAAGTCTTACGTGATGCGCAGGGGACAGTTCATGTCGGAACGAACACGGGAACAGAGTTCTCCGATCAAAACGTCTTTTAAACAAAATCAAACACCCTGGGGCGCCCAAAATGTTACAGATCTGTTCAAATCTTACGGAGGTTCCTGTTGTTATGCACACAAAATTTCCAGCCACTGTTATGGTTTTAGGTGTTGTCAGCAACGAAGGACATGTTATGCCACCATACTTTTCACCCAAGGGCTTCGAGTGAACTCTGCTGCATACATTGAGGTTTTGGAGACGGTAGTGAAACCCTGGATAGACAATGTAAGCGGAGGCAGACCATACTTTTTTCAAGACGACCCTGCTCCTTCACATAAAGCAATGGCGACGCAAGATTGGATGGGCGAAAATTTTCATGACCACATAACACCGAACCTATGGCCACCTAGCTCCCCAGACCTTAATCCTTTGGATTATTTCGTATGGGGCGTAGTTGGGCGTGAGACCAATAAGTGTTCTCATAATAACACTTCTTAGCTGAAGACTGCTCTTATTGCCGTTACGGTCAATATGAACAAGGAGCGTTTCTGGACCCGGATCAAAGAGTTATTGCTGCTGGTGGTGATTTTATTGAATAAATTTATAGCCATATATTAATTTAACATTGTACAGAAAAATCCTGAAATTTCATCAAATTTTGCTAAAAATAGAAGCTAATTAATTTTACTCTCAAGTTGTCCTCAAATACCGTACGCACCCTGTATAACAACGATGTGCATCAACTCTTTGTTGATTTCAAGCAAGTATATGACACTGTCGACATTGATGCGCTGTTAAAAAAATTATGCTTGACTTCGATATCTCAACAAAACTGGTCTGCACGGTCAATATAAACGGTGAACTAACGGAGAGCTTCCTAATGGAATCAGGCTTAAAATGAGAGGATGGACTTGCCCCAACGCTCTTTAATATTGCGCTGGAGCACGTTATCAGGAAAACATCATTATACAAGTTTACACAATTGGTAGCATATGCTGATTACATCAATATTGTGTCACCTTCAATCTTAGATGACAAAGGAGTATTTCCGAGTCTAGAATCTGAAGCAAACCAAACTGTTCTACGAGTTAATGAAACAAAAACTGAACACATGGCTCAAATGAGGAAGAAAACTCCAGTTTGACAAAACCTGACCATAGGAGACTACAACCTTAAAAGTATGAATGATTTTGACCATCTTTGAGCTGACCTGAATAGCAGCAAGGGAAACTCAATATCCAGTAGTGCATCCCCGTAGACGATCACTATCAATATTTCAGCTGAATCGGACTCCTAATTTTGTTTTGATTGCGAGTGGCAGTTGACGTATCCACGCATTTTAGAAACATGGAGAAAGAGCAATATCGGCCAGTGATTCAATTTTTGTTTTTGGAAGAGAAACCGCACAACAAAATCAAAGAGCATTTGGGTGCTGTGTATGGTAGCTCTATTTCTATGATGGTGGCCGTAAAAAGTTGGTCTAACGAGTTTCAACATGGTCGCATGTTGGTTTTCGATGAGCCACGCTCAGGTGCTCCAAAACTAGCTACCATGGAGGACAACGTGACAACAATCTACAAGCTCGTATAGGTTGACCGCCGATTGCAGGTGCCCGAGATAGCTGAGACAGTAGGCATCTCAATAGACCGCAAGGTTCATATCTTGCATGAAGTTTGGGCATAAGAAAGCTGTCAGCGCGATGGGTACCACGTTTGATCACAAAAAACAGCTAACGCAGCCGTGAGACTACTTCAAAGCAGTGTTTCACCCTGTTCAAGCACAATTTGAAGGAGTTTTTCGTCGTTTTGTGACCGTCGATGAAACATCACTCCACTGGTACACACCGGAGACAATGAGCTGTGGAAAAAACAATGCTTTACTAAATCGTGACCTGTCTGTCCATCTTCCATCCTATCCCTCCGTCTGTCCGTCAGTCCATCCGTACATCACAGCAAGTTTTTTCGCAAACCAAATAAGTTGATTATTGCATTTTTCTACGTATGTCAAAAGTGATGCTGCTCAAAAGGTGCTTAAAGGGAGGGAGTCTTCCTATACAGATTGGGAGGGGCTCTTAAAAAAAATTGTTTACTGAAATTAGCCAATATCGGTGTTGAACAAAAGATTTTGAAGAGAACTTATCAAAACAGGTTCTAAACAAGAAGCATTTGCAAGGTGAGGGGAAATGTACGAACAATTTTGATCTCCTCCCTCACGATTGGACTTCATTAAACAGAAAAATCTGAAAAAAAAAATCATGAAAATAGGTCTTTATTAGTACAAGGCCAACAAATACCCCAGAAGTTCGAATTCGATCAACTTTGTTAAAAATAGTACATTTTATGAATTATACGATTTCATCTATAAAAAAATTTACCAAGTATTTATACCTTGATTATTTAATGTAAAATGCATGTTTTCTGAACGTTTTATAGACGATTGAAATTTATAAATTGCAAAAACAATTACACGTGAGACTGTGTAAATACCCTTTCGCAAAGGACCCAAACACTAAAGACGTGTAAGGGTTTTGATGAAAATTTTAGAAATATTTTAAAACACTAATATGTTATCATGGTGGCAATTTAAAATACACTATAACCATATACTCGTATTATTTTTCCGATCTCAATTAATGGAATATATGTGTGAGACAAGTTTTGATATTCAGAAGACCTTGTTTGATTTACTACTTATTTTACAATACCCTTCTGGTGGGAGGACTCTCCTGCTAGTTTTCACTGTCCTTAAATAATATTTGGCTTTCAAAGTGGAGACCATTAAAATGGTACTTGCTTCTAAAAATAAGGGTGTCTACGAGAAATTTGCCTTTCCGGCTACTGATGCCAACGAGATTTTTATAAAAGGTTTTATAACGGAATTCCAGAAAGGACCAAGGTGTCACATTTGAAGTCGCTATTTGGTGAGGCAGATAGGACCTTCTACATGAATGGCTCTAGACAGGAGCAAAATAGTTCTTTAATCAAAACATCCAGAAATCGATACCACTAGGCATGCTGACTTCTGTGTTTCAGGAAGAAGTATTTGCTATACTAAACGTGGTCTCATGGATCAAAGGCAATAGATGGAAAGTGCGGCAAACTAGTATTTTCAGTGATAGCCAGGTGACACTGCATACCACCTTGGGATCAGAAAGTAACATTCAAAATTATCCATGAATGCTTGAATTAAATGAATTCTGTTGGAAAACACAATTTGCTCAGGCTCCTCTGAGTTCCACGTAGTTCTAGTATGAAGGCAATGAGAAATATGAAGCTTTGGTGAAGGAAAGCTCTGGTAAACTGCTGCTTTAAGACTCAGTTGGCAGAGTCTTGGTGAGGATGTGACGGCTTAGTAAGTCCCTATTAAAATAACTAAATCAGAAGTATCCTCGGTTTTCTACTTAAATTAATTAGAAGAGAGCGTAGAAAGGGCTCTGATTGGACTGATTACAGAGCAGAATGCTCTTCCTGCTCTTCTACGAAGAAAAGGTATTGCGGAGGACCCTTTTCGGCAACGGTGCTTAGAAGAAGATGGGACAGCCAAACACCATATACAAGTATGTGAGTGCCCGGCTTCTGCCTATACCAGGCTGCATATATTTGACGTCCCAGCAATAAGCTGGAATGTGCTCACGGATGGAAATCTATCGAATGACTTGCTTTTGTTTTTGCTTTGGCACTACAGGCTCTTTCGAGTCTTTGCCTCGAGCTAGTTAGAGCATGTCATTATCTTGATCAAGTGGATTGGCACTCGAGAAGCTAATACGGCAGTACTACGCTTTAGCTGCATGCCTGTTCACCCAGCTGCAAAAAGCTCTAGTTTTAACCCAGTACATATTATAACTAAGCAGGCTTATATGAAGACATCGGTTACGACAATTTTGGAAAGGACCCAGCAATGCTCCAACTTCTTGAACCCATCAGAAAAAAATACGTTTTCGTGAGATCTGCTAAGTAGCCCTCTGTAGCTGCGATGAACTCCTCATTCAACTCAAATTCTGCCCGACGAGTGACTTTTTCAAGTTTAGAAACAAAAAAGTTTGTAGCCCAGTTTGGTCATGGCGACGGCAAAGGTGTAAGCCGGTGCATTGTCATGGTGAAAGAGCACATTTGTCTTCGCCAAGTGGGGCCTTTTTTCTGCGATTCGACATCAAATTAGTCAAATGATTCGGCATAGTAAAGCCCTGTCACTGTTTTGCCCTTCTCCGGGTATTCAATGCAGATTACACCTTTTGAATCTCAGAATTGTAGCCAATAGGACAGTCTTCGTCTTCTTCGGAGGTTTTGTCAAATATTTTTACTGAAACTGAAGCTTAAAA
Organism: Odontomyia ornata; assembly: GCA_963969285.1. Lineage (NCBI taxonomy): Eukaryota > Metazoa > Arthropoda > Insecta > Diptera > Stratiomyidae > Odontomyia > Odontomyia ornata. The sequence continues at coordinate 456,341,955 of OZ017739.1, forward strand.
ATATTAAGTTTTAAATTTTCGACTTTTTTTTATTTTTGTTACAATCCATAACCCCAAGTTTCATAAAAATCCATTGAAAATTGTGACCGGTAAAGGGCCACGAAAATTTGAAAAAATCGCATATTTGAACCGCTACTGTTATGATCTCCTGAAGATCTTCGTGTGCATCCTGCTATTGAAATCTCAGAGCAAATTTTAGGGCCTCTCCTTTTATGAACAAATGCATCAAATATTAATTGGGTAAATTTTAATTCCCAACAATAAGCAAATACCGAGACTATATTCAAACATGGCAACTTTTGAATTTTATCATAGTACCTGGAAGATCCTTTTAAAATACTAACATGAAATGGAAGACTAATTTTATTTACTGCAAAATCTACGGAGCACAAATGGTAAACCAAATTGCTTATGGCGTTAGCAGACAATTTTTTTTTTTTTGAGAATAAGAAATTCTAAATTTCGAACAACTGAATCAAACTGTGGGAATAGTTTGTAATTCTCCAATGCAATGAATAAAAAATAAAAGCCATTAAACCTTTCAACTAAATCAGTTTTAAGAAATTTAATGCGATTCCAACTGATCATTAATGATTCAGCGAACACTGTTTAAGCTTTACTTGTAAGTTGGCAATGAAAACCTAGATGAGATTTACTTTTTTATATCGATTTAAAGTTGATCGCATCAATTAAATAAAAATTGTAGTCATTATCGTTTCAATGAAGTGTACAAAGTGAGAGCTTTTACTGCTCAATTTACAGCAAAACTCTTCTTGGTGCCAGGGCCTACAAGTCATTTTAACAGATTATATAAATCAGTAATGAATTTGCTTTGAAAACTTTCTTCCTTATCTCTTATGCTCATAAGGAAGTGAGAATGGCCACTGAAGTTGTGAATCATCAAATAGTTCAATAAGTGTTTACTGTAACGTTTTTTATACGAAATATTTTTTGAACATTTTCAGCTTGGACATATAATCAAAGCATACTATTAATCTTTATGCGTACTATGGTATCTTTGCTAAGCGGGAAATCACAGAATATTTGCTGAAAGAAGATCAGGATGCTCCCATTTTGCAACTACTCAATTTTGCTTCAGAAAATCAAAGTCACTCACCACAGGTTTAGTGATTCACGAGATAAAAATGAAGAAAGTGAAACTGCTTCACAAGTGTGTGAATCAGTGCTAATTATATATTTATACACGGTGATTGTGTGCTCGTACTTACTGATCGCTTGGAGAAGAAAAACGGTCTATGTTATGTGAACTTGCTTCCGTAAGAGTAAAATCCGCTATCAGAAAACATCCATCCTTGAGGCTTGATCAGGAGTAATTCCAATTCTTTGATCCAATTTCCATTCTTGGTTTGAACCATAACTTAATACCAGTAGCCGCATTTCATAACCATAATATATGGAAGTGGTCAATCGAGTGAGTTGAGTTCAATGTACACGGAACGCGTTTTAAAATAACAAATGAATGGAGTGTCTCAAATCAAGTCTTCAGATCATTAAAAGAGAATCTTGAAGCGTGGATTACGTTATGCATATTCATATTTAATTGCTGGAAAGAGGTAAAAGTCGTTCAAGATCGACTTAGAAATGGACATTGCCCAAGAGCAGATTTTCGGCTTTGTCTAAATCGAATTAACTCTTACCTAAGAAGGCATTTAAAAGTCTAACTATGTTACGCATGCGGTTTTGACATATATTTGTTGATTTAAGAAAAAATTACTACTGTTGATTTAAGACGAATCTTATTAGTACTCATGTGGAAATACATACATATGTGCATTTTCAATGTTTGGTAGTTTTTGCACAGAATTGGCAATATCTTCGAATGAAATGCTACAATGTTTAGTTGAACGTTCATTAACTCGTCAAGTAGAGAGTCAGTACGTAACTGCTTTTTCACGAGAACTAGGTAGTGTAGGGAAAACTTGCTTTTGACCTATTGCTTCATTTGAAGATTTGTAAATGATGTATTAAAAATCGTTTTTCTGTAATTCAGTTCATTGCTCGATTTTAAAGTAGTTTATAGCATTCAACGACATGCCTTGAAGAATTTGTAGAATATACTAGGCAACTGTTAAGTTGCAATGGGCTGGCCGAGTGAATCGTATGGACGATTAACGGGTACCGAAAAAGGTATTCGTTGGAAGAATTGCAGGGTGGACACCAATAGGGGGAACCGAGGAAACGTTGGCCAGTTCATCGCTGCTTAAATTTTGAAATTGTAGGACACGGTCAATGGCTGGAGATAGTTGGAGGAGCTTTTTGCAGGAAGCAAAGGCCCGAGATGGACTGTAGTGCTACAATGAAGAAGGAGTGACAAATGAGTTTTTATTGAGTGAAAGTTTAATTATGGCCAGAAGAAATATTTCTGTTTGCTGTCTCGTAGGACTTGTTTAGAATAGAACCATTAATACATTTTCTGCCTTGTTCCCTATCCATTTGCCCATTTGTTGAATCAGTTTCACCGTATCCTAGCAGAGCCTCCCCATCTATTGGAGAACCAACCATCCAAACAGCTTGAGCACCGTCCGTATTATATTTGGAGAGTTGATACACCTAGTTCTATTGGTCACAGCCTAGTCTTTCCGGGAAAAGTTGTTTGTCAGTCAAATGGTGAGAAGCAAAGAAGATACTTTGTCTTGGGTCCTTCACCCATAAGCGACAAAGTGGACGAAGCAGAAGCCGATTAACAATTAGTTGTGGCCACTCTCGGCTACCCAGAATCGTGGAATCCTTGGCCGTGCTCCTGTTGACGATTGATATGGACCAGGAGTTGCTGCTGTGCCCGCCACCCTTTATATATGCTTGGCTGAATTTGAGACTGTGTTGGATGTTTTTGAGGTTGTGATAATATTTACGATGGATGTGATATATTCCCTGCTAACCGAGTCACTATTTTGAGGGTTGAAGGTTATTTTATGGATCACATCCATTTTGAAATACATCTTACAATCATTCTCATATATTTTAACGTTTATTTTTTATCAATAATTTTTTCAAGTAAATCATCAGCATAAAATTTTAAATGAATTAAATTATTCAACTAGAAACATTCGAAACACCCTTAATAACAGTTGAAACAATACTTAAAACAATCTTATCATGAGTGAAATCAATATTGAATCCTTCATCCAAATTATGAATTTATACTAAATTTCACTGTCATGGCATCTCCATATTCAACATGTAGCGGTTACCAGTGTATAAAATGAGAGTTTATTTGCTTACTTCTTATTAAAATAATTCACTGATTCGTTCAATTAAAAGCAAAACTTTTATTTTACTAAAAAATTCATTATCGCACATATTAAAACGAAAATACTGGTTTACTTCAAGTCTGCCGTCCAAGTGCCCTTCAATGGATAAAGTATTTGAATTTCAGAGTGGTGAGTCGGAAATCCTTCAGAAGTGAGAAGTCAACCAGTGTTACTGGTATTAATGGTTTAGTCATTCGGCTGCCAGCTGCGCCATGCTCTATGGGTGCGTAAAGTGCAAAGAAATTCATGGTCCCGGTGAGTATTAATTAGCTTCGATGGAACCTAAAGAAAAAGTACACTGCGTAAACTACGGTTCAGTTGGTTATCCAGCATCATATTGAGGATACTTTCAATATCAAGATACAAAAATTAAATTTATTCTAAATCAAACGCAAGTCAAATGCAGTGTGATACTTACCAACTTTGTCAAGCCCGGGATATCATTTGCTCTCGCCGCTAGATGACCAGCTGGCAATCCTGTAAATAATGTAAGTAGCTGTAATGAGTTGCTTCTTTAAATCGACCAGCAGCTTAATTCTTCATCAGAAAGAATCAATAACAAGATTCAAAAATTAACTTTGTTTTTCAACGTTTAGATCTTTCAAATATCTCAAAATAACTTGACATTCAGCCACATTCCCATTGATTGGCTTCATCTAATTTCAATTAATGTCAACTCCACTGTTGTTCTACATCGATTTGACTATCTCCTTGATTTTATTATTAGACAAAAGCCTGACATCGTGCTTCTCTCTTAAACTCGTCTCTATTCATGGCATTCTATGGTGTTCAAGGGTTTTAAATCCATAAGAAATGATAGAACAAACGGTGATGTAGGAGATAGTATTGACACGTTAGTAAGAAGACCCTATCATTTCCAACATATTGATAAATTCAAATTCAAAAACTTTGAAATTTTTGAAGTATCCGTTATCAAATGCTCACTGCATGGTGGAGATAATCTCTTCGTTACCCAGCCTAAGCAATGGCTCGTTACGTTCTCAAATTCAAGGAGGACCTCAATTCCTTGTTTGGAAAACTCGAGTTAATCAGCCTGCACAGCAATTATATTCTTGCTGGTGATCTTAATGGTCGGCATACATCATGGCTGAACGCCAACAATAATTCAAGAGGTGTATTCCTGAAACCCTGGATATCAGTGCATCAGAGGTGCAATATATGTGGGTAGGAGCTTTCAAAATACGCTAGGACAAATTCATATTTGGATATTTGCATTCTTGATGCAAGACTTGAATTCAGATTTAACGACCCTCAATGGAAATTGCAGGCGTTTCCTTATGATAGCCGCCATTTTGTCAGTGTAATGGCAATAAATTATAAAAGGAGTGATATCTTTTCCAACATAGTTCAAAATGTAAGTCGTCGACTTAATTTGAGATAAACAGACTAGGAAAAGTTTCACAATAAGTTGAATCAGGAATACCAGAAGCAATATTCATTTTTCGATGACTGAAATCCCAATGATTTATAATGACACTTGTCTAACTTGTGATGAAATAAAACTCTATTAACAAAAGTTATAGAAACTGACATTGGAAAGCATAGCGAAGATAGTTCCCAAAATTGACAATATAAAATAATATGAAACATCAACCATTATAAGGTTGAAAAGATTAGAAAGCCATCGTAAATATTTATCGGCGATTTTTCGACTACAACCATACCTCATTAGCCGTGTTGTAATTAGACCTTAAAAATTTCCAGAACTGAATCCGTTTATACTACAGAAGTGAAGTCAGCATCCAATGAGCAGGCAAAATGAGGGGTATTAGCCCTTAGAATCCGAAGGATATTTCAAAAAAGTGAATAGTATAATCATATTTCGTCAGAAGTCTTCAGTGAATGTGTCAAATCTTAATGTCACTAAAGTCACACAAAGATAGTTCTTCTAGATACGGTTGGTATAGAAATTAATAATACCACTCCAGATATACAGCGGCCCCGGAAAAGAACCACACAAGCTTAAAATTTCCCTTCTTTATCAAATTATTCTTTCATCAATGACACGATAGGAAAGCTAGACATTATTCATTGTATAAGACATCTACGCAATCATTTAACACAAAAAAAGTAGAAAATGTATCGCAAAATGAAAAGGAATAGGAAGGATAAAACAAAAAAACTAATAAAATAGACGCCCCAAAAAAACCCGCACAACGGTGAAACTTGGAACAGAGCGTGCATTTTTATGCAATTTAAAGGCATTGGAGTGACCTGTTTATCTGATATTGGCTTCAGTGATAAAGACGTGATAAATCCGGGCGCATCACTTCTAATATTTTCTTAAAACTGCGCATTTTTGGTAACTTCGAAAAACTTTGTGCTTGCGCTAATGCAAAATGGGCAAATACACGTCCCCACAGAAGATCCAGATGGTGGTTTTTAATCATGAGGAAGGTATAACTGTGGCAGAAATATGTTCGATCCTCACATGAAATGTAGCATTTACGGTATTCTCCGGAGGTATAAAAAGTAATGCGGAATAAACTTGAAGCATACTCTTGGCCATCTAAAAGTTCTAACGACGCTTGAAGAACACGCTATCATCCCGAAAATCAAGAAAAACCCTAAATTGAGTTCTACCAAAATTGTAAGTGAAGTTTAAAAATAAGTGGGATGAGAAACAGTGCGCCGAGTTTTGAGGAATGATCAATATAATGAACGTATTGCACGCAAAAAGCCATTCATCGGCGAATTGAATCGAAAAAATAACGTTTTAATTTCGCTAAGAAATATATTTTGAAGGATGCTGATTATTTCGATGACTTATTTTTCGCCGATGAAAGCAAATTTAATGTCTTTGGCTTGAATGGACGTTTTAAGGCTTGCTGCAAGCCCAATGACGAATTCAGTCCGAAAAACCTCAGGTCTACAGTGAAGCGGGGCGGCCGTTTAATGATTTGGGGATGCATATCTAATCGTGGTGTTGGCAAATAAGTATTTATTGATGGTATCATGGAATCGTTTAAATATTATGAAGACAATGACCCCAAATATAAGGCTCGTATTGTTCAAAAATGGTAGCTGTATAGTTGCCCAAAATTGGTTCATCACTTCCCCAGTCACCAAGTTGTAATCCTATTGAAAACCTCCGGGATGGATTGGACCGGTGAATTCAAAGCACGCTGATTTCTTTAAAGGCTCTGTGAAGAATGGGTGAAAATCAATGTAGAATACTTGCAAAAAATCATCTCCAGGACATGCAACAAAATACTAGTTTTATAGAATTTTCGTTTATTTTTACAATTAAGCCTATGTGCGGTTCTTTTTGAGAGGTAGAGTTTTTTGTTCCTTTTACGAAATTTCCGATTTTTTGGTATCTATCAAGTGGAAACTTTTGTATTCGTGTGATATGTAAGGCAATCATGCTCTGCTCATTATATATATATATATATATATATATATATATATATATATGTATATATATATATATATATATATATATATATATATATATATATATTTCTCTCAATTTTTTCATTTTTGATGACTTATAATATGAGAAAAAAGGAACATTTCTTAATTGTGTGGATCCTTTTGGGAGTCACTATCGATGAAAATCGGATTGTATGCGATGGTTCACAAAAACTTGCTCTGATAAAATTGATTTTGAATTGATTCATCTTCCGAACCCTAGGTGCGGGAGCCAAATGCTTTCAGAAGTGGTTGAAGTGAAAGTTTCGGATTTCAAATTAAGCCTGAATAGTGAATCCCTACTTCATTTCAATAAAATGTTGACCATTCATTTTTTCAGCCATGAAGATTTGTGTTTCACATTTGGCAGGCCGAATAACAAAAAAATCATGTGGTATTGACGGTATTCCCGATGCAGTAGTACGAAATTTGTTGAAGTTGCTATTAGAAATTATTACATATTGTTGAAGAATATGTTGAACAATTCTTCTTTCTTTTCTTCGTAGCACTATCTTTCCTCTTTGGCCTTCACTTCCTGCAAAAAGTACTTTCAACTCTCCCCGACCATTGACCGTATTCTCTAATTTCAAAACCTGAGCAGCGATGAACTGTCTTCGTCAATCGAGTTAGACCAGCGATTTCCCGGTTTTTCCACCGGTCTCTCCTCTTCAATTTTCACAACGAATACCTTTTTGGGTATCTATTGTTCGTCAATACAATTTAAGTGGCAAGGTTATTGCAGTTTCCGTAGTTCCACAATCGTTGAGACTACCAGCTCGTCAACAATTTCATGCATGGTTGTATGGAATTTGCCATTGGTCCCCATGTAGCTTCACTTTGATTAGTTGCCTCAGGACCCGTCTTTCGAAGCCGTTCAATATATTCGCGGATGCTTCGGTTAAAGTCTATGTTTCACACACTAGCATAGCACTGTTCTTATCACAGATTCGTATATTTGAAACTTTGTTTTCCTATATATGCAACTGGTCTTCAAGATAATCAAAACTGAATAAAATATTTTATTTACGAGCTGTATTCTTTGGAATGATTCATTCCTTTCATTATCAGTTCTTGTTATATTGGTACGCAGATAAACAAATTTGCTCGCATTTCTGATACTGTATCCTCCAAGTGCGATATTTTGTGTATTTGAGGTAGTTTTTCTTGACTTCATCATGAGTTTTATAATATACTCGTTCATTTTTAGCCCTACTAGTTTTGTTTTGCTGTCGAGTTTCAGGAAAATATCTTTGGCAGTTGAAAATGACCGCGACAAAATGTTGATGCCATTTGCAAAGGCTATCCATTGGCTTGACTTGTATAATAGTCTACCTCTTGTATCCACAGGTAACTTTCTTATGAAACATTCAAGAGTTTAATTGAATAGCTTTGGGCCAGTCCATTTTCCTGCTTTAGTTCGATATTTGTGTCAAAGGTATCGGCGAGCTAGTTATTGTTGCGGGCTTGGGAGGTTGTCGATGCTATTTTCAATGCGTAACAATCAGTACTGTCGTATGCTTGCTTGAATTCAACGAAGATTTGGTGAACGTCTATGTTGAACTTTCAGCATTTCTCAAGTACCTACTCAACTGTGAACAATTGGTCTATTGTCAACCTACCTGCCCTTACGGCAGTTTGATACTCCCCAATAATACTGTTGCGCATCATCTGATTTTATTTTCTATTGACTTTGAAAATATTTTGTACACTATATGAATAGAGATATGCCTCTGTAGTTTTCGTACTGTAGCTTGTCATCTTTTTTGTGGATAGGGAATATAATTGATTAGCTGCCCTCGTTTGGCATATGTTGTTATTACTAAGCATGCTGGGGACTTTATTGATAGCTTTCTGAACCCCACTACTACCATGTTTAATGGCCTCCACTAGGATTTAATCGATATTCGACACTATATTATACTTTTGTGGGCTTTGGTAGTGGAACAAGCATCATCCAGAGTTGGAGGGTCCAATAGAAGCTCTCCGGGAATATTAATAGGCTCCGATATTCTCGAGCGTTGCGGGGATTAAGGAACATTTCCAATCTTGACGAGGGACAGGGATTTTCGTGCCTTGAAAACGATCGCCTAATCATGTCCTGCCTAGTATCAGCAAGGTGTTTAAAGTAATACTGAATCAGGCATTAAACGTCCTTGTCTAGAAATGTGAGTTGATGCCATGTTGCCAGTTTGATTTCCGTGCCAGGCATTTAACCATACATGTGATAACGAAAGTAACCTCGGACAGCTGTTGGAAACTAAATGACGGGGAATGTGTTCGAGTACATCTTATTGACATGGAACCGTATCGATGTCAATACATCTTATTGACATCGATACGGTTTGGTTGGACGGACTAAGGTTTAAGCGCCTCCGGGGCAGCTTCCCCAGACATCTTGTTGTCAATAAACGCGATTTTAAGATCTTGAAAGTTTTACAGGGAAGAACAGGTGCTGTGCCTCTGCTCTTTTTTATATTCATTCATAATCACATTCGCGATCATCAAAGGCGTTTTCTTATGTCCTGGTTATTCAAATGGCAGACCAGAAGACATTACTTATTCAAAGGTACCTTCAAAGAGTGTTTAACGATATGCAGGGCTTTGGTCGGCCTTATAAATTATCAGATCATCAGCAAACGCCACTTATGATTGTGATTAAAGCCGTACAATAGTTTGAACATAAATATGGAGAAAGCAGAAGCACAGTAACTATTCCTTGCTGTGGACCATTTCTGATGTAGAAATCATACATTATCGTCAGATTTTAATCACTTGCAAGAAATAATTTCCCGCAAAATATATTGCAAATCATAGTGACAACGTGTTTGGGAAACTTGCTCTGATGGAGTCTAATTATCAGCCCATCTAACCAAACCATATCAAAGGCTTTCTCCATATCATGGAGACATGCTCCAACATATTTTCTATTGATTAGTTTCCAACAGATGTTTGAGTTTACCTTCATTATTGCATGTATGGTCGAATGCCTAACATTGAAACCAAACTGGCAACTCGGCATCAACTCATATTTCTCGATGTGGGTGCTTGATGCCTGATTCAGCATCATTTCAAACACCTTGCTAATGTGGAGCAGCAAACTGATTGGACGATAGCTATTAGGGCCCAAGGCTTCTTTCCTTTCTTCAAGATTGGGAATAACTTAGCCATTTTCCTTCCATTCGGAAAATATTATTTTTTCAACATGTTGTTAAACAATATGCAATAATTTCCAATCGCAGTCTCAGGCAAATGCCGTAGACCTATTTTCGGAATACTGTCAATGCCGCCAAATTGACAAAATAATCAATAAGATTTCCGCTAGGTATAAGATCGGAGGTCAGTGCTTCATTGAACTGAAGAATATATTTGAAATCGGAAATCTCTCAGAATTTGGTAGATGGACCAATTCAAAAAAAGTTCCAATCAGGGTAACTTTCTGTATAACAAGCTGCTATATGTACTATCAACTGCGAGTTATTTTTTTGGTCAAAACTACTGCATTGTGTGTTTTAAGATCGCCGGGTCAGTAATATACTCGTATATTTCATGGTTTGAAGTTCCGGGCATCACGCTTATTATCGACAAACGTATGTAGCTCATATCAAAGTATATTTGATAAAATTATAATAGCTTGATATTTCCACTCAAGAAGCTAGAATTGGCTATATGAGTTTTCCATCCGGCCCTCCTGTTGCTACAATTTAAAACGATAGCCGTCACATACCTTCTATGCACGCGCTCCAGAATATTTACTCATCGAAGACTACCACCTTTCGATTTTCCGCTATCAACTTATTCTTGATAACTCCCGATTATTTAAAATGTTCCTAGTCTTTCATCAACTTCCTCAGCTGCCATGACGACTATACAGTTCATATACATACATATGTTTCATACATATAATCAGATTTAACCATCATGGAGTTTGCTCGTAGGTCTATAGTTGATCAGTCAAATTTAGATTCTCTACAATAAATATTTCCCGATTTCCCCTGATAGTTTACTATTATGTTAAAATACCGAGAACTACAAATTGACTTACTAGTCGAATGCCTTATACAACATTCCTTTTACGGAGTTTTATAAATCATTTCAAGGTTTCTACCGTCAAATAAACAACATATTCTTAACAAAATCCAAAATATAGAGGTTCAATTTGTTTGCATGCAACCAACCGATATTGATTTTGGTTTGGCGATAAACTAAAAGTATGTTAATTGACCTTCTTTTTACATGTTTTCCAAAGTTATATGTTTGTATTTACTTTTTTTAAGTTGAAAAGAAGGTTTGATGATAACATGAAAGATGCAAGTGATGATGTTAAAAATATCACCTGGACAAACTTACATATATACCTGTTGATAGCAAGTTTCAACTTCTAAACAAAGAAACTTGAGGAATGCCACTGAAAAGAAAACAGCGATAAATTATTTTAAGTTTTTTTTCTGCATCTTTCCACATGATGTTGCTCACATGCGATGTTGAGGAAAAGTATTTTTTTGCGGTTGATTAGAGACAAAAAATTAATTAGGTTGCCTTGATGTATTGCATATTGGTATTGATATTCATAAAATTTATTTTATTACTCATACGAGTATTCATACTTTCATTTCTTTATGAATAGAGTTAACAGTTTTTAATATAGCTACCACAATATGGATCTATAACTTTAAACTTCATTTTATTTCATTCGACGCTTGAAGTGAGACAAAATCAATGCACCCTCACACAGGACCATATGTAGATACATGGCGGCGCAGTAGCGATAATGCTTTTAGATCTATTGACTTATTTCAACATATGTATGAAGCATTTGTTTTTTTGAAAAGTCGTCGGGCCTTGCTTTGTTGTGTGAGCAGACGCGTTTCAACTCCTTTAAGTTCAGGTTAGGGATTAGGTGGAGTTAGTGCGATGTAGCCTTTTTGCTCTATTTCTATCTGAGGGTATCGTTGTACCCAAATGGTCTATAGCAAATGTTTCAACTAGTTTCTGTCAACACTATATTAGAAAGTAATTGATCTGAGGTTAGGGTAAGTGAGTCTCTGCTCGTTATTGGTTTTCTTAGTGGGTTCAGAATACTATTAAGGTGCTCATCAACCCTACCGAAGAGTTTTAATGCCCGGTTGAATATATATTTTTCAATCATGTCTAGTTTTATGTCCTTGTGAATGTCAATGTTCCTAATGTACCAGTGGGTCCTTAAAATTCTCCTAAGGGCCTTGTTTTGCAGAGTTTGAAATGCTTTTTTGGATTTCAAAGTCTGACAGAAGGCTATACAGCCGAAGAAAAGAGAGGGTCTTATAAGTTGTTTAAAGATGAGGAGTTTATTTTTAACATTCAGTATCCTGATCTTAAGATGGGGTACAAGGAAGATAGGATAGAATGTTGTCTCTTGTCGCGTATGGGGTCAGTCCATGTAAGGCTATTATCGAATTTTAGTCCTAGATATTTTGCTATTCTATTCCATGGTGTTGAGTTAGAATCAATTTGTAGTTTGGGAAGTTATTATCGTGGTCTTCCTGTAATGAAGATGGCTTGTGTCTTGTCAGGGTTGATTTTCATCATCCATCTTTGAACATACCCCAAATGAATTGCAATAGATTGTTGTACACTTAAAGACATGGCTTCTGCTTGCCGCGACGTGTAATATATACAGGTATTGTCAGCATATAGGGAAATTTGAACGCTTTTAGGTAGACGTGGAAGGGCCGCTATGTATAGCGTGTACAGTAATTGGGAGAGCGGTGATCCTTGAGGAATTCCAGCTTGAATCGGTCGCATGTTGGATAGTTTGACGCGAAAAGACCTGCCCTGTAGAAAAGAGTTGATGGTTCTTATCAAAGATCGTAGAATGGAGAATTCATGCATTTTAGCTCAGCATGCCAGACTTTGTCAAAGATTTTTGCAATGGCGAACATAACAAGGTTGTTTGTATTCGGTCAACTGAGTTAGAAATGAATTTTCTGTGGATTTACAGAGAGAAGACAGAAGACTTTTGGTCGAATATTTTGCGGGAAAGTAAGATCTTTTTCTGGTTTCGGAGGACGACGAAAATTTTCATTTTCCACGACTTAAAGAAGGCAGAAGATGTCGTTGGTGATGTCCGCCAGTGCTTAAAAGATATTGTCTCGTAGCCATTTTAGCTTGGTATTCTTCAAAGAATCAAAGCTTGAGGCTATCCATTTATTTGACCTGCTTATCATTTATTTGACCTGCTTATCATGTCTTCTAGTTCAGGTAAGTCTAAGGGACGGATTTTGTTAGCATCTGTTGTCTGGAAAGCTAGTAGTATTTGCACAGAAGATTAACTTCATCTTCAGACTCAGGACTCTTCTCAGGAGAATCGTTCTGACGGGATTGCATTTCAAGAGTTTCTGCAAAGGTTTCAGCTTTTTCTACGCTGCCATATTTAAGGCCATTTAGTCCATAAACGGGAGGGATATTTAGCTTGTTTTTCAACCTTAAAATATTTTGAGAGGCACCAGTAATTTCAAGGCTCTGCAAAAAATTTTCCCGTCTGGTGTGACAAAATTCGTAAATCTGATCATGTATTTTGTTGGTCAACCGGTTGGCTTTGGTTTTTAACCTTGCTCGTTTCCGTAATTGAATACTCCTCAATATTAGGAGCCTAATATCCTGAAGAATTCATAGAGGTTGTGGTCCCTTATCGAAGTATGGGCTGTATTATTTTCCTTGCTAAGTAGGATTTTGCTGGTAAGTTTTTCAATGATTTCGTCAACATAACTTGCTGAATTTAACAGCTGAGTGAGACCAGGATATCCCTAAAAGCTTGCCAATTGTAATCTCTTTTACTTTAAGAGGCTCCTGTCTGAAGATGCACCGGTTTGTGATAAGAAGAGAGCTCATCGATTACCATTGTTCGGATATCGTGGTGAAAGTCTCGTGAGATTCCAAAATCTAGGATGCTATCTTGGTCCTTTGCTTGTTTTCTGAAGCGATGTCATACAGATTGTCATGGCGGCAGGCTTGTTTGTGTGATTTTGAGTGGTGTGTAATTCGCCTTGGTGTTTTAGAAAGATCGTAAGTTTTCTTTGTTTCTTGCCATTGGTTTTTGTGTTGTCCACTATTTTCTTGTATTTATGAGTCATTCAGCCTTGGTTTCAGTTTGTTTTCAAAGTAGTTGTAAGCTTTGCATGTAGTTTGTAGTTTGTATTTTCAAAGGAAGTTTGATATATTGTTTGTCTCTTTTTCCACGTATGTTAACGAAATCCACTGTTGGTCGTTCTTATGCATTTGAGTCAGTTAGCATTCCTATTTTTGTTTGTAGTTTTCAATAATTTTGTCAATGTCACGTTGTTTGTATCCATTATTACTAGCTATTCTTTAAATGTTGTTCAGTTCTTTGTAGTAGTTAGTAGGATTAATGGAAATGGAATGGAGTCTCTGCATAATTGATCTGTACGCTGCTAGTTTATGTTGTGAGGAGTGGTTAGATGTTCGGTGCATGGTATGATCAGTTGTGTAGTTCACGTGGTGTAGTAGTTAGAACACTTACCCCGTAAGCCAAAGGTCCCTGGTTCGAATCTCGTTGGCGACGACGAGGCTTAGTTCAAGTGATCCCTCGGATGGACTTTAAACCCGTTCAGCCAGGCTTAAAATCAGAACGTACGTAGCTGGATGAGCGGATACACGGCCAAAGCGTGATACTGACTATATCACCTTGTGGAGTGCCGATACATTCGATCAAGATAATGAGAGACTCTATCTCTATGCGAAGGCCTCCTGCCTTGAGCCACGCTCAATCTGCAAGTATTCTTTACATAGTTCATAAGCATATCCTGCCCGTACTCACTTAAGCAAAATTCGGCATAACTTCCATTATTTGTCGAGCATCTAGTTCATCAGGCTCTGAAACAGAAATTGTGGAACCAGGGAAGGGGTTTTTAATGTATTTGGGATATTTCGGGAGATCGAAGGCATTTTTGATATTAAGAGCAAATAGCAAAACTATCCGGCTGTGGGTATGGCTTCGTGTTTCCACCTTTCGAACGACCCTCACCATCTCCCCAATTATTGATGTAATTGCTGCTTTGAATCACTAACGTATTTCACTTTAAGGAATTTCTTTTTATGAGCATCTCGAGTTCTTTTACAGCTATATCTGGTATGCATAATAAGAAACTTAGAAGTCATATTCCTCTTTCTGATCAGTATGAACCTTGCTACTTTCCATCCCTCTAAAAAAATCCCTTCACTTGCCCCATTCAATAAATCAGGACAAATGTGATAGACTGACTATTACTTACGGCCTTCCTACTAACTGAATTATATGCTGCTAATTTGGGGCTCTTGTCAGAGTTTATGCTACGCGGTTTCAGTGGAACATCAGTGAAATGAAGGTTTACCGTACTGGGAACTCCGGTAGGGCATAGAAGACCTACAAACAGACGTGATAATACTGAAAGTTTAGTTCACTCTATTTTGATCTTGAGGACGACACAGTATGATCTGATTTCGGAGTGGCTCCTAGATGGTGACGTAATATTTTAAGGCCTTTACTAATCAATATCCTTTTAAAGGGTTCTCAAATAAAAGTGAGCCCCATTGAAATCAAGAACTGTGACCATCTGTCTACTTATCTGGGTTTCACATTTTTTTTCCTCAGCCTAATCATCGATTAGGTAAAACATTGGCTATGGCTTGAGCGCACACGCTATCAATGTACGACTTTGGTCCTTTGGACTTATGATATCTGGGTTTCTCACTTATTTTTTTTCCGAAACTACAAATGCTTCAGTGATTTAACTTTGTGGTAAAGACAGAAGGGATGACTTCTTGCATATGAGGTGTGACAATTAAGCAATGAGATTAATGTTATTGCCGCGCTTGTGGTAAACCTGCAACATTGAAATTCCCTTTCCCTTCCTCGCCATCCTTTACCTCTCCACTGATATATTTAGCATTGCTCTAGCTTGTTTCGGTTGCCAGCTGTGTTGTGTTGAGTAGACGTGTGTTGGTGGTGCTCGTCATGAAAATGGAGAAACGAAATCAAGAGCGAAGCGTCGCGATAAAATTTTGTGCCAGATCGGCAGAAACGTACGCTAAAATTGTAAAAGTTCATGGTTATAGTATTTTTAGTCGTACCCAGATGTTTCAATGGCATAAAGAGTTTAAGGAGGCGCGGAGCGAGGCACGGGCTGACACGAAAGTGCAGCGTGTGTGTGCCGGCATCCGTGAAGATCGGTGTTTAACAGTTCGAATGTTGGCCTCGAAACTGGGTATGAACCGTGAAATAGTCGAACAAATTTTAACTGACGATTTTGGGATGAAAAAGTTATGCGCGAAGATGTTTCCAAAGAAGCTTTCTGAGAGCAAAAGCAGCATCAAATGACTGTCACAGAAGACTCTTTGGAAAGTGAAAAAAGATTCCACACTGATTAATCTAGTTATTACAGGCAATGAGAGCTGGTTTTTGTTCCCTAGGAGCAAATCGGTGGTCAAAGGAACCATTTTGAGTCGATTACGGACACCTAGGCAGCTATGACGAAGGTACTCGCGGATATCCCAGTCGAAGCGTTCCAAAAATGTTACGAAGTATGGAAAACGCGCTGGAATCATTGTATAGCTGCCCAAAGGAACTATTTTGAAGGAGTTGGCAGCGTTGTAGAATAATTTTTAAATATACGGTTTTCTCATTACTTAATTGTCACTCCTCGTATATTGCAGTGAATAAGAGTTAGTCGAGTAGGTTGCGTATCTAAAGAGCCGATGAACATTTTTCAAGACTGGGCTTAAAATTGGCTAGTCAGACTCAAGGCATGTAAGATTGGATACCTTTGATACAAAAAAAGATCATGGAAACTGCTTGTGAATCAGAATTCGCCTAATTATGTTCATAATGGTATGATTTTTTTATTTTATATTTTATAAACTAAAATTATAAGTCAAGTTCAAATCAGGAAAATCATGCAGAAGGATAATTTACGTTGCAAGTTTCAAAAAGATTAAAAATGTTTAACAATCTTGTAGTGTTTTGAAATATCTGGTATTACATCAAAAACTAAGACGCGCAGTTTTGTGACAGTTTGGACGTGTTTGTGACTCAAACTCTTTTGACGGGATTTGTACGGAAATTTTAATAGATGTTTGTATCAAGAAAATCTTTAAGGATGTATGTAATAAATGGTATCAGGGATGGGAAAATAAAATGACAGAAGCTTCAAAGAAGAATGTTGCGAAAGATTGTGTAAATGCTTCCCAACTTCAGCATTTAAGGTACATGCTTTTCCATAAACTGTTGATTGTTTTTTTTTTACAAAATGTTTAGGATTTCTTCTGGATGGAGCATACTCCTAGCTACCCAACTTGCCCTATATTTTATTTAATTTTCATTTAATACTCTAGGAAGTTAGTGAACTAAAATTAGGCTCCTTAACTTACCTATGATTCTTCCTCGTAGCACTATAGCCCTCTCGCGCCTTCGCCTCCTGCAAATAGTGCCTCCAACTGCCTCGATCTATTGACCGCGTCATCTGATTTCGAAAACCAAACAGCGATGAACTTTCCTCGTCAACTGAGTCAGGCCAGCGTTTCCTCGGTTTCCCACTGGTCTCCGGCCTTCAGTTCTTGCAACGAACACGTTTTTGGGTATCCGTTGTTGGTACATACGATTCACGTGGCCAGTCCATTGCAGTTTTTGCCGTCTTGATTGGTTGAGACCTCCGGTTCGTCAAAAATATCATACAGCTTATGGTTGCGTCAGATTTGCCATTCATCCCCGTGTAGCTTTGCTCTAATATTCACTTCAGGATGCGTCGCTCAAATGCTTTCAATATGTTTGCAAATATTTCGGTTAGGGTCCATGTTTTACACCCATAGCATAACAAAGGTCTTATCACAGATTCGTATACCTGGAGCTTTGTTTTCTTGTGGTTGCAGCTCGTCTTCAAAATCGTCTAAGCTGAATAAAAAATTTTAATTGTTCACATTTTTAGGATTTTGTAAGATAATTTTAGTAATTTTAGAAAGCCCAACTTAAATCGTGCCTGTCATTCCGTCCGTCCTTCCGTGGGTCACAGCAATTTTTCTCGCGAGCCGTATAAGCTACAAACATAAAATTTTGCACATAGGTGCACAATGGTGCCCTCTTTAAAATTCCAATATAAAATCTTTTTGGAGGTGCTCCCCATACAGAGAAATAGCGCTCAAAAAGAAAATTTCATCTTACGTAGCAAATTAAAGGCTTTAAACTGACATTTCTTGTTTTGAGGGGCCCTTATGGAGGGGAAATACACAAAAAATATATATCCCTCGATCAATTGGACCCTTGTGATCTGCAAAATCTGAAAAAAATATGGAGGTAGGTATTCATGAGTACCACGACAACAAATACATCAGAAGTCGAAATTCGCTTAGCTTTTTACATAACAGTATGATTTTCCCAATAGAATCGTATGGATACTGAAGGGTATCAACGAAATTCAATATTTCTGTAGTTTTACAAAAGGTCCTCATACCATGTAAGTTTGATGAAACGGAACTTATAGCCATTTGAAGTTCCTCTAATTACAACAACAATAACACACAATTTTGGCACTTTATGGGCTCTCCACCGAATCAGACACTGCAGTTTCGATTTGATATTCTCAATGTTTACAGATAAAATCAATAACATAAATATTTTTGGGAACTCATTATATGAGTGATTTTTGTTTCTTTGCAAAAAATGGCGACTGTTATAAATGGAGAAACAATGTATTTTGGTGCACATTTCTTTGGCATGTATCTTAAGTTTATTCGTTGTTGGTGACTGCATATCGAAAGTTGAGTACAAAACCCTTCTGACATGAGTGTAAGACTGTCTACCAAACTTATTGATACTGTATTCACCAACTGTAATATTTTGTGTACTTGAGGTATTTTTTCTCTACTGCATCATGAGCTTTATTTTATTTTCATCGATTTGTAGTCCTGCCAGCTTTGCTTCGCTATTGAGTTTCAGGAAGAATTCTTTGGCAGTTGTTAATGCCCATGACAAAATGTTGATGTCATCTGTATAGGCTACTACTTGGCTTGACTTTTATGGTAATGTTCCTCATGTAGCGACAGGTAGCTTTCTGACGACGTATCCCAGAGCCAAATTGAATACCAATGGGGCCAGCCCATGTCCCTGCTTTAGTCCGATATTTATGTCAAAGGCATCGACGTCGGCTACTGATGTGGGCTTAAGAGGTCGTCGCCGTCATTGTCATTTTTGTAAGACGGACTAATTAGGCTGGGATGCCAAAGCAAAGCATTATTTGGTACAGTACATTACGATTAATACTGTAGTATCCTTACTTAAAGTCAACAAAAATTCTTTCCTGTAAGAAGGCTATTTTCAAAAAAATTTTACAACAGCCAACTAAAATTGTGACTTGTGTGTCCCTCTGTCCATCTATTTATTTGTCCATCTAGAAAGATGAAATTTTGCACATAGGTCAAAAGTGGTGCATGCTTCAAAGTTAAATTAAAATAAATGCATAAGATATTTAAAGGGACTCTCCTCATATAGGGCGGTAATCTTAAACAATTTTTTCACATGGGTATCAAATGAAAAGTCTTGATGAGAGCTTTTCAAAACAGTTCTTAAGCTAGTATCATATACAGGACCGGGCTGACCTCAGAAAATTTTTTATGGCAAAATATGTACAATTTTTCTTTAGAAATCTTCAAAGTAGTCCCCATTGGAGTTGATAACACGCTGATACCGGATTTTTCAACCCCTGAACGCTCCCTGGAAGTCGGCAACCTCGATGCTGTCTAGAGCCCTCGTCGTAGCACGTTGAACGTTTTCCAGAGTCCCGAACTGCGTCCCCTTAAGGTATCTCTTGATCTTGGGGAACACAAAGAAGTCCGCTGGTGCCATATCAGGACTGTAAGAACTCTGGTTCAGTTTGCAGTCGATCAAGGATTTCCGAAGCGACAGCAACACGATGCTCCTTTTGCTCATCAGTCAGGTGTTTGGGTACCAGCTTCGTGCAGATCTTCCTCATGCCCAGATCGTTCTTAATAATGTTGTGAACGGTCATCTTATCAATTCCAACCTCATCTGCGATAGCCCGAATGCTCAGACGACGATCACTGTTGAGCACATCACGCACTTTTTGCACATTTGTGTCCGTGTTACTCGTTGATGGAGGACCGACGCGCTGATTGTCATGGACGTCATCGCGGCCCTCCCGGAAATTTCTATGCCACTGAAACACTTGAGTTCTGGACAGAGCATCCTCACCGTAAGCCTCTTGTATCATTTGAAGAGTTTCCGTGGCCGTTTTTTGAGTTTGACACAAAATTTGATGCGAACACGTTGCTCGATCGTACGCTCCATTTTCACTCCGACGACGTAACTGAACACGCACTCCACTCTCGCTCGATGCTATCTCTCCAAGCGCTTGGAGGCAACTACTGCAGCCCGGTTCCCTTTACTTAGACCCCTATCACCACTACAGCACCAGATACTGGTTAGCAGACACTTTGACGGCGCGGGGCACCCTGTACACGAAGGAGTGCAGGGTTATTGAAAATATTCGAAAAATTTGTGTCCCACTCTCTCACAATTGGATTTCTGTTGGCAAAAAAATTGCCAAAAATCATGAAAGTAGATCCTTATGAGTATAAGGCCAACAAATACCTTAGAAGTCAAAACTCAATCGATTTTTATTACCCTCCAAAATTTAGGGTGCACGGCTGAGGCCTATGGTTCCGGTGACTCGTTAGAGGACGGGCGTAGGCACTAGTCTTTTTGCCTGAAGAGCTCCTAAAGAATCACCAAACGACAACGCGATTCATTGAGTTGCACGTTCCCTCACTTAATCCACAACCAAACCTACTATGCACAAAATAACGCTCCTGTTCGGTAAAATCGAGTGAAAAAATTGTCCCTGAGCACTTTCGAAAACTAGTTAATTGTAGGAATGAGGGTTGGTAAAACTGTCCCCTGAGCTGAATTTCACATTTATTGAAACAGAAAAATTAAGTGGTTGAACATTGAATGTTGTGTTTACGGTTAAAACAGAAATATAACTCAATCAATAGAATTTTATACATTATTCAGTCAATCAAACTAATAAATAATTAAATTAAATGCAACGGTAAGTTTTAAATTCAATTATAATGCAAAAACTTAATAAAACAAAACAAAAAATTGTTCAAGCTAAGCTTTCATTGAAGAAGCCATTTTTTTGTTCTCCTGCGCTTGAAGTCCGCAGTTACGTTCCCACCGGGCTTTTCCTCCGGTCTACCTTCTCATAAAAATTGTATACCAACTCCGCCAGTTTACCTTCGGATATCAAAAGCTGTGGGTTCTACGTTCCACTTTGGATATTTGTGCTCCATCGTCACTCCACGCATTTCTTAAATACTTTTTCCTAGAGAACTTGTGTCCTTTTCAATTCAATGACCATTCCAATCAATAGAGTTTCCCTTTGTTCCCGAGGGTCTTATGATCTTTGAGGCAATGGTTCTTTGCTATCCCAAATTCATTTACATTACTATCTCCTTTGTTCTACTTAAACTCATAATTCAGCATAGACGCCAACCATAGTGAAAGAGAATTACGATAGATTCCAGCAAACTGCAGTGTGGTCAAATTGTCATTAAATGACAATCAAATTGGTGTCGTTGTTGTTTGTTTATTTTGCTGAAGCAGTTTACGTGTTAACTCAAAGTATTGGATTCCGATACAGGTTAGGTGGACAGTGATCATCGTGATCTGCAATGCAACTTCACAAGTTGCCCGCCCCATTTGATGGGAAAGGCGAGGAATAAGTTCCTATTACATGTATTGAATGCTGACGCGGTAGATTATGAAGTTGTAGAGACTAAACTAGAGAACGTGGATGAAGAGGTTATCAAACTTTTTGTCACAATTCTAGTCCGCGGCAGTAATTTTAGAAGAGGAACGAGATGAGTGATAGTTACCACAGTATGTTAACTTAAAGTTGACTGATTGGTCAAGTGTTCGAATGGGAAGATCTTTTGCAACTGTTTTTTTTTCGTCGAGATGGTCTTTTTTGTGTCACCGCATCAAACTCAATGTGCGTTTTTATAATGCCGATGGCGGCCTTACACCATTGCAGATGGCAATTTTGAATTGGTGATGTCCTCCGTTCGTTGCTGTCAGTCAGTTATTTTTTAACCAAACTCGTCGTTAAGTAAATTATTCAATTTGTTTGGACGTGGTTATTTCCTCAATGGAAATTGTTGAGCTACTTGCTGTGCGAATCTAAAATTGTGATATATGGCAGCATTGATCTCAACTAGCGTAATATCATTTAAACTATTATTCTACATGAGAGCCTTATAGTACTGATTTTCTTGATTAACTATGCAACAGTCCAGCATAGTCTTGCTCGGAGAGGTTCCTCGCTTTATAATCTTTCCGATGAACGCTCGCGAAGTGTTTGGGAACGACTCCTACTAATATCAGAGGAGAGCAAAAGTTTACCCGCAATGCTTTATTAATAATAGTACATTTTACGAATTTTACATTTTCATCTATAAAAATGCAGGATGAACCTTAAATTTGCCAAAATCATTTTACAAAACCCTACTAAAATCGCGTCCTATCTGTCCGTCTGTGTGTCACACCACTTTTTCTCGCAAGCTACATAAGCTAGAAACATAAGATTTGGTGGGTAGGTGCAAAATGACGCCCTCTTTAAAGTAACACTACATAAAGAAATTTATAAGGTATTTAAAGGGGATCCCCCATATAGGCGAGTGGAGCCTGAAATTGCATGTAGGCAATATGGATATCAAATGAAAGGTCTTGATAAGAACTTTTCAAAACAGGTCTTCAATTGACAAGTTTTGCTTTGTAAAGTGCAGGGGAAGGGGAAATGTACGAAAATTTGGATCCGTCCCCCTCGCGATTGGACATCTTCGACCCGAAATATCTGAAAAAAATCACGGAGGTGAGATTGTAAGAGTACAAGGGCAACAAATACCTCAGAAGTCAAAATTCTATCAACTTTGTTAATAATAGTGCATTTTATAAATTTTACATTTTCAATTTCCCCAAAGCTACAATTTAAATTTTTCAAAAACAATCGTATGTATTCTGAAAATCTCACATTGATTGAACAATAAACAGCTAAGTTACAGCCGATTGAATGTTTAACAATTATAACAACATTAACACGTGATACTAGGGAGATACACATTTGCAACGCACCTAGACACTACAAATATGTAGGAATTTTGATAAAAATGTTAGGAATGGTTTTTAATACTGATTTATTATCATGACTAATCAAGCAACGAGGTCAAAGCACTTGATACAGAATGGCGGCGAATTTAAATACATAGATAATAACCATCATCTAGTTCTACGAACTCAACTTATGGAATCTGTACATTAGTCAAGTTTTGATACTCAGAATATATTAATACGAAACTAAAAATTATTTTTTTGGTTTACTTACAGTTAATCCTTGTTATACTTATTGCGTTCCCTATATGCTGTTGGTCGCTGGCGTTGGACAAAGAAGTTAAAATAGATTTAACTGCAGAAGCTGGAAAGTCTGCAGAGGCCACAATCACCAAAAGATCGGGAGGCAGCTTCGACTTTGTTGCACAAATCAAAAAGGTAATCATTAAAAATTAATTGAATTGTATATTGAATGATTCTAAAATTATTTAAAACAGGGAATCCTGTCAGGAGCCGGCCGAGCATCTGCGGCACTAGCATCAGGAAGTTCAGGAAGCAGCAGCAGTTATAATAAGCCTGTAGAAACCGTTCACGTGAGTGGTCATAAGCCTTAAACACTTTTGAAAAAATTTTAGCTTACAAAACTTTAAAATGAAAATTGCAAATAGGACAGCTCTATAAACTCTTTTCAAGTCTACAATTTACTATAATAAATCACTCAAGATGCATTAAGTCTTGATAAATTAACATCACTAATGGTACAAGTTGTAGATTTGTTAATTTGAAAATAAGTGTCTAGAAAATCTGCATCTGCGAAATGAATTTCAAAATACCTGCTGTTAAATTAATTTGCAACCAGCAGTAGCTAAAATATACTCATCAAAGGTAAATTTAAGTTAACTGACGTCAGTGTAAACCGACGGATTAATTGGAATGCCTGAAACGATCACAATTTAACGTGTGTATATCTACATGCATAACGATTGTGTATTCTCTTGAGCTTCATAGACGGAACATTAATGAGGGAATAAGTGAAAAAATAACTTCAATTCTATAAATCTTTGATAGCAATGAAAACACACAATAAGACATCAGTTCCGTATCCTATCCTAATCGATGGAATTTTTCCAAATTTAGAAAAACTTTTGATGACACTTTTACTTCTATCAATAAAGCTTACGATTTCGAACTCTAGCAGTGAATGACCCTAATGAGGGCCACGTACATTCACTAATCTCTTTCATCAAAAGAAGGTCAATTGCGCTATTGCGTTATATGATGCACTTTGGCCAACGACGGCTGCCATATTCAAAATAAAATAAAAATCTTGTAGCCACGAGATAGGTAACACAATATTTTGGAGAAGAATAATTTCAAACATTTTTACTGCTGTGCATATGCTATCCTAATTTTACATTTCTCAACCCATCAAGGCCGTACTTGCATTAAGCGAATTTCAAATCAACTCGTTCGAAAGTAGTTAGTGCAGATACTCGCATCTGCACGAAGATACCGACAGCATTCAATATTGCGCAATATGTTTAATAACTTTTTTTCTCCAATTGACGGATCGCTAGCTTGAATCTCACGCAATCTTTTCCATTTAGGCGAATGCAATCGAGGAACCGTGGTCTTTCAAGAAAAGCGTCTTGAACACGATTTTCCAAGCAGTGAAAGCCATCACTGGAGGTGTGACGGCCATCAAGGGTCAAATTATCAAAGGCAGTGGATATGCACTCAGTGCTGGAGGATCGGTAATTACATTAGATGTGCTAATTGCTCTCGATTCGCGAAAATAATATGTTTGTTTCGGTTTTCAGCTGATTGCAGCTTCTGGTGATAAAATCACAGATGTTGGCAAAGGTATCGTGAATTCGGCACAGTTTACTCCATCTCATTCATCGCCGTCGGTGTCTCATTCAATTCCCAGCAAATTCGCATCATTATCGGCAGGCAGCAGTGGAGGCAACCACGGCTCCTCAGGTCACGGTGAAAGTGAGTACCATTTTTGATGTTTGTCACCTGCATGCTAATTAGTTATGGTTATAAGTTGAATAGGTATGAAATAGATTTTGTTAGAAATGTTTAAGATGGGGACTGTTTGCGGTCCATCACCTATTTACTATATCGACATATGAAGGCATATAGTATGATGGGCGAATCTCATGCAATACGAATGAAGTAATCAAAAGAATGCTGATATTTATGCATTTAGGAAAGGTGGTATATTTGAAATGAAAGGTGTTTTGCTTATACGCAAAGTGGAATAGTACGCTGACACACATTTAGTACGGGAAATAGTTTTGATGGTAAAATTAAATTTTAATAGGTGTGGAAATAAATATAATTAACTTAATGATTGTCATTATGCATTGGAATTAATGAAATAACACATTTTGAGAATGTGCGGATCATATTAAGACAGGTCCTATGAAGAAAATGTGTTAGATAAGATGTCGTAAATTAAGTTATCTCTAAGTCATAGTCAATATGTACCTTTGAAATTGCAAATTCGTAAGATATCTCAGCTTTATTCAATTATCTTACTGAATAAAAATAACATTAAAACAGGTTAAATACGAATGAATGTTGAACAAGGATTAATGCGAGTGAGTATGTTCGTAATGCCCAATACGAGTACATGATGAATGAGGCATTCCCAATTTAGAAATGCTCAAATATTAATCATTGTATTGTTTTATTTTTTGATGAAAAGTCTATTAGGAGAGCAACTGATGTAACGCCAATTGCTTCGCTATGCTGATTGGGTAAACTACCCATTTAGTGAAGGCTCTTATTGCGGACGAGCCACGCACCTTGGGCCAGTCGATCTGGTGAATCACTAAATCAACGTGATGGCAGCCTGAAAAGTACTTCAAAAATAATTGACAAAAACCACTTGTTTTTTAGTAGCAACTAATAAAGCTCAAGTTACTCGAACCGAAATCTTTATCAATTCCCAAAATTAAACGCCATGTCTAGATAAAACAAAACAATGCTCGAATAACTTCAACTAGTGAGATACCAGTTGCGCGATGCTAATTTATTTAACCACTATGCGTAAGCTACTCAAAATCTAAAACATCCCACAGCAGCCTAACTTTAAAATGACCTCACAGGTAAAACAAGTTGGGTAGACGGAAATAAGCTCATGTCAGAAGGATTTTATACTTAACCGACGATGTACAGACACTTGTAATGATTGTTGTCACTAGGGTGGATTATTGTATTTCCCGAAGGAAGTGCGAATCGCCCTCTCGGCGATTTCAAGACTTGAAGTCTCGAGCCATGCCAACAAACCGTACCTTTAAGGCCAACGGGTCCGGGTACTCATAGTCTACTCGGATCGTGGGCCTTTTCGCGAGCAGATTATGACTATGTTGAAATAACATAACAGAACGCTTATGTAATATTGACAACAGTCCGGCAATTTATTTTTTATTAATCGGACTGAATCATATATGCTAGCTAATTTGAAGAGGAACACGATCGTGGGTCTTTTCGCGAGCAGACTATGCTCGTTACAATTTCCAGCTACCGTCTAAAGTGCCCATTTCAGTTCGCGATCCAAATTGAAACTGAAAACGTTACTCTACTCTTCTGTTGTCTTTTCGGAGCTTCTAACTACTGAACAAGAACAAACATCGAATTAGTGCATTCTTGATCTACATACTGACGCGGCGCCGAACCAAAATGACTTACGCTAACTGAAACCTACAAGCTACGACATCACGGCCGAAAACTTCCTCACTACCACAACAACAAACAAGATTTCAAAGTGGCATAAAAGACTCGAAACATATCAAAAAAAAAAAAACCGAACCACCTCAACTAGTGGAGCCACGATTATCTATATAACGCAGAGCAAGTCATTGTGCTCCAATTAAATTAAAATTTAATAAGTTTTTCACCCTTATGAACCGCAAATAATGAAGTTTAAAAATAAAGTAATAACACCAGATGTTACCAGTATATTTTATTCTAAGCGAGACAAATGTATTTCAGTCAATATTGCCGACCATCTTCAGCGCTAGACGCGAAACTACTATTGAAAAAATTACAACAAAAGCGAAGATATTAGCTAATAACAGTTAATTTTAACATATATGATTCAGTCGGATTAAATGAAAAATGAATTGCCGGACTGTTATCAATATTACATAAACGTTCTGTTATGTTATTTCAACATAATATGAGTTTTGATAAATGATACAAAAGCTAATCAAGTTAACCGTTAATATATATTACGAGGGCGGTCCCAAAAGTACCCGACCCGTAAAAAGAAAACAGTAAAAAAATTGGGAAAATGTTTTTTATTTTTCAACATATTCTCCTTTCAGCTGGATTTACTTTTCCCAACGATGTTCAATAGCTTCGATACCCACTTTATAGTAGGAACCGTCAAGCTCCTCAAAATATCTATTAACCGCAGGCACTACCTCTTCATTGTTGGCAAGTCTTTTGCAGCCGAGCCATTTTTTCATTCGGAAAAAGAAAATAATCCGAGGGAGCCAGATCTGGCAAATAGGGTGCGTCAGGAAGCAATTCTAACTTCAACTCATTGAAACAATACTTTCTTTTTCGTTAGATGGGGCCTTTTTTCTTGATTTTATCACTCAAACGCTGCAATAAGGCTGCATAATATGCGCCGTTGATTGTTTTTTCTTTTTCGACGCACAGCACTTTTTGAAATGCCTACCATGTCTGCTATCTCGCGCACTTTTAGTCGACGGTCATCCAATACCATTTTTTGGGTTTTCTTCACATTTTCTGACGTAGTGACCTCACATGGTCGACCACTGCGGTGTTCATCTTGGCAGCTCGTGCGACCTCGCTTAAACTCAGCTACCCAATATTTGACAGTTGTAAACGAAGGAACAGACTTCCCCAGAGTAGAATCAAACTCGGCTTTGATATCGCTTGGACTTAGACCTTTCAAATGAAAGTATTGTATCACATAACGATGCCCGATTTTTTCCATATATACAAATCACTGAGAGCGTCCACTTTGGATGTCTGTAAAAAATAATAATAAACGTACCATTATGAATTTTTCTCATTGAGTTGTTGAAAGGTGGTCTTTTCAATTGCAGTAATTGTTTTTTTAAAACTACCTGTATTCATAAGTCAATTCGGGTACTTTTGGGACGACCCTCGTATCTAGCCAAATCAAATAAATTGGAATTTATTGGGCTATTGTCGATATTTACTAAATTGTCCGTTGTGTGTATAAATAGAGATTAATATACGTAGACTTTTCACGGATTAGATACACTTTTCAATAATTTGAAATCATCAGCTAACGGTCCCGTGTAGTGCCTTCCTGGGTTGTTCAGATGCAATTACCACTTTAGAACATTTTTTTAAATTGTAGACTTAAAAAATTTATTTTGCTAAAGGTGGTATCAAATGAAATGTTCTGATGAAAAAAAATTAAACAAGTTGGGTAGACAGACCTATGCTTATGTCAGAAGGGTTTTGTACTCAACTTACAAAATGCAGTAACCAGCAACGAATAAAATCAAGAAACACGTCATGTTCAAGGATCATACTATTATTAACAAAGTTGAAAGAATTTTGACTTCTGAGGTATTTGTTATAGTTATACCCATAAATATCCCCCTTGATAATTTTTTCAGATTTTTTAGATCACGGGTGCCCATTCGCGAGGGAGGAAACACATTATTCATGTATTCCCCCCCCTGTGCCCCCCACTGAAGCAAAAACGGTCAGTTTAAGAACTGTTTTGAAAAGCTCTCATAGAGAACTTTCAGTTGATGCTCATATCGGCTACCTTTCATGAAATTTTTTTCAGGGCCCACTCCTCTGTACTGTAATCATCGATTCATGGCCTGTTTTTTCGAATCCTAGAATGGCTACAAAGCTCTTTTGCTAGGAGCTCTCTCCTGCCTCTTCGACTTGTTTCAATTGTATGTACTCATCTTCATGATACTTATCATTCCTGAAATTTTCATGCAAATCCTAGCAAAGCTGTAGTGTCTAAGTTGGTAAAAAGCGCATATGGCTCCATAGCCATATGTTTCCATAGTAATACAGGGCATATTGTTCCATAGTAATACAGGAAAATTCAAATCGCTTTAACTTTTATTGAATTTAAGGGTACCGTTTAGATTTTATTCAAGAAAACATAAAATCGATAAATCATACTATTACTAACAAAGTTGAGTGAATTTCGACTTCTCATGTATATGTTGTTGTTGTACTCTTTAAGGCCTACATTCACGATTTTTATCAGATTTTTCGGATGGAAGGTGTCCAATCGTGAGGGGGGGTACGCGAAAAGTTCGTACATTTCCCCTTCCCCTGCCCCCCTCGGTACTCATAAGGCAATTCTAAGACTTGTTTTGGAAAGATCTCATTGAGACCTTTCCAATGACACTCTACTCGACTACCAATGATGAAAATTTTTTTTTGAGGGTCACCTCCCTATATGGGGAGACCCCCCCTAAACCCCTTCGAAAAAATTTTCCACCCTTGAACTTTCAAGAAGTCATCACTTCTGACCTTTCCACAAAGTTTCATGGCTGTAGCCTCTATAGTTTTGGAGAAAAAGGGCTGTGACATACAGACGGACGGACAGACGGACACAGGTCGTGATTGCAATAGGGTTTTGTATTTTAGTACAAAACCCTAAAAATGTCTCAAACTAAAAGCATTTGCATGGAGGTATGCAGGATGAGCGAGATGTATGAAAAATTTTTGTCCCCGCCTCGTAATTGGATATCTATCTTTGAATAGAAGAATCAATTATCAATTACCACAACAATTACACGCGATACTTTTTAAATTATTTAAGGACGTACACAAAGAGCCCAAAAACTACCCATACATAAAGGATTTTGATGAACATTTTTAAAAATTTTGAATCATTGATGTGTTATCATGACGATCCAAATATTTAAGTCAGCACACTGAAAATAAAATGGTGGCAAACCAAAATAAATAATAACCATAAAATAGTTCATGGAATATATGTATCAGTCAAGATTTGGCATTCAGAAGACGTTGTCTGAATTTTGAATTGCTTTACAATACCCTTCTAACAGCAATCTCCTAGATATGGTGGCCAGGATAGCACTCGTTGTACTAAACACCAAAAATACGCCGACTTTCCGCCGTATTGGCTGTGAAGAAACCATACCAGACGTGATATTCGCCTCGGAGTCCTTAGTACGGAGGATACACATTTGGAGAGTATTAGAGGCCTATTCAGCCTGTGATCATCAGGGCATTCTGCTTGAGATCAGTGCTGTTGTCGTCCAACGTCCGTGCTCTCGGCTTTCTACAACTGGACGGAACAACGGAAGGATGGACGTCGAGAGATTCGTTGAGGTGCTCGCAGTAGGTGAGCCGCTGCAGGGAGTTTCAGAAGGGATGGAAGAACTGACAGCTCAAGACGTGGCGAACTCTACTATGAGCGTCATTACGACTGCTTGCTGCACTCTTATGCCCCGTCAAAAACCCCGGCATGGCAATCTCCAGTATGCTGGTGGCCAACTGAAATCGCTGAAAAACGAAGGGAGAGTCACAAGCTTCGACGTGAGGCTCAATGGGCACGGAACTGTGACGAAGCATGCAACCGGGTGGGAGCATATAAGTTGGCCAGGAAATGCCTTCGCGAATTGATCAACAACAGCAAAGCTTGCTGCTGGCAAGACCAAGTGGATAATGTGAACAAGAATCCATGGGGTCTTGGCTACAAGCTTGTTATGCGGAAGCTTGATGCTCTACGTGATGCGGAAAAGATGGATGAGATAGTGCGGGCAATCTTCCCTGTCCATCTCGTCCATGTTGACGCTGTCCATGGTGAAACACCAGCCAAGTGTACACTCTTATTATAGTCGGAACTTGAGAAGGCAGTCCATTCCCTGAAATCGAGAAAGGCTCCAGATCCAGATAGTGTTCAGGCTGAGGTGTTCCCGTTTTTTTATCACCACTGTCCTGACTTGCTGTTCAGCACATTCAACGTTTGCCTACGGGAGGGAGTTTTCCTGGTACGATGGAAGGTGGCGAGGTTCGTGCTGATCAGCAAGGGGAAGAGAAATCCCGAATCGCCATCTGCATACCGCCCGTTATGCATGCTAGACACGGCTAGGAAATTGCTAGAGAAACTCATCAAGGGAAGACTCACTGGCATGATTCGTGCTGCCGGGGAACTATCTCCTCGGCAGTACGGCTTTAGAGTAGGGCGTTCTTCTATTGATACGACTGCAGAGGTGGTGAACGCGGTTCAAAAGGCAGAGGCATATAGCCGCACCAAGCGATGAATCGTCCTGTCGGTGACACTTGACGTCAGGAACGCCTTCAATTCTACTAGATGGGTGGATATTGGCTGGAAAACCCTTTTCAAGTTCCAGAATATCTAATTCAGTTTTTTAGGGACTACCTGAAGGACCGAAGCCTGCTCTACGACACGACATAGGGCCAATGAAGGATGGCTGTTACATAAGGTGTTGACCAGGGATCTATTTTTCGTCCGGACCTGTGGAACGTGTCTTACGACGGGCTACTGAGACTGGAAATGCCAGATGAGTCGCGCTTTGTTAGCTATGTGGATGATGTTGTGGCTCTGGCCGCTGGATGCACCGTTGAACAAGCGCAATTTAGCCTAGGTATGCTAATGCGCCATGTGAGAGACTGGATGACATCTCGCGGGTTCTGTCTAGTACTGGAGAAAAATCAAAGTGGTCATCTTGACAAAAAAGAGAATCCCTAGAGTGAGCGTGATCAGTATTGGAGGCATACAAATCAAATTGAAACCTGCGGTGAAGCACCTAGGGCTACTGATCGACTCGAAGATGAGTTTCTCTGAGTAAATCAGGGCAACGGCTATGAAGGTTGCTTTCGAAGAATCGGCTCTGAGTCAACTTATGGCCAACGTAGGGGAACCCAGCCAATCAAGAAGACTCCTCTTGATGAGTTTTGTAGGGTCAGTGCTACTGTACAGAGCAGAAGTATGGAACAACGCTCTCAGTAAGAAGGTTTACCGGAAACGCTTGGCACAGATATAGAGAAGAGGATCGCTGAGGATTGCAGCTTCGTACCCGACAGTCCCTGATTTGGCGGTATTGACCTCTTTGCTAGAGAGCGCCACTTTATTTATCTGCGTCAAAATGAGGATGCAAGACAGAGACAGCGCTCACTCAATGATTGGCAGCATCTTGGGTGACTTGCACGAAGGGTAGATGGACTGCGCGCCTCATCTCGGATGTGAGACCGTGGCTAAATCGAAGGCATGGTGAGACTGACTTCTGTCTGGTCAGCTTTTGAGCGAGCATGGGTGTTTTCAGTCTTACCTGCACAAGATTGGTAGGTCATGGTCCCCCGATGGTCGATTTAGCCCAGGAGAGGAAGACAATGTCTGCCACACGTTTTTTGCGTGCAGAAAGTGGGACAGGTTGTGAAGGGGTCTCTACAGAGAGACGGGAGAACCCACCACGGAAAGTATAGTCGTGGTGATCAGTTGACAAATGGAAGCAGGGCGCATATTATGCTCGGGCAGTCCTAAAAAATAAAAGGGACTCACAGCAACTAGGGATCATTTGCCTAGCAATTTCTCTCTCCTCTAGCTAGAAGAGAGATCCCTGTGCTTGGAGGCACTTCGTAGCATAACAAAACGAGACCTGGCCCGAAGTAATTTATCAAACGGTTCCAGGAGCGGTTTCGTTCACAGTTTGATGGAAGAAATGTTTATCCGGCAGTCAAGTCGCATGTGAGCATGGAAGTTTCATACTTAGTGCGTTAATGACATTCACCTCTTAACCACAAAAAAAAAAATCTCAATTCAGAGATCAGACATACAGTCCATCTTCCCTTTGCATTAGCTTAACCCGAAACCCTTCACAGCCTCTGCTACTACCATGTTAAAAGACGGCTAGGTTAAGAATATCAAAATTACCAATCCAGAGCATGGGTCATAATCGAGAAACCGAAAATTGTAATTATAGCCCAGTCATATTAGGTAAAAAAAGGGGTCAACCTCGGAATGAAAGATAATAAGCTGCAAATTGGTATGAACCTTTGTTTTGTCATTCTAAATGTTGTCTCAAAAGTCACAATCGTTATCGTGTTCCCGTCTCAAGATATTCAAGGTCAAAGGTCACAAAAATCGGTTTTTCGCGAATATCTGGCTTCCTATCGGTTAAATGAGATTTGCATTTATTATAAAAGTTGTAGGCTATAAAATTCCCTACAACTTTTGTTTAAACTTTTTTTTCATACGACCAACCGTTTTGAAGGTAGAGCGCGAAGAGTGCACATCGTACAGTCATATACGGCCTAATGCAAGGTCAAGCGTGAGTTATGGTTATCAGTACGTTATAAAGTCAATTATTTACTTGGAAATTATAATTATTAAACAATGCCTATTATTTATGTACTAACTATTAATTATTTATATTTAATTAAAGTAAGTAACCTAAAGAATGGGGCTGGATGCTTGAAAATGAAATCCTGGAGCCCATACGAACGTTATTACCTCCAGCACCAGCCGAACTACTAAACGTAATATTTTGCAATTGCAAAAATGGTTGTGGTTCCCGCTGTGGATGCAGAAAATCAGGGCTACAATGTTCTTTAGCTTGCGGCCAGTGCAACGGACAAGCTTGCCTCAACGCTTCACTGTATCCAAGTAATCCCGATGAAGAAAATACATATGATCCCGATATTCTGGAAGGTTTGTAGATGAACATGACAGATAATGAGGATGATGACAATGAATCGAACATTTTTGAGCGACAAGAAGAAGACGCAGGCCCATCTGTTTGTCGACGTATGTGTATAAAGTACTTAAAATAAATGCAAAGTGGGATTTAAATAATAGTAGCAACAAAAAAAAGAAAGACAATATCAGACCAATAATTCAAAATAACGACTTATTTCTTATTTACCAATTTAGAGTTCACCTAGTAGTGATTGAAATGTAAAAATCGAATATAGCTTGGCTTGGTTGATATTTCATGATTTTTTTGTTTTATTGAGAGTGGCAGTTCCACTTTTTTTCTCGTTGTATTTGTTTTATTTCGACTGGCAATATGGCAGTCTTTTCACGAAGAGAAATTGAGGCTTCACCATATTCCAACAACGAGATTTTTCTTTGTACGTTTCTTGTCTTTTGCAAGAAGTGGTGCTTTTCTTAAAATTAATATACTTTCAAATGTTTTAGTCTTGCAGACGGAACTCATAGCTGGTTTCTTTATATATCTAAGTTAAAGTGAAGAGAAAAAGTTCCAGCGAGCTGCGTTCTTGTTTGGCGGTTTACGAGTATTTGAAGCCCATTGAGAATAAATAAGTGGCACCCATACCTTTCTTCAATAAGCAAATCGACACTGAAGGCTCCAAACGAAGCAACCTGGCTCCAGCAGGATAACGGTTTGCTTTGATAAAAATTAAAGGACTCGAAAAGTCAGGAAGAGTCTAGGTAATATTGTAGACGGCTGGGCTGCTGTTGTCATTGTTATTTCAGCTCTTATAGGCTTAGATTTAATGCATTATATTATCCAAAATATAAAGGATAGGGCACATGCTGCTTTTGTGCGCCACGTGCACTGGTTAGTTTTATTGACTATCATCAATCCGCCGTAATCAATCAATGTTGCTTATGCTAAATCAGAAGCTGCCATAAAAGGGTGAAGATGAGTCGTCCGGGCTTGATAATGGAATTAAAAGTAATAACCATGCCACCGGAATGGAGCTTGTGGTGACAGACTAACTCCCCGTCCCTGAAAACCTCTACATTGTTTCGAAACTTACACCAAAGCCTTGGAATGGATGGGACCAACAAAAACTACATTACAAACGAAAAACGATATTGAATCCTAGCATTTCAGTTGACTGAGCAATCCTGATGTTATTAAGAAACTTTTACAACAGGCTAGTCAATATAAATTAAACATACTGGCAATTAAGCTAGCGAACCGGACTGGAAGTGATATTCAAGGTTTGAGATCGCACACAATTTTAGGAATCCTGCTGAAAAGTGAGTATTTGGAGTGGGCTTTATTGTGCATGTGGAGTTCAAATCATACGATATTGATTTTAAGGCAGTTAATAACCAATTGTGCGCGATCTGCATAAAAGCATAATTTTTCAAAATTTGGCTGGCAAACGTGTATCATCTGATAGAAGAAAAGGACGAAGAAAGGAAGGAAATATTCTACAATCACCTGAAAAGAGTTCTCAACTCATTCTCTACAAAGATTTAAAAATAATTCTTAGTGATTTCAGCGTTCAAGTTGTCAATGAACTATCTTATCGCGCCATGACTAAAAAATATAGCTTTCACGATGAAATATATGAAAATGGCCAGCGTTTGATTAAGTTTGCATGTGACAGAAATCTAGTCATACGTTTGACTCGTTCAAAGGTTCTGATCCGACAAAGATGAGCCTCGAACATACTTGATGCTCGTACATATCGAGGAGCTAATTATAACTCAGATCTTTACTTGATCAAATTAACCTATCGATGGTATAAAGCAAAGGCGTGCCCCTTTATACCGATGTTTTGAACATTGTCTTGGTGGCACACATGACAAAGCGACGAGATGTGAATGCAGATTTCACGGGCGTTTTGTGACAAAAAAAAAGAGTGATGGAGAGAGTGGTAGGGAATGGAAGTATTAAGCAAGTTGAGTAAGCAGGAGAGTGCTCCTACCAGAAGGTCTTTTTAAACATCCTAGGGTTAGAAACAAGTTTTCTAATAGCCTGAGTTGATAACTTGAATTATTCATCCAATAATTGGATATGAAAGCGTTCAAATTTATGCAAAGGATGAACAGTTTCTTTCATAAGCACAGTGCAGCCGCCATTTTAATCTAGCTTAAATGATTTTTCTAAATGCTCGGCGGATTGAACATATTAAAGTTTAACACTGTTCCTTAAATGAAAAGAAAAGAAAAGTCCCTAGGTCAATTTGAAATATGTATCAATCATAAACACGTATTATTATTGATGTAATTCCATCTAATTGAAATGGCTATAACTCACTTGATTATTATTCGATCTCGATTAAATTTTGTAAACGTAAATCTCTTATATTAGCCTATATAATTTCAAGTAGTTTAAAGGTACCGTTTTGATTTTATGGGCGAAAATGTAAAATCTACAAATCATACTATTATTAACAAAGTTGGGTGAATTTCAATTTCTGGGGTATCTGTTGTCCTTGCACTCATAAAGGCGCACATTCGTGATAATTTTCAGATTTTTCGGCTCAAAGGCATCCAATCGCGAAGGGGTTTTTGGTTTATTTTGCCTTCCCCTTGACCCCCTAATCCATAAAATGACTTTTTTATTTGAGATTCTAACAGTTCTAATCAAGACCTTTCAATTTGATACCCCACTCGACTACCTTTGATGAAAAAAAATATTTAAGGACTAATTCATTATAAGGGGGAACCCCCCTTAAAAAGATTTTTGGGAGACCATCACTTTTGACTTTTTCACAAAGTTTGAGCATTCTCGCTTCTATAGTTTCTGAGGAAACTAGCTGTGACGCACGGACAGACGGACAGACAGGTCGCGAAACTAGTAGGTCTTTGTAAAAATTGTTTTTACAAAGACCTAAAAAAAGGCTTATTCAGCGAATCCCATATCGCAAGACTTCAAACGGGGTCTGGCACATCACTGAAAATAAGTAACGAACTATGCATGGATGTGAAAGCGGAAATTAAACCATGGCAGAACATACAATTGGACATCAAGACCGGTGCAAACAAGTTGGGCAAACAGACCTACGCTCATGTCAGAAGGGTTTTGTATTCAATTTTCAAAATGCAGTCACCAGATTGAATAAGGTCAAGAAGCATGTCAATGACGATTTTATTGGAGAAACTATGAAATTCGAAGATCATACTATTATTAACAAAGTTGAACGAATTTAAACTTATTAGCAAAGTTGAACGAATTTCGACTTCTGAGGTTTTTTTATTGTTATATTCACAAATATCTCCCTTGAGAATTATTTCAGATGTCCATTCGCGAGGGAGGAAACATATTTCTCATGTATTTCCCCCCTGTGCCCCCACTGAAGCAAAAACTGACAGTTTAAGAACTGTTTTGAAAAGCTCCTATGAACACTCTCATTTCATACTCATATCGGCTACGTTTGATGAATTTTTTTTTTCAGGGGCCACTCTCCTGTACTGTTATCATTAATTCATGGCCAATTTTTTCGAATCCTAGAGTTGTTACAAAGCCCTTTTGCTCGGAGCTCTCTCCCGCCTTCTTGACTTGTTTCACTCATGAGTATTAATTGTAGGTACTCATCTTCAGTCATTCATTAAATTGAATCAAGTGTTCAAAGCATGCACCTTAAACGTTGAAGTTGGGAAAAAATAACTCAAAATTATTCAATCTTCGCATTTAAAACAGCCACTATTTTGTTTTACGATTACTGATACCACTAGCTGAACCGATTCTCAAAGATATGCATGACACCTATCATTCCTGAAATTTTCATGCAAATCCTAGCAAAACTGTAGTGTCTGAGTCGGTAAAAAGCGCATGTTGTACCATAGCCATATGTTGCCATAGTAATAAACGCAGCGCATATTTTTCCATAGTAATACAGGAAAATTCAAACCGCTATAACTTCACTAATTATGATTCAATCTTTATGAAACTTGCAGGGTAGATCAATCTTATAAATAGTCATCTGTGCACTGAATTTCATTGAATTTAAGGGTACCGTTAAGATTTTATTCAAGAAAACATAAAATCGATAAATCATACTATTACTAACCAGATTGAGTGAAATGCGACTTCTCACGTATCTGTTGTTGTTGTACTCATCAAGGCCTACATGCTTGATTTTTTTCAGATTTTTCGGATCACAGGTGTCCAATCGCGAGGGGGGGGGGACACAAATTTTTCGTGTATTTCCCCTCCCTGTGCGCCCTTCGAAGCAAATTTTGCCAAACCAAGACCTGTTTTGGAAAGTTCTCATCAAGACCTTTCATTTCAATGAAATTTTTTTTCGGGGGGTCACTCCCCTACATGGGGAGGCCCCCCTTAATACCTTATAAAATTTTTTAGTAGTTGAACTTTGAAGAGAGCACCACTTTACACCTACATACAAAATTTGATGCTTCTAGCTTAAGCAGTTTCCGAGAAAAACTGCTGTGACACACGGACGGACGGACGGACGGACAGACAGACGGACAGACGGACAGACAGGACGCGATTTTAGAAGGGTTTTGTAAAATTATTTTACAAAACCCTAAAAAATGATTACATCAGTGATGAATGCATAGATGCGTTAGATAAAAAAACAAAAAAGTAGGTGTTTAAACAATATTTAGGTGGGTAAACCAGGATGAAGAGATAACATTAGTTAATAAGCGAATAAGATAATTAGATTTAAGAAAAGACCACCTAAGAATTATTGATTTAAATCATAGAATAAGCATACAAAATGGTGAAAAGCCTGCAATCAGGTTATCAGCCTAAGAATATCCTCTACCTTAATAACATCGGGAACATCGCTGATGGAGACAGGATTAAGGAAAAATAAGTATAATATTTTAAGAATCTCCTCAATCTTTCACGTAGCACGTAGCGTATAGATGATATTCCCGGAGAGCTTCCATTGGCCCCACAAATTCTGAGTAAAATTTATTCCATTAACAAGGCACAAAAGAATATTAAAGCGCTTGGCATTTATGGAAATTCTGTCAAGCTATTTAAATATGGTGGCAGCGGTGTTTAGAAAGCTATCCACATAGTCATCCAGCACATTCGGCAACAATAACATATGCCAAAAGAGCTGAGCCTATCAGTCATATTCTCTATCCACAGAAAAGGAGACACGTTAAGTGCGAAAACTTTAGAGTCATCTCACTACTTTGTACAGCGTAAACAATATTTTCAAAAATTATAGAAAATAAAATCGGACAGTATTATTGAGGAGTATCAAGGTGGCTTTAGGGTGGTGAACTACCATGGACCAATTGTCTGCAGTCAAAAAGGTACTTGAAAAATGTTGGGGGTTCAACACAGATCTTCTTCAAATTTTATTTTGTTTAGTTTTGACGATCTTGAAGACCAACTGCATATGCAGGAAAACAAAGCTCAACGTTTACAAATCTTTGATAAAACCTATGCTATGCTATAGGTGTGAAACATGGACCCTATCCCATCATCCGCAAATGTATTGAACACATTCGAGAGACGGATCCCGCGGCAAATAATTGAGACGAGGCTAGATGGAGACCAATGGTGAATTCGATGCAACCATGAGCTGTATTAAATTTTTGACAATTGTAAGACGGTGGAGCCTGCAATGGGCTGGCCATGTGAATCATAGAGAGGAACAACGGATCCTCAAAAATCTATTCGTTAGGAGATCTGAAGGGTGGAGGCCAGTGGGGAAATGAGAAAACGTTCGTCTGGTTCGGTCGATTAAGATAGTTTATCGGAGCTCAGATTTCGAAATTGGAGGTCACCGTTGATGAACTGAGATAGATGCAGGAAGTGATGGGCCGAGAGGGGCTGTAGTGATACGAAGAAGAAGGGGAGTCTATGTTAAATACGGTATGATAATGACTCCTCGAAGCTTCTTTGAATTTTACATCTTGTAGAAAATCATCTACTGATAAGTTGTTTCACTCCAACTAAAATTTTGACCGACTTCAGAGTTTAATATATTTGTCATGTATTATAAAACTATTTACCATGTACAAAAAGAATCATAATTAACAAAATTAACATACGAGGATTGACGACTTTATCAAGCATATGCCAATAATAGTGAGATTGAATAAATCCTACTGTGAAAGTGCATATGCTGCACTCATTCAATTGAGAGCATTTGATTCATTGCAAGTACGCGGTGGGGTCAAAAAGTAAGGTGACTTTGTATTTTTGGGAAAAAATATTTATTTATTCGCCAATATTTATGTTGTCCCCTTCAAAGTAATCCCCCTCAGGTACAATATATTTGTGCCAACGCTTTTTTCAATCCTCGAAGCACTTCTCATAAGCACTTTTCGGTATAGCCTTGAGCTCTTCGTGCGATGCAGTTTTTATCTCCTCAATCGTTGCAAATCTCCGTCCTTTCATAAGTTTCTTCCATTTCGGGAGCAAGAAAAAGTCACATGGGGCCAAATCCATATGGTGGCTGAGGCATGGTTGTGGTGTTGTTTTTGGCCAAAAAGTCTCTCACAAGCAAAGATGAGTGAGAAAGGGCGTTATCGTGATGCAAAAGCCATAGATTGTTTTTCCACAATTCCGGACGTTTTCTTCGTATTGCTTCTCGCAAGCGGTGCATAACTTCAAGATAAGACTCTTTATTGACCGTACGATCGTATGGTAAGAACTCCTGATGCACTACACCATGGTAATCAAAGGAAACAGTGAGCAAAACTTTGATGTTTGATCGAACCTGGCGTGTTTTTTTGTCTTGGCTCACCTGGGCTCTTCCATTGGGACGATTGGGCTTTAGTTTCAATATCATAAGCGTACTCATATACCCATGTTTCGTCACCAGTTATGACCCTTTTGAGCAAATCAGGATCATCAATGACGTCTGTCAACAGTTCATGAGCGATGTTCATGTGACGATTCTTTTGGTCAAAATCAAGCAGTTTCGGAACAAAATTCGCTGACATACGTCTCATGCCCAAAATGTTCGAAAAATGGTACGAGCCAACCGATAGTGGTTTGACGGTTTTCCAAAACAATTTTCTTCACTGCTTGAACGTTGTCATCTCTTGTTGACGTGCTTGAGTGTCCAGAGCGAAGCTCGTTATTGGTATCTTCCCGGCCATTTTGAAAGAGTTTGTACAACTTGTAAACTTTTTTTTTACTCAGTACAGTTTCACTGTATGCCACATTTCAAGTGTTTTGGAGCACTTGATTTCATTTTTTACACAAAATTTGATGCAAATTCTTTGATCCATTTCTTCTATAGTAAAAAAATCGACAAGCACGCAAAACACTTCTCTCTCATAAACAAACTAAACATATTATATAGCTGAAACTGCAAATATGTGTTTATGACGAGTGTACCAACACAAAAAAATCAAAAAATCTATAATCGAATGTACGTTGTCAGCGAAATTTGAAAAGTCACCTTACTTTTTGAACACATCTCATACATTTCGAAAAATAACACACCAAATATTTACTTTTAGGGTTTGATAAATATTATTACAAAGACATACTAAAATTTTGAGGAGGAAAACCTAAAATGAACTATATGAAATTTTTTTTTTCAAATTGGGCCAAGTATCATATTCTTGATAATATTTCACTACTGTGAAGACTATCAGATACTCGAGTATTTAATGCAACTTTATCAGAGGCTCGAATATATCATGCAAGAAATAATAATTGCCCAGTAATAAGCAAAAACCGAATCACAAACAGCACGTGTCACATGATATTTTTTGTGAACTAGTAGAGAGTATGACAAAGCAACAGCTCAAAATTCCATGGGAAAGTTGAATTTAAATTCTTTAATCAATTGGTAACCAACACCGCCAATAGGTAAATATCTAGGGCATAAATGACTCTGATTTATCTTTTTCTATTCCCCTTTGTTACAAGTATACTATTGAGTAGGCAAACTGTTTAATTGGATTCATGCCAATATCAACAACAGCAAAATAAATAAATTTGGTGCCAACCAGGAAAAAACATCTTGTCAGATTCCATGGTACGTGCGCTTTCATTTCTTTGTCAAAACGCCGTCCATCATAAGCTCCATGCAGTCGTTTAATTATTTGAATCAATTTCTCAAGAATACTTAGCGCTTCTAACTTCAGCTGCTCAAAAAACGAACAGGTATCCGAATAACTCAAACAAAATCATCCAAACATCGGTTTAAATGCATAGAAACGCAATTGAGGAAGTAGACACGCATTCACCTGTAAACATACACTTGACTGAGTTATCGTACTTCCTTACTCACTTAACCAAGCACACTTTATTGCCCGCTGGCCATATGCATAATCTACATGTATGACGTCCAATTGCAAGATTCCGCTCTTGCTTTCTTCGCGGACGTCGGTTTCGCTTTCTGCTTGTACAGTACGATGAACCATAGTTGACTTTGAATTAAAGCTAAGCACCTGAATGTACGACGGTCGTTTACTTGCGTGCTCTGCAGCACATTCAGATGTTAATCAGGGAAAAAGGTTCGGGCGTTATGGACGGATCAATCAATTTGGCGACTTTTCCAACTTTTTCAGTAATTTCTACACTAACTTTCTTGTTATGTTTGCATTGCGCGCAAGAAAGCGGGGCTACTGGTTAGGCCACTTAAGATACACATAATAAGTATCTTTGCATTCGCCAACCGTAATCACCTCTGCGTAATCCAAACACGAACATGCTGACTTTACAGAATTGGCGTAGAGAAATGTACCACAAGCGTAGGCGAAAAACTATAATTAAAGTGAAATTCGGTCCTGCTAATTTATTACCTTTATTTTAACACTTAATTTTAGAATATGGTTTAATGTAAAATATATTTGCAAACGTGAGTGTTATGCACATGAAAAAACAATGAATTTCGATAAGTATGTATATAAAAACCCAAGAAGCATTTAAAAATATCAAGACTCCGTAATGCTTCCATTAGTTTCATTCGTACTTAAGGAGCGAATCAGCTTTGCAAACTGGAACAGATGCATGTAATGTCTCCGATGCAACAGTTTGTGGGAACAACTTTCGTTTCAACCTCCCGAACTAATGAGATGATCACATAAGGTTATCTCCAACACAAAATCGTTTTTACGTAATGGAGTTATATCTTTTAATTGACCAGGTACAGGTTATAAGAACTGTTTTGATGGGAAGAGAAGTTGATCAGTTTAACAGGCAATGCCTGAAAGGAACTTACGTTGCGATTGTTCATTAAGTTTTTGTGTGCACTTGAAAAATGAGTTCACCAGTTGAATGGCGTAAAATGCAATTATGTTGTATTTTTTTAAACCTCAAATAACTGTAACAGCAGATCACATCGTGGGATATCCTGCACGTAATCGAACATTAGTGGTGCTGTGACAGTATTGCGAATCAGATGCAATAATATTTTTTCGACCAATATTTTTAATAGTTCGAAAATCTGTTTGAATTTGCTCGAGTATCATTTTCTCAAACTTGCAAGCAAGATGACGTCATCGCCAATTTAAATCAAATAAAGTGCAAACCAGGCGAGGAGTCAATCCTGTCCTAATGCGACCTATGTCTAATTAGGAAGCCCTAGTTACGTGGTCATTCGCTTCAAATAAAGAAATGCTGAAAATCAAGCCTGTTGTTGAAAAAGATTGTATACTACGGGAAGGAGGATCTATGAGTAGCCTGTGTAAATTCAAGCAATCTTTGGGCTGTTTGGATAAC
Organism: Odontomyia ornata; assembly: GCA_963969285.1. NCBI lineage: Eukaryota > Metazoa > Arthropoda > Insecta > Diptera > Stratiomyidae > Odontomyia > Odontomyia ornata. Next base: position 456,385,181 of record OZ017739.1, read on the forward strand.
CTTTGGAATTGCCAGGTAGTTTCTAAGGCATTCATGCCTTTCAATCCCTGCATAACATAGGCCTCTATGTAGCTCCAAAATAGTCTAATATATTAATATAAGTCTAATCTAGTTCAATCCTGACTCTTATTTGAGATGACTTTTTTAACTGCCCTTCATTTTTAGTCTTTGTAAAAAATATTTTGTACAAAGACATACTAGTTTTGCCACCTGTCTGTTCGTCTGTCAGTGCGTCAAAGCAAGTTCCTTCAGAAACTCAAACTTTGTAAAAAGGACAGAAATGATGGTCTTTCAAAAGTTTAGGTCTTCGAAAATTTAAAAGTTTTTTGAGGGGGGCCCCCCTAAATCACAGTAGTCGAGTTGGGCATCAAAGGAAAGGTCTTGATCCGAAATATAAGAATCTGAAAGAAAAAGGTCATTTTATGCATCCGGGGGTTCAGAGGGTGGCAAAATGTATCAACATTTGGCGTCCTTCCTTCGCGATTGGACACTTTTGAGCTGAAAAATCTGAAAATAATCACGAAGGTGGGTCTTAATAAGCACAAGGGCAAAATTTACTTGAGAAATTAACATTCACTCAACTTTGTTAATAATTGTATGATCTGTAGAATTTACGTCTTTGCCCATAAAATCAAAACGGTACCATTAAACTTCTTAAAATATTATAATAATAAAATATTTTCAGAGAAATAAGTTTTCCTCTGAGTATATTTCGCGTCCCAAATTTTTTCTCGGAATTAATTTCGAGTCCTAACTTTTTGTCTGAGGATATATTTCGATCCCCAACTTTTCTCTCTGAAAATATTTCGAGTCCCAACTTTTTTTTCTGGAAATGTTTTGTCCCAATGTTTTGCTCTGAAAATATTTCGAGTCCCAAACTTTCATTGAAACGATTTCGAGCCCCAACTTTTTTCTCTGAAAATATTTCGAGTTCCAACTTTCTTCTCTGAAACTATTCTGAGTCTCAACGTTTTTCTCTGAAAACATTTCGAGTCCCAACCTTTCTCTGAAAGCATTTCGAGCCCCAAATTTTTTCTCTGAAAATATCTCGAGTCCTAACCTTTTTCTCTGAATATCTTTCGATTCCCACTTTTTTTTCTCGGAAAATAATTCGCGTCCCTACTTTTTTCTTTGAAAATATTACAAGTCCCATCTTGTTTCTCTGAAAATATTTCGAGTCCCAACGTTTTCCTCGGGAAACATTTCAAGTCCCAACTTTTTTTTCTGAAAATATTTCGAATCCCAACTGTTTCTCTGGAAGTATTCAGAGTCCCAACATTTTTCTTTCAAAATATTTCGAGTCCCAATCTTTTTCTCTGAAAATATTTTGTGTTCCAATTTATTTCTCTGAAAATATTTCGAGTCCCAACATTTTGCTCTGAAAATATTTCGAGTCCGAAACTTTCTCTGAAACGATTTCGAGTCCCAACGTTTTTCTCTGAAAATATTTCGAATCCAAACTTTTTTCTCTGATGTATTTCGAATTTCAACTTGTTTCTCTGAAAATATTTCGATTTCCACTTTTTTTCTCGCAAAATATTTTAACGTCCCAACTTTTTTCTCTGTAAACATTTCGTCACAACTTTTTTCTCTGAAAATATTTCGAGTCCCAAGTTTTTCTCTGAAAATATTCTGAGTCTCAACGTTTTTCTCTGAAAACGTTTCGAGTCCCAAACTTTCTCTGAAAGCATTTCGAGTCCCAACTTTCTTCTCTGAAAATATTTCAAGTCCCATCTTTTTTCTCTGAAAATATTTAGAGTCCCAACTTTTCTGCCTGAAAATATTTCGAGTTAACTTTTTTCTCTGAAAATATTTCGGGTCCCAACTTTTTTCCCTGAAAATATTTCGAGTCAATACATTTTCTCTGAAAATATTTCGAGTCCCAACGTTTTTCTCTGAAAATATTTCGAGTCCCAACATTTTTCTCGGAAATTATTACAATTCCCAGCTTTTTTCTCTGAAAATATTTCGAGTCCCAACTTTTTTCCCTGGAAATATTTCGAGTCGTAACTTTTTTCTCTGAAAAAATTTCGGGACCCAATTTTTTCGCTCTGGAAATACTTCGAGTCCAAATTTTTTTCCCCTGAAATTATTTCGAGGCCCAACGTTTTTCTCTGAAAATTTTCGAGTCCCAACTTTTTTTCTAAAAATATTTCGAGTCCGACTTTTTTCTCTGAAAATATCTCGAGTCCCCACATTTTTTGCTCTGAAAATTTTTCGAGTCCCAACTTTTTTTCCCTGAAAATATTTCGAGTCAATACTTTTTTTTTGAAAATATTTCGAGTCCCAACTTTTTTCTCTGAAAATGTTTCGAGCCCTAACTTTTTGCTCAGAAAATATTTTGAGTCCCAACTTTTTCCCTGAAAATATTTCGAGTCCCATATTTTTTTCTCTGAAAAGATTTCAAGTTCCAACTTTCTTTTCCCTGAAAATATCTGGAGTCCGCACTTGTTTTTCTGAAAATATTTCGAATTCCAAATTTTTTTTTCTGAAAATATTTCCAGTCCCAACTGTTTTCTCTGAAAATAATTCGAGACCCAACTTTCATCTCTGAACATTTTTCGAGCCCCAACTTTTTTCTCTGAATAGATCTCGAGTCCCAACTTTTTTCTCTGAAAATATCTCGAGTGCCAACTTTTTCCTCTGAAAATATTTTGTGTCCCAACTTTTTTCTCTGAAAATATTTCGAGTCCCAACTTTTTTTCCCAACATTTTTCGAGTCCCAACTTTTTTCTCTGAAAATATTTCGAGTACTAACTTTTGTCTCTGAAAATATTTCGAGTCCCAACTTCTTTCTCACAAAATATTTCGACTCCCAACTTTTTTCTCTGAACATATTTCGCGTCCTGAATTTTTTTTCTGAAAATATTTCGAGTCCCAACTTTTCCCTCCGAACATATTTCGAGTCCCAACTTTTTTCTCTGAAAATATTTCGAGTCCCAACTTTCTTCGCTGCAAAAAGTTCGAGTCCCAACTTTTTTCGCTGAAAATAATTCGAGATCCAACGTTTTACTCTGAAAATATTTTGTCCCAACTTTTCTCTCTGAAAATATTTCGAGTCTCAACTTTTTTCTCTGAACATATTTCGAGTCCCAACTTTTTCTCTGAAAATATTTCGAGTCCCAACTTTTTACTCTAAAAATATTCAACTTTTTTCTCTGAACATATTTCGAGTCCCAACTTATTCCTCTGATAATATTTCGGGTATCAACATTTTTCTCGGAAAATATTTCGAGTCCCAACTTTTTTCTCTGAACATATTTCGGGTCCCAAATTTTTTCTCTGAAAATATTTCGAGTCCAAACTTTTTTCTCTGAAAATATTTCGAGGCCCAACTTTTTTCTCTGGAAATATTTCGAGTCCCAACTTATTACTCTGAAAATATTTCGAGTCCCAACTTTTTTCTCTGAAAATATTTCGAGTCCCAACTTTTTCTCCGAACATATTTCGAGCCCCAACTCTTTCTCTGAAAATATTTCGAGTCCCAACTTTTTTTTCTGAAAATATTTAGGTCCCAACATTTTTCTCTAAAAGTATTTCGAGTCCCAACTTTTTTCTCTGCAAATATTTTGAGTCCCAACTTTTTTCTCTGAAACTATTTCGAGTTCCAAAATTTTTCTCTGGAAAAATTTTGAGTCTCAACTACTTCTCTGAAAATATTTCGAGTCCCAAGTTTTTTCTCTGAAAATATTTCGAGTCCCTAGTTTTTTCTCTGAAAATATTTCGAGTCCCAACTTTTTTCCCTGAATATATTTCGACTCTCAACATTTTTCTCTGAAAATATTTCGAGTCCAAACTTTTTTCTCTGAAAATTATTCGAGTCCAAACTTGTTTTTCCAAAAATATTTCGAGCCCAAACTTTTTTCTCTGAAAATATTTCGAGTCCCAACCTTTATCTCTGAAAATTTTTCGAGTCGAAACTTTTTTCTCTGAAAATTTTTCGAGTCCAAACTTTTTTCTCTGAAAATATTTCGAGTCCCAACTTTTTACTCTGAAAATATTTCGAGTCCCAAATTTTTTCTCTGAAAATATTTCGAGTCCCAACTTTTTTCTCTGAAAATAATATGAGTCCCAAATTTTTTTCTCTGGGAATATGTCGAATCCCAACTTCTTCTCTGAAAACATTTCGAGTCCCAACTTTTTTCTCTGAAAATTTATCGAGCCCAAACTTTTTTCTCTGAAAATATTTAGAGTCCCAACTTTTTTCTATGAAAATTTTTCGAAAATATTTCGAAGCGCAACATTTTTCTTTGAAAATTTTTCGAGTCCGAAATTTTTCTCTGAACATTTTTCGAGTCCCAACTTTTTTCTCTGTAAATATTTCGCGTCCCAACTTCTTTCTCTGAAAATATTTCGAGTCCCAACTTTTTTCTCTGAAAATATTTAGAGTCCCAACTTTTTCCTCTGAAAAAATATTTCGAGTCCCAATATATGTCTGAAAATATTTCGACTCCCAACTTCTTACTCTGAAAACATTTCGAGTCCCAACTTCTTTCTCTGAAAATATTTCGAGTCCCAACATTTTGCTCTGGAAATTTTTCGAGCCCCAACTTTTCTCTCTGAAAATATTTCGAGGCCCAGCTTTTTTCTCTGAAAATATTTCGAGTCCCAACTTTTTCTCTGAAAATCTGTCGAGACCCAACTTTTTACTCTGAAAATAATTCGAGTCACAACTTTTTCTCTGAAAATATTTCGAGTCGCAACTTCTTGTGTGGAAATATTTCGAGCCCAAAATTTTTTTCTCTGAAAATATTTCGAGTCCCAACTTCTTTCTTTGAAAATATTTCGAGTCCCAACTTTTTTCTCTGAAAATATTTCGAGTCCCAACTTTTTGCTCTGAAAATGTTTCGAGTCCCAAATTTTTTCTCTGAAATATTTCGAGTCCCAACTTTTTGTCTGAAAATATTTCGAGTCGCAACTTTTTTCTCTGAAAATATTTCGAGCCCCAACTTTTTTCTCTGAAAATATTTCGTGACCCGACTTTTTTCTCTGAAAATAATTCGAGTCCCAACTTTTTCTCCAAAAATACTTCGAGTCCCAACTTTTCCCAAAAAATATTTCGAGTCCCAATTTATGTCTGAAAATATTTCGAGCCCCAACATTTTTCTCTGAAAATATTTCGAGTCCCATGCTTTTTCTCTGAAAATTATTCGAGTCCCAACTTTTCCCTCCGAAAATATTTCGAGTCCCAACTTTTTTCTCTGAAAATATTTCGAGTCCATAATTTTTCTCTGAAAATAATTCGAGTCCCAACTTTTACTCCAAAAATACCTCGAGTCCCAACTTTTTCCCAAAAAATATTTCGAGTCCCAAATTTTTTCTCTGAAAATTTTTCGAGTCCCAAATTTTCGAAAATATTTTGAGTCCCAAATTTTTTCTCTGAAAATATTTCGAGTCCCTACTTTGTCTCTGAAAATATTTCGAGACCCAACTTTTTTCTCTGAAAATATATTTCGAGTCCCAACTTCTTTCTCTGAAAATATTTCGAGTCCCAACTTTCTTCTCTGAAAATATTTCGAGTCCCAACTTTTTTCTCTGAGAAGTGACCATTTTTTTGAAAATATTTCGTAACAACTTTTTTCTGTGAAGATATTTCGAGTCCCAACTTTTTCCTCTGACAACATTTCGAGTCCCAACTTTTTTCTCTGAAAATATTTGGAGTCCCAACCTTTTTCTCTGAAAATCTTTCGAGTCCAAACTTTTTTCTCTGAAAATACTTCGAGCCCCAGCTTCTACTCTGAAAATATTTCGAGTCCCAAATTTTTTCTCTGAAAATATTTCGAGTCCCAACTTCTTTCTCTGAAAATATTTCGAGTCCCAACTTTTTTCTCTGAAAATATTTCGAGTCCCAACTATATTTTTGAAAATATCTGTAACAACTTTTTTCTGTGAAGATATTTCGAGTCCCAACTTTTTCCTCTGACAATATTTCGAGTCCCAACTTTTTTCTCTGAAAATATTTGGAGTCCCAACTTTTTTCTCTTAAAATTTTTCGAGTCCCAACTTTTTCTCTAAAAATATTTCGAGACCCAACTTTTTTCTCTGAAAATATATTTCGAGTCGCTACTTTTTACTCTGAAAATATTTCGAGTCCCAACTTTTTTCTCTGACAATATTTTGAGTCCCCCACTTTTTTCTCTGAAAATATTTCGAGTCCCAACTTTTTCTCTGAAAATATTTGAAGTCCCCCACTTTTTTCTCCTAAAATATTCCGAGTACCAACTTTTTCTCTAAAAATATTTCCTGTCCTAATATGTTCAGAGAAAAAAGTTGGGTCGAGAAATGTTTTCTGAGAAAACCGTTGGGACTCGAAATATTTTCAGAGAAAAGTTGGGACTCAAAATATATTCAGGAAAAAAGTTGGGACTCGAATTATTTTCAGAGAAAAAAGTTCGGACTCGAAATATTTTCAGAGAAAAATGTTGGGACTCGAAATGTTTTCAGAGAGACTCAAACCCACAGTCTCAGTAAGACTTCCATTTTGAGAGTCCGACATTCAAGTATTTGCACTAGCGTCAGATACTTAGCATCTGCAATAGTGATCAATATGATCCCATTCATAAAAAAGCAATCAAATTCCAATCCCTTGCGTGGATGTCATTACAACGGGCGATTGTATGCTTAACGTGTAGAAGCACCGTGCAGGGAATAGCAGGTATAGTTGTTTTATGATTGTTGTCTTATTGCAATCAATGAGGGGGTAAAAGTTATTATGGAAACGAATGAAATTTTGTTATTAGGAAGTTAATTTTTTTTACTGCTAACGGAAATAAGCTATAATGGAACAAAATATATGGAAATTAGTTCATGGAATAGGGAAACAAAAGTTTTTTTTGTACTTAAAAATAAAGTAGGAAATGTACAGGTTGGTTCAAAAGTCTTGACAGTTTTTAGTCAATGTAGTCTGCCTCAACGTCAACACACTTATTGCAGTGACTCTCCGATAATTCTTCTTCTTCTTCGTAGCGCTACAGCCCCTCTTGGGCCTTCGCTTCCTGCAAATAGCGCCCCCGGCTGTCTCGGTACATTGACCGCTTCCTCCAATTTTGAAATCCGAGCAGTAATGAACTGTCTTCGTCGACCGAGCCAAACCAGCGTTTCTTCGGTTTCCCTACTGGTCTTTGCCCTTCATTTTTCCCAACGAGTACTTTCTTGGGTATCCATTGTGATAATTTTATAGCATCTTTGTAATGATTTTCGGGAAGTTCTGCAAAATAACGTTCCAAGGCGAGAGCAGCTGCTTCGTTCGATGAAAGAAGCTTTCCAAGAAGAAATTGTTTCAAATACCGTAAAAGGTAATAGTCAGTCATAAGACAACATCGAAGAAGTAATAGTCAAAGCCAAAACTGGTGAATGTGGTTTTTTTCTTCTTAAAGGAGGGTGTTTTTAGGAACTTTTTATCAAACTAGTTCAAAATTGCAATTATACTGGAAATTGAATCGTTTAACCTTAAATTCCAATTGAATCCCAAAAAATTGATTTTATAATCTTTTTTCCGATCGTTCTGACATGACCTGTTTTGAAGCTGAACGACCAGCTTCAGCCTCCTATAAAGGTTCTTATTTCAGTTTAAGATCATGATGGTGAGTCCAAATCTCATCCACAGTTAGGAAATGGTGCACAAAATAGGATTCATTCTGCTTAAAATGCTCCAAATTATGCTTACAAATTTGTTTTCGATTCAGTTTTCGTTGAATTTTGAACGAATGCGGTACTATCTAATAGCTTTTTTATACGTAGTTCTTTGTGTTAAAAAACAGCGTACTTATTTTTTTAAGATGCCTATGTTATCAGCAGTTCCACGCTTAGTCGCGCTTGGGTCTTTACAAATAGCATCATAGACTTGCTCAATGATTTCTGGTGTAATTGCACTTTTTGGACGTCCACTACGTGGTTTGTCTTCAACACTTGTACAACCACGTTTGACCTCTAAAACCCATCGATGCACAGTTGGAAATGAAGGAGCAGATTCCTTTAACACTTTCATCATTTTCATATGAATTTTTGTTGCTGATAAACCTTCTAAAACAAAAAAAAAATTATCACTGCACGATATTCGATTTTATCCATTATTTGAAAATTCACTGACACGTCACAAAGAATGAATTGAAAGATAGAAATAAAATTTTATGTGTGCTCACATAGAAGATAAAAAATTAAAATGGCGTATCAATTTTGATTCCTGTACTGGTTAAAAGGTGTCGTTTTAAAAACTGGTAGACCAACTTGTAATATTAATGATGGTGGTGAATAAAAGAATTCTAAAATGACGAAATAGTTTTATTAAAAAGAAGGTATGTGTGCGCAAAAGAATATGGAAGATGATACCAATTAAGACTGAATTTAAGTTTAATTCGATATGCTCACTACTAACTTGATAATCATATCAAATATTCATTTTGTACTTTTTAAGACAATATGCAAACGAAATTATATCATGTCGATTGTAAAATTACCCACCAATTAATAATACAAATTTATTTGCTGGATTAATCTAATAATTCGATAAGACAATTTTAATTTGAAAAAACCCTGAATTTAAATTATTTAAGCATAACATTCTATTTCTTTTTCAGCGATTACATACCATGAAATCCCAAGTGGTCATCAAAGCTATGGACCACCACCAAAAACCCAACCACAATTCACAAGTACTTCGTACTTGCCACCTGGAACTTACACAACTGGTCTGCACTATGCAGGACCATCATCGTATGAAGGTTCAGCGCATGGCTATTTGCCACCGGGAGAAGGTAAGCGTTAGTCTAATAAATAAATCTTGTAAATAAATGATTCAACACATTCAAACCAATCAAACATACACCAAACACATTAATTTTATCTCGATTTCCAATAAATAATTTCGTTTTGTTTAAATCACTTTTGTAAATACATATGTTAAGGTTTTTCCTCTCTTTGAAACTTCAGTCTATTTCAAAATATGTAATTATAGTATAATCCCATTTCATACGTGTTTTGTACATTGTACATTTGTTTTTAGTATTGCATAATTCTTTGTTCATGTGAAATGCCTCGAAATCATCTCAATATGCATTTCATCCATTTTGATTTGAATATACATATTCCCATTAACTTTCTCATTGATACATTGTTATTAGAAGCATATATGACATCAAATTAATAGTCCCATGCTGATTTACTATTATTTTGAAAAATATCGTTCGGAGCTCATATAGCATTTTAAAAACTTGCATACGTATGTATACCGTAAATTTATTAAGGCCTAATTAACTGCATTTGTCGGTCGGAATGAAATAATATGGCAAGAAATTGCTCTCTCAAGCTTAGTCGCATGTTAATATGTCTTTTGTATGATAATGATCTGTTTCTGAAACAGCACGTAACATGTTACATGCGAATCTGTATATACGAATACATATGTAAACATAGGAGTTATTTCATGATCATGGCGAAAGGTTTCAATTTTCTGCGATCGGATCTTATTGTTTTTGTAAAAAAATTTATTGCACGCGAATCGAATTTCTGCTAATGTTTCAGGTAAAAATCAAGCTGATTCAGGTTTCCTATCCAGAAATCGATTTGATACACTTTGTACATGTTAAGCTGTTAAGGGTTAAATATTGATTGTATAATGTTGTTTATGATTAGCTAATTAGTATGCGTTAAGGTGCTTGAATTTAATTGCAAATATAAGTTCGGTTTTTCAGGAAAAGATTCACACTTTGGAATACTGTAGTACTCTTGCTTTTACGTATGTTAATATATTCATCAAATGTATCACCAGCAAAAGGCATGATTCATTAAAGCTTCATTCCAGCTTTTGTCGAACTCAAACAACGATCGTGAACCCAATTGAAGTACCAGAACGCCTACTAGAATTCGATAATTTTGAATTGGAATTACCTTTTTGAATTCAATCGTTAAGGAAAGCATATATTGCCAACCAAGCCAAAAATCAATTTGAAATTCTCGGTTTTCTATATTATATTCAACTTTTGAAATATCTCTTGGTCCTATCGATGAACCAGACAACGCTTGGCTACACTAACGCCTAAAACTGTCATTTCAAAATTTTAATAAGCAGTCAGAGGTATACCTACAGGAGTTTATATTTCTTCAAAAGGATCAAAAGCCAGCACTTATGGTGCGAAATTGGAGGGAAACATCACTAGTTTCTGGAATAAACGAGATTTTGGCAAAACAACATAAGAAATCATGAATCTTCATGAAAGCATCATTCGAGAGTATTAGCATGACCTTAAAGCTTGGTCAAATAGGACCAAAAGTTCGCAGTCAAAAAGCTACTAGAAAAAATCATCGTTTACTAAGTTTTCGCGGACTTCCAACCATATGACATGGTTGATTGCTACACCATCCAAATTCACCTATGCAGCCAATCGAATCGGTCAACTCACAAAGCTGGATCACTGTGATTTCGATACAAATGTTAACTACAATACTACAGAAAAATATGCTAAACCAACTGTTTTTCACCCTTCTTCAAGAATATGCTGATAAAAGGTTGCCGAATTGCACAAGAGTATACCTTTGGAAAACGGCAATAAATTGTTTTGGGTGATTTCAATACAAAATTGGCTGAGAATCGGTGCATAATGGAACAATTAAGGGTGCAGCCTTCATGCGGAAACCAACTGTAATGGAAAACGCTGGAAAGACTTTGTAATGAATTTCGAAATGTCCGTGTAGGACACGGGTGCCGATGGTCTGGCACAAGTGTCAGCGAGCTAAAACAACACCGAGCTCAGCTAACTAGCTTCGCTTAACGACCGCGTACGCGTGTTTGACGACTAGCATTTGCGGGATCATATGAGGCGGGTTCTTGTCGAGCCACGAAGCTACTCTACAAAATACTTATCACGCGTACTCTACTCTACAAGACGCACCGATCAATTTTTATTGTCTTTAGAAAAGTTCTATTAGGTGTCAATTAATCTACTCTACAGAAATTCAATTTTGTTTTGCCTCGTTAAAGTTAGCGGACACGGAGGCTTGAGACAAACGCAAACATTACACAAAAAGCAACCGTTACTTTCACCGAAGAAGGTCGTTGCATTAGAAGGGGAATGTCAAACCTAAAGATGCTAAAGTGGCTGAAGTGAACCACTCATCTCTGCCTAAAGGATGGAAACTTGACGGATGCAGTTTACTTTACACTATTAAAACAACAAACTAAGCAGTTTCGACGGGGTGACCACTTTATCTCTTCAGGAGCAGCCACTCCTGATCACCACGGGGCTGCTCGACTGCTTATGTTTATTACAACTTCGCTACTGGCAGAGGCTTTATGGTGATTCCCATACACTTTTCACAGCGAGACATTCACAAGAAGGGGTGGGGACCTCCAAAAGGTCGCACACTCAACCAGATCGATTACATTCTCATACAGAAATGAGTGGCCACCAGTATTCTCGACATGCACTTACTCCTAGGCACACTACCTTCTAAGAATCAAGTTCCGATACAACATCTCCAAGAGCTATAAGCACAGAAGATCAGTTGATTTAAGGTACCAGATACATAAGCTAAACGATAGCTCAGTAATCTTCAGGTACATGCCAGCGCTGGCAAACCGCATCAACATACCCCACAAGCGGGAAAAAATAATGATATCTTCGAAACCATGTAGAATACAGTAACATATGAGGTAACAGAAGCAGCCGAAGGGGATTCGGGGCACCAACCAAAGAGAAGTACGAATAACTAGTACAACGAAGAATGCAAGTAAGCGGTTGAAAAAAGGAGCCAGCCATACAAAGTATACATCCAGTTACTAACTCGGGCCAAAGAAGAACACTTAAATAACCTCCGATAACAAGCTTAAAAAAGTATGCAAAAGAAAGAAACGACTGACCATCACACTGAAATCCAACAAGCACACGAAAACATGACCCTATATGAGGTGAAATTGGCGCATGCCTTTATTAAACAACTAAGAGACGGCATCAGTCCACAAAAAGCAATCATAGGTAATCCAGTCAAAGTCTAAAATAAATAGCTGCAGTATTTTCAAAAGCTATTTCCAACACCTCCAACAACCACTGAAGCTGTGAACATTCCAGGAGCTGGACAAGTTACATCACTAACCAGAGACAACATAAAGGCAGCATTGGGTGGCCTCAGAAAAGATAAGTGTCCTGCGATAGATGGAATGTAAGCAGAACTACTTTAGGGGGTACGCATCTAAGCAGCCTTCTCCACTGACTAGCATGCAGAAGATGGTCAGAGGAGTAGTGACCACAGAACTGGCGAAAAAGTATCGTATGTCCTGAACACAAAAAGAAAAACAATTCAACCTGTGAAAATTAAAGTGGCATTGTGCTCTTCAAAATCATAGAAAGAAAATTAAAGCACGATATGAAAGGATTACTGAAAAGTATTAGGGTGGCTTTCAAAGTGGATGATCTACGATTGATAAAATATTCTCAGTTAAGCTGGAACTTCAAATGTGCTGGAAATATAGCATCAACGTGCAACATTCCTTTGTTGACTCCAGGCAAGCACATGACAATGTCGACAAAAATGCGCTGCATAAAATAATATTTGACTTTGGAGTCCCAGCAAAACAAATCCTTATGGTCGAAGTCGAAATGCTAAACACAGAGTCTCTGATCAAGGTAAACGGTGAACTAACACGCAGCTTCAAAATGAAATCAAGCTTAGTAAGGAAATGAACTTGCACCAATTCTTTTTAAATTCACACTAGAAAACGCCATCAGGAGTCTACACAATCGCAATTGGTAACATATACTGATGCTGTCAATATTATCTCAGATGCTATAGGAGAATTTGTGAGCCTAGAATCTGAAGCAAGCGAAATTGGCTTACGATTAAATGAAACGGTAACTAATTTCATGACTCAAACGAGGAACTGAACTGAAAAGTGTTCAGTTTGACAAAATCTGAATGTAAGGAGAAAATTACCTTGAAAGTATGGATAACTTTATTTATCTCAGAGCCAACCTAAACAGAACAGGTGCCGAAAACGACAAGATAAGATACCACTTAAATTATAAAAATAAGGCTTATTACTCCGTTCTTCCCATTCTAAGGTCCAATTTCTGTATATTTAAAATAAGCTTGCTTTTTACAAATGTCTATACAAACCTGTGCTATCACATAGAAGTGATGTATAGACCCTGACAAGCGAATCCAAAAAAGCATCCATGGCCTATTGAAACAAGAAACAGAGTAAAGACTACGTTACGCTGCGGAATTATATGAATTATTTGATGAACCACCTGTATCTACATGTGTAATATTCGCAAATTGCAATGAGGAGACCCAGAATGCTAGAAAATTGGCTATCAAAAAGAACATTACAGCGTAGAACGGAAGGAAGACGTCCAACAAAAATATTGAGTACTCAATGGGAAGACACAATAGAAGCTGACAACTGATCTTTGCTGGGAATGATCAACTGGTGACTGAGATCGCGGAACGATGATTATTGAAATATATTCGTCCTGATGGCCAAGGTCTGACTTGGGCTGTCATGCCACAGGTGATGATGATATCACTGGATAAATCGAGTTTGATTGTTGACTTTGCAGATGATTTTAAATTTTATTTAGATGCCAAAACGTGCCAATAATTCTGCGGAAAGTTCAAGCAATCGTGAAAGCTATGAAAGTTTCATTTGTTCTCAGAATAGATTTGTGTTACACTTTGATTTAAAACAGGGACTCTAGATGAATTCTAAAGAGGATTCCTGAAGCAAAACAAGAAAGAAGCCAATTCTAAATGAGATGCAACCACAATAAGCCTGCAAAAACAAAACTACGCCAGCCATGAACAGAAATGTGCGGGTAAAGAATCAGTTTCAAAAGAAAGAAAATTACGGTTCAGTTTTGTCAACAATGATGGCTTATTACTTTTTATTGTAGATTTCTGGCTTCGTGGTCGTAATGTAAAACCTTGAGCTGATATGGTATTATCATATCCAATTCACATCAAATAAATTTAACTTGAGGCTCATGATCATATATTGTAATGAGGCTGTAGACGAACAGATAGACGGCCACATGGACGGACAGGTAGACAAACGTATGGATAGGTAATAAAGGTCTGCCTGTTGCAGAAGTCAACCAAGCTGCAGGATAGGAAATCATGCAACACAAGTTCTCTTTAAACAAACGAAATCGGCCGACGGGTTATTAATTTTTCCAGCGAGGTGCTCTGTTATGTAGTGTTGTGTTATGTAAAAGACATACCAGGTTCTTTCAAAAATAAACGAGACTTTTCTCATAAAATATTTTTTTTTTGGTGCCGCCATTTGTGAATGAATGAATGCGTTGAAAAATTACTCCCTGACTTCCAGCGAAAGTTTGGTGTCAGTCGGTTCAGTGGAAGCGAAGTTATTGCGTCTAAAGTGACAGTATGTTTGTATCATTCGGTAAAATGTTTTCCAAAACATTTGAATTGATGAAAAAAGTTTATGATGATGATGATTGTCTATCTCGTGCCAGAGCTCATGAGTGGCTTACACGTTTCAGAGATGGTCACGAAGCCATAAATGACGGTGAACATACGGGCCACCCAAAATCAGTGATCACCAAAAACTCCATCGAAATTGTGCGTGAATTTATCGGAAATGAGCCGTCATGTCATCGGAGTTGAATATCTCCAAAACATCGATTTATTGCATTTTAACCGATAATTTGGGCTTACGAAAGCTCTGTGCACGTTTTGTTCCACACAAGTCAAGGGCATTCCAAAAAAAAGGGAGACTTTTGTCATAAAAATCCACTTTTGTGACTGATTTTTTTGCCTAGAAATCCAATTTTAACCATCAATCATTCACCGTATTTGCCTGATATGGCTGCCTCTGACTTCTATCTATTCGGAAAAATGCGTTTGGCCATGAAAAGAAAACGCTTTGCGTCCGTAGAGGACATCCAAAAGGCTCGCGTCGATATCCTGAAGAACATTCCGATCAATGACCTGAAACGCTCTTTCGAAAAGCTTTTGGACCGCGCAAAAGAGTGCATCGAGGCCGGAGGAGACTATTTTGAATAAATAAACTCAATTTATCAGAACAAAACTCCTGTCGTTTCTATTTTAGCTCAGTCTCGTTTATCTTGGAAAGCACCTTGTATATCTACACTGTAACTTTATAATTTCATGTCGGACAATTATTGCTATCCTTTCTTTAAGTTAAGAGTTTCATGCTGCCAGTTGTGGGCTGAAATGGATATGATGATTGTTGAGTATCGACTTAAGCATATGAGATATACAGCTTCTGATAATTTTAGCTATTATCTTACATACTGCATCTAATTTAAACATGCTTTCTCTTTCTTCCAACCTAAATATTAATAACTTTAAAGATACTTTCATCACAAGTAATCTTTCTCTGAGCGGGAATAAATAACCGGAATAACCGGAAGGACCAAACACTCGATGGGAAGACACGATAGAAGTTGACAGCAGGTCCTTATTTGGAGTGAACAACTGTTGGACAAGATTGTGAAGTCGTCACAATTGGAGGAGATTAACCCTGGAGGACAAGGCCCGGCTTGGGCTGTTGCACCATAGATGATGTTGAGTCGTTCACTGATAAAATTAAAGCCCATCAATCTACTACAAATGAAACAAAAATTGTGAAAATATGCTCGAGTATCCTGTGCGATATTTCTTAAACGATTAACCCTAAGCATTGCAATGATTCATTCGAAGAATATCAAACCGTTATTTTTGAACGCATGATTAACAACCCTCCATAAAAACTTTGCTTCGAGTCACCTTGTTCAGTGCTTCTGAAACCATTCGACTACAAAAGAGGTTCTGTTTTTTCTTCGTTGCACTACAGCCCCTCTCGAGCCTTCGCTTCCTGCAAATGGCACCTCGAACTGTCTCAGTCCATTGACTGCATCCTCTAATTTTGAAATCTGAGCAGCGATAAAATGTCTTCGTTGCCCGAGTCAGACCAGTATTTCCTTGGTTTTCCCTGACTAGCCCCTGCCATTCAGTTCTTCCAACGAATACCTTTTTGGATATCTGTTGCTCATCCATACGATTCATGTTGCCAGCTCATTGCAACTTCCACAGTCTTACAATTGTTGAGATCTCTGGCTGGTCGAAAATTTCATACAGCTCATAGTTGTATGGCCATTGGTCCCCGTCTAGCTTCACTGCGATCATTCACCTCAGGGCCTGTCACTCAAATGTGTTCAATATATTTGCAGATGCTTCGCTAAGGGTCCATGTTTCATACCCATGGCATAACACAGATCTTATCACAGATTTGTATACTTGGAGCTTTGTTTTCATGTGAATGCAGCTGGTCTTCAAGATTGTGAAAACTGAATAAAATATTTTATTTGCGAGCTGTATTCTTCGGCGTATTTCGTCTCTTTCTTTAACGGTTCTTCCTATTTTGGCACCTAAATACACAAATTTGCTTATATTTTCGATACTCTATTTGCCAAGTGCCATATTTTTTGTGCTTGAGATATTTTTCCTCCACTGCGTCATGATCTTTGCTTTACTTTCACTGATTTGTAGCCCTTCTAGTTTTGCTTCAGTGTCGGGTTTTAGGAAGAGTTCTTTGGCAGTTGTTAATGACCATGACAAAATGTTGATGTCGCCCGCATGAGCTACTACTTGGCTAATCTTGTATAGTAATGTACCTTGTAAATTGACAGCTAGCTTCCTTATGACGCATTCGAGAGCCAAATTGAATAGCAATGTGGCTTGCCTATCTCCCTGCGTTAGTCTGATATTTGTGTCAAAGTCATCGTTGAGTTGGTTATTGATGCGGACTTGGGAGATCATCAACGTCATTGTAATTTTCGCAAGACGGACTAATTTGGATGGGATGCCATAGCAAAGCATTATTTGCTACAGTATATTACTACCAATACTGTCGGCCATCTCACCAAATTATAATGACGTCACCAAACTCCCAAGCCCACATAAATAACCAACTCAGCGAAGTCTTTGACACAAGTTTCGGACTAAAGCAGGGAGATTGGCTAGCACCATTGCTTTTCAATTTGGCTTGTGAATATGTCATCAAAAAGGAGCGTTACTATACAATTCATGCCAAGCGGTAGCCTATGCGGAGGACATCAACATTTTTTCGCGATCATTGACAGCCGCCAAAGAACTTTTCCTGAGGTCGACAGCAAAGCGAAACTAGTAGGGCTATTAATCAATGAGAATAAAATAAAGATCATGACGCAATCAAGGAAAAATAGCTTAAAAACCCAAAATATGCACTTGGTGCAATCAATATAGGAAATCTGGGTGAATTTGTGTATCTAAGCACCAAAATAATGAGAACCGATAAGAAAGAGACAAAATACTCCGAAGAATCCAGCTCGCCAACAAAGTTGCTAATTCAGCTACATACAGACGAAAACTAAGCTCTAAGTATACAAATCTGTGATAAGGTCTGTGCTATGCTATGGGTGCAAAACATAGACCTTTGCCCAAGTATCCGCAAATATATTGAACACTGGGTCCTGAGGTCAATAATCGAAGCAAAGCCAGATGGAGACCAATGGCGAATCCGGTACAACCATGAGGCGTATGAAATTTTTGACGAGCCGGAGGTCTGAACGATTGTAAGACTGCGGAAGCTGCAATGGGCTGGCACATGAATTGTATGGACGAACAACAAATACCCAAAAAGGTATTCGTGGGGAGAACTGAAAACCGGAGTCTAGTGGAGAAGCCGAGAAAACTCTGGCCTGACTCGGTCAACGAAGACTATTTATCGCTGCTCGGATTTCAAAACTGGAAGACGTGGTCAATGGACCGAAACAGTTGGAGGAACTTGTTACAGGAAGCAAAGGCCCGAGAGGGACTGTAGTACTACGAAGAAAAAGATTGCTCTCATTTGCGAATAATTGGCACCCAGAACATGGATCATTCTTAAATCCAGGGTTTCCCCTAAGATGAAAAGTCCCTCGTATGTGACTAGTTTGAACGGTTTGTTCACCTGATTTGTTAATGATAAGTTGTCATCGCCAATGCCATAGTTTTCCTCCAGGATGTGCCTTGCTACCGCTGATTTCACTTGTCCTTTACTCTTTTGGTTCCTCGATATGAACTCATCTTCTTTGATGTTTCCTTCAACTTCATCATTATTAGCCTTTTAATATGTCAAATATTGATTTTTGAATGCAGATGCATCTTATTTTGTAAATGCAAGTAACCTGGTTTCTAGTTTCAAGTAATAAATTGCCGGCAATTCTGGTTTGATTTCGATAAGTAGTTTCGTTGGCTGATATGCACCAGCGTTTCAATAAACTTTCATCTAGATGAAGAAATCAGGCTTTAACGTTGAGACTATACTCTGAAATACTTCACAACTCCGGTCCAGAGCCCGATTCCTTCCATGCAAGCAGGTGAAAAATATTCAAAACTTGAAAATTCGGACTATATCTATCTGTCATATGTAGGCTAATACCAACCAGTTTTGCTTTAAATATATCTGAGTTATTGTGAAAAGCATTTTTTGCGTGTATTGTCTTTTGGTTAAAAAAATCTGATGTCGCTCCAGCTAACGTCGTGTGTAATGAGCTCTTTGAAGGGCACCTAGAAGTTTACAAAATAATTGAAAAAATAAGCGATTGCTTTTACTAGGTACATGTTCTACCAGAACTTAAAGGCTTTTTCCGAAAACTTACGGTACACACAGCAATGAGGCTCCAAAGGAATAAGTTTCGGGAAGACATGCAAACCATCAAGAAAGGCACCATCGACACTACTGGATCATTAAATAGCCAGCTGTATTCTCAATGCCACCTTTGGCTTATACAGTTGCAGAAATTGCCATTCATAATTGGCTGTGTTGATATAGAGTCTCTAAGGAGCAAAACTCCGACCAAGGATGGAACTCTGAATAATAAGTTTTCAGCAAAATGTGCAAAATAATGGACAGAACTACAATTCAGACAACTCAGCTTAAAATAGCAAATAGAAAGAACTGTGACCTGCTCCACAACTAGGTAGACACCTTTAAGAGCTATGTTTGGGAAACCATGATGGGTTTCAGTTGATGCATGACATGCTATTCAACTGACAGCTGTAGGTGCATAAATGCGTATGGAGGAAAAATTTATTAGCATATAGACACCGTTTCCCAAATTTATCGTCTGCGGCTGAGCAAGTATACCAATAAAACCAAAACACGCTAGAATTTGAAAGCTCAGAAATCGATCCTGTTTGAGTTAGACAGGTTTGAGAAATTATTCAGCACAAGAATTGTATAAAAGAAGCAAACCAAAATTGAAGAGAAGAAAAGAAAATACGTGGGCGAGAATATAGTTTTTTTGGGAGCGTGTTAAGAAGATTTTTCTATAAGTTACACATCTTACTTATCTACACAAAAAATAATGAAAACGCCAAAATTCAAACAATTTTGAATTCTGAAATGGCAAAAATTATAATTGCACAAATAGCCATTCATTATTAATATTGTCGCGTGTTATGGTTCGCGGTTAATAATTTTAATGTTCCGAGAAAGTGAAAACGCAATGTCTTCTAAATTAAATTAAAAGAGTTTATTTATTTACTTAAAAATGCACAATCTTTCATTTAACTATTTCACAATTCTAATTTTCACTTTGTATGTAAATTTCTCTAACAACTGTCTTCACTTAAAAATCAACGAAAATCACTTTACTATTACTCGATCAATATCGCTTTACAATTCGCACTCCACACTATCGCAGTTTTTGACTATCGTGGTTGAATGAATCCGTCCATTCATTCAGCTCGCCTTTACATAGGGTCTCTAGTCATTCAATCCATTTCTCGTACATTGGTGAATTGCCTGGAATATTCGAGCAGCTTAGTGAATGGGCAGTGACTCACTTTCAGATGTTGATCATGCTTGGTAGGCTCTCGTGGTTTCGAGTAAATTCATTTTGTTGATGTTTTAATGGTTGTGAAAACAATTGCGACAGTAGCTCCTAGAATTATTCGTGCATGTAATAATTAAAAACTCCACAAAGTCAGAAAAATAGAATATGTGAACTAAACTTAATAATCACTTAAAACCTGCAAATACACCTATAGCTCAGCTTTCAAAGCCTATTCCCACCTCATTTATGATCGTCGCTGGCAACTTTTACTTTTTGTAAATGGTCGGCGTTAGAGAATAAAAACGAGCATTTTGTGGCTGCTTGTGAAATCAAAAGTAGTGGCCAAGCCGCCGAAATGGAGGTTAGGTGACAGGCTAACTCTTTATCACTGGGAAACACTATAGTACATAGTTTTGAAATCTGTAAGAGAGACTTAGAACGGATTGAACTTACGGCAATGAATTTGCAACTGAAAAAAGGTCTAATGCATTGGATCCTGAAATGTCAGATCACTGAATGACCCTGGTGCTATTAAGGACGTTTGATAACAGGCAAGTCAACACAAATAAATCTTACCGGTGATACAGGAAAGGAACTGGACTCAAAGTGATATTAAAGACATAAGACCGCACATAGTATTGAAAAGTGGTAAGCCTGCTGGGAAGTGAGAGTTCGGAATGGCCATTAACGTAAATAGGGAGCTCAAACTGCACTTTATTGATTTGAAGGCAGTCAATGAATGCTTGTGTGCAATCCATATAAAAGCGAAATCCTTTACAATTCTGCTGCTAGACATACATCCGCCGGTAAAAAAAAGAGCGAAGAAGCGAAGAAAACGTTCTACAATCGCCTGGGAACACTAGTCGACTCATTGCCTACAAACGACACAAAAACAATTATGGGTGATTTCAAAGCTAAATTTGGCAATGAACTTTCGCATCGGGGAACGATTAGAATATATAGCCTCCATGATGAAACAAATGACAACGGCCAGCGTCTGATTGTGAAAGCTACAACGTGCTGGCTATGTAAATCGTACGGATGAACACTGAATACCCAAAGAGGTATTCGCTAGAAGAACTTAAAGCCGGAAAGCAGTGTAAAAATCGAGAAAATGTTGATCTAACTCGGTCGACGAAGACAGTTCATCGCTGCTCAGATTTCGAAATTGGAGGACGTGGTCAATGGACTGAAACACTTGGAGATGCTTGTTGTAGGAAGCGAAGGCCCGAGAGGGGCTGTAGTGCTACAAAGATTGACTTTGCATTTCGCAGAAATCTAGTCAAAGCTTCAAATTAGTTTTCACGTAGGTACATGCATAAAATGGTTTGTGTATCACTTGATGAACACACATGAATTCAAATCGACCATGTTCTTATCCAACAAAGATGGGCCTCAAATATACTTGATATCTGTACATACTAAGGAGTCATTAGGAGCTTAGATCATCACTTGATTAAATCAACATATCGATGTCATAAAGAACACATACCCTGTAAAAGGTAACAAAAAACGTGGAACAAGGTCATCATTGGATTCTATATATGTTTCCAGAAAGCTTCTGTTAGCCTCATCAACCCTGGATGAAATTTGTTTCACCATCAAGTTTCAAATAGCAATCAAGATCTCATTATATATGGTGGCAGCAATGTTCAGAAAGCCATTTCCAAAGTCATCCAGCACATTTGGTGCGAATGAAGACAGCGGATTATATTCCCTATCCAAAAAAGGCGACAAGCTACAGCACAAAAACGTTAAAGGCATATCACTACTTTCACTGATTTGTATGGCGTAGAAAATATTTTCAAATATCGTACAAAATAAAATTAGATCATTCGCCAACACTATTATAGAGGAGTATCAAGTTGGCTTTAGAGCTAGTAGATCGAAAACAGACCAATTGTTTTCAGTCAAGCAGATACTTGAGAACTCCTGGGAGTTCAACATAGACACGCAAATATACGACTGCTGATCGTAACGTAACTTACCAAATAATGCTTCGCTTTGGTATTCCAGCCAAATTTAAGCTTAAATCTTCTTTAGCTACAGCTATAATTTTGCAAGGATGGTAAGAATTACCAAAATATTTCAAATTTTTTTCTCTGCATTCAAAGGAATTAATTTTACATTACAAAAGTAATTTGAAGTATGCTCAATTTATCCATTTCCCATAAGAAATATGCAACTCATTTACACGATATTGGCTGTTTCTAACAAGATACATAAATTAACTAATTCATTCAAAGATATTTATTTTTATCATATGAATGCTTATTTTTGGAGCAAACCTTGCGCGTAAAGGTAATCATATTTAAATTATGAGGATCCATGCATGTGTAAATCCTAAATATATAACAACCTGATCTTTTCCAATTACTTATTCGATTTACTTTCTTTTTATGAGCGTAATGGAGATCGATAGGTATTCTCAATCCAGTTTTGAATATTTGTGTAAGTTGTTTATGTTTTACATAAAAATAATTAATTTAGTATTATAAACATTCAAACTGCTGCTGCAAAAATTTAACATTCGAGTCCGCATATTGTGTGAATACCCTCGAAGATAATTTCGCTTTTGCCAATTTATTTTTAACATGCAGCATTTGAGTGAACTACTAAACTTCCTTAATGCACTTGAATCTTTTAGCATAAGAATATTCTTTGAAAACTTAAACTTCTAAGCATGCTCCCATAAAAATGATTCTTAGCTATGAATATTGTATATATATAACATATTAAAGTTTAAGTGAAAGTAATGTAAATAATATGCATTCATGAAATATTATATGTAAGACGTATACATGTGAACTAATAGCATTATTTAAATTTTTATCTAGTGCCATTTTACCGTATCACACACTCACACCACCACCACGACAATGACGGAATATATCACAACTATTATTTACCACCTGACAATTATGTGTCTCCTACACACCATTACGAAAAATATGTCGAATTCGTACCACCACACAAAAAACGACCTTATCCACATCGATTTAAATATTTCAATTCACATTCAGGACCATCACCACCATATATGATTGACAGAGACGGAAGTAGCACTTCAATGGTATTGAAGGAAATTATGCAATTTTTGCCAAAACAAGAAACAAATAAACTGACAGCCACGTACAATGCAGCACCGAACCGACACAAAATAGTTGACCAATATGAAATACCCAGTGACCCGATCCCGACATACAACACCTTCAAAGTAGGTCCAATAACATCCATTTCACGCACAAATACCGTTACAGCTGCCTTTGACACTCCTTTGCACATTTTTCAGAAACCAATTCCAGAGCAACTTACGCACAATTCCTTAGATCGACGCCCTCCTATGCACAAACCTTTAGATAATCCACATCACTCTTACGACGCATATCACGCACTGTCAATGAGACAACAAAATAGGCCTGGGGCTGGTAATACCAAGCAACAAGCCATTCATACCCCATTAAAAACTCCTTATGAAATGCCCATGAAGCATTTGGATCAAATGCCATGGAAAGTATCCTTGAACGGTCCCACACCATTAACCCCAATTTCCCCACGTCAAAACCAATCACCTCCCGAGCCATCAGTCTTTCTAGCTACACCATATCCATCACCACCCACTTTCACATCCCAGCAATCCAGTCAAATGTCGTACTCCGCGAATTCACATCATTCACCTTCGAATTTGATTCATTCACCTTCAAAATCCTCCAATCCACCTTCACAATCCTCCCATTCTCCTTCAACCCCACTTCCCATCATTGACATTGAAGCAATTGTGGCCAAGCTTGAAGCGAAGAAACGAGGGATCCTAGATCCAACCATACCCGTTCCAGTGTCGCCAACAGCAAACTCACGCACTGATCGACAGTTTTCCAACGCTGATGATAACAGTGTACAGAAAGGATCAAACGTTGAAGTACAGAAATCGGTAGAATTTCAAATAACTGACCCGGACTCGTTCAACAGAGAACTGATGTACTTGTAAGGAAGGACCAAGACTGTGAAAGTTACAAATATTATTTATTCGCACAAAAAACACAAAGTAAATTAGTTAATTTATTGAATTAAACCTGTTGAGTGCCACTCTAAGGTAAGTTGCACATGATGATGAATCAAGTTTAGGATATGTTTTGTATTTTAACAGATGTAGCTGTAATTAATTTTTAAGATTTTTATAAGATTTGTGGCCATATATGCTCGTACTATGCTCGAACCCCGTAGACCCCAAACATATGCTATAAATAGTCCAGTCCACTAGTGATCCCTGTACGAATGACGAAGCACATTTTTTAGGATTGGATTTATGATATAAATTATCAATCAATATTTATTTTAGATACTTGGGATCCAATTTTTTACAATCCTTTTTTATGGCAGTTTGATTGAATACTTTCAAATGTAAGTGAATCAAATAGATAATGATGATCTACTCGTATGTCAGTGCTAACAGGTAACACAAACTGAATTTTTACCTTATACTTATTCAAATTGAAAAATATGTCTGACCAATCTTAAAAAATCCTACGATTATTAAATTCTACGAACTTAAGATATTTTTTCAGTTTTGATTTTTTCAGTTTTGCAACTGAATTCTTGAAACTCATCAAAGCTTTATTTTTGTAGAGTCAAAACGATGTATTCTAATCTAACTCTTAGTATTGACTTGCGTTGCTCCCGAAAGCAAAAGATTAAATTTTATTGCATTAATTTATTTTACAAAAATTTTCATTTCAAAGTGTACGTGCTTAAATTAGCCTGTTTATTACTTTTTCAACCAGAGCAACCATGTTCTCAAACAAAGACAAGCGGCCGCAAGTATTCTCAACACGCACACGTTCCGCAGCGCTGTCTATGATTCCGATCCCAACCTTATAAGGGTCAAGTTCTGATACCGCATCACCAAAAGCTGTAAAGAAGCAGCGTCAGTTACTCCGATGTACCAGATACACAAGCTCAATAATAGCTCAGTATCATCAACATTTCCCCGCAGGCAGGAAGAAGTAATGATGACATCAAAATCATGTGAAAGACAGTAAGAGATGCGGTAACAGCTGAAGAGGTCTTGGGGCACCAGCTAAAGAAAAATAGAAACAACTGGTACGGCGAAGAATGCAAAGAAGCGATAATAAAAATGAACTGTCCGAAGAATCACTCGAACTAACATAAATCTCGTTGTAACCAAAGAGAGTCGAACCAAGGAGCTTTGAGTTACGGGACAAATGCTCCAATCACCACCCAACGTGGACTACTAGATCGGCATATACCTCTATTAAACAACAAGGAGACGGTTTCAATTCACAAACAAGTCTTTTCAAAAGTACACAAGTATCAATCGAATCAAACAATTGAAATCAAAAACAGATGGCTGCAAAATTTCCAGAAGCTATTCACAGCATCTACAACAACGATTGAAGCTGCGAACATTCCAGAAACAGGACAAAAGTTCCCAGCCGCACAGAACAGGGAGCTGCACGTTACCTCAGAAAAAATAAGGCTCTTGAAATAGATGAAATACCAGCAAAACTGCTTCAGAGCGAGGGTCCCTATCTCAAAAACCTTCTCCATTGACTAATATGCAAAATATGGTCAGAGCAGCAGTAACCAGAGGAAAGGCACAAAAGTATAATATGTCCTGTACACAAAAAAGGGTGCAAGCTAAGGTGTGAAAATTATAGAGGCATCGCTATACTGTGCACGTCTAATAAAGTGCTCTCAAAAATCATAGAACAACATTAAAGCCGTACTATGAAAGTATTATAGGAGTACTTTCAGCGGAACTTTTGAACTAGATGGTCTACAAGACACCAAATAATCTCAGTAAAGCAGGTGCTTAAAATGTGTCGGGAATATACCAGCGACATGTACCAACTCTTTGTAAATTTCGAGCAAGCATGTAAAAAATAATGCTTGAGTTTGAAATCCCAATAAAACTCGTCTACATGGTCAAGATCACTTAACACAGAGTCCCAAGTAAAGGTAAACGGTGATCTAACGGACAGCTTCAAACCGGAATCAAGTTTAAACAAAGGGATGGGCTTATCCCAGTGCTCTTTAATATTGCGCAGGAACAAATAATCGGGAAGACATCAGCCAAAGTCCTCGGTACAATAATGTTCAATTCCACACAATTGATAGCGTGTGCTGATGATATCGATATTATGGCACGTTCAATTTTAGATGTCAAAGGAGCATTTTTGGACCTAAAATTCGAAGCATACCAAATTGGCCTACGAGTTAACGAAATGAAAACTAAATTCATGACACAAACGAGGAAGAAACTCCATTGTGACAAAACCTGACCGTAGGCAACTATAAACTTGAAAGTGTGAATAATTTCAAATACTTTGGAATAGAAGAGGCACCAAAAAGGACAAGATTGGGAGCCACATCAATGCCGCAAATAAAGATTACTCTTCCATACTTTTTATTTTAAGGTCCGGAGTTGTGCACAGGCAAAATAAGCTCAGTATTTAGCAAACACTAGTAAAACTATGCTGTTATATGGAAGTGAAACATGGATCCACAAAAGAAAGTCCGAAAAGGTAGTGAACGTATTTGTACGCATAGTACTCCAAAAAATTTACGGCCCAGTGAAACCAGAGCGGGGACTATGTTACAACTTTTTGACGATGCACATCTTTCCTCTTGGATAGGGTTATAAAAATCACAATGAGCAGGTCATCTAAAAAGGATGGAAGAAAACCGGCAACCCAAAAGAAGCAGAGTACAAGGTAGACGTCCAGTGGGAAGACCGAGGACTTGACAGGATAGAAGGCGATAGCAAATCCTTGTTGAGAGTGAACAACTGGCGAATAAGGTCATAAAACCGTGATGATTGAAAGAGATGAATCCTGGAGGTCCACCATATAGTAGATGATGATGATGATTACTTTTTCAAGCCTTCAGGAGCCACGTGGTTATAGAAGCTTTCAACTAAGAGTCATACCAAGTGGCTCCAAAAATATTACTTAAAACAAATAAATAAATGCTTGAATGAAATGAAGTGACCGTACAAAAAAGGCTGCAGTAGCAGATTCAATGACTTTAATCAAACTTACTATTGATTTTAATTATGAAACCAAAGGGTACTCGTAATTCAGGCCACACTGATAATAAATTTTGCAGTTATAAATACTACCAACTGAGTTTCAACAGCAAATAAAGTATCAGAAAGTAGTAATACCCTTTGACAAAGAAAGAAACGACTGACCATCAATACCAAAATCCAACAGATAAATGAAAACATAACCTTACATGAAGTCAGATCGGCGCATACCTTTATTAAATAACTAAGAAATAACTCCAATCTATGAGCAAGTCTTTGAAAAAGTGCAGAAGTATCAATCATATGTAGCCCCATCAAAATCAAAAATAGTTCGCTGCAATATTTCCAGAAGTTACTCACAGTGCCCATAACAATTACTGAAGTTAAGAGCTTTCCAGATGCAGAACAAGAGGTTCCAGTTTCACTAGCGAATAGACATAAAGTGCAGACAGCAGTGCGTAACCTGAGAAAAGGAAAGGCTCTTGAAATAGAAGAAATACTAGCGGAACTGCTGCAGAGGGTGGACACCATCTCAGTAATCTTCTCCACCGACTAATATGTAGAATATTGCCCAGAGAGCAGTTACCAGAGGACTGGTGAAGAAGCGTAATATGTCCTATACCCAAAACGGAGAAAATGTTTGAAAACTATGGAACCTAGTTTTACTGTGTACGATGCCAAACAAGCATGCCTAAGTCTAGAATCTAAAGCAAACTTAATTGGCCTACGAGTTGATGAAATAAAAAGTAAGCTCATGACTTAAATGAGGAAGAACACTACAGTCTGACAAAAACTGCCCGTAGCAGACAATAACCGTGAATGAGTGGAAAACTTTATCTATCTTTGAGCCAACCGGAATGGTAGGAGTACCAATAAAATGAGGTTAGACCCTGCAAAAATGCCGCAAATAAAGTCTATTACGTCGTTCCTCCTGCTCTAAGGTCTAGAGTGGTGCATAGGCAAAAAAAACTTTTATCTACAAATTACCAGTCTAAAATGTATTGTTATATGGAAGTAAAATATGGACCCTAATATGTGAATCCAAACAGGTAGTGGACATATTTGAACGCAAAGTACTATGGAAGATTAATGGCCCAGTGAAACAAGGAGCAGAGCTAAAACTACCTGTCAACTATGAGTTGTATGAATTATTTGATAAATCCCCTATATCTACCTGCGAAAATATACGTGAATCGCTATAGGTAGACCATGTAGAAAGAATGGAAGAAAACCGAAAACCTAAAAGAACATTGATGGGTAGAACATTAATAGACGATCAGCGAAAAGACCAAAGACTTATGGGAAGGAACGATAAAAGCTGACATCCCTTGATGGGATTGACTAACTGGTGGACAGGGTCGTAGAGCCATGATGATAAGAGGACATTAATCTTGGAGGCTATGGCCCGGCTTGGGTTTTTGTGCCATAGATAATGAATACCCTTTGGCAATAGTCCAGATAAAATTTTATTTGACATCATTAAAAATATCCCTCCAATAAAAATATTGCGCAGTCAGTGCCTTGGCATTTCTTCAAATTATTAAAAGGTAGAAGATATTAGCTGTCAGTTTGAAAAATGTAAAATCAACTGGAAAAACTTATTCAACATCATATGAAAGTTTGCATCCAGATTATGTAAAATGATCTAATTTATCTCAAAGTTTATACAATGATTTTTAAACTTTTTCCAAAAATCGAAATGAAACACGAAACACTGTAGATAGTTTGAATTTTATGAAGCTTTTTTACGCTTCTTAAAATAATGCTATCAAATTGATATAATCTTCATCAACGTGGAATAAAATATCACCATGCACCAGCCATAACTTAGAGCGATACGATAGATGGTGAAGAAGCCTAATGCATATATTGAGTGAAAATTTTATGTATATGAAGTTTAAAACAGAACCAAACAAATTAGTTGGTAACTTCGCTGGTCGTAATGGCAGCCAAGGAAGCGAAAAAGGGAGCACTGTTCCTCAATCACTTACCTAAAATATTGCCAATAAACAGTAAACATACAAAATTCTTTGAAACTTACATGCTGTAGGTTACAAAGAGAGATTCTAACAAGCAGCAACAGAGGAAATTGGTGACTAAGGCATCCCCTAAAATTATTATGCCTAAGGGAGAAATTGAATTCTTATACCAATATTATTTGTTGACAAAACGACGTCAACATTTTCCTAATATGTCGAAAATTGGCTTCAAGAAAAACTAGTGCCCAACAAAAATTCGAGAACTTTTTTTGTCATTTTCAATTTTTTTTCCTTCTAAAGAAGTTTTTTTATACTATTTCGACAACTGTCCAATCTCCATTTGAGCTTGATTTAACTCTTATGAATATTTTCCTCCATTTTGAGTGTTCATTTTAACAAAAAAAAAATTTATATTTTCAATTTTAACAACCACTTCGTATAATGTAGTTTCGAGTTATTAGAAGCCTTTCTAGTCCTTATTTATGCGAAGTCTCCTATTATGTATAGCTATGAATGAAGTGGTGTTGAAAAATATTGACCTCTTCACTTTACTTTTTCATTTCAAAGGATCAGACTTGTTTTTAGCATCCAGTCTTTTACAATATAGCTTAATGTTTATCGCTCGCATAATCACTCTCACAATTTAAACATCCATATATTTATAAATCATGTTTGAAATGCAAGACCTTTGGTGAATTATTGTTGGAAAGTGAATAGGGGACCAGTGTTTGATACCAAAATGGCACTACAGAACTGTATAATAGGAATTATAAATTGGCTAACTAGATCAGCGAAACTTAACGGAGCTATTACTGATAAGAATAGCTTAATTTGGGTCATTGTATCATAACTGCCGCTAGTATTTTTGCTTCACCGCCCGATGGCACCACTATTGCAAGAGAGATTCACTATTATGTAGTACATTCTTCTAGATGGCTACTACCAAAATTTTAGCCAAATCTCACACGCAGTTTTGTTGAACCTCCTGTGGAAACGGGCATGTCCACGGATTTTTAAAAAATGGAGAAAGAGCAATATCGGTCGGTAATTTATTCTTGTTTTTGGAAGGGAAATCTCAAAGGGCACTAAGATGCTATATATTGTGACTCTGCTTCTGCGATAACAACCGTAATAAATTGGTTTAACGAGTTTCACCGTGGTTGTACGTCAGTTTTTGATAAGCCACCACAACCAACCAAAAAACGACTACCATGGAGGATAACGTCACAAAAATCCACGAGCTCATATTGGCAGACCACCGATTGA
Source organism: Odontomyia ornata (assembly GCA_963969285.1). Lineage (NCBI taxonomy): Eukaryota > Metazoa > Arthropoda > Insecta > Diptera > Stratiomyidae > Odontomyia > Odontomyia ornata. Next base: position 456,415,291 of record OZ017739.1, read on the forward strand.
AGGTTTGCGAGATAGTTGAGACAGTAGGTATCTTTACAGACCGCATGGGTCATATCCTGCATGAAATTTTGTGCATGAAAAAGCTGTCAGCGTGATGAGTGCCGCGTTTCCTCACTCTAGGCACCAAACGCAACCATGAGATCACTTTACAGCAGTGTTTGACCCTATTTAAGCGCAATCCAAAGCAATTTCTGCATCATTTTGTGATTGTTGATGAAACATGGCGCCACTGGTATACTTCAGAGGCTAAAGAGTAGTCGAAACAGTGAACTTCACCCGGCAAATGCGCCCTGAGGAAGGCGAAGACAATCTTTTCGGCCGGATAGGTGATTGTTTTTTTGGGCTTCACAAGGTGGTATCCACATTGACCACCTCGTGAAGTGCAAAATGGTCAGAGAACTCTACTATGCCGAATTATTGGGCCAATTCAATGCCAGTTTGCAGAAAAACTAGCCCCTTTTGGCGAAAAAAAGTATTCTTCCATCATGACAACACACTGGCTTACACCTCCACCGTCACCAAGGCCAAATTAGGCTATGAACTACTACTCCATCCACCCTATTCACTAGATTTGGCCCCGTGTCACTTTTTTTTTTGTTGTAGTCAGATGAGAAGGTCATTACCGCCACCAAGGCTTTCTTTGCAGACCTCACGAAAACGTATTTTTCAGATGGGTCAAAGAAGTTCTAGCGTCGCTGGATCAGGTGCATCGATCTTAGAGGAGATCATGTAGAGACATAAATAGCCACTTTTCCAAAATTATCTTTGTTTTTTTTATAGGCTAAGTATCGGACCACCCTCGTACGAACTATAGAAATGAATGCTCTAGAAAACTCTGCATTATACGAGTAGTAAATCTGTGCTATTTTTGTAACATAGGTCAATCTCGAATTTCAATTTGATGTACCAAATTTTCCGGGATATATTACAGCTCGGTGGACAAATATCGAAATTATTACCCTTTTGAGTGCTTATATCACTATCTTCTTCGTAGCACTAAAGCCCCTCTCGGGCCTTCGCTTCCTGCAAATAGCACCTCCAACTATCTTGGTTCATTGACCGTATCCTCCAATGAGAATGACCAGCAGCTGATTGACTTTGACCAGCAAAAATCTAGTCCTAAGCTCAACCTGCTTTCCACATTTCCATGTTTATAAGGAGTTTCGATCAAATAGACCACATGCTCTTCGACAAAGGGCTGCTTTAAACATCATGGATGTACAAATACAATACTTTGCAGCGTAAATTGTGACATTGATTGGATTCTCGTAAGGGTTATATTGCTAAAATGACCTACTCAACTACATGCATGCCTCCTAAGTTCACCCTAGAGAAACATTGTTCCCTGTACAGACTCAGTACGCTTCTACCCCGAAAAATACTGTAGCATATTTACTATATCAACGAAAATAAGAATATCCAAAAAAAGCTACCCCAAATTTATAATTTATAAAATGAAATTTTTCATTTGATAAATAAAACTTTACATTGGAAACCTTCCGACAACAATTTTAAATATAATACCTGTAAATGCCCAAAATTTTTAAGAACAAGATCATCGCCCATTAGTCCCCACATTCCACATTATCCTGATAAAGAGTACACGTCCATTTTATCTCTTGAGGGTGTGAATTTAGCAAGCCTTAAAGCTGAGCAAAGTGCCCGGGGTGGTCTGATTTCCTACTGAAGCTATCAAAAGATAGAAAAATAATCCTCTTCATTTATATATACAGATTCGTTTGAATTGGGATGGATGAATAACTACAGATATACAAGCATAACAGCATAATTTGCTAAGTATAGAAAAAAGAGATCGAGATATTTCCTTGTTGTGCATATCCTATAGCATTCTCTCTATTCAAATTCAAAGGTGAGATAGAATTTACGCTAATAGAATTAGCGGAGAGTACAAGGATTACCTTAGAATTGGGGATTCAACTGTTGACTAGATCTTTGAAGTAGATTGAACAGAAATCTTAGGAACAGAACATGAATATATGCCAACGTTTCGCAGAGTGCATACAAGCATATTATTGATCGAAAACTCCTGTAAAATCTACTCCTCAAACAAGAAATACCAGCTGAATTGATTAGCCAGGTCAAAAACACAATAGAAAAACCGTGTGCTGCACTAAAATACAATATGAGCTCAAAGGCACCTTCCCTTTGGAGAAAGGATTGCAATAGAGAGATGTTCTAGCATCAACTCTCTTCAATCTGCCATCAATTGGTGGATGATGTAGATGGTGTCAATATAATGGCGAAATCCATTAACTAACCTTTAAGCCGTGACGTGGTTTACATAGATCATATATAGTGTAGTGACGTATGGGTCATTCCATATGAAAACGTCCAACGTGGAAGTTGCATGATTTTTGATTTTGTTGAAAAAAATTAAGTTTGACCTTATAACTGTTTAATATGAAAATCTGTGGTAATTTTTTTTTCAGGTTCTTAACAGCGGATTGGTACATTTAGTCAACTGACACTTTTTTTCCATAACATGTGCGGTATTGATTGTTGTTAAATTTTCCTTCACAGAAGATGTTCTTCTAATGAAGAATGTAAAGATCCAGTTTCTACAATTAACAATTGAGTGGTAGTTAACAGAAAATGCGATAAAATTTGCTAATTTTTGCGATTTTTATCTGAGCTTATGGCAACACTGTAAGCTCTAGAAATTTTTTGGCTTCATAGAACTCGAATAACAGAAAGCATAAATTATAGATTTGAGTTAGTGGATAATATATTAATAGAGAAAAAAATACTACAATTTCAAAATTTTCAAAATGGCACAAGTTCGCCCTATGAAAAAACCCTGTTTAGAAAAAAATAAAAATCTGAAAATATCAGGAAATGTAGTGTCGACCTTCATCTTTGCTGGGTATAGATTTCCGTGTTGTTATTTTTGTTTCTAACCGAGGTATGATTTTTTGCAAACGACATACTCAGGAGATATTTGGAAAATTTATTCACATAAAACCTTTCTAAATCTTTATATTCATGTTGAAAAAACAAATTAAACAGAAGTTATTTAATTTTGTCCTGGTATCACTCCACTATTATCGTTTTTTTCGTAGTTTTTTTTACAATGTCAATAGTTTGGTAGTCTTGCTTCCTCCCACTTAGCTTACTTTCAAATTTTGGTAGAACTCCATAGTCTTCTCGATTTTTTTTTTTTGCATTTTTTATAAGGTATGTAGTCACTGCAGTTAAACTCAAATCGTATTTTGGACCAGCTCCAATTTTGTGGTAATAAACTCAAAATTTGGTACTTCTCCTGAAATATATCTGAAGCTTGAAACTTAACTTTAAGTCTTTTGATTAATTCAATGTACTCTAAACCATAATCATATTCTCGATCCTCTGTTTCGATTGTATTATCTTTGATTCCAAATGCATTTGTCAATTTGCAACAAATCTTGTATCACAATCTTTTGATTATTTCATCAATTTGTCGTTTTCTTTTGTTGAAAGGGAGTGTTTGTATTGCAGGTATATGAGATTCTTCTAAAATCTTGCAAATCTCATTCATAGAATGTATCATAGAATCGACCGGTTCATAAAAGTCTTCAGGTACCACTTCAAGTACATTTTCTTCGACTTTGGTAGTTTTATTCCCTTCTTTTATTAAAATTTAACAGTGAGTACAAACAGCAAGTCCTGGAATAATATTTATGTATTTAGTTTCCTCCGCTAAAGATGGTCTTGTTTCTCGTAAAGATTTTGTCATCATTTTTCTAAGGATTGATAAATTTATACAACATTTTGCGCCAAATCTACTTAAAATACGTCTGCACATATTTTTTATAGTGGTACGTGCAAATGTTAACAATATATGTAACACCTGTTCGCTTCATTTGTAAGCTTTTGTCTGTTTCGCTTATTTGACTTATTAACACTGACGATCTACAATGAGTTCTTTTGTGGCAATCTTCTTTTAAATGTAACATATGCCAATGGAACACCACACTTTTTACTTATTCAGAGACCACGGATTATTCCTTTCTTATTTGAGGTTTTTGAAAACTAGACAAAAATACTACACTTAACCTTTTTATGGATTTTGCTTTAACATTTTTTACAAAACTTAATTAGTTTCACTTTATGCTAATTATTTCACACGTTTCAAGGTAATAGTCATCACCCTTTACTTGTTCACTACGAGTGAACCATTAAGGGTGCGTAAAGATTATGGGTGTGACGGATGTGAACCTTTTAGCATAAAACAAAACTATGTAATTATTTATTGTAAAACAAGGTAGAATAAAATCATTCACACAATATGAGTAAAATTTACACTAAGCGTTTTATTTTATTTTGGATTGTTAAAATTTTAAGTAAAAGCAATATGTCCATATAAATCTGTTTTTACTGCAGTTTGATAACGAATATGTAAAAACGGTCGCTTTCAAAATATCATACCTCAGTTTGAAATAAAAATAACAAAACGTGAGTCCATACCTAGCAAAGATGAAGGCTGACACTACTTCTCCTGAAACTTTCAGATTTTTATTTTTTCCTCAACATAGTTTTTTCAGGGGGCGAACTTGTGGCATTTTAAAAAAAAAATTTTTTTCTCTATTAATATAATATCCACTAACTCAAATCTATAATTTATGCTTTTTGTTGTTCAAGTTCTATGTAGCAAAAAAATAAAAAATTTCTAGAACTGACAGTGTTGCCATAAACTCAGGTAAAAATCGCAAAACTTAGCAAATTTTATCGCATTTTCAGTTAACTACCACTCATTTGTTAATCGTAGAAACGGGATCTTTATATTTGTCATAAGAAGAACATCTTCTGTGAAGTAAAATTTAACAACAATCATTACCGCACATGTTATGGAAAAAAAGTGTCAGTTGACTAAATGATACACTAAAAATCAGCCTATTTCGGACTTCAGACCGGTACCAATCCGCAGTTAAGCACCTGGAAAAAAATTACAACAGATTTTCGTGTTAAACAGTTATAAGGTCAAACTCAATTTTTTTCAGCAAAACCAAAAATCATGCAATTTCCACGTTGGACGTTTTCATATGAAATGACCCGTATCTCAGACCACTTATTTATCTAAATTCTTCTTCTTCTTAGCACTACGAGCCCTCTCAGGCCTTCGCTTCCTGAAAATAGCGCCTCCAACTGTCTCGGTCTATTGACCACGTAATCCAATTTCGAAATCCGATCAGCAATGAACTGTCTTCATCGACCGAGTCAGACCAGCGTTTCTTCGGCTCCCCCACTGGTCTCCAGCCTTCAGCTCTCCCAACGAATACCTTTTTGGGTATCCGTTTTTCATCCATACGATTCATGTCACCAGCCCATTGCAGTTTCCGTAGTCTTATAATCATTAAGACCTCAGACTCATCAAAAATTTCATACAGCTCATGGCTGTATTGAACTTGCCATCGGTCCCCGTCTAGCTTCGCTCTGATTATTTGCCACAGGACTAGTCGCTCAAAGGCGTTCAATATATTTGCGGGTGCTTGGGGTAGGATCCATGTTTCACACCCATAGTATAACACAGGTTTATCTAAACTATGTTTCATCAATTATTTATTTATGAAAAAATTTTAAAAAACAACTTGTTTCAAAAACCAAATAAACATTTTTTCATTTTCCGTAAAGTAACATTATATTTGGAGTTCTAAGAGATAATCTAATTAAAATAAAATACCTAAACACAAGTTATATTATATTCTTGCTTAACTTATCAAACATGTACCCAACTTTTCTGCATATCTGCAAATAAATCACTTGATTTCTACATATTTGACACATTCATGGCAAATAGGCTTCCTTGCGGCACTTAACGCATCTATATTTAGCACGTCTGCCCATTACGTGTCCTATTATCAACCTCAGCTCCCTTGGTGATCGATCGTTATGCAAACGACATTTCAGTATGGTAAAACCAAACTACGAGCAACATCCTGACGAAACTAAGCTTTTGGAATATCAAGAACAGTGGTACACACTTTAAATAATGCATAAGCGTCAAATCCAGTTAAATCCATGACTCAGAAAAAAATAGCGAGAGGCCAACGTCAGGTTCTAAGTCTGCACGAATAATTTAAATAGTTTTTTTCGATTTCACACGTTTTGTATTATTATAATCTATTATCATTAAAGGTTTCTTTGTCATTGGATCAACTTCACTTGTGTGATACATTGAAGAGATCAACAACACTGCTTTTGACCTTCATGAAGCCGTGTAGTGACGATTCCCAGGCTTCCGTGTTTCCGAGCCATAAGATTTAGGTGGGATGTGTCCTTTATTCTTTTTCAATGGTTTCAGATAGTGGAAACCTCTGTCTGCAGCGGAAGGAAGCTAGAGTGGTTTAAAGTTAGAAAAAAATGTGAAAATAAGTGGTTCCCTAATTTCCCATAAGCCATTTGAGCTAACGTGGTGTATTTTAAATCAAGACTGATGCTTTTGAACAATTTATTATCCTTCAAACAGTCTCTTGCTCACGGCTTCTGAACACTATAACCGCTTTCCCAAACTTGAATTCCTACCGGGGCTAGAGCTCTTCAAAGTTAGAAGAAAATGTGTCAACAGACGATCTCCCGATTTCAGACCGGACATTGTAGCTATCTTGGCACTGGTGCACTCTAGATGAAAACTGTTTCTGTTAAACGGCTTTTTAACCCCCAAAACGTATTTTGGCTTAATGTTTTCTAAAACTAGCAATGATTTTCCAAATTTGCATTCCTTAGAAGATATCCCAATTTCAAATAGGCCTTTCTGGGTGCCTCGGCTTTGGTGCACTCTAGAAAAAAATTGAAACTTCTTAAAGATTTTCCGATTGTAAAATAGGAGATCTCTCAATTTCGCATTGTCTATTTCAACTAGCTTAGCTCTGGTGTGTCCTAGACAGAAACTGATACTTTAAAACCATATTCCAACCACAAAATATTTCTTTGGTTGACGCATCTTAAAATTATCACCGTTTGACAAATTCACATCCCTAGTGTAGCTAGAGCAGATGAAAGTTTACGGGTTCCGTTTCTAAATTAAATGCAAAAATTTAAAATTTACAGGTCAATCTATTATCAACAAAGTTGAATTTTGGGATCATTGGTATCGCGCCATAGTTTCTTCCTATTTCACTTCCCTTGAAGGGCAGAAAGCTGATTTTGGAATAGTTAGTAATTTAACAGCTAGAGCGCTAGAATTGGATGATTTGAAAATTTTCCTCTTCTTCGTACACAAAATGTTACAAGTGAATGGCGTGAAGCTCTAAATGTAATTCGAAACTAAAAAAAATTTATGCGTGTGCAAGCCAGTAGCCCTAATAGGCGATTTTACTCGTATTATCTAATGATAGGGATTTTTCGAAATCTCCAATCAAATGATGTGAATGTTCTGTGAGACTACTTAAATGACAGGCCGTGAAATTAGCAGCTGCAGTGATATTTGCAAATGAAATTAATTGACTCTCCAAAAACATAGTATCATAGATAACATAAGAAGACCGGCTAAAATTTATGTTTCACTGTTTTTAAGGAAATTAAATTCATATTTGTGAGTTACCTTTATTTTCATTTTATTTCTTATTTCGGTTACATCAACACACTCATTCTGCTATTCACATATACTAGTTGCAAGATTGACACTATTTCTATTAATCATTTGTTTATCATTTCAGGTGCATATTATTAGACTGATAACACATTGAAGTAAGAGAAAAGCAACAAAAATGGGTGTAAATTGCAGTTACAGCATTTATCTAGTGAAAAATCAATTAACTACATTTAGAAGTAAGATGGTGAAATCAATCCTTAAACAAAACCATAGTTATAGTTTTTTCGATTAACCATTATCCATATATTTGTAGGTTTTGAGTAGATATGATGGTTAAGACAATCTGTAAATTTTTCATAGATATTCTATAATGTAAATAGGTTTAAGTGTAAATTTGTAAAAAGACATTTTGTATTGTTGTTGTACATATTTATTACAACTTCGACTTATGTGATGATGGCGGTGTTGTTGAAATATGATTAAAATGTTATTATTTGAAATCTAAATTGTTTGAAATTCAGGAAGGGCTAGTGGTTCGGAAGGTAGTTTATTGTTTTTTGTTTCAGGACTTAGTCTGCTCGTGTAAGACCCGCGACCGAAACTCCTCTCCGAACTAGCTAGCCTACAAGCACCCACCACAGAGTAGACTAAGTGTGACTGGACTTGTTGACCTGAAGGGTACAGTCCGTTGTCACTTCCAAGACTGCACGTCTCGAACCGATGAGAGGTCGGTTCTAATTGCGATCGAACGAGACGGAGGTAGGAAACTGTTACACTTCCTACTGTCAATTTTTTTCTATGAACAACCATATGCATACAGCTTAAGAATTTTAAACTAAAATTTGTTATAATTAGTCCCTTTGAGGGGTATTTTCAGATAAAAATATTTTTTCTTAAACGAGTTTCTTTTTTCCGTTTTTAAAGTAGTTCTAAAAAATAATTAAAAAATAATTTTAGATGAAAAACTTACAATGTATAAAATAAAACGCGAACTTTTTCCATGTTAGGTGCCACACAAAACTTTTGACATAGCTACGACATACATACGTAAGCGAATATGGCAATTCATTTTCCTATACCTTTTGAAATTGATTTGTGTGTTTTTTAATACATTTTAGCCAAATGAATTTAAAATATTTAAATTAATATGCATTTTTTGTCAAAATGTCCGACAAAAAATGCATATTAATTTAAATATTTTAAATTCATTTAGCTAAAATGTATTAAAAAACACACAAATCAATTTCAAAAGGTATAGGAAAATGAATTGCCATATTCGCTTACGTATGTATGTCGTAGCTATGTCAAAAGTTTTGTGTGGCACCTAACATGGAAAAAGTTCGCGTTTTATTTTATACATTGTAAGTTTTTCATCTAAAATTATTTTTTAATTATTTTTTAGAACTACTTTAAAAACGGAAAAAAGAAACTCGTTTAAGAAAAAATATTTTTATCTGAAAATACCCCTCAAAGGGACTAATTATAACAAATTTTAGTTTAAAATTCTTAAGCTGTATGCATATGGTTGTTCATAGAAAAAAATTGACAGTAGGAAGTGTAACAGTTTCCTACCTCCGTCTCGTTCGATCGCAATTAGAACCGACCTCTCATCGGTTCGAGACGTGCAGTCTTGGAAGTGACAACGGACTGTACCCTTCAGGTCAACAAGTCCGGTCACACTTAGTCTACTCTGTGGTGGGTGCTTGTAGGCTAGCTAGTTCGGAGAGGAGTTTCGGTCGCGGGTCTTACACGAGCAGACTAAGTCCGAGTTACGTAACTCAGCCACCGATTCACATGCCCGATTTACAAACGCGTCAACAACTACTCATCCAGAACAGGAAACCTACGTTACGTTAGTTCTGGATGTGATCTCTCCACGGATCTCAATTCAAAATACTACAAAATCTAAAACCATAGGCGCGTTACCGAATCACCGACGCGGCACCAGAAAACAAGCTAAACTACCTCAAGTCCAAAATAACCTACTCTAATAAAAAAAGACGAGCGCAAACAAGGGTACCGCGGACCGTAACCGACTCGAAATCAATCATCAGCAGATTATAAAAACCTAACCCTCTTCAAGACATACTTACCTTCGGTCATCACTTCCGCCGTAAAAGAAAGAGCATGCGGGACGGAAAGGCTTATGGCTCCTTTAGTACTTCATTTTATTACTCCTTACTTAAACAATGTTTATAGGTTTTACTTTAATTTTATATAGCCTATTTGATTTAAATCATTTTAAGTTACTTTTCTACCCCTGTATATCCATGGAATCTGTATTAACATCCATATGAATTATTGATAATAATAACTAATAGGCTAAATATTGTAATATATAAGCACAATTCACTCATTCCACAAAAATTATAATTTATAGGACTTGCCTAGGTTCCGCAAAGAATGTTTAACCCAAACTCTAGTTTTTAACAAAATAATTTCAGAAAATGACGAAATACTACGAAACGTTTCAAATACCTTTGTTCAAAGCATCTTAATTTAAGAAGATCAGTTAAAATTTAAAAAAAAAGGAAAAGGTTTGAAACACAAGTGCTTTAATTACGCACTCGGTTTGAAATTAAAATCTAAGTATTATAAGCATTTACTGGAATAATGTGCATTACAATCTAGTATAGACGGTCAAACATGGAACGTCTCATTTTGAACAAAAAAGGAAATTATAGAAGGATGCATCGAAATAGAGCTTCTTCCTCAAACATTGATCCCTTTACTTCATTAGTACCGATAGAAATAAAATTGATTGATATGTTCTGACAATTCCATAGAAGCATGTATAGGAAAACCATTTCCGTTTAGTAGTTATTAAAAATTGAACCTCCAAACGAAACGGTGAAAACATTAGGAAGGAATCCATATAGCACGCGAATATTACTAGCAAAATAAGAGCCTTTCCATGGTTAGAAACAAGATGTCTTAATCGATTTATCGAATTTATTTTAGTTTAGTTTAACTTATTTTTATTTATTGGAATACGTTTTAATTTCGTTTTTTTTTTATGCTGTTGATTAATGATGATTCATTTGAATTTTATTTCATTTAATCTATTTATTCTTAAATAATTTTTGATAATGGTAACCCATTTTTTTTTTATATACGATAAATTATTTTAACCACGGTTTTATTTGTATTGATTAAAAAGAAATGTTTATAAGTTTAGTTCAATTTATCTTAAATTGTTTCAATCAGCTTTAACCTCGTTTAGTTTATTTTTGATTGATGAATGTCCAGTTTAACTTCTGTATATCTGGACGTCTCATCTTGCACATCACCCTTCCTCTCGCTCTCTCAAATTATCAATTAATCAATATATCATTATCTTTTCGTTTCGTTCTTTTTCTTATTTCCTCAAAATATAACTACTATATTTTTAAATTTTTCCTTTTTTTTTCATAAAGTTTCGAATGTTTCAAACAAGTACTCGTATATTTGCAGTAGTATAGAGAACAAGTTTATACAACTAAGTATTTAACAGGATTCCGTTCTTCCAATAGACAACCTTCAGGAACTGAAACCGTCTTATGTCAGTGTAAATAACATGTCCTGACTGATCGAATTGATGAAACCATGAAAATTTAAAAAGCCTGAGGATCCTACTAATATTTTACCTATTTTAATATATGTTTATTTAATCTAAAAGCCTAAGTCGAATATATTTTGCTGTTTCTTATGGATGAGTCATATGACTAACATGGATAAGTGCTATAACAGTTCATTGAAAGGTTTCTCAGCGGTAGATTTAGAATAAATTAGGCGCTAATGTATGTTTGCGAGCAATACTTCATCCCTACAAAATTCATCGTTTCTAATTGACAACATTACGATGATCAAACCGGTTTTATTCTATTCGGTATTTGGTGTATGTGGCGTGATATGAAATATCATTACATGCTATTCGTAACTATGAAATCATTAATGGAAAATTCTATGGTAATATAAATTGTTTGACATTTTCTAAGGCCATCAGCAGGATATATTGTGGAAGTTTCTTGGTTGTCCACATCATTACTCACTACGAATTTTATCAAAGAAAGGGCAAATACCGCTCAAAACGTTGTCAATGCTTTTTCCTTCTAAAATTTATCCCTTGTTGTACATTATTTATTTACAACACTGGAGTTATCTAGTGTTAGTTGTTAGGTGAGAATTTGTTAGCTTTGGCGTATATTAAACGGTTCGATCTTTAATTTTGCCGAGTACATTAACATGCACCTTGCTGTAACCTGGTTTTTTACCCTCAGTAGGCTCTAAATATTTATATATATATATATATATATATATATATATATATATATATATATATATATATATATATATATATATATATATATATCGTGAAAATCGTATAATGTACATATATTAACAAAGTTTTTCTTTCTTCAAGCCAGATTTTTGTTTCTCTTTCTGGATGTTTGCATGGATTCGGTTGCAAATGAGCTGTATCAACGGCCTTTGGTATCACTGAAACTTGATTGTTCAGAATGAGGGCATGCAGAACTGTATTTTGTTTTCCTATATGTGATACTTATATACAGTGGTTGCAGGTAGATAAGCTTATTTCTAAAAACTTATACGTAACCACTGCAGCGAGATCTGCAAATCCAACTAGAAGGTGATCGGTGAAAACGGTCTATAATCCGAATTCCCATGAACAATTTGGATCTCCTCCCACAGCAATATATACCGAAAAGAATGAAATGCTCGCAATCAGTGTGGGCAGGACACATTCACTGTAGAACACTTTAATTGACTTTGATACCGTTTATCATGTAGTGTGCATCACGCCGATCACCATACACATGTCTTGTAACAATTACCTGATGACCGCGTATTAATAGGCATTGCGGTAGATTGGAAATGTGTTTCTCCAAGCCGCTCGCTATGTTTTTTTTTCCTGTCCAGTGCAGCTTGACTCCCAAAACAAGGTTCATATGCTCGGCAAGTCACCCATTTGCTACCTCCTCCTGTGGATAAATTTAGATTGCGTTATATGCACGCCACGCTAATTTTTTTTCGGACTTACCGCTAATCCGCTAACCCTCGCGAGAACTTTAATTCGACGGACAGCTAACCGGCGAACACGTTCTGCCTGTTTGACATTTGGATGGCAACTTGTGGGAGGCATCGCCAGATAGATATGCTTCGAAATGTATCAGAGTTTTACTTCAGCGGCTCACATTGACAGAAAATATTTTTCCACAAATATAAACATTTGAAGAAAAATATTTTCGGCGCAATGATGGCTGCACGAAAGATAAAGTCTGCTTGCATTTCGAAGTCATACATATCTGGCCGGGTGCCAGGGTTCGGGATCGGAATCACTCCGATTCCCGGGCGTAGGCGTTACATTACAGAAGAAAGCTTATATGGAGGGAGTTGATCATTGAAAAAATGTCAAAAATTTGATTCACAATAAATATCGCTTACTTTAACCAATATTATGTTCAAAAATATTTGTTTCCCTGGAATGAGTCTCGGAGAACTGTGACAGAATCATTTTTTATTGTCTACAGCGGTATATGTATTCTAATAACTATTATTTACGAATCTATATGTATAAAAAAAAAATGTTTTATTTCAACTAACACAATCCCGATAGGGTCATCCTCAAAAAAGTAACGTTAACGCCTGCGATGAGTCTCACAGTCTCACTCACTCACTCACTCGCTATTCTATTTATAGACAAAATGCACGGAATAGAAGTAAAAAAGAACAGAAACGGGTCATTTTTTCTTCTCTACTCGTATTTCTATGGACAACTGCTAATTTTGAATTATTACATTCTAATCGGTTGTGATTGTTATCAATAAGTGAACTGAACGAATATTACTGACATAATCATAAAAATACAGTGCTGAGTTTTTTGTGCAAGGTGAATTTTCTAAAGAAAGGTAAACAGAAATTGAATTAGTTTATTCATATTCTTATTATATGTAGAATGGCTGCCCGAAAACGACCATTGACGGATGATGAAATTCAAATGGCAATACAGGAAAGTAATGAAGATTCTGAAAGCAACTCGCCACAGGATATTGAAAGTGATTTTTCCGATAGTGATCTGGACATATTGGAAAATGAATCCAATATCGCTGATGAGCAACTAATGTCAGAATCGGATAATGAGGTAGCGGAGCCAGCTGCGTTTTACTGGTAACGATGGCACCCAGTGGCAATCAATCCCCTATCCACTCGGTAGGACTCCCGCACATAATATTATAAAAGGTGGGGTTCACAAAGTCAGACTAGTCCGGGGAAAACAAGTTGATTCGCCAATTGATGCTTTTTCTCTTATCATAAGTGATAACGTTATCGATATAATTGTCAAATGTACCAATTTGCATGGTTTGCAATTACACAAAGAAAAGTGGAAGAACACAGATGAAACTGAGATTCGTTGTTATATCGGACTGCTGATTCATGCTGGGACCAATAAACAAGGATGTTCAGATATGCGAGAATTTTGGCATCCTTTGTTTGGTAAGATTTTTCTTCAAGAATTGGTGTTGGAATTAGTAAAACCAAACATCGAGAGGCGCAGTTCTGCATATCTCTCAAAATCGACAGTTGATGCTATGAACAGGGTTACAGGCAATAATACCGAAGAGCAGCTCCAGAATCCGCCAAATCTAAAGACATCAAAGCGAAGGTGCTATATGTGTTCAGCAGCACTTGGTCGCATGAACAAACAAATATGCAGTGGCTGCAAGAAAAACGTTTGCAGTGAGCATGCAGAGAAAATCGTAGTTTGTAAGAACTGTATTAATAAATAATAAATTTAATTTTGTATTACATATTTTTCGAACTCTAATTATTTGTACTATTTCTATCTTTCATAATGACTAATAGAATAACTAGTCTAACATAATAAAGCACTTTCTGTATAAACTCGCTATATGAGTCCAAGAGACTCATCGCAGGCATTAATGACAGTGAAATGACCTAGGGTGATTAGGGTTAAAGAAACAATAACATACATACTTTCCACTAATGAAGGAACAAACACTTTTGTGTACAATTTACGTTAAAAACTCGTGATTGAAAAAAAAAACGATGAAAAACATATATTTAGCAGAGTATTTAACAGTAAAGTAAAGTTACTTATCCACATGGTTAAACGAGATTATAATGCAATCTATTTGTTGAAGTTGGAGCAGTTGACACTGGAAACCATTGACAAAATTATTCCCAAGATTAAAGATCGAAACAATGTATGTAGAAGGGTATGAAACACCAACCATCACAATGTTGAAAATATTAAAAAGTCTTCTTCTGACATGTTTCGACAATATTTATCCGCAACTTATGAACTACAACCATCCCTCATGGGTCTAATTGAAACAACATCTTAAAAATGTCCGAAACTTAATCTGTTTATAATATAAAAGTTAATTCAGCAAAGAATGAGTAGAGAAACTAAAGAATTTTAGTTCATAGGGTCCAGATGGAGTGCTGATAAAAGTAAATAGTATATTTTGTAAGAAGTCTCGAGGGAATATGTCAAATCTTAAAGTCACTAGTAGTAAGGATACCGATCAAAATAGTTTTGTTTGTTACGACTTACAGATTTCAGATTTTTCGGATCACAGGTGTCCAATCGCGGGGAGGGGGGGACACAAACTACTTTGCCAAACTAAGACCTGTTTTAAAAAGTTCTCATCAAGACCTTTCATTTGATAACCATATTGGCTACCTTCAATGAAATTTTTTTTCGGGGTTCACTCCCCTATATGGGGAGACCCCCCTTAAATACCTTATACAATTTTTTTGTGGTTGAACTTTGAAGAGAACACCACTTTACATCTACATACAAAATTTGATGCTTCTAGCTTAAGTAGTTTCCGAGAAAAACTGCTGTGACACAGGGACGGACGGACGGACAGACAGACAGACGGACAGACGGACAGACAGGACGCGATTGTAGAAGGGTTTTGTAAAATAAAAAAGTGCAAAACTGTTTTGACGTAGAGGCAACAGTATTAGGAAGATGAGCAATCCGTTCCTCGTACGGTCATCAAAGTCAAGCAAGGTAAGTTTGAGGTTCGAGTAGAACTTAGATAGGAGACCATATAATATGCGTTGAATAATGTAGCCTTGATACGTTTCCATCAACATTTTTTTATCAACAGGCATTTGAATCAATCCGTGGTAAAAACGTACACCAAGCGCATTAAAATACTTATTTGAGCACTTGAAAGTGTGTACGAAATGACTACACATTCTGTATTTGCAGCACTCCCTTGAGATTGGACTCCTGTAGACCGAACAATCTGGGGAAAATCATGGAGGTAATTCCTTATGAGTTCAACAACGACAAATACCTCAGAAGTTGAAATTCTCTAAGCTTTGTTAGTAATAGTATGATTTACCAATTTCACATTTTCTTTGGCGTACCGTGACTTTGATGAAATATGATATCTAAATAGTCACTTGTAAGACTCATGAGCCATGAAAATTTCAAAAGGATCGAATAGTATTTAAGGAAGTCATGGTGGTTTGAATTTTCCTGGATTACAATATGTATGACTATGGACCAATATACGTTTTCAATCGAATCAACAGTTTACTATGATTTGCATCAAAGTTTTATGAATGATATATTTATGAATGTCTTTGAGAATTCATTCAACGAGCGACATAAGTAATCTTAAAATTAAATGGTGGCCATTTTAAATCAGAATATTGAGGAAAGTAAGTACCATTCGGGCTTTCTATCGAACCAGACACTACACTTGATTGGATCTTCATCGAATTCAGAGAAAATATGAAAAACAAACCCCTCCTTAAGATTTAATTCAGCCAATGATTGCGATCTGTGTGCACATCGTGATTGAAGAAAATTTTTTTTTTAAAAAGTGTATTGTTTTGGAATGAAGTGACCAAATCCAATGAAACAACATGAATTGTTCTCATGAATGTAAGTACTTCAAAAAATAGTAAAATAGTAGCTGCTGAAAGTTGCCGGTTCGGCCTTGAGTCATTATTCCAGATATAATGTACAGATGTGGCCTAAAACGCTCATTGTACAGTGCACGTTATTATTACTCTAAAATTGTCAACTTTTCTTCGGCCGTTTAACCAGCTCAAACTAATGAACAAATATCGGTCTGTTGAAAAAAATTTTGTTCAAATAATATAAGAATACTGTCTTCATGATGTAACAGAACCTGTCATATTTTGTAGTAATCGAGCAGTTAGTTAAATTTACTATTTTTTTCTCTTCCTTTTTTCTCTTTAAATTATGGGATCAATCCACATAGAATTCAAATTCTATTTCTATTTATGTCAATTTATAGATTTTTTTTCTTATTTTATTTTTTTATTATTTTTTTTTTCTTTTCTTCTGCACAACTAAAACTGCACGATTATTCGGCGCCGGCAAAGGGTTAAAGGAAATTCAGGCATAATATGTCCCAGATCAACTAAACAAACGAAAAACCAGCTGCTTTGTGCAAATTGTATGGGACATCAATTTCCCTCCAATTTGATCACAACGAACGCAGCCCTTTTAGATTGATCTGGGACGCTTTAAGATTTTTGACAGGGCGCAGGTGTGGTAATCAAGTGAAGGAGGAGGAGGTTACGTCTCGTGGAGTGAAGAGTATTGGTGACGTTCATAACTCATTCAAAGTGATTGCCTTCTGCGAAAGGATCCCGATCATGTTCAACCTTTAAAGGCAAAAAACTAAAATTCCAGCGATATGGGATATGGATCCGTCTGATGTATGTAAGGAAATATTCGGTAGTTAGTTTTTCATCTGCTCGATATTTGACTGTTGTCATTTTAGTGAATCAAGTGAATGAGGAGGACGAGATCTTTCGAGCCTAGTCGTCGTACACGCGAGGAGTTTAATTTCAAAATCTGGATTTGACAAGTTGTGCCTGATATTCGATTGGCAGTTTTATTTCTTGCCTGTGTTTAATTTTTTTATCGTATGTCCATCCAGAATTTGCAAAACTTTGACCCCTTTGCTGATGCAATCAATTGTGCTGATGATACTGTACAGGACGGACTTGCGCATATAAGAATTCAGCAGAGAAATGGTCGAAAAACACTAACTACGGTGCCGGGCCTTTCCTCGGAATATGACCTGAAGAAAATTGTGCGAGCATGTAAAAAGGAATTTGCGTGCAATGGCACAGTAATAGAGTGTCCCGAATACGGTGAAGTATTACAGCTTCAATGTGATCAGCGAGAGAACATTTGCGAGTGGCTAACGAAATGTGGACTTGCGAAGCAGATCAATTCAAGGTGCACGGTTTTTTTTAAGCGAGACGAAGGCGCGTATGATCGAACAAAATTTTTGGACATACTGTAAAGAGAATTTATTCGTCATTATCTTCATCCATCCCAAAGATAAATTCCCTGAAGCAACTATTGATTGCATTATTACGTTCGACCGTATACCGCTATTTGTTTGATCAGTTATTATTACTGCCGTTTTATTACTTTCATCTCTTCCTGTACTAGCGGGGGCTGTCACCATATTATTAACAGACCGAAACTGATTGCTGGAATTATTTAGCCGACCCTGATTTTTATTACGTGTCCATGAAGTTTATGGTTTATGGTTCGTGTAGTTCAGCGATAGCACAGCGCTCGCCTTCAGGTGATAAGTCTTATTTGCTTTTGGCGCAGATTGACAATTGACGTTTTGAATATCACAGTCAACGGAAGAACATAGGAATTGTTTAACCGAATCTGATTTTCATTCCGTGTCCATTAAGTGATCGGTTAATGGTTCGGGTAGTTCAGCGATAGCAGAGTGTTCGCCTTCAGGTGATAAGTCTTATTTGCCTTTGGCGCAGATTGACGGTTGGAAGTGAGTGGAACTATTTCCTGCGACGCAAAAACAGTCGACTGATTGTCTGCAACAACAGTGTGGGGCCCTTATGTAAATACTATTGTTAAAATTTTGGAAGCCTGGATATGAAATGGATTTCCTACTCTCCTACTTACTTTAATCAACTTGTCAAAATAATCGAGACGACTGATTTCTACAAACGACTTGCTTAAATAATATTTAACGTACAGCAAGAGCGCCAGGAAGTTATTAAGACGGATCAACTCGTAAAACCGGCAAAATAGTCATTCAATGTTGTAAATGCCTGCTTTAGGACGCAGCCGACGGGCTTGCTATTTGTGTAATCAAAAAGTAGCTTTAATGGAAGAAAAATTTGAATTTCAGGACCACCCACATCATCAGCGGGCGCCCGACGAGGACGTTTGGGTGAGTACCCTTATATTTAATTATATATATATATATATATTTTTTTTTTTCTCTTTTGCACATTTTTATACATATACATATATTCTTTTTGTACACGTTGTTATATATATATGTATATATATATATGTATATATATATATATATATATATATATATATATATACATATTTCTCTTTTGCACATTTTTATACATATACATATATTCTTTTTGCACACGTTGTTATATATATATATATATATATATATATATATATATATATATATATATATATATATATATATATATAAATATATATATATATATATATATATATATATATATATATTTTTTTTTTTTTTCTATTTTACACATTTTTATACATAGACATATATTCTTTTTGCACACGTTGTTCTATATATATATATATATCAAAGTTTTATGAATGATATATTCATATATATATATATATATATATATATATATATATATATGTATATATATATATATATATATATATATATATATATATATATATATATATATATATATATATTTTTTTTTTTTTATTTTTTTTCTTTTTGCACATTTTTGATACATATACATACATTCTTTTTGCACACGTTGTTATATATATATATATATATATATATATATATATATATATATATATATATATATATATTTTCCCCCCTTTTGCACATTTAGATACATATATTTTGCATATTTTTTTTTTGTTGCGATTAGTTTATACATAAAGCTTTGCGTTATATTCCACAAACACTATTTAAAATGTAATCAGTTAATTTGAGTCGGAAGAATATTACTGAATTTTTTTTTCGGTATATTGACCACAGATTATATAGAAAAGAAGAAACACTTGTGAAGAAATATAAGGAAAAAAATGAAGTGCTAAATTTTTTGAAAATCGGTCTTTCCTTTCCGATAACCTTTGCCCGGGTATAGGACCTGGTACGGTGGCAGGCTGCCCCCTAAAAACATGAGCCAGCCGCCGGGTACTTAACTAATCCTTCTTTGTTTCAGGTGACATCGCGGGTTGAGTGGCCCAAGCAGAGTGCCTCTTTATGGCATAGCGTTATGCAATCGAGTTGTATAATTTTATGGCATAAATTGGTCACCGGGGTACTCCCCTTCTGATGGAAAAGTTTATACCAGGCAATTTATATGAGTTTTCCACTCAGAAGAGGAATACCTGGCCACTGCAACAAAATATGGATTTATTCCGGTTGGGTGGGTGCGAAGGGGCTCCATCACCACCCGGTTGCCCTTCTTTCATTTGTGGGCCATGAGCTTCGTCGGGTAATGACGAGGTTACCCCAAGTCCGCCTTTCTTTTCGGGTTCCACTTGTTCTAGGAACAAGTACTTTCTCCCTCGGTGTAGTTATCTACACTTTTTGCGACTTCGGTCGCCTCTTGCTCAATTGACCACCGAATTCGTGAGTGCGAAATTTTTTGTAGTGGGTCCTCGTGCTGGGGAAGTGAACCCGCCCCACGACACCGCAATGCTAGCCTGCCTGCGCATTCACGCGTCTCCAGACGAGGGCATTCTCGGCAGATATTGTCATCTTCTTCTGCCGAGGCAGCAGAACAGCACTGCAGTCCTTTACGGACACATTTGAAACATTTTAAATTCACTACAATTTATTATTATTAATCGGAAATTAAGTGTGGTATAAAATTTGAGGGTAGTAAATAAGACGATATTTGTAACATTCATTATTTTAAGTAGTCGATTATACTGTTGAATAGTCAAAACTTTTCTTATCGGACGGAATTTTAAATTATACAATACAACCTCAAAAAATTGAAGAAATTTATTTTTCCAGATACTGATCATGGAAATGGAGCCACAAAGCAGCGAATTTGTGTAACCAGGAAGGAACTATTTGAACTAATTGCAGACAAAACTTCTGAGGGTTCTGATAGCTGCTTCTTCGTTATTGAGCAGTCGTTTTCTGAAAAACACAACATTCCATTCACTTTCGACGCAGACTCTAAAAATCGACTCAGAAAATTATTTTCCGACTTAAAGAAAAGGTGGAATAATGCCCACAGGACGGAACGAGAATTTTTTGCACAAAAATGCTGAATGGCTTAAAACTAAGGTTGTTTTCACTAGTGAAAATGACGATAATGTGGGCGAGGCACGCAACGCCCGCGACAATTCCGAAGCGAGACCTTCGACAGGAAGCACTAGCCGCCCCTTGTCAAAATTTTCCTACCAAAAATTGAGGACAGAACATATTCGTCAACAGTTTGAACCCGAAGAGTTATAGCAGGGAGCCCGTCTTAAGCATCAAAATACAATAAATATCTTCAAGAAAAACCCAAAGAAATCCACTCTAGTGACGAAGCTATCTCACTCATGATCGACAGTAATTTATCTAAAGGCCAATATACTGGCATACGATCTGTAAGTCTTGAAAAGAATTATTTTTTGTACCCTCCTTACCATTAAGTTCTAGAAGCTACAAAAAAGGTGTTACCCTTCACCGTCAGAAATTATTGTCGCTGATCAGAGCTCAAAAATTAAATCTCAACCATTGCTAGATCACATAGTTGGACGATTGTTATTAGTACAAGCGGACGTTATCAAATGTATCCCATCAGAAAAAAAAGTGATTTTCAGTTAATCAGCAAATGGGGGTGTGATGGTACATCGGAAGTTTCGCGATGATGATGGAACTAAAACTGACGCTAATATTTTCTTTACTTCTTTGAAACCTCTGCAGCTCGTTTTTGAAGATGAAATTGGGCATCATGATGCACTTTTGTGGAAAAATCCACGCCCTTCATCTCCATAATTTTGCAGGGCGATAAAAGTACAATTTTTAAATGAGAGTGCTGAATCAACGAGAGCAGAAGTTGGCCATATCAAAGATCAAGAAAGAAATCTGGTGCCTTTTCGAACGGTTTTTGACGGTAAACAAATAAATGTTTCATACAAAATTGTGCTCACAATGATTGACGGGAAAGTTTGTAATTCGTTATCATACGCACCTTTTGCTCACCGTTGTTTTCTCTGCAAATGTACTTCGAAACAGTTCAACAAAATTGATGAAATGCTGCAAAAAAAAAGTAGATTGAGAACATGTAGAATTTTGGATTTCATCCTTATATGCATGAATTCGGTTCTTTGAGTGCCTCTTGCATATTTCGTACAAATTGGATATTCAAAATTGGCAGTGTCCCAAAGTTGACAAAGTGAAAATAGAAGCTCGGAAAAAACATTCAAACTGCTTTCCGGCAGTAATCAGGATATGGAAGTTCTAATGATGGAAATACAGCCCGCCGTTTCTTTGAAAATTCTCGCGTATCAGCATCCATTACGGGAATAGACGAAAATTTAATTGAGAGATTTCATGTCATTTTCAGGTCATTTCTTGTGGCTTTGAAATAAATGTAGTGGAATTTGAGGAGTACGCTTTGTTAACTGCGCGGAAATTCGTTGAACTGTATTCATGGTACTATATGCCGACTAGTATGCATAAAATTTTGATACATGAGGCACAAATCATAGAGTCATACTTGTTGCCTATAGGACAAATGTCTGAAGAGGCTCAGGAGTCATGCAATAAATTCATCAAAAAGTTCCGAAAAGATTTCAGCCGAAAATGTAGCAGGACTAATACTATGGAAGACGTTTTTTATTGATTTTAAGTCTCATCCGATCCTCTCATTTCAAGCCTGCAAAAGCTGAGGTCATTGTCACCTGAAGCGATAGATTTGTTAAAAGAACCGTCAATCGAACAAGCTGATGTTTCAACTTCATCTACTAATAAAGCAGATCACAGTGACACTGAATATGAGAGTGATTAAATTATAATTTTTGCCTAGAAAGTACGAGTGTGTTTAAAACGAATTCAAGTTTTTTTATAAATAAATAGCAATGATAACTGCCTGCAATTTTTCTGTGAAGCTAATATTGTATTTGTAGTCCACGACCTTAAAAAATAATCAATAATTCATTTTGCTGTGAAGGAATTGAAATCGAAGAAGATTTCTCGCCATTAGTTATCCGCTATTTTCTGACTTTGAAAACCGATATCAAATTCATGATCAGCGACCCCAAAACCATACACAAGTCGTTGTTTTTCAGATGAAAAAATACAAATATCCGCCATTTTGTTTTTAGAAAACCATCATCAGATTCGATATCAGCGACCTCGAAAACCCGTAAGTCATGATTTTTCCAATGGAAAAATAACAATTTGCGACTGTCATTTTGTTTTTTGAAAAATGAAAATCTGATTCATGATCAGCAACCCCGAAAACCCCTGAGTAAAAAGATTCATCGCAAAATCATGAAATTTATAAATTATGGCCTGCTGTTTGGATTTTCGACCATTGTGAGCCGTAATAACAACTTGCTCAATTATTATTTCAAGTGAAACGAGTTTTATTGCGTGCACTAGTTCGAGAAAATTTGACTATATTTGGACCAACTTTGCAACTCAGCTGAATGCTGGAAATGTTTATAATGGCTGTTGAAGGAAAAGAGTGTAGGCTAGTATTTGACCTTACTGAAGACATTTGTTTGTACATTTACTAAATGCATATCCATTTTAAAATGGTTTCAGGTCAGGTTGACATTCAAGAATACAGTACTAGGGTTGTTTAATTCAGGATCGAATAAGTTTTATTTGATTCTTGATTGTCTTGGCACTAACAACTTATATTAACTTTTGATTGTGAAATTATTTCGAAGGTTGGTGTCAAGTGTCTACTGTGAAATAAAAATTTTTGGCATACCACTATCCGTTCTTGCATACTGAAAAATGTCCAAAGTTTTATATAAAAACCACTTGATACGTACGTAATTGAAAACAATTTTATTCCAGTGAATGCAAAGACTATGGCCTTAATTCATGATCCGTAGAAAAGGTTAAACATGCATGTATTCACGTTTTTATGAAGAGCTAGAAGTAAAAAAGAATTTCAATCGCATGCCTCATATGTGAACTCCTGCAAAAGGCTATCATCAGTGAATTTTTCATCACAATAAGATGCCCTTAAATTTTTAATTGTATTGACTCAAATAAATCAATTGTTTATTGATACATAATTTTATCACTGTAACGTTGTGTGATTAAATGTTCCCTATTATAATGAAGAGGAGACTACGTTACAACGATGAGTTGTATGAAATATTTGACGACCCACCTGTTTCCTTTTGCGTAAATTTACGCAAGTTGTAATGGGCTATACTAACGGGTAGAGCACAAGGTAGAAGTCCAGCGGGAAGACCGAAGATTCGATAGGAAGACATAATAGAAGCTGACCGCCAATTCTCGTTGGGAATAAACAACTGGCGGACAAGGTCGCGGAACCGTGATGATTGGAGGAGATTAATCCTGGAGGCCAAAGCCCGGCTTGGGTTGTCGCGCCATAGATAATAATGATAATGAAGAGGGCCAGGGCAATGATTGTAGTATTTATAGAGATGACAGACTTTAATACATTAACCTTAAAAATATGTAAAACCTAAGATTATTACGCCTTCATGATATTCAAGGAGGTCTTTAAGTTTCCAGAGCAGATCTAATAGAGGTTTGTTGAAATCATGGATCTTATCCTTTTTCAAGTTTATAGAAATTTGCGGAACATATTAATTTTTTGGGGTATTGTAAATATAATTTTCGACAGTATTTGTGTTCAATTTGTATACAGTAGGGATATTGGGTTTGTGGAGTTTAGGTTATGTTTCAGGAGTGGTGTGGATGGATTTAGGTCGATGTAGCCATACTTAATATTGGGAGGGATGATCGGTAGGAAATATATAATAGCAGTATGTAAGTCTGGTCGGAACTGATTAGTAGGGTCTTTGTCCACCAGCTTGTATCCGTTAGCGTTTAATAAAGTCTGTTTTTAGGGTATTGTAAAATTATTTTACAATACCCTATTAGTTTCGCGTCCTGTCTGTCCGTCTGTCCGTCCGTCCGTGTGTCACACCACTTTTTCTCGCAAACTACATAAGCTACAAACATAAAATTTTGTAGATAGGTGCAAAGTGACGCCCTCTTCAAAGTTCCACTACGAAAAAAAATTTATAAGGTCTTTAAGGGGGGTCTCCCCATATAGGGGAGTTGCCCCTGAAAAGAAATTTTTCATCGCATGTAGGCAATATGGGTATCAAATGAAAGGTCTTGATGAGAACTTTTCAAAACAGGTCTTAAAATGACAAATTTTGCTTCGAGGGGTGCAGGGGAAGGAGAAATGTACGAAAATTTTGTGTCCCCCCCTCGCGATTGGACACCTTTGACCCGAAAAATCTGAAAAAAATCATGAGTATAGGCCTTTATGAGTACAACAACAACAAATACGTGAGAAGTCGAAATTCACTCAACTTTGCTAGTAATAGTATGATTTATCGATTTTATGTCTTCTTGAATAAAATCTTAACGGGTCCCTTAAACTTAATAAAACAAATACCTTAGAAGTCGAAATTCAATCAAATTTGTTAATAATAGTACATTTTATAAATTTTGCTTTTTTGTCTATAAAATCAAGATGTGACCCTTAGATTTCCCAAAATCTATAATTTAAATTTTCTGAAAGTGATTGTATATGGTTCGAAAATTTCACAATAATTGAACAATAAACAGCTAAGTTACAGCCGATTGAATCTTTAACAATTACAACAACATTAACACGTGATACTAGGAAGATACACGCTTGCAGCGGACCGAGACACTACAAATATGTAGGAATTTTGATAAAAATTTTAGAAATTTTTAGTAATATCCATGTGTTATCGTGACTAATCAAGCGACGAGGTCAAACCACTTGAAACAAAATGGTGGCGAGTTTAAAATTATAATAACCATAATAATTTTTCGAACTCAATTTATGGAATCTATATATTAGTCAAGTTTTGATATGCAGAATATATTGTTTGATTTACTAATTGTTTTACAATACCCTTCTGGCAGGAGCATCCTCCTGCTACTTCAACTTGTTTAATGGCTATTTTTGTGCCAACTACTATTTGTCCTTTTATTTTTTTATTTCAGATAACCAAGTCGTTTCATCTGATATAAAGGGTTTTCCAATAAGAGGTGTTATTTTGAATAGCCCGCTATTTCGGTAGATGTCACCTATGAAGCTGTCATCTTGTGACGTTTGACAAGTAAAAACTACGCTATTCATAAAAATGGAACAATACATGCTTCAACAATGCATTGAAATTATTAAAGTTCACTATAAAGAAGGTGAGAATTTGGCAGAGACGGCTCGTAAAACTCGAACATTTTTGGGTCATCGTGAAGCACATTGTCGGACCGCAATACAGAAATTGGTGGAAAAATTCAAGCAGTTAGCACAATTTAGGGTGTTAAGAATAAAACTTGTGCACTTCTCTCAAGACTAGCCCAGAATATTGCTGCTGTAGCCAAAACTGTTGAAGAAAACCCAAGTTTGTCCATTCCTCGTCGTTTTTTGGAATCAAGCATTCCACAAACGTCATTACACCGTATTTTACATAAAGATTTGGGTCTTAAGGCTTATAAGGTTCAGTTAATACAAGAATTCAAGCCGGTCGATCATCAATAACGTCGTGTCTTTGCTGATTGGTTCCTTGAAATGTATGAAAATGATTCGGAATTCCATCGAAAAATGATCTTGAGTGATGAGGCCCATTTCCATCTCGATGGCTTCGTCAACAAGCAAAATTGTCGCATCTGGGTAAAAATTACGGTAAATGAATTGCGCTTTCGAGAGATGATTAATAACTTTTTATGGCCGGAATTGGATGGTATTGGTCTAGACAACGTTTAGTATCAACAAGACTGCGCTACGTGCCACACAAGCAACGAAACCGTTGATCTTTTACGGGAAAAGTTTCTAGACCGTGTTACCTCTCGAAGAGGTGATCACAATTGGCCACCGAGATCTTGTGATTTAACACCTTGTGACTTTCCTTTTAGGCCACGTGAGAGAGAAGATCTACGCCAACAGCCCAGCGTCGATTCAAGACCTCAAAGATGGAATTCGTGAGGCTATCGAGGACATAGGGCAGCCACTTTGCGGTTTGGTTATGGAAAATTGCATGAAAAGGATATGGTCCTGTAAGCGTGGTTATGGTAGTCATTTGCCTGATGTTATTTTTCACTATTAATGGCATACATTTTTCTTTATAATGAAATAAACATGCGATCATTGATATTAAAAAATGGCTGTATATCATCACTTTGAAGGTAAGCATACCGAGTCAAATTGCCGCAATTTTGAAATATGATGTTTCTCCAGGCTTTACTTTTGTTACTCAACTTGAGTTATGCAACAAAAATCAACTTCCTCCTAACGTAAAAATAAGTCAGATGGTAAATAAGGGTCATCAAATTATTATTCCTTTTGCATTTCGTATTATCCAAACAAAAATAATGCAATATAACAAATCCTGGAAACGTTACGGCATAGATGAAAACATCGAACGTACTTGAGAGAAAATATCCCAAAGATATCCAAGCTGTTAAGGGATTTAAGAGTTGCCAGAATTTTTCAAATATGTAGTAATATTTATAATAGATAGAAAATTTGGGGTGTAAGTCCGATTACAATTAGGATAACATTATACTTTTATTTTGCATAATGACGAGAAATATAAGTAAATTATGTTTAAATGTATTCTTCGATTTACAAATTTACAAAAAGAATTTATCTTGCACGAATTTACAACGCATTGTGAAATAGATGGGCAACTACTACGCACTATCAAAGATGATCACTAAAACTCTACAAAGTCTTTAATAGTATCCGAAGGAAATATCATGCAATGGCTGAGCGCCTCCTTGGGGCAGTGCGTAATCTTTCGCTAATTGATCCAAAACGCCGCCACCACGTCCTTGCGATGAAAGCGGTGCACTATATTGCGGGGTGGGTCGTGGCGATGGGAACGACAATTGTTCGTGAACAGGTCGCGGCTGTGGATTGAAGGATTGAGCGCGTGCTACTGATGCAGGTTCAGGTGCCGAAGCAAATGAGGGCCTTGAAAGCCTCACTGGAGCGGTCTGAATTTGAGGTGCTGCAAAAGTCTGTAAATATTAATGAGAAATAACGAAGGAAGGATTCAGCGGAATGGGTGATGATTTGTACCTGGCTGCGTGAGTATTCTGGATCTGGTCGGGCTGGACGTGGTGAGTTAGAGTAGATAACATCATCGACAGGTTGAGCGCCAGGAATTTGTAGCCTTGGTGGAGCAGGAGCTGGTGAGAATTGTGGTCGTTGTGGTTGAGGAGGTGGAGGTTGGGAGAATTTCGGACGTTGTGGTGGAGCGTACTGTGGACGAGGTGCTGGCTCTTCGTCATATTCAGCGTATTGCGGTCGTGGCTGGGGTCTTGGAGCTGGTTGTGGACGAGCTACACGGGCAACCTACAAAAGAAGGAGATTTGAATAATCAATTGGAAAAGAAACATTTTTGAGTATTATCTTTATATACTTACATATGGTTTAGGTTGTGGAGCTTGTCTGGGTTCTTCTTCGTAGTCGTAGATTTGTGTACCATCCTTATTGGTGCTCTCGTCAACAAGAGTCGGAGGAGCAACAGTGATTCCTTCACCAGAAGGTTGGAAGCCATATTTATTGGCACCATATTCGACTACGCGAACTTTTCCTGTTTCATCAACGTATCCATACTTGCCCTTAACTTCACCAGTCGCCAACTTGGTTTCAATCTTAAAAGAGCCATCACCACCTTCATATCCGTATGTGTACGATCCATCTTCATTATGTCTAGATAATGATTCGAGATACAATCAAGTTCACACGTGATCGAAATATTCAACTTACCTATTGATTTGTTTCAAGATTGCAACTGGGGCGGCTCGAGGTTGTTCAACTGGGCCGTTGCCTGGTCGTAACCGTGCTGGTGCGGCTCGTGGTAAACTTTCGTATTCTTGGTATTCTTGGCAGTTGACTGCACCTAACACTAGCAATGTACACGCAACCTGAATGTGGAAAATAGCGAAAAGGGAAATTTTAACGGTCAATTTGCGAAAATTGAAAACCAAAATAAGATTAGCAAGAGATATAAATTCAAATCACGAAGGTATTAACATTTTCAGCCAGTTTTTTTAGCGTTGTTCATTAAATGCAACATAAATGCACCAGACATGCAGTCTGGCTTGCATGTGTTATGCATGGTTATAATCGAATAATAAGATGATGAGACGTTGATATTCAACTGTAGTTGTGCCGCATGTATGCATGATTTTCAAATCACAGTTTCCACTGAACGTTTTGGATATTTTCCAGAAATTCCTATGACTATTTGACTCACTAGAGTTGTGAAAATCTTAGAGATTATGAAGAGGCACGAATTTCAAAGCTCTCAAAAGCAACGTAGGTAAACTTAGTGTGAGCCAAAAGATATGTAAAAATAAGTAAAGAAAATACAATATTAGGTATACAAAGTAAGGGAAAATAGAGTTGCACTATTTGCCAGCTTCAACTGCAGAAGTTGATAGCTTCCATATTTGGCATGTGAATTATTGTAAAACAAGTTGGGTTGACAGCCCTACGGTCATGTCAGAAGGGTTTTGTACTCAACTTACAAAATGCAATCACGAGCAACGAATAATATCAAGAAACATGTCAAAGAGATCTGCTCATTTAAAAGAAAATCCATTGTTACTCCATTTTCAACCAACCAAAATCGCTCAAATCATGAAATCTCAAAAGCATTTATGTCATCGATCTTACCTGAAAATTTTAAGAAGATCAAATCAAAACTGCAGTGTCTGGTTCGATGGAAAGTCCATAAAATACCAAAACAGTGTGCTATATTTGTTGTAATTCCGTGAATATGATAAGAATTTCATCAAACATACAGAGTATTAGGACCTTGTGTAAGTTTGGGTTTAAAGGCATCCATATGATTTTATTGAAGAAAATGTGAAATTCGAAGATCATACTATCATTAACAAAGTACGCGAAAAGTTCGTACATTTCCCCTTCCCCTGCCCCCCACGGTACTGATAAGGCAATTTAAGGATGGTTTTGAAAAGATCTTATTGACATCTTTCCAACGACACCCTACTCGACTAACAATGGTGAAATTTTTTTTTTTGAAGGGGCATCTCCCTTTATGGAGAAACCCCCCTTAAACCACTTTAAAAAAATTTTCCACACCAACTTTCAAGAAGTCGCTACTTTTGACCTTTGCACAAAGTTTCATGGCTGTAGTTTCTATAGTTTCGGAGAAAAAGTGCTGTGACATACAGACAGACGAACACAGGTCGTAATTGCAATAGGGTTTTGTATTTTAGTAGAAACCCGTAAAAAAGACATACTTATAAAATCCGGTGAAAATTTAATTCTGTTGCAAAATTGCTAAAATAATGACAGAAATGACAAAGGAAACGTTATCAAAACATATTTTCCCTTGTGACACTTATAAAGTATTGATAAGCAGTATTTTGAGTATTAATTTAAGCATGAATTGGTAGTGTTGATTTTTTATCACTGATATCCCACCAGTCTGTGAGATCACCTATCTGTGGTGATGATGGCCTCATATTTTTGCGAACCTTAACGGCAACTGATTTGGAGGCTCTTACATATTTCAACACAATTGTAATTCTGTGTTCATGTATTTCAAAGATACAAGGCTTCCAAGTGCGCTATAGAACTGTTATCCAAGTGAAAGAAAAAGAAGTACATTATTAAAGGCTTATTTTTATCAAGTATTTGATTCTATGATGCAGACGTATTGTGAAATTTCGAAGTAAATCAGTTTGGTCACAAACGCACACTATATGGAACTTGTGCTAACAGGTAGAGACTTATTCTTCTAAGAAAATATTAAAAATACATGCTGGCTCAGGTGCCTCAGGTTTAGAGTCTAATTTTAAGTTTTTTTGCTAAATTGGTAATAGTTGACCAATATCGAATTTATCTAAGGAATGATTTTTTTATAAGTTCTAGATATAATACTCCAATCAGACCTTTACTTCAAAATCCATTGACCGAGTCCTCAGATCCTTAGCCCGGAGCAGAAATGAGCTATCTTCGTCGACAAAATCACATAAGCATTTCGCTGCTTGGTTTTCACATCAGTCTTCCACCTACAATTGTACAAATGAATTTTATCATTCTCCATCTATGCTTATCAGAGACCCAGCTAAATGTTGCTTCTAAACTCTTATTATCATTTCCATATTGCTCGTGGTTTTATATTGTTTGTCATCTTCCCTTTTGAAGATTCACTCCAACTTTATCAGCCTCAGCACTCGCCTTTGAAAAACTTTTTATATGTTTTCAAAGTCTTGGACAAGGTGCGTATCCGCTTTCTACAGTATTACAAAGAAATTAACTTGAGTAAACGTACATAATCCTCGATTGTATTTTACGATCAAATAAAAGTTTTTCTTTTTCGTGGCGCTATAGCTCCTCTCAGGCCTTTACTTCCTGAAAAGTGATTCATTAACCGTGTCGTCCAACTTTCAAATGTTCACTTGGTATCTCAACTGGTTTTCGCCCTTCAGTTCTTCCAAAGAATAGCTTTTTGGGTATCCATTGCTCATCTATACGATTCACGTGGCCAGTCTTTTGCAGCTCTCACAGTCTTCCAATCTTTGAGACCCTCAGTTTGGCAAAAATTTCATACAGCTCATTATTGTATCGAATTCGCCATTAGTCCCCATTT
Organism: Odontomyia ornata; assembly: GCA_963969285.1. Lineage (NCBI taxonomy): Eukaryota > Metazoa > Arthropoda > Insecta > Diptera > Stratiomyidae > Odontomyia > Odontomyia ornata. Next base: position 456,446,706 of record OZ017739.1, read on the forward strand.
AGCTTCGCTCCGATTACTCGCCTTAGGACTCATCTCTCCAAGATGTTCAATATGTCTGTCCATAGCAAAGCACAGGTCTTATCGCATATTTGTATACTTGGAGCTTTGTTTTCCTGTGTATGCAGCTGGTCTTCAAGATCGTCAAAGCTGAATGAGAAATTCAATTTGCGAGTTATATTCTTCGGCGTATTTTGTATCTGTCATTATTGGTTCTCATTATTTCACCACCTAAATATACAAATTTGCCCATATTTTTGATATTTTATTCACAAACCGTGATATTTTGGGCATTCGGAGTATCTTCATTGACTTGTAGCCTTATTAGTTTTGTTTCACTGTTAAGCTTTAGGCAAAGTTTGCTGGTGTTAATGACCGTGATAAACGTGATGGTAATTTGTATAGTAACACGTAGCTTGACTTATTCCAAAGCCAAATTGATTAGCAATGGGGCCAGCCTATCTACCGTTTAAGTCAATATTTGTGTCAAAGACATCCGTGAATTGTTTATTGATGCGTATCTGGGATGTTTTGGGTGCAATTGTCATTTTATTAAGAAATAATAATTTGGCTAAGATATCAAAGCAAAGCATTATTTGGTACATGCTGCATCAATGCTGTTGTAGTCATGCTTAAAGTCAACCAAAATTTGATGTTCATCTGTGTTGAACTCCCAGCATTTCTCAAGTACCTGCTCGACTGTAAACAACTAGTCTATCGTCGATCTACTAGCTTTAAAACCACTTTGATACTCCCCAATAATACTGACCGCGCATGATATGATCCTTTTATTTATTTTTTTGACGCCATACAAAGTAGTGATATGCCTTTATAGTTTTCACACTGCAGTTTGTCACCTTTTTTTGTGGTCAGGGAGTTAAATTGATTGGCTCCACTCGTTCAGCACATGTTCTTGTTGCCAAATGTACTGGATGACTTTATAAATGATTTCCTGTTCACCTTTGCCATTATATTCAATGCTTTACACTAGTATCACGTCGATGCCCGACACTTTATCACTCTTTTTGGCTTTGATGGTGGAACAAACTTCATTCAGAGTTGGTGGGGCCGATGAAAGCTATCCGGAAATATCTTTAGACTCCAATGTTCTGGAGCTGTGCATAGGTGTTAGGAGTATCTTTAAATTTGATGCCCATTTTTCCTTAATCCGGGTTCTGTCAGTAACGATATTGTCCATGTTATCATGGCAGAGCGTGTTCTTGGGCAGACAACTTCGTTTCTGGCTTTTCACTGCTTTGTTTGTTTGTCTAATGTTGTTGCATACTAGACTTACATCGATGCTTCTCAATTTGCCCTCAGAGTGAGTATTGTCGACATCATAAGGTTCTCAACAGCATCCATGGCAGCAAATTTCATGGAGACTCTCGGAAACCAGCTAGTTCCTATCCTATGGGTAGAAGTGAGGTTATCAGCCTAAGACTACCCTCTGCTATGTAACATCGGCAACATCATCGCTGATGAAAATAGGATCAAAAAAAGATGTACATAATATTTCAAGAACCTCCTAAGTCCTCCGCACAGCCCCGGATATATCAGAGCCTGTAGATATTTCCGGAGAACTTCTATTAGCCCCACTAGCACTGGATGAAATTTGCTCCACCATCAAAGCCCAAAAGAATAATAAAGCGCCGGGCATCTATGAGAGTCCAGTGCAGCTTATAAAAGATGGTGGCAGTGGTGTTCCGATAGCCAACCACAAAGTTCTTCAGCACATTTGGCAATCAAAATATATGCCGCACGAGTGGAAGCAATCAACCATACGAGTGGAAGCAATCAACCATACCTATCTACAAAAAAGGTGATGAGCTATAGTGCGAAAACTATAGAGGCATATTACTACTTAGTAAAGCGTTCAAAATATTTTCAAAAATCTTTGAAAATAAAATTGGATCATACGCCTACAGTATTATTGAGGAGTATCAAGGTAGCTTTAGAGCAGGCAGATTGACGATGAACCAATTGCTTAGAGCCAATCAGGCACTCGAGAAATGCTGGGAGTTCATCATAGACATACACCAAATCTTTGTTGACTTTAAACAAGCATACGACAGTATTGATCGTAACGTACTGTACCAAATAATGCTTTGCTTTGGTATCCCAGCCAAATTAATCCATATTACCAAAATGATAATGACTTACTATAAGTAAGAAAATTGGTTTAGCTTCGAATTGCAAGGTGTTTGTTGTTGTTGTTGTTGTACGAACAAAAACTTGTCTTCAAAATGTTTTTCTGAAGAGCGATACACATTTTCCTTACAATGTCTTTCCCCCTGCATTCCACGAAGCTAGTACGGTTAAAATACCTTTGTTTGTAAGCCGCTATTAGAAACTTTCATTTGTGTTCCAGCATGAGATTCATAGACTGTTTTGTTTTCGTAAAGAGTGTATTGATTTCATTGGAAGTATAATAACAAATATCACTTATTTTCCTGCTCAAAGTACAATTACTACTGTGGAGGGTAAACTTAATTTCATTGCCTATAATACTCAAAGTATTTCTATTATTTTCATAATCCTCTTGACACTGTTTTCTTTAAATTTTCTTATTTCATTACTCTGTGTTTTCCTGAAATTATGATTTGATTATGAGTATTTTGGTAACCTATATCCTTTTGATAAATTCTCAAGCAGTCTCTGACTTTTGTTTTATTATAACCACGTTCCAAAGCTCCAGTAGTTATTTTTAAAAAACATAAGGTTTTTGGCAGTCGACTCATTCTATGTGGACCTTATTTTCAAAACTTTCTTTTACGGAAATCACGGAAAGTGATGAAATTGTTGGAAACTCATATGTCGCTAGAAAGATTTAGACACTATACGCATGTACCCGATGCCAGTTCAATCCAGGGTAAAGTAAGGCCTAGTTTGAAGATATGCATCGGTTCCAATTGAGCTCCCAGGATGACAGAGAAGGTGTTTACTGGGTAGTCTGAAAACCTTTTACGTATTGAAGGTCCCCACTCAGGGCATTCTTAGCTTTCATTTCCCTACCACTAACAAAGGTATTCTACGGAAAGAATAGCTGAGGCTTAAGAGGAACCCGCAGGAATACTAGGGCTGAAATGCAGCAGTTTGCGCATGATAGGTGAGTTTTCGCAAGATTTGTGAGTTTGGGCAAGATATGTGAGTTTGCGCAAGACAGTGGGTAATTCATTATGAGGTTTGATTTTCAATAGGCTTTTTTGGACAGATCACGCGTGACTTCTGTCAAAATTTAATGCGATTTCCATTCAGTATTGTTTGACAAATTATCGTGAAAGCACAACGGAACAATGTATCCAATTTGTTCAGCTCTCTCACAAAAATAAGCGTTCGATGAGAAATTCGTGCTCCAAGAGTAACTGGTAAGTATCGTTGACCTACCGAAACCTCTATAGCCAATATATATTGAAATGAATAGATGTGATGTCCGTTCAGGACTGCAGTGATGGTCTGCTGCCTCGGCGAAAGAGGATGCTGAGATCCGCTGAGATTGGCCTTGTCTGAGGACACGTGAATGCGCTAGCAGGCTAGCGTTAGGGTATCGTGGGGCGCGTTGTTTTCCCCAGCACAAAAAAATTTCGCCTCCACGAATTCCGGGTCAAAGAAATGTCGACCGAAGTCAAGAAGGAGGTAACCGACGAAGGGTCAAAAATTATTGCTGACTCAGAAGGCAAACTTGGCCTGGGGAAACAAGACGGACTTGAGATGACTTCGTCGTAACCGACCAGATTTATGTTATAATCCACAAATAAGAATGGGGCATCCAGATGGCAGCGGTGCCCCCTCGTACCCTCCCAAACGGATCAAGATCCAAACGTAGACGTGGCCATTTCACTACAAAATGGTGCCCACTGTGGGAGACCCTACAAGGTGTCCAGATTTTTGCCGGGTAGAGTGGTCTTCTGCTCGCGTGCCCATTTATGACACAGGGTTATGTGATTTCATTGCATGGCATAAATCGGCTACTTTTGTATTCCTCATTTGGGGAAAAAGGTTATACAAAGTACATTTGTATGAGTTTTTCACTCAAATGGGAAATATATGGGGCCACGTCTACGTTTGGATCTTGATCCGGTTGGGAGGATGTTAGGGAGCACCGCCTCCATCTGGATGTTCCACTCTCATTTGTGGGCCATAAGGATTGTCAGTAACGACGAAGTCTCGGTAAGTCCGTCCGTTTTTGCCTGGCCCAATTTGTTCTTTGAACAAGCTATTTCAACCCTTAGTAGGTTACCTCGGCCTTGACACCGGTCAATCGGCATTTGATACTTTTCGATTCGTAAATGCGAATTTTTTTTGTAGTGGGTCCTTGTGCTGGGGAGAAAGAACCCGCCCCAATACATCGCAACGCTAGCCTACCAGCGCATTTACGCGTCCCCAGACAAGGCCAATCTCGGCGGATCTTAACATCCTCTCTACTGAGGCTGCAGACTATCGCTGCAGTCCTGAATGGACATTTAACTATACATACTTCATTACTAATACTTTCCACATTATTTGATGATACTCAATCGATTAGACCGTCACCAACACGTAGTTAAGATAATATAGCGATTGCAGCTGAGAGTGTGAGTGAAGACCGTGACGAATCAATTCAGCGTCGTTCACAACATTTTGGGGTTACGTGATGTCTCTGGGCTTCAGTGATTAGCCAGCTTCACTTGACGCTTTGGAAACCAAAATTACTCGTGTCATTCGCGGCATACCAATTGCTATGCTAGAATGCGTCGTCCAAAATTGGACCTTCAGGATGAACCATTTACGGCGTAAACGCGGTCAACATGTAAAGAAGACAATTTTTAAAAAGTAAATTTCATATTGTAGATTTTTCTTTTGACTTACAATAAAATTTTTACTATAAAATTCAATTTGATGCCTTTTATTTAAAAGCCAAACCTCACTCTATGTATGAGTGCCATGCAGTCCATATGGTGTAGTAGTTAGAGCACTCATCCCGTAAGCCAAAGGTCCCTCGTTCGACTCTCAGTGGCAGCAGCGAAATTAAGTTCTAGTGATTCTTCAGATGGACGATAAGCCCGTTTAATTAAAGCATGTTACGTGCTAGTTTAAAAATCAGGACGTATCGCAATTGGGTAGGTGGACACACGGCCAAAGCGTGATACTGATCATATCACCTTGTGGCTTGCCGACACATTTGATCAAGATAATGAGATACTCTAACTATCTCTAAGCAAAGACCCGAAAGGGGCTGAAGTGCTGCAATATGAGTACTAAGTGGATACCATGAAACTCCTAGACTTAGACAGTTGAATCTAACTCAGAGTAATATTATAACCAATGCTGTTGGCTGGAGTGTCAGTGCAGTCATTTGTGCACAGTTAGTATAGATGCACAATACATACATTAATTGTGTTTCACATTTACCCTATACCACAGTACATCCACGCAGTATTCACAGCTTCTATTTGCCCTGTGTTGCACTTTTCTGAATTTTTTCAGGGCCTGGTAGTTTTACCAGGGCCGAGTATATTCTGATATATTGTTTAAATTAGGGGTTTCACAGACAGTGCTGTGTGCAACCTTGCACTTAGTGATGTAAATTGATTATCGTGGGAATGTTGAGTCGCTGCTTGCGAGCTGGCTAAGGCCAATTGGGTAGGAAATTGCTGTTACCTGCTGTAACAGCAATTTCCTACCCACGTGCTATTGAGCACGTGTTCAGTGTTTTTCGGAATTGAGGTAAATTATAGATACCATGTGACCATACTATGCCCTATACTGCCAACTTTTAACATTTTCCCCAAGTCTCTATAATATTTTGCGGGGCTTCGTATATTGTTTACATTAACAAATCCTGATGAGTATTGCCAATGCACTGATGGTCTTATCTGTCTTATATAACTACCTGCTCTTAAGCACGTGATGACCGCTGTTTGGTTTTCGTTCGAAGCTTGGGTCAGTTGTGGTTACCATAGTTCATTCACATATTATCCACACTCAACATAACCTTCAGAAAAAAGCCAAATACAAGCTGAAGAGTGAACCATGAATCTTTAGAAGCAGGGAGGTAGGTAAAGGACAGGCCTCGACTTATCCGACCGGCCACTGGAAAAATTCAGAAAGTGTGCAACATAGGGTAAATGGAAAGTATGTATACTATGGTGGTTACTATATGAGTATACTAGAAACGGCCCAATAACTAGGCCCAAATTATTTGAGCTTTCGAATCCCCAAGAGCTAGCTTAGTCCACTAGTTCCAATAAGCTAGACGAGCTGATTACACTTTGTGATGTCACTACTCAGAAAACAAAGTACATCCAAACATGGAGGTAAATCGTTTCAACTGAGAGGCTGATGCAAGTTGTTGTAAAATTATAATACTCGTGTATGGTATCTCAGTGATATGCTCTATTGTCAGTGCAAATACTCAGAGATAACTGAACATATTTTGCTGAAAAAAACTCAAAACATATTTGATATACCAATAATACATTTAAAATTCTATTGGGAAACTCTATTCTAAACTATTGCATACACAACTGGACAGAATAATAGGTGTGAGCCCCCAAAACTCGTAAAATGTAGAGAAAAAATTAATCTATATTTTCTGGAATCAAAAAACCAGTTCGGCAAGGGAGTAGCACTCCTTTCAAATGAAATAGGGGAGTCCCCACACTAAATTTACTTATTGGAAAATATTGCGGCTTGTTTCCTAGTTCACTCGTTAAAATTGAAGTGGACAATATAATAGGTGTGCGCTGATAAAAAATTAAAGTGAATCAATTTAATGAGTTGCAGAATGTCAGAATTTTGAACTAACTGAAGGCATAATAATAAGATTGTAATAATATTAAATGGGCCGTAGACTTCAATGTAGTGCAGAGGAAAGAAAGCTTGTCTGTCAGCTGCAAGATGAAGGGGGGACCCTACCAATTCACTGCTATATCAATTGGATGGTCTTAAAAATTTTGTTACAAATGCTCTCAAACTGATAAAATCTATTGACCCACGTGGAGGACCTTAAAAAAACTTCACCAGTGACCGACAATTATTTCGTTATCTTAAGTATGTTAAATTCACATCATTCAGGACAATTGAAAACGAAATTGGGAATGTTGTTTCATCACAAACCATTCGATGGCGATTAGTGAGCGCAAAACTATCTGGTAGGATTGTCCGAAAAATTCCTCTCATTGAAACTGCGTTAGCTTATAAAATCTGGTGTGGATCGCAGAGTGAGAAAAAATGGCTCAACGTCCTCTGGAGTGATAAAACAAAGATAAATTTGTTTGGTAACGATGCGAAAGGAAACGTTCGTTGACCGGAAGGCAACCAATTTCATGCTATATTAACGAACAAGTTGGGTAAACAGACCTACGCTCATGTCAGAAGGGTTTTGTATTCAATTTACAAAATGCACTCACCAGATCGAATCAAATCAAGAAACATGTCAAAGACGATTTTATTGGAGAAAATATGAAGTACGAAGATCATACTATATTAACAAAGTTGAACGAATTTCGACTTCTGAGGTTTTTGGTAGTTTCATACTCATGATTGATAATTATTTCAGATGTCCATCCGCGACGGAGGAAACGCATTTTTCATGTATTTCCCCCCTGTGCCCCCACTGAAGCAAAAATTGACAGTTTAACAACTGTTTTGAAAAGCTCCCATGAAAACTTTTATTTCATACTCATATCGGCCACGTTTGATGAATTTTTTTTTCAGGGGTCACTCTTCTGTACTGTTATCATCGATTAATGGCCAATTTTTTCGAACCCTAGAATGGTTACAAAACCCTTTTGCTAGGAGCTCTCCCACCTCTTTGGCTTATTTCACTTATGAGCATTAATTGTAGGTACTCATCTTCAGTCATTCATTAAATTGAATCAAGTGTTCAAAGCATGCACCTTAAACGTTGAAGTTGGGAAAAAATAACTCAAAATTATTCAATCTTCGCATTTAAAACAGCCACTATTTTCTCTTACGATTACTGATAGCACTAGCTGAACCGATTCTCAAAGATATACATGGCACCTATCATTCCTGAAATTTTCATGCAAATCCTAGCAAGACTGTAGTGTCTGAGTCGGTAGAAAGCGCATGTTGTTCCATAGCCATATGTTGCCATAGTAATAAATACTGCGCATATTGTTCCATAGTAATACAGGAAAATTCAAACCGCTATAACTTCGCTATGAAACTCTTTATGAAACTTTCAGGATAGATCAATCTTATAAATAGACATCTACATACTGAATTTCATTGAACTTAAGGGTACCGTTGAGATTTTATTCAAGAAAACATAAAATCGATAAATCATACTATTTCTAACAAAGTTGAGTGAATTGCGACTTCTCACGTGTTTGTTGTTGTTGTACTCAACAAGGCCTACATTCTTGATTTTTTTCAGATTTTTCGGATCACAGGTGTCCAATCGCGAGGGGGGGGACACAAATTTTTCGTGTATTTCCCCTCCCTGTGCGCCCCTCGATGCAAATTTTGCCAAAGTAAGACCTGTTTTGAAAAGTTCTCATCAAGACCTTTCATTTGATACCCATATCGGCTACCTTGAATGAAATTTTTTTTTTTGGGGGTCACTCTCCTATATGGGGAGACCCCCCTAAAATACCTTATAAAATTTTTTTGTAGTTGAACTTTGAAGAGATCACCACTTTACACCTACACACAAAATTTGATGTTTCTAGCTTAAGTAGTTTCCGAGAAAAACTGCTGTGACACACGGACGGACAGACGGACGGACGGACGGACGGACGGACGGACAGACGGACAGAGTGGTCGCGAAACTAGTAGGGTTTTGTGAAATTATTTTACAAAACCCTAAAAAAACAATGAAGCACAGAGGTGGCAGCGTTGTGATATGGACTTGTTTTTCATGGCATGGTGTAGGTCCAATGCATCTAAATTATGGCATAATGGGTAGAATCGTGTGCAAGGATTTATTGGAAACAGTAATGCTAGCATATGCCAAGGATAATAGGCCATTGTTGTGGACACTTCAGCAGGACAATGATCCAAATCACTCATCTTGATTGGTCAAAGCATGGTTCCAAGAAATAATGTGGACGTCTTTGTGTGGCGAAGTCAATCCCTAGACCTAAATTCTATTGAGAATTGCTGGAGTGAACTTAAACGAGAAGTTTCAAAGATGGTTTGCCAAAACAAAACTCAAATATTGTAGAAGATTCAAAAATTTAGTACAATATTCCTGCAGAAACTTGTCGGAAGTTGACATCGGCTATGCCCGAAAGAATCGAAAAAGTCATTGAGAATAATGGCGGTTATTCCAGGTATTAGATACGTTCTAACTAATTCTGTATAAAAAAGGACCATAACTATCGAAATTTCTATGTCAATTACAATTTTTGTTGGGCCAACATTTGAAAATTGGCACGTTTATGAATTAACTAAATGTTAAGTTTTTTTAAAAAGTTTGTGAAGCCTTTTGTCTTTTATTAGGAAGATGAAGTGTATTTTTTTTTAAACCAACTCAATTTTTTGAGTGGTAATATAGAAAAGTATAAAAATTAACTTGTTTTAGAAAAAAGCCGCTCACACCTTTTTTTTTTGTCCAGCTGTGTATATGTGATAATATAATCTAAATTATCAAAGTGCACGTAGTCATTTAAAGTTGGACGAGCTAAACCTCAAATAGAATTTTCCAAATGTAACGCATATGAGATTAACCGTCGAACAAAGATATAATACCTTGCTGTACAAAATTCAAATCAATTCAGCAGACAAACGACCCACATTTCAACATAAGCCGATAGAACTCTAGCAATTATGTAAAATTAAAATTCCAATAAGATACAACTAACAACCCTTAGCAAATTATAAAAAAATATGAAAAGCTGTAATCCATAATTGTATTCTACAGCCAATCAACCATCCTGTCTTTATGCACGATATTGTGTTATCATTGCAACATTATGCACTCGATTACAACCAGTCGTGTCTTGCATTCGGTGGCTACCTAAGCTTGCATTCAATTAATTCGTTGCTGACAATTTCAACAGATACCGCGAGTGCGACGCAAGACTCACGGTTTCAACTTATAATGAACAATTGATTTGTTTAAGTTCATGCAACAGATACAACAAGCACCAACAGCAGTAACGTTATTAGAACAACTTATTTCCTAAATGAAATAATGAATAACGGGTATTACACGGCATTATCATGTCGAAGTAGAATTGCACTTTGAATGTAATGCAATGGTAGCTGTGATCAAGCGTGCGCCTAGCAACTCTTACTTTTATTTTAATTGCATCAAGGCTGGGCCGGGCAAGACAAGGAAATCAGGAAAAGAGATTAGAATTAAAGATTGATTGTTTGAGATTAAGTAACTGCTACCCTGCACTAACAAAGTGTGAATAAAGCTTAAAAATTTTATATTCAGGTTTGCTTGTGGCTTTGAACTAATTTATTTTGTAACGATAAAACAATAACTTGAATTAAACTGGCAACAACTTCTGAAGTTTCCGCTTCAATGAACATGAAAACTTATGTCTGCAATCCATCGGCAGTCATTAATTTTCTTCATGAAAATCATAGATACGAATCGTATATCGCGGTTTGGTATGTTGATGACATTGGAAACTTTGTAATGAGTGTTGACCCACATAAAGCGAGTTTGCCGGTAAACTTTAACTGCGCCTCGCAGCATAACACAGGTGATACGGAGTTTTTTTTCATAAATTCTCATGAGAATGTTTCAAATCAGTTTTAAAACTGCTTGAGACCAAGGACAATGTTTAACCTATGCAGAAATATACACGACATTATCATGCAATAGCAGCTGGCGAAATGAACTTTTAACCGGGAAGCGGAAAATTTAACACATAATACAAAAAACCAATCACCTTTTTTAGGGATTATAGTATTTAAACAAGTAAATTGTCCATCACTAATCAAACAACACATACCAATTTAAATACACCCATTCTTAACACGATTCTTTAACACTATTTTTGTATAAATATGTAATCCTTAAGGGTCCACGTCTCCTTGCAGCCTTTTCGAAAACTGAATATTCAGGACTAGTTGGTGGCTGTTCTCCTCCACCCACTCTAAATCATCTAAATTCGCGTTTGAACTGAACCATACTTAAGACTTCTTGGGGGCTTTTATACCACGACCTCATACCTTTAAGATTTTTCATCGGTCTGTTTCCATTCAACCTACCCGTCGAAAGGTAGTGGAAACGAGATAGTGAAAGTAGTATGAGGTGCTTTGCACCAGCACCACCTAAGTATGCATTTACTCGCGGTACTTATACTTGCGGCCAAAGATAAGCCACTCGTGGATACATTTATTACCAACTTATTCACTACTTCTCGCAGACTGAAGTTTAACTCACACCTTTCTGATGGATGCGGAGGCATTTCAGTGTATTGTTGCGATAATTTTGCAACTGATCTTTTAAGGTGAATTGGTCCATGAGTCTGATTAAGAGTAGGAACTCGCATATCATTTTAATATAGCGTGAGGAGAGTTTTCGTAAATTTCAAACGGTGAAGGTGCCAGGACTTGTATTGTTGTTGATATATATTTGAGGTAAAATTGATTTGCATAATTGATTTTCCATTTAAAGTAGTACTTGGAACTTATCATGTTCAGAAATAAGCAAAACACTCTTTTTTTGTAGTTTTTAAGTAAGACCTTCTGTTACTCTACTTGACTATTTTTATTTAAAATTTCAGAAGAACGAATCTGAAAAATTTTCATTCAAGCTTGAAAGGCTTTGCTCCTTCTAATTTATTCATAATTTTATTTTATGTGACAAAAAGAAATAGTGCTAAATGAAAAGGACCCGTTCATAAGTGTTAACACTTACTCCAAGGATTACCAAATAGGGATTTGATTTCAGGTTCGGGCATTCATCTTTTGAATATACAAAAGGCATAGCGTGTAGATATTCTGGGAATCATTAATTTTGTGAACATCCTAGATGTATTCGAAGTACAATAGAAAAAACTAGAAATAAACAGTTAGTTGCGAAGCTAGGAAATATTTCTTGGAGTTTTGGGTTAGAAAAATTAAAATTGAAATAACGACGACAAGAGAGGCTCATGAAAGATTGCCTATTATTGTACTTTATTATTATTTTTGAAGAAGCCCACTTTTGAAAACATCCTTGGCCAGCATTAGCCTCTATATGGAATTAAATTTTATAAATAGTCAGTCCAGTTACTCTACGTAAGTCAAGGAAAGTCTCTAGTTCTGTGATCATCAGGACTTTCGACATAGTTGTGGGCTTTCTCTCCAAATATTTGAGAGGTTGTGAATTAGGGATGATTCATCGTGAAGAAAGTGTCCTAAAAATTTTTTGCACCGCAAGCTCAGCAAAGATTATTTGTTTGAGTAGCGATTTATTTGGCATGTAATCTCAGAAGGCCGTAACCTTTTAACAATGCTACTAGGGCTCATGCACCGACATTGTTCTTTCCCATGTGTTGTTTGGCTCTGGTTTTACTGAGGCATAGCCAAACAGCTCACCTTATCCTGAGTCTTTCTTATAATTTAAAGCCGTAGCTGTCTATTTCAAGACGATTTCATCTGATTTCCTTTTCACCGTTTCTAGTAACATACTTTAACTTTATCCACTCTAGTTTCTTTTTACTATCTGATAGGATTCTTGCTTACATATACACCCTATTGTCTTACTTTACACTTCTGTATACAGAGAAATATGTTAGCTTCACTTCCTTTTAGTTAGATGCAACTTCGAGGGTACGTTTTCAACCCTACACTAGCTTGGAAGCTGTGCAGTTAAAAAAGCCCCTGCAGCGCTAATTTTTTACTAAGGAGAATGAGTGGTCTGTCAAAGTTGCAATAGTTGTTGAACTAAACTCTGCTTCCATTTAATTCTTTAATGATCTTTACTGATTTCACCTATCAGCTTTTTTGTTCTAGCAGCTTTTAGTAGTATGGCATTATTTTACCGCTTTTATTCTGAATACTATCATATCTGTCTTACTACATGTAGTCTAGGTACTTTGGAATTTATTCTACTTCATTTCATTCTTCCTCTAGTATTCCTCAAGGTTCCATTCTAGGCCCAGTTTTGTTTCTCTTGATTATCAATGATCTTCCGTCAGTGCGTACCTTCCTTTTCCTATTATATGTGAATGATTTTAAAGCATATAAAGAAAGAATTGGATGCCTTAAATAACTGGTGTTCATCTGATTATCTTTATCTTAATATTGTCAACTGCTATAAAATGTCCTTTACCCTTAATCCTTAAAGTGAATACTTCTTAGGAATCACGTAATCTGCACGCTTGGGTGTCCGACACCCTGACGTGTTCTAAGCTGATTTGCGCTGCCGCTATGGAATATTTTATTACAAAAAAAATATGGGATGAACTTTAAAATATCGCCTTCAAAGTTATGTAAATTTTATATTCATTTATTAATTTTTAATTGTTGAAAGAAAATAAGGTAGAAAAATGGCTTTTAGGTCTTTGTAAAAAATTTTTTTACAAAGACCTACTAGTTTCGCGACCTGTCTGTCCGTCTGTCCGTCCGTCTGTCCGTGCGTCACAGCTGATTTCCTCAGAAACTATAGAAACTAGAATGCTCAAACTTTGTGAAAAGGTCAAAAGTGATGGTCTCTCAAAAGTTAAGGCTATGACAAAAATTTAAGAAATGTTTAAGGGGGTCCCCCCTAATAACGAGTTGGCCCTTAAAAATTTTTTTTAATCAAAGGTAGTCGAGTGGGGTATCAAATGAAAGGTCTTGATTAGAGCTTTTAGAATCTGAAATAAAAAAAACCATTTGATGAATTAGGGGGTCCACGGGAAGGCAAAATGTACCAAAAATTTGTGTTCCCCCCCCTCGCGATTGGACACCTTTGAGCCGAAAAATCTGAAAGTTATCACGAATGTGGACCTTTATAAGTACAAGGGCAACAAATACCTTAGAAATCGAAAATCGCTCAACTTTGTTAATAATAGTATGATTTGTAGATTTTACTTTTTTGCCCATAAAATCAAAACGGTACCTTTAAACTTCTTGAAATTTTGCAATTATATAGACTGACATAAAATATATATGTTCACAATATTTAATTGAGATCGAATCATAATCAAGTGAGTTATAGCCATTTCAATTATATGGAATTACAACAACGATAACACGTGTTTATGGTTCATATAGGGATCTCCAATAAGAGGTGTTATTTTGATATTAAAAGAAAAATGCCATGTTTTAAAATAAATGATCGGATGTTTAGTTCATTATAAAGAAGAAGATATGCCGTTAATAGCAAAAATTAACATTGGGCAAATAACCACTACGACACGCTTACAGGACCATATCCTCTTCATGAAATTTTCCATAACCAAATCGCAACGTGGCTGCCCTACGTCCTCGATAGCCTCACGAATTTCATCTTTGAGATCTTGAATTGATGCTGGGCTATTGGCATAGGCCTTCTCTATCACGTGGCTCCAAAGGAAGAAGTCGCAAGGTGTTAAATCACAAGATCTATTCAAAATAACACCTCTTATTGGAAAACCCTATATATATTTAAAATTGACTTAGGCACTTTTATTTTCTTTCAATTTTCATGAAAATTTAAGGAATAGTGTTTAACTTGAACATGTTCAATCGGCCGAGCATTCAACAAAATCATTTAAGCTAGATTAAAATGGCGGCTGCACTGTGCTTATGAAAGAAACTGTGCATCTTTTGTATAAATTTGAACGATTTCATATCTAAGTATTGGATGAATAATTCAAGTTATCGATTGACGCCATTAGAAAACTTGCTTCTAACCCTAGGATGTTTACAAAGACCTTCTGGTAGGAGCACTCTCCTGCTTACTCAACTTGTTTCAACTTAAAATTCATAGCTAACGTAATTTTCAATAATTTTCAATAATTTTCCCTGAAAACTTGGATTTATATTCTAAAGATACTATACTTTGATAAAAAAGTTGCTGCAATATTGTTGCTTTCAAAAACTATAATTATTTGTCAGATTGAAGAATCAATTTTATGGTCAAAAAAGGCAAAATAAATAATCAAGTTTTTACCAGTTTAAATCAATTCATTTTGTGAAAATACATAAAAACAGTGAGTATAGTAATTGATATATAAAAGTGGAATATAAAAAAATCATATTTATGCACATCCACAGTCAACGCAAAGACCTGTGCGGTGGTCATTGCAAATGGGGCGCATACAAGAGCCACAACAGCTTTTAGTTTTTCTGTCGCGCTTCAAGGGACATAATGAACAGCTTTCATAATTATCTCCAATCACAACTGATAGATTTTGATCTGAAGCTTGTCTACTAATGCCCAACATTGAAGCTGTTGCGAATTTGATGTTGAGTCTCAAATTGGCGATTTCATATCGTTCTTCCAAATGCGATTTGCTAAGATTTTCGATTACACCTATACTACCTTATGCTGTAATTCGGTCAGATTTACCTATCGCGACCTGTCTGTCCGTCCGTCCGTCCATGTGTCACAGCACTTTTTCTCGCAAACTACTTAAGCTAGAAACATAAAATTTTGTATACAGTTGTAAAGTGGTGCTCTCTTCAAAGTCTAACTCCCAAAAAATTTTATAAAGTATTTAAGGAGGGGTATCAAATGAAAGATCTTGATGAGAGCTTTTCAAAACAGGTCTAAATTTGATACTTTTTGCTTCGAGGGACGCGCAGGGAGGGGAAATACACGAAAAATTGGTGTCCCTCCCTCGCGATTGGACACCTGTGATCCGAAAAATCTGAAAAAAATTATGGTAGTAGGTGTTTATGAGTACAACAACAGAAAATACCTTAGAAGTCGAAATTCGCTCAACTTTGTTAATAACAGTATGATCTTCGAGTTTCACGTTTTCCCCAATAAAATCGCGTCGGTACCCTCAAATTGAACGAAATTAGATATTTACGTAGTCTTGCTAAGGATTCTTAAGCTTTGTAAGTTTGATTAAAATCGAATGATATACACGGAAGTCATAGCCGTTTGAATTTTCTCCAATTACAACAACAATAACACATGATTTTGGTGTTTTATGGACTTTCCATCCAAGCAGTCACTGCAGTTTTCACTTGATCTTCTTGAAATTTTCCAATAAGATCAATAACATTAATATTTTTGGGAATTCATGATTTGAGTGACTTTTGTTGGTTCGCAACAAAATGGTGACCATTGAAAATAGAAAAACCTCGGATTTTCTTATAAACGTGCACATCTCTTTGACATATTTCTTGAGGTTATTCATTGCTGGTGACTGCATTTCTGAGAAGTTGGATACAAAACCCTTCTGACATGAGCGTAGGTCTGTTTACCCAGCTTGTTTCTTTTACTTACTTTTCTCCATGGATTTATAAATCTAGACGTAGTCCATTCAAAAATTGTCCGCTAGCGTATTCATAAATTATTGAAGGCTACTACACTGCCGATGTAAGCAGTTAAGAAGTATTCTTTGATAATAAGATCTCTGCTTCTTGCATTTGAAGCTGGTTTTGATAGTAAGCGCTGTCTGTTAAGGAGCATCAAGTTGAGCCTTGTCCTTATCACACGTTGTGAATGTAGTCCTTAGGGTACCAGTGATGCTTACGCAGGTAATTTGCTGGATTTTTTCTGGCTCGTAGTTGGTGATTTTCTTCCATACAATGGGTGAATTTGGGTTCCAGTCCCTGTATCTTTTTCACCAGTCTCTTCATTATAAAGAGTGCCACGATCACTCTCTTTCTAGCTTCTCCTATGTTTGGAGTCCATATTAGTTTGTTCTCGAGGATATTTCTGAATTTATATAGTAAAAACACCGTATCTACTCCAAAACTACAACTTTATTTAATGGATATGGCCATTTCGAAAGTAACTTGCTCTCTTCTTCAGTTCATTGATACTAAAATTATTGGCAATACAATTTGCTCTTAAATGCTACGAGATTTCAAGGTGCTTAAATGTTTTAAACAATCATCAACTTTAAGAAAGGAAAAAAACACTATTGAGACATTGAATGAAAGTACAATTAAAGGTACAAGAATAACGGAATATATAAGTAATTAACTAATTAGGGTGATCTCTGCTTTCTTTCAGCTAGCCTTTTAATTAACTTCGATGGACAGTTTCCTTCGTCTGTGTTCATACGTGTTTGGGGGTTTTGCTGCATTATGTAGAGGCTCTCCCAAGCGTCCAATCTATTCCATTTTCAATTATATGTACGGCTACTGCCTATCGCACCGTATTGAGAGCCCGCCTTTCCCCACATTCCGCTTCTTTTGTGTGTTCTTGGAATCGTGTAGTGATGAGTCGCTTGGTCTACCCGATATAGCATTTTCCACAATCATTACACTGAATTTGGTAGATACCGTTCATTTCGTTACTTTCCAGGGGGTCTTTTTCGTTGCCCAGTAGATTTTTGAGAGTCGCGTTTCTGGTGGAAGTTATGATGTTGATGTCAAATCATTTGAAGAGGGATTTAATGCTGTAGAACGAGTCCACCATCGGATTCGTTTACAGAGAGTCATATGTTTATTTCTGAAGGCATCTTGTTGTTTTTTGGCTATTAATTTCACTGGTATTAGGGCTATATCCATTTTTGATGGCAGTATCCATAATATATGCTTTTTCAAGCCGGTGTATCCAACTATTATAGGCTGCCATTTTTTGCGTTATTGGATGTGCTGATGTTGCTGGTAAAGTCCTTTGAGTAAAAGTGCTCTTCTTGTAAAGTTCAAATTCGATTGTCCCGTTGTTGTTAGTGATGACAAGGTCTAGGAACGGTAATCTTCCATTTGTCTCCTTGTCCATAGTGAACTGAATTTTTGGATGAATTTTGTTGATCGCATCGAGAATGTCACCAGCTTGATCCTTTGGAGCTATGGCTAGTACGTCGTGCACATATCTAAACCATGTTTTCGGCATGATGCCTGATTCTTCCATGATTGATTCGTTATACTCCAGGAAGACATCCGCTAATAGTGGAGAAAGGGAATTACCCATTGCAACCCTTGCCGTTGTCTTGAAGAATTTTTCTCGGAACGTGAAATAGTTTTCGCTCATGCAGAGAAAGGCTAGGCTTCCCTTGTTTTCCCGAATTTCTGGAGCCAAACTTCTAATTGGTATATTGCGTGCTTCACTGGCGTAATTGGGAACAGTAACTTCACATCAAACGTTATTAGCATTTCATTTTTATCAATTTCCCCTGTAGTCTGTAGCTTGCTTATGAGGTCAGGTGAGTTTTTTACAGCGAATTTGCTACATATGTCGCTGCGACACTCCAGGCATTTTAGCAGGAAAAATATTAAGCTGACAAGTCTGTAGTCCTTGGCTTTGTGGTGACTGCCTTTCACCAAATTTTATATAAAAATTATCCTTACTTATATCAACAGAATATACCTATTTATTAAAATGGCGATTCGTATTTTCACCAAATATCAGCTTTCATTAGCATTGTCGGACATACGTTGCTGATCGTGGATAACTTATACGACTTAGAAAAAACAATGATCCATTAAAAATTTTCTTCATTTACAACTAACCTAAAGAGCTCTTGGTGGTGCAACACCTTGAGTTTAGCGTGGAAAGTACAGATCCAATAGAAATTTGAGATATTCCATACTTTTTAATGTCTACGATCGATGACTTTTTTGAGGTATCCCTTTTTAGCGCTCAACTTTGTCAAGATATTGTATATTTTCAAATTCTGTAAAAAGAGACTTCAGACATCTTCAAACTCTTCAGACTTCTTCCAGTTAAAAAAAAACGTCATGTGTATTTCCAGTTTCCTCTAGTTTTTTCATCTACTAGAGCACATTTGAGTAAGCTATCAACGAAATAAGTTAGCAGAATTTAATTTTTTTCTTCATTTAAGGACACTGGTAAATCTACTTTTATCCACAATTTTTGAATTGCTGCACACCAGTAAGGCCTTCTTCCCGCTTCTCACTTCAACGCTAATCTGCTAATGGCAGAACTGGGAGGGTGTTTCTGATACCTTTCATTCATATTTGTCATGTTGTTGTGGACTGACGTCAACAACCCATGTCCTCATCTTATTAATAAAGGTTGATACAATGCATTTATTAACTGTGATACGGTAAGTAGAAGATGGCAAGCTAATCAGCTACTCACATCAAGTATTGAAATCGGTATGCCCTGTAAGTTATGATGCACAATGCCATCGTTTCTAATAAAAACCTGGTTTCCCCATATTTATACCGCTAATATGCAAAACTCGATGGTCAGTGTCACTATATAAGGAAATTGGGGATTGATTAAAACCAAAATTTTTTAGCAACTTGTTGTCATTCCACACATTATTGTTGTAAGATTACTAGTTTTATATTGCAGTTAAAAAATTAGGTCAGTTTCCTTCCACAATTTCATGTAAATATAGGTTTTACTTTCCTCATTTGAAACACATACTTTTAAACTTATTACTTTGAACCTCATTACTTTTATATATTTGTTGGTTAGGATGTTGAATCAATGCTCTGTCAGTATTCATTTCTGTAAGATTTTTAAGTAGATTGAGTTTTATCAGAATCACCCTGTAGATGAAAGTTTCTAAAATAACATACAAAAAGTCCCCTCGATTTCCGGGTCGCCACGAAATGTTAGGAACCCTTAATTTATTACATTTTTGAGGTTCTTTGTACATCGAAGTAGGGGATATAGTATCACGCTTTATTGTCCATCCATCCACCCAACTCCGATGTGTTTTAATTTTAAACCAGCACGTATCACAACTGAATGGGCTTATAGTCCATCCGAAGATTCACTGAAAAGAAATCTCGTTAACATCAATGGGATTGAACCAGGGACCTTTGGCTTACGAGAGAATTTTTATTGTGTAGAACTATTATTTAGTGCAAATACTATCCAATGTTAACTAATGGCTCTCGCCAAAATTTAATTAAGTAGGTTGCCTCTTTAAAGATTAGACTAACTTGTCATGTGTCATAAGTAGACATCTCCAGCACCAGCAACAATAGTACCATCAACATTCATGGGAACTTCTAGGACTTTCTTATCAACAAAAAGAGCTAGGCTTTATCCATTGTAATTAAGTTCTTCCAGTTTTAAGTTGTAGTTCAATTGGAGTATCCAACACATTTTGACATGATATCTGTCACTATGGGTTGTATTGGCAATCTGATTTAATCGTAGTACTTTTACTCCTTCTTTTTTGGAGCGATCTTCAAACCTTGAAAGAACACTTGAATTTCAAATGAATACCTTATATCGCTTCATTCCTGTCTCAGTAAGTATTTAGAAAGATCTGGCAACCAATTTTAGTAATTTGTGAAATTTCTCAGCCAAAGAATGGCTTTGTTAAATAAAAGAGTAAGTCTGTTCTTATAAAATTTATCTTCTTTTATTACAATTGCTTTAGCGTTTACCAAGGTAAGCCAGTCAGACATATGTGACTTGTAATGACCTTCTTCCTGTTTAAAGAGTTTAACAACTTCGAACTTTATCTGACCTAGCATAGATTCGTTTCATTAATTAAAAAAAGTTCAATAACTTTTGAGGAAGGCACCTTCACATTTAAGGGTGAGTATGTTATCAGATAAAAGTTTACTTGGTGGGGGACAAAGTGGGAGTAGTAAGAATGAAAATTTAGTAGCCAGTGCTAATTGGTGTCTTTGATCAGGAATCCTAAAAAATCACAGAAGTATATAGTTCTTCACTTCACTTCTTATTAGACAAAAGTCTTTTTCTGTTTCCCAACAATGCATAGTTTAAAAATTTCATGCTTTCCACCAAAAGGCTATTTAGATGATGAGCAGACGCATTTTGACTCCCTGGAGTCATCTTTGGTGTCACTGAAAAAGACACTGAAGATGATTGGGGAGTTAAAATGCATCTGCTGACTCAAAGAAGCAAGGCCCGATGGCTTTTCAAGAAATTACGGAACTAGTCTGTGCATATTAAATAAAAAAAATAATTGACTATAATTCAATTTTACAAAAAATTTTGTTGGCTTCAGATTTACAGCATGAAAAGATGCCCTAGTATTAAGAATTGGTCGTACCACAAAGGTGATTCTGACGACATTTGCAGCAAATTGTGTGAACATGAGAAATACCACTTGAGTGATGGCTTTCTGTCGATATGCTTTAAAGCGATCTTAAACAGCATGTAAGCAAATTCAAACCCTTATTTTATATCTGAAAAAGTACAGTAGCTTTTAACTAATTTGTAAAAATTTATTTGTTACTAGCCATTCATCAAATTCACAGAAATCTATGTCCAACCGCACAATCAGAGAACACGCTTTAGGTATATCCTGAACGTGTGCTGCCTACTGTTAATATTACTGTCCCTCATTACAAAATCACAATTTTGTTCTGAAATTAATGTTGACTCAAAATTTGCTCATCGAAAGTTACTTGAACACTTATCGATTCAAATTCGTGTTTCATAAAGTCTTGACTGGAATGAAACTTAGGTTTTTTTAACCAAAAAACAAATTTGATGCTTTGGGTAAGGCCATGGGTATGGTTTGTATGGCGTAAGACAATCTTGGGCGCCACTTGCTCACTGAAAGGGGCAGAGACTCGCCGAGTGAAATCAGAAAGGAAGTAAAGGAATGGATCAAACGTTTTTTCCTCAGTCGGAAACAAATTAGTCAGCTTAGTCTAGAGCTCCTCTTTTTTGTGCAGAGTTATAATCTGCACAGAAGTTTCTATTGAACTCACACCAAACACGTGCACTGGATCACACCTCGCTAAGTAAACCCACTGAGCACCGACCAATTTTCTGACTCCATTGGCGGAGGGTTTTTCTTTACCTACCTCGTTAGCCTTCGATTCCAAAGTTCCTGCTGAAAAGAAAACGTTATTACATGAACTGAAATTTAAAAAAAAACTCGGTGATTCTCAAAAATAACCATACATCCAATGATTTCTTCCAAAAGAAATTGGTTCTAACTACTCAAAATTACTTTTCAATTGACAAAGAATTGAACGCTTATTAGGTTTCCAATGTTCTGGGACCCATCATCAGTTTTACTTTCTCCTGTGTCCTGGCTTGAATTTCCAACCACTCTTCGAATGCGTTCTTTGTTTGACAATTTCCTTCCTAATATATATACATATATATATATATATATATATATATATATATATATATATATATATATATATATATATATATATATCTGTGAGTACTTAGCACAGTTTGTCTCTCCCCGAAATAATTTAATACTTGACATTGTTCAAAATATTAATACGCACTTTTAATAACGATATCTGTTTAAATGTTCAATTTCTTTTATTGCTGCAGTTCACGAAATATTATCTGATTTGTCTTTAAGGGCTATTTCTCTGCTTTGTAAAAAAAGATTTCTTCACTTTATCACCTCTTCTTTTTGAGAAATCGCCGACCAAACTGAAACAGACCACTGTTTCCCGTTTTCCTTTTTATAATTTTCACATAAATACAAATGAAATTCTCGGTTTTTTGCTCCGGATGGTTGCCCGTTTTTTAATTTGCTTTGCACTAGCAAACCGAAGCTGTGCTGCAAGCGGACAAATACAACTACTCAAATATACTTACGTTTATCACTGAAGTAGTTGCGAGCGAGCAAATACTGCCTATACACCCGTGCATTGCCAATGAAATTAGGTAAACAAGCACCTTCGCCCATTGTTATCGAAGCATATCGTCCAATGATCAAGCGTAAAAGTAAATAAGCAAGTGGAAAAGTAAATAAAAAATATCACATACATTATCATATACATTACATGCTTTGGGTGTGCTTTCAAGAGAGTAAAGCTGAAAGGAATCGCTCAATTTTCCCAGAGTCGCATATTCACCATCCGAGCAAGTGAGACGGAGCGGGGAGGAAAGCTTTCGTGGAACGAGACCACACGCGTTTGGCTACTCGGCACTTTTAAAGAGAATTGAGATTATAAGCTCACATAAGAACGGTATTTAAAGTTCTTGGGTAAGGTATGCAAGTCAGTTGAAAATCGTATGTGCAGGAATGCACAACGGATCTCGTGCCGCAGGAATCATATTCAAATTAAAGTATTAGCTAATGGTGAGGTGTTGGCGATTTGCCGTGTTCCTCTCGGCTTTTGGCGTTAGCTTCTGCCTCGTACACTCCCACTGGCCTCCGAGTGGGCGCTTCTTTTTGATGGTATGGGTGAAAATAAACTCGAATAATTTAGACATTTTCATTCAGCTACCTATTTCTAGATTGCTCGATCTCAGCTCGACCAGCCTCAACGAATCTACCAAATGAGTAGCTCCATTGAAATTGTTAGTCTTGTGAATTCTAATTCGGAGGATATTTTATCTTCTTATCGGTAGCCTATCTACATGTGTCTCTTTGGACCAGACCAGACGCAGTAGTAAACAGCACTGCGACCTATTTCAACCCTCAGCTTAGCTGATTCTGTCTGAGATCTACATGGTCCAACATTGCACACATGCTCACTTTGTATACGATACACATTTTTTCAATGTATGTGTACCACTGAGTACATTTCATTATCAGCCGTCGACAAGTGAACACGATTAATATACATGATATGTGCATCTTAATCGGTTTCATCTTGAAACCAAGAACGCATGTCCAATCTCCCATATGAGATCTTTCTCCTTGAGCTATCGATAAATGCATGATTGATTGCCTTAAAAGTTAGGAAGCGCCTCCGATAGGTACGCATTTGTTGCAGTGCGTGCGACCAAGTCATTAGAAAATTTTCAGGACCCATGTGACTTGTTTTATTCCTCTCGACGTCATCTCCTTTCCGTCTAAGAAAGCAGGATTTACATGTGTAAGGATGGCAATAAGCTGAAGCGTATGACATTGCCTATTGAATTGCAGGGGAAATTCTTCCTGTTTCACTTCCGTCAACCAACCGCGATGGGAAGCTGTCAGTTTCATAAGTAAACAAAGCAGTGTGAGTGCTCATTTGCATGAGTAGGAACTTTTTGGTTGATAAGATTCGATGGATCGGTTTAGGGATGGATCAGACTACGACTATATAGTCGCACTACTGTGCAAGTTACACATGGTCAAATGGAAGCGCGCACACTGCGATTTTCGACAATTTTGTCCAGGTCGGCCGTCGCAGGAATTTTAGTAGTTTAGTAGGTAGTGTTTGCGATACTCGCGCAGGTGCACATCATTTGGAAATTTGACGCTGACGTGCATGAAAGTTTCTTTCTTCTGGCAAAGACATACCTTCAAGTGAGCATATTAGTTCTGCGCATGCCTGAAGTTCCTTTGCAAATCTTGTCGCAGTGTGTTCATATTTGCGTCTAAAAATCGCTGGTTACGACAGTAAAATTGCAATGTTGCCGAACCCTTATTCAGTCTGCTTGCATTTCACAGACGTTGTTCGGTGGATGAAAGTTGAACACTTTTCGCTCTCTCAATGTTGAACAGCTGCTGATGTTAGCCAAATCCATGGTGATATAATTGTTGACGAATATGTCTCGTAACACATCTAGAACTGCTGGATAAGGCAGGCTATGCGAGAACCCAGATTATATTTATTTCTGTATGCTTTTTAATTGAAAACAATCTAATTACATTCTTCCAAAGCCTTGCCAATTACATTATGACATTTCAATATTGTTAAAACAATCATATTTCACCTGACCTTGGTCAACCAGCAACCTAGTTTAGAAAGCTTGCCATTCTTGTAAAGCATGTAAAAGGAAACACTGAAAGTGATCGATGATTACGGGAAATTCATTGGTGACCCGTGACCGTACCATAGATCAAATGGCAGAAACGCTACTTTTACGCCATGAAATACCTCTCCTTGCAGTTAAATCATGTACGTGAAGTAAATCCGTATGTTCAATTGTCATAGAGTTGATTATGCATAAAGCTAGTTGAGTTACTAGCTTGGTATGATTTATGCAATTTTCTCGGACATTTGGCCTAGTTTGATCTCACATATTAATACATCTAGTAATGAATAATTTCGCCTAAAATTATCCATGATTTTCACGGGTCTAATGAAAAAAGTTTTCTTTTGTCAAATTACGCTAACTTGAAATAAACGAAAAGATGATGTACACAAATGATATATTGCTTGCACATCTCATGCACATGTTTTATTGAGTATATTAGGTTTGTTTTTGTCAGTATTTTAATTTAAATCCGTTTTTTTGTTATTTTGTTAGAGAGCACACTAAAGAAATTTGTCAGCGCTACTTTTATCTCTTTTTATGCCTTTAAGGGGTAGAAAACACTTTCTACCAATCAGTTCAAATTGTAGATCTGAGAAGTTACTTACCTTTTGAAGATAATTTAATGTTTAGAACTATTTTTTCATATATCTGTCCACCTGCTCTTTTGTATCTCGAATTTACATATGGGGAAATGTAAAAGCTTTAATAACAGAAATGGTGGTATAAGCCAACTACAGATTCTCAATATTGTTACAGAGTGTTATAAACAATGTTTTCTCCGTGGAAAAGTAAAAATGGCCAAGCAAATTTATCGACTGCGTTAGCAAATTGAATTGAAGCAGTTTATAATAACAGGTTATAACTAAGTTTCGATTAATGATTTTAATAGTATTGATAAAATTATTTCATCAGAGATCCACAAATGTAAATCAGCCATATTCTTGCATGTTTAGATTAGCCATTGTACATACTTGCATGTATGAATCAATATCTGTGGTTTTCTGTATAAACTTATCGATTCTAGATTGAAAGACAGAAATTCACTCCAAATCCCGCAAAACTGACTAAAGAAATAATTTCAAGGTTCACCAGGTAAGTCTGGGCGTTTCAACTTTTCTCAAGCAAGCATCTTTAGATCCCGCTAAAGCAACCACGATGATAATACATGTTCTAGTGTTTCTTATGAGAGTACTTGCATATATTGAGCTTTCGGTTTTCTTCTCGTTAATGAGCAATGTAGTCATACTCGTAAGTAGGTACATTTGTATTTGAGTCCAATGTCATACTATGATTCTTGAAGACCTTGCGGTTACCTAAGGGAAAAAATGATTGAGATTGTGAGCAACGTTTGGATTATTCTTATATTAATTTGTTGATTTGTAAGCAATATTGCAATATTGAAATGCTATAATAAGCGGTAAAGGCATCGAAATTGAATGTGCGCCACATGTGGTTGAGCGAACATATGATGGATAAACGGAAGCAATTAAAACCGATCAGGTAAGAGGGAGAGTGTGTCTTGATTGCCTGCAAGGAAGTTCTCTGAAAGTGATATTGTATCAACATGAGGTCATGATAAATTAAAAAATAGCTTCTGGATCGAGAGGTTTCGAAATGAAATAATTCTGGCCAGCTGTATTTTAGATTTTAGTAAAGATTGTTGCTAGAAAAATACTTTTCTGAATTTAATAGGAATTCATGAGTAGTGAGGGTTATTCTTTGTGACTGACCATTAATTTTATTGTTGCTTTCTATAAGCAGTAGTATTGTTTGATCGTTATCACGTTGACAATAATGAGATTTAGTCTGAGTAGATAGAAATCATACTTAACGTGTCACTTTTTAGAACATTGTAGATTTGATTTACACTGTCAATTTTGATGGCTTTAGAATGAAGTGAAAAATTTCTTTCAATGTCGATTTCATCAATTATAATTATTCCCTAAACTTGTCTTCATTGACTTCATAAGGCACCATCTTGTGAAGCAGAATGCAACGATTACTTTCTCAAAATCATTTTTAAGTTTTTGTAAAACAAATTTCACAAAGCCCCACTAGTTTCGCAACATGTCTTTCTATTCGTCTGTGCGTCACAGCAAGTATTCGCAGGAACTATGGAAGCTACAGTAATCAAACATTATGAGAAAGCGAGATGTGGTAGTTTCTCAAAATACAAGATCTTCCCAAACTTTTAACGGCTGGTCCCCCCTTATGGGTGAACCTTAAAAAATTTTTTTAAATAAAGGTAGCCAAGTGGAGTATCAAATGTAATGTCTAGAACGCAAAGAATCCGAAAAAAGTCAATTCACGCATCAAGGGGCTCAGGGAATGGCATAATCTACGAAAAAATGGTGCCCCTTCACGCTCTCGGTTGGAAATCCTTGAGCCAAAAAATTGAAAGAAACACGGAAGTAGTCCTTAATAAGTTGAAGGGCAACAAATATCTCAGAAGTCGAAATATACTCAACTTTGCTAGTAAAAGTATCATTTTTGAGTTAAAGATGGTAAAACCAAGCGATACAGGTCACTTGGTAAAACCAAGCAACTCAGAGAAACGGAAGAGACAGAAAATGAGTTTCTCTAATTTGGAAGTATCAGTGACGTCAGATGGTTACTAAGAACCGTGTTCTTCAAAATTTTAAGCTTCTGGAGAATATACATGAACATATGAACTGACAATTCTGGCAAACTTTTTCATCAATAGCGTTGAAAATAGGAGGGTTCATCAGCAATGAGAGAATAGTTTACACTATGCCCTAGCATTTCATACTTTAAATAGCAATAGCTCGTAGGGTTCAACCAAGGACTATTAAACGAATCAGTAATGCTCTGTAGTATTACCTCTTGCTAATAAAGGGCTATAAATTAGCTGGAGTGTAGGCTTACCAAGAATTTTCTGAGGTGTGTATTCTTTCGCAACTGCTATCCACTATGCAAGATATATTTGAAAACTGGACAACCATATTTGTGGCCACATGAGGATAATAAACATATTATGGCAATCATTCAGCAGATACTTTGCCAGTGTAGTAGCCCAGTTTGTATGATAATCATTCCATTTTTATCATGAGCTCATCTGTTTTCTTTTATTCCAAATCAAACTTAACAATTCTAAGTTAATTTTCATAATTTAGATTTCATTTCAAAAACCTTTATGTTTACCTGAAATTTTTATCCATAATTTTAGCTTTCCGTCCCCATGCATATTTATTCTTCTTCTTACCACTACAGCCTCCCTCGGACCTTCGCTTCCTGCAACAAGTGATCTTTGGGTTAGGGTCACCCATAGCAAACCACAGGTCTTATCACAGATTTGTATACTTAGAGCTTTGTTTTCCTGTGTATGCAAGATAGTCAAAACTTAATAAAAAAATTTATTTGCAAGCTGTCTTCGACAGCGTATTTCATCTCTTTCATTACCGGTTCTCATTATTTTGGCACATAAATATAAAAATCTGCCAACATTTTCAATTCTGTATTTGCTAAGTGTTATATTTTGGGTAATTAAAGTATTTGTTTCTTGACCGCGTCATGATCTCTTTTCAATTCTCATTGAATTGTAGTCCTTCTAGATTTGCTTTGCTGTCAAGTTTAAAAAAGCCCTTTGGTGGTTGTTATCCACCGTAAAAAAATGTTGATATAACCAGCTTAGGTTACCACTTTACTTGACTTTTATAGTAATGTACTACTTGTCTCGGCAGGTTGGTTATTATGACGTACTACAGAGCCAAATTGAATAACAATGGGACAAATCCATCTCCCTGCTTTAGTACGATATTTGTATCAAAGGCATCGGTGAGTTGGTTATTAATGCGGACTTGGGAGGTTGTCAACGTCATTGCCGTTTTGGCAAGACGAATTTATTTGTTTGGAATACCAATATTTGGTACAGCATCTTATGATCAATACTGTCGTATGCTTTCCCAAAGTCAATGATATTGAGTGTACGTCTATGTTGAACTTCCAGCATTTTCCAAGCACCTGTTTGACTGTAAGCGATTGGTCCATTGTTGACATACCTGTTCTGTAGCCACCTTGATGCTCTCCAATAAAACGTTGGTGTAGGATCTACTTTTATTTTCTGGGATCTTTGAAAATATTAGTTATGCCATGCAAAGTATGTTAATGACATTCCTCCATAGTTTTTGCACTGCAGGTTGTCACTTTTTTGCGGATATGGAGCATATTTGATGGGCTCCATTCTTTCGGCATATATTATTGTTGCCAAATATGTTGGATGACTTTGTGAAAGCTTTCTGAGTACCGTTGCCACCATATTTAATGAGGTCACTGGAATCTCATCGATGCCCAGTGCTTTATTACTTTTTTGGGCTTTGATGGTGGAAAAAACTTCATATAGAGTTGGTGGGGTCAATAGAAACTCTCTGGGAATATCTGTACGCTCCGATGTTCTAAAACTGTGCGCAGAATTGAGTAGTTTCTTGAAACACGATGCCCATCTTTCCTGAATTTTGGTTTCATCAGTGATGATATTGCAGAATGTGAGCGGTGAGCAGAGCGTGATCTTAAGCTGATAACCTCATTTCTAGATTTTCACGAATTTGAAAGCTTGTCTTGTGTAATTGCTCAATACTTCTCAATTGGTCATCGTAATATTTTTTTTCATAATTCTAGTTA
The DNA here is from genome assembly GCA_963969285.1 of Odontomyia ornata. Classification (NCBI taxonomy): domain Eukaryota; kingdom Metazoa; phylum Arthropoda; class Insecta; order Diptera; family Stratiomyidae; genus Odontomyia; species Odontomyia ornata. The sequence continues at coordinate 456,475,963 of OZ017739.1, forward strand.
GAGAGATTTTCAAATTGTTCTTTCTTTGTCCTGGTATTCGTCCTGATTATTTTTTGCATGCCTAATTCTTTTTATCACGTATCCTGGCACTCATCATGGAACCAATCATTTCTTACACGCCGTGCTTGATGCCTAATTGTGTGTTCTGCCACGGCCTTAATTTTCGCTTTCAGTTCCACCCATATTGCGTTGCTTGTTTTCAGCAATGTGACTAGTAAGATGGGAGCTAGCCGGTCGTGAAGGATCTCCGTGAAATTTTTCGCCACAGACGCCGTTTGGAGCCTTTTCGTGAAAAATTCCTGTTGAGGGCTGATCTTTGCCAAATACGCCTTTGGCATACAACATCGGTAGGTTAGTTTGATCAGTAATGATTCGAGTTTCAGTTGGCTTCTCGGTATATACGGACGTCAAGTATGCTCGAGGTTGAACGTTGTTAGATCAGAACATGGTTCATTTTGTTTTGTGCGTTGCCATCCAACGATATCCAGGTCATTCTATGTGTGCGGCAAAGTGGAAAGCAAATCAAATGTATGACTAGAATAATTTTTGTGTCCTTCATAGGCAATCTGCCGACTAGTCTTCTTGGTGATTGTAGAACCTTTCCTTCCTACCTTAATCATTTCTGCATTTGGGGCGTGTTCGTTTACCAGCAAAATTTTGAAGAATTTTGCCTTAATACGGGTCGTACACAACCGTTCATTAACATCCTTAAAATCAATACAAACAAACAACAAAAGCTTCGCTGGATTCTCACTTTCCAGCAGGCTTCCCACTTTTGAATATTGTGTGCGATCTCATATCTTGAATATCACTTCGAGTCCAGTTCGTTTCCTTCCCTGGATTACCATTTAATTTACATTGACTGGCCTGTTGTAAAAGGTCCTTAACAGAGCCAAGGTGGTCCAGTGATCCGACATACCAGGATCCATTCCATAATCCTTTTTTGCCGTAAGTCTAATCCATTCCAAGTCTCTGTTGTTAGTTTTGAAACATTGTAGGGTTTTCCAGAAACGGGAAGTTAGCCCTTCACCGAACCTCCATTCTGGCAGCATAATTTTTACTTTCGATACCACTATCAGGCGTGGAAGATCTGTTTTTACCATTTTACGTCACCACAAGGGACGTGTTAGTCGGATTTAGTAGCAGAGCTATAGATGTGTTAGTAGGTATTGGCATTTCTGGGCATTTAATGCCCATCATTGGGGAACCAGTCCAATGAGCAACACCGAGATCATTTGGTGGTGGGATTTAGAATGAGGAATCATGAAAGCTGTGGATTGGGGAAACAGTATGATATCTCCTCTTGTCTCAAACAGGCTTTGGACCATCTACGGTGGATTTTACATATTTCTAGTCCATTTTCATTACATGCACAACAAGTTGAATTAATAAGATGCAACTCTTGTTACATTGTTGAATGCATTCCTGTGCATTTGATTTCTTGAATGGTAGATATGCTTATGAGCAATTTAAAACTACTGATATGTTGCAAATTATTTTAACTTGATGGCTGAATGCTTTATATATACCAGTATGTTCAAAGAGCTGTAGACTATGCAATCAAAAGCCATTCATTTCTGGCTGATGCCTGTTAGTAGTGTTTTGCAGTCGAATGTTTGGTATTCAATATTAAGACAGCATTATTTATGTCAGGAAAAGGGAAAGCGGTTGAATCATAGTGGTCTCTATTGGTTGATTTTTATGGAATCCTTACCTCATGAAGTGAGAAATTCAAATTTTTCATGACATATTTACTTCATTATCGATGGTTCTGTATTCTCGACACACGCGAGTTCTGCGGCGCTTTCTATGATTTTGGCCGCTACCTTGTAAATGTCAAGCTCTGACGGCACACCTCCAAGAGCTGTAAATCAAAGGCCTTAGAAATTAAAAGCAAAGACTTTTGTGTTATTTATCTTAAGGAGATTCGAAGTTGTAGAGCACTGAGGAATAAGTCCCTGCTACCTATGGAAATTAAAAGACGTAATGATGATAAAATTTTATTATAAACGATTTTGTCGAGTATTTTTGATAAATTGGAAAGCTGGAAATTGGACAATGATAAGCGCAGGATTACGCTTTTCAAAGATTGGAACAACATTTGCCATCTTCCAACAAAGTGGAAAAATTTCACTAGAGAGACTGAGATTAAAAATTATGGAAACAGCTTCATTTAAACAGGTTCGGAATTTTATCAGGACCAGGGCCGACAAAAGAATCGATGGAGTTGATAGAAGATTATAACTGACAAGTTGGAAATATGAGAGAATGCACTATGATGATGAATATGGAGAGAAGAGGGGAAGAACAAGGCAACAAATTTTGTGATTCTAGCCTGTGGAGATTGCAACTGAATCATTTCATAAGATAGTGTGAGGAACAGAAGCGCTATATTTCAGAAACATTATCTGGACCCAAAAAAGTTAGAATTAAGAGACTTGACGTAGACCCAAAAGAGTTTAGGGTTACCTCTTTTCTACAAAAATCATCATCGTCGGGTTGAAACTTCTTCAACTTTTGTGAGATCTACTTTTAAGTTTTAGAGCATTCATTACTGAGTTTGTAGTCCAAGGAGTATCGTTTTTCTTAGGAGAGAAACAGATATGTTTAAACTCGTTGATGGCTAGAAAAAAGAAAATTGCAAAACTTTTCTAGCGCTTGTTCACAGGATTGGGGTCAATTAGTCAGTGTGCCAACAGACTGAACTGAGCGCCATAAAGTTAGATCTGAGATATTCAATGTTAAAGTTTGACGCTCCCAAGAGTGTTTTTTAGAACTTTCATAATAATTATAATTCATTAATGTAACTCATGTAATACTCAACTTCATGTAATACTCAACTTAATTTGTAAAACTTTGGCCCTTGATTTAGTCGGGTCGCACACCAACTAGTGAATAGTGGCAATCTTAGACAAAATGACATCAAAATCAGCTTCGTGAAAATTATACTTGGCTGGGTTAGGGGTTTTATTGTTGACCAGGCGTGATACCTCAAGCAAAATAGAAGAAGGAGTATGTTGAGGATAATATAAAGAATTAAGATGTGTTGGATAGTTAGAGTTATGAAAATGACATAACACTTCAAAAAACCTGTCATAGATATTTGCATGTGAGTTGCAAGGGATATACACAGAAGCAACAAGAAGAGAAGAGATAGGACAGAGTTTGATTTTAACAAGGTTGCACTCTTTTGATAATTTCTGTTTTTTTTTTGGCTTTGATTGATTGGACTATATGCGTGTAATGTTAACGAAATTTATAAAAACTGTTTGGAAACTTACCGTAGATTTTTTTATTTAAAAGGTATCAAGCCTCTCTATTTTGTGTGAGGTACGTTTCGACTACTTTGAGTCATCTTCAGTGTCTAATTATTTCTTAGATTAAATAACATTCTGAAATTTGTAGTAAGATACTGAGGATGACTCCAAGGAGTCAAAAAGTGTCCACTCACTGAAAAAAAAAGTCGAGTACGCAGGAGAGTGCTCCTACCAGAAGGAGTTTGTAACATCCTCGGGCTTGAAACAAGGTTTCTGTTGGCATGAATCAATGATTTGAATTATACATCCAATATAGCACTTATATATGAAATCGTTCAAATTCATTCAAAACATGCAGACCAGAGAAGCACGTAACAGCCACCAAACCTGAATAATTTTTATGAATGCTCGACCAAGCACTTTCCTTAAATTTTCATGAAAACTCGAAGAAAATAAAAGTGCATATGTCAATTTGAAATATGTATCAACCATCAACACGTGTTATTGTTGTTGTAACTGCATACAATTGAAATGGCTATAACTTACTGAATTCTGATCTAATTTTCATAAAAATTTGTAATTGTAAGGACCTTATATTCATCTACATAACCGTAACTTAAACTATTTTGCTTTTATGAGAAGAAACGTAAATTTTGATTTCTGAGGCATTTGTTGCCTTTGTAATCAGAAAAACCTGCCTCAGTGAGTTCCAGTGTCAAATCGCGAGAGAAATACACACATTTTCCATATGTCTTGCCCGCGCCTGGGCCCCCTGATGCATAAAAACACTGTTTTCTTTCAAAATCAAAAAGTTCTAATCAACACCTTTGATACCCCATTCGACTATATTTGATAAAAACAATTTTAAGGGGCCATTTCAGCATAAAAGGTGCAGTGAAATGAGTAGATGTAAATCTCCGCAAAGGACTAGAGCGATGGTCTGCTGCCTCGACGAAAGAGGTGAGATCCGCCGAGATTGGCCTTGCTTGAGGACGACTGAATGGGCTGGTGGGCTAGCGTTGCAGTGTCGTGGGGTGGGGTCTTTTTCCCAGCACCACCATCTTATGACCCACTCAAAAAAATTTCGTATTCACGAATTAAAAGTGTCGAATGCGGATCGACTGGTGTCGAGGCCGAGGTAACCTACAAAGGGTTGAAATTGCTTGTTCAAAGAACAAATTGGACCTGGAGAAAACGGACGCACTTGAGAGACTTCGTCATTATCGATGACACAAATAAGAGTGGGGCATTCAGGTGGAAGCGGTACCCCCCCCCCCCCCCCGTGCCCTCCCAACCGGATCAAGATCCAAATGTAGACGTAGCCATATATTTTCCATCTGAATGAAAAACTCATACAAACATAATTTTCGTAAATTTTTCCATCAAATGAGAAATATAAACGTTATAGTGTTATACAATGGAATCACATAGCACCAAACCATAAAAGAGCACGCGAGCGGAAGGCCACTCTGCCCGGGCAAGAGCCCCTACAACGCAATAAAAGGGAAGAGCGCACCCGATGGCTAGCTCATTTCAGTGGAGAGGCTGGTTATCACTGCAGGTCGGTTTAAGTGAAAAGAAAGACCGAAATTAATTAACTTAAAACTGTCTTTACATGTTTTTTTTCTCATTTTTAATTTTTACCAAACTTTAATATCAGCTTTTTACCTTTAAAAACTTTGAAAACAATAATAACTACGATAAAGCAACCTATCCATATGACTATGAGTCTTAAAAGATTCTTCGCAATCAATTTATAAACCATATGATGAGGCTACCATTCAAAAAAAAAGACAAAGAAAGGAATATAATTCAAGAGCTAAACTACCTACTTTAAATATTATTTTTCAACATAAAGCCAAAACTTAATCAAAACGATGCTAATTTAAATCATATATTCAGGCATTTATTTCTATCGAGCTTGCTTGGAAATCAAAAGAAAAATAAATTATTACGAATTTATCATGCAAAAGCGTTGTAAAAAAACTTTAAAAAAAGTTTCAAATTATTTTATGGATCAAATTTACACATATTTTACGATATGCAAAAAAAACCAAAAGAGTACTTACCCTTCATCCTCGCCGGGCACTCACTGATGATGTGGGTGAATTACTGGAAATTAATTGAAATAGGGAGCAAAATTCCAAATCACACTTTTGCACTGTGTAAAAGTCAATTCCCTTAATCATATAAAGGGAAAGTATAGCTAAAGAAAACACATAAAATATTCAGATGGAAACAAAATTTTTTATTCAATATAAAGATTGAACCTTGCCATTATACGTGAAACACAACATTATTCAAATGTCCTCTACGGGACCTCTTACAGGCCTCAATCCTTTTGAGGTAATTTTCAATGACTTTTCGGCACATTTCCGGCAATATCTCGGCCATAACTTCACGGATATTGGTTTTCAATTGCTCAAGATTTTGGGGATTGTTCGCGTAAATATGATCTTTTGCATAGCCTCATAAAAATAAATCCAAAGGTGTTAGGTCGCAGGATCTTGCGGGCTAATTGACATCACTCAATCTCGAAATTACGCGTCCTGGAAATTTCTCTTGCAAAAGTGCTCGATTTGCCTGTGTTGTGTGGCTTATGGCTCCGTCTGTTGGAACCAAATGTTTCCCAGATCATAATCTTCAATTTTTCTCCAAAAATAATCGATTAACATCCGTCCAAAGCGGTCAGAATTGACTGTAATGGCTCTTCCTTGATCGTTTTCAAAAAAATATGGGCCAATAACACCACCAGACCATAATGCACACCAAACGGTCACTTTTTGCGGATGCAAAGGCTTTTTTGCAATCACCTGAGGATTTTGAGAGCCCCATATGTGGCAATTATGTTTATTTACGTAACCACTGAGCAAAAAATGAGCCTCATCACTAAAGAAAATTTTGTTGTTCAATCACCCTTTTTGCATACATTCTGCATTGTGTATGATCTTGAGGCTTAATTCTTGAATTAGTTGGATTTTGTACGGATGGAGTTGCAAATTCAAATATAAAATCCGCCACAATGAGCCGTAAGACAAGTTCAAATGTTGAGCAAGTCGATGAATCGATAAATTCGGGTCTTCCTCCACACTTTGAGTAACGACACCGATATTTTCAGCAAAACGAATGTTGCGATGATGCACGGGCCTTGCAATATCAATGACCGATCCAGCCTCTTCAAATTTTCTCACTGTGTTCGGAATTATTTGCTGTGTAGGTCGATTATGTCGACCGTAATCGGCTCGTAAAGCCCAAAATGTTGATACAGCAGAATCACCATTTTTATAATGAAATTTAATAATTTTAACGCGTTCTTCGACTGTTAAATGATCCATATTTCGAGATGGCAAACCTTCAACCAAAAAAAAAACCCGCTTTGGCTGACATTTAATTTTGACAGATGTCAAATGGCAGGGTTATACTTTCCTAACACGAAATGGATAACCCTGTATGATGTCGAAACAAGCTATTTGGGGTCAATGAAACTACTAGCTTCTTTTTGAATAAAGTTCATACTAAACGCATAAGCATCGCTCTATCAATAATGTTTGTTTTTTCTCATCCTTATATTCCACTATCTGGGAACATCATCCCATTTCCTTTTAACCAATTATTTCTGGCAAACAACATCGTATCCAACATTGATTCAAAATATAGACAGTATCCCATTCATTCGGATATTATATAAACTTCTCAATCCCTTGAGGCATTTCCATGTCCTCGACTACTCATTTGATAACAATTATCAAGTCTGTTAATTTATTGTCAATAACAATCTGCCATGCATAATCCACTTTGTTCTACTTATGCACTATTCTACACAATTTCCATCATTTCCATATTACAGTGTTCATAATCACGACACTTTTTGTGCATCTTTGCCCGACAAATCCTATTTTTCTTTATTCGTCAGAAATGAGCTACACACTCAAGAGAATAAGTTGCAGACCACTTTCAACACTGCTTTTTCAATCTTTTTCATGGGATTTTCTCAATATTTCACGACTAAATCAGTGAGAGAATGACAAGCTGACGCACTCCTGCAATTGATATCTTTGTGTTTGTCCTGGAAAAGAATTTCTGGTATTTCATGGCAACATCAATTTGCCGTTGACGTGTTTGTGTGAGTAAACAAGTCGCACATTCAGCGTATTATTCAACGATTGCTACAGGCAAATGCAAAAAATGGGGGTCCTACTTCATCCACTGGAACTTGCCAGGTGAAAGCACCCCGCGAAAAAATTATCCAGTGTGCAATTAATCCGCGAATTTGCTTATACACTTCACGTTCAAGTTTGTGAGATAGCGTTTGAAATTGATTTTCACCGTGAAAATTATGTTCTTGGCAACTTAGCGGACGCAGAACGCGAAAAATTGTGCGATACATGACGAGTCAAAATTACGCTCACCTTGGTCAATCGCGTACTCCTCGAATCGATGTGTTACCATCTACTTTCCACGTGTAGAACTGCCGCGTCATCCGCGCTGGTGTGCAATCTCAAGCAGACACTCCTATGTTGCTCGTTTTCACCTTGCGGGACCCTTGTAACGGTAGCTGACGGGCCTCCCACCCATTCCGTTGCTCACTTGCCTTCGCCAAGGCAATACGTGCATGTGCAGTGGGGAAAGTTGTTGCCATATCCGCATTATTAAAGAAAAATTTAAGTAATAATAGGAAAAGGTAAAACTCGTAAAGAATAGACCTCTAACGCAAAGTCTAAATTTAATATAGAAAAACAAAATGATCTAAAATTTATATTTAATAAAGGTAAAGAGAAATCAAAAAATGTTTCAAGATTTATAATTATAAATTGGAATAATTACAAAAATGTCTTTTTCGAATCTGAAAGTAAAATTTTGGATAGGTGTTATGAAGGTTTTTGAGCAGTTTGCTCAGGCGACTGCTCGATTATTACAGGGGGACAAAAAAATTTCGAAATGTTTAATAAGACCTAAATTTTTAAGAGAAATCCACTTCTGGCTTTTGCAGAGATTTTAAGCTGTCTAGCTTCTGAAGAAATTGCTGTGACGCATCGACAGATGGACGAACAATTTTTCACAATGCCCTTAAAAAGCAAGGCCCAACGGCTTTTCAAGACGAATGGGAATTAGCCTGGGGATATCAAATATACAAAGTAATTGATTACCGTTGATTTTTATAAACTTATATAGAATTTACACAAATCGTTGCAATTTTACATAATATTTTGCCGGTTTACTAGTATCTGAAAATTATTTTGGGCATACGTCGATCATGATTGTTCACGGTGAAGCTCGCTTTGGGTACTTTTTCGATTCAACTGAACTCATTTTAAGAATATCACCATCAATTTTAGCCTTCACAGTGTCAACTGCTCTGGTGTATCTGCATAAACGAATCACAAACGGTGACCATAGAGGCGTATACTTTCAAAGTCAATGAGATCTATAATTGATGCCTGCGGTCCTCGTTACGCATTTAGTGCTATCCAGCTGACGCAAGTTATCGTCCAGATTAATACGAGTATTAATTTTATCAATGAGCAGAAAGTCAATGATCTGCATTGGTTGTGAGACGTGATATGGCTTCACTTTTGAATGAAACAGGAGCCAAAAGTGACTAAACCTCAATAAACTGTAAATTTTTAGGGTTTTGTAAAATAATTTTACAAAACCCTTCTAAAATCGCGTCCTGTCTGTCCGTCTGTCTGTCTGTCCGTCCGTCCGTCCGTGTGTCACAGCAGTTTTTCTCGGAAACTACTTAAGCTAGAAACATCAAATTTTGTATGTAGGTGTAAAGTGGTGCTCTCTTCAAAGTTCAACGACAAAAATTTTTTATAAGGTATTTAAGGGGGGTCTCCCCATATAGGCGAGTGAACCCCGAAAAAAAATTTCATTGAAGGTAGCCGATATGGGTATCAAATGAAAGGTCTTGATGAGAACTTTTCAAAACAGGTCTTAGTTTGGCAAAGTTTGCTTCAAGGGGTGCACAGGGAGGGGAAATACACGAAAAATTTGTGTCCCCCCCCTCGCGATGTGACACCTGTGATCCGAAAAATCTGAAAAAAATCAGGAATGTAGGCCTTGGTGAGTACAACAACAACAAATACGTGAGAAGTCGCAATTCACTCAACTTTGTTAGTAAGCGTATGATTTATCGATTTTATGTTTTCTTGAATAAAATCTTAACGGTACCCTTAAATTCAATGAAATTCAGTAAACAGATAATTATTTATAAGATTGGTCCACCCTGAAAGTTTCATAAAGATTGAATCATATTGAGCGAAGTTATAGCGGTTTGAATTTTCCTGTATTACTATGGAACAATATGCGCTGCATGTATTACTATGGCAACATATGGCTATGGAACAACATGCGCTTTTTACCGACTCAGACACTACAGTTTTGATAGGATTTGCATGAAAATTTCAGGAATGATAGGTGTCATGAATATCTTTGAGAATCGGTTCAGCTAGTGGTATTAGTAATCGCCAAGCAAAATAGTGGCTGTTTTAAATGCGGAGATTGAATAATTTTGAGTTATTTTTTCCCAACTTCAACATGTAAGTTGTGCTTTGAACACTTGACTCAATTTAATGAATGACTGAAGATGAGTACCTGCAATTAATACTCATAAGTGAAACAAGTCAAGGAGGCGGGAGAGAGCTCCTAGCAAATGGGCTTTGTAACCACTCTAGGATTCGAAAAAATTGGCCATTAATCGATGATGACAGTACAGGGGAGTGGCCCCTGAAAAAAAAATCATCAAACGTAGCCGATATGAGTATGAAATGAAAGTTTTCATGGGAGCTTTTCAAAACAGTTCTTAAACTGTCACTTTTTGCTTCAGGGGGGAAATACATGAAAAATGTGTTTCTTCCCTCGCAAATGGACATCTGAAATAATTATCAAGGGAGATATTTATGAGTATAACAATAACAAAAACCTCAGAAGTCTAAATTCGTTCAACTTTGTTAATAATAGTATGATTTTCGAATTTCATATTTTCTCCAATAAAATAGTCATTGACATGTTTCTTTCGATCTGGTGACTGTATTTTGTAAATTGAATACAAAACCCTTCTGACATGAGCGTAGGTCTGTTTACCCAACTTGTTTTAATTAAATTGAGTTCGGTATGGTCTATGTGAAATCACAGGCACATATGGTCGTTTTGTTAATTTACACATTCCCTAAGCCCAAAATGAGTTTTATCACTGAATATGATTATGCGATTCAATGTTGCGTGAATCGAAGAACAAATGAGATCATCAAGTGATGCCATAAGGAAAAATACTTTAAGCCTTATATTGTTTCCAAAGTTCTTCTGGCAGGAGCACTGTCCTGCTAACCTATCTTAATTTATACGTCCAAACTGACAATAATTACTCGGGAAATGTCTACGTTTAATGATTTATAAGTTAATTCATTTTCGCATGTTCACATATTAATTCTCAAGTGCATTAACATTTCGAGTGACTGCGCAACTGTGCATTATTTTCTATTTGAATGATGCCCACTCGACAATGTTAACTACATGGTCTTGCATTGTTTAATGATGCAAGCGCCAGCCATTATGCACAATTATGTGAAAAATAGCCATCATGCCGCCAAATTAGTGAAGAATCATTCGTTAAAATCCAAACAAGTATTTTTACTTATGTAAATTTATTCCATGGCAAATTGGCGCTTTGTGCATTTAACAGAACGTGTAATTGTTTAATTTTCATTTTAAACATTTTGGGTTAATGATCGGTCATTTGCGAAAAAAATGTGAGAGTGCGGACAGGAACGCTATTGCATTTACACATTTCGCTCCCTTTGAGAGGGTTTAAGTGTTTTGAATATGAATATTCTAATTATATCGACAGTAGGCAGGCTTACGCAATAATTGGGATCTGAAGTGATCTGGAAACCCTCAAGAGCACCCGAAAAGACTCGTCACCCGCGTATTGATCAGCTAATTTCCACTACTTACACTTTCATTGACTCGAATGATAAATATTGTCATCATAATCACTCCGCATTCCAATGGTTGTGAAAACTGTAGCTTTGCAATTGCTCCAACCAAGGAAAACGTGCCTTAAATGAAATTCTAACCGGTCTATCCGTTAGACGCGTATAAGATGTCTGTCTTAAAAAATGCTCTGTTTTATTCGTAGGTATCGCGAACAATTTGAAAGTAACGAAATGTTGTGCAAGTTCAAGTCACTATGACTGTATCGCAATTTATGTCAATATAACGTATAAAATTACACACATTGTACCTACCTCGTAGGCTTTTATTGTAAATATGTGCAGATAGACAGGCGAGCCAGAAGTTGGCTTGGTGGTAACCAAGAAGTATCTACCAGTATAACTTGTAGCTGCCTTTGAAGAATTGCGTCCGGCAACAACTCGAGGAAATACTGCACTGAACTCAATTGAAGGTCAACTGGTAACCGAAATTATTTCTGGTATATTTATTACGCCCAACGATAGTCACGGTTACGTATGATCATGTACGAGCACTAACATGGTACGTTTGGGTGTGTATAGTTCAAACAAACCCGTTACGTATTTAATGGTTACTTCCATCCTGTTAAACGGTTTAAAAGATAGCATTAGCAATTGCTTTAGGCTAATTCGTGATTTATTCAGTTGTTGATCGCATTACACTGTTCTAGCAACTCTGCAGAAAGTATGGAATTGAATGGAAGGATATATGGCCAAATGGCACTTGCTTCTCTATTGAATTTTATTATTTTGCTTTTATTTAGCAATTTTTATTCAATTTTATTAGTGGCTTTTTACAAGATCTCACAATTAGTTCAAATTCCATATTAAAGCTGCAAAGTTAATTGCAACGCTATTTTGAATCGTTGATTATACTACTATACTCGTATTTCAAAAGTCTCATCAATTTATTGGTCATCAAACTAATTTATGAATTACGCAACTTACCCTTGAAAGTCGTATAAAATATTAGTAAATTTTTAAAGTTTAAAAAAAAAATATATTTAAAATCCAGTAGCTACAGTTTTTGTCTGAACGTTGTTGTATCCTAATGAGTAATCACTGTGACAATGGAACTTATTATGACAAAACTTTGGTGAAATGTTTGAAGTATGTTAATGAGCTTTTGGATGTGTTTGATCCAAATATTTAAATTTTTTAGAGGGGAGTCCCTGATACGATGAAGTGAATCGTAGTACATTTAATAAATTGATCAAATCGCAGTAAATGGTCTCGGAATTGCACATTGGGCTTACTGGTTCCCCAATGATAGGATACTAAATATCGAGAAATGCCAATAGCTGCAAATATGACCTGCAGCTCTGCTACTAAACTCTACTTGCATCTCTTTTATGGAGGCTGCTGGTAACTTTTTCTTTTTGTAAAAGCCTTACGGAAAAGGGTGAAGGCAAGTTTTCTGCACCTGATAATGGAATCGAAAGTAATAAATATGCTACTGGTACGGAGTTTAGGTGTCGGGCTTGAAAACGCTACATTGAGCCTCGAAATGACCTCGTCATCAAACAAGTAAAAGTTGCAGAAGAATGCTCCAGTCAGAAGGGTATTATAAAATTACTTGAATATCAACTTCTGAATATCAAAACTTGACCCATACTCGTACATAGATTCCATGAATTGAGCTTGAAAATTATCATATGGTTATTATGTATTTCGATTTGCCTCTATTTTGCTTTCAGGATGCTGACCTCTATGTTTGAGTTTTCAATATTAAATATCAATGTTAGAATTGTTTCTAAAATTTTCATCAAAATCCTCACATATCTGTAGCTTGGGTCTTTCCCGACCGTGTATTTAAAAAGTACCCCGAGTAATTGTCGTTGCAATTGATAAATTTTTAATCGCCTATAGCCTCCCTGTTTATGGATTGATTTTTACAAAATTTTCAGAAAACATGTATTTTACCTTACAAATTTTTAACGAATATAAAGGTCATCTCTTGATTTTATAGATGAAAACGTAATTTTCGTAATATGTACTATTATTAAAACATTTTATGGAGGTTTCACTTCTGACGTATTTACTGCCCTTAAAATTTTAAAGACGTATTTCCAGGATTTTTCACATTGTTCTGTCCAAAGGTGTCCAATTGCGAGAGGGAGACACCAATTTTTCATGCATTTCGCCTCCTCCGCACACTTGAAGTGAAAAGTGTCAGCTTAAGACCTGTTTTAGAACGCTCTCATCAAGACTTTTCATTTGATAGCCATATTGACTACCTTTGGAAATTTTTTTTTTCAAGGGTCACCCCCCCTATATGAGGAGATCTCCCTTAAAACCTTATAAAAATTGTTTAATGATGCAATTTTCAAGAAGACACCACTCTTGACCTACTAATCAAATTTTATATTTCTAGCTTATGTGGTTTGTGAGAAAACTTGCTGTGCCACACGGACGGTCGGATGGGCAGACAAGAAGAGATTTTAGTAGGGTTTTGTAAAAATATTATTTCACAATAACCTAAAAAAGGACTGTAGAGTGTTAAATCGTGGCGCTGTCAAGGAAATTTTACAACAATCCAATCAATATAAATTAAACATACTAGTAATCCAAGAAACGAATTGGATTGAAAGTGATCTTCAAGTCATCAGACCGCACAAGATATTCAAAAGCGGGAAGCCTGCTGGAAAGCGAGTGTTTGAATTGGCCTTTATTGTGGGTAGGGAGTTCAAATCGCACGTTATTCTTCTTCGAAATTTGGCTGATAAATTTACACGTCCTAATAGAAGAAAAGGACGAAAAAACGAAGGAAATGTTCTACAATCACCTGGAGAACCTTTAAAAACTGCAGAAGTCACCGCAGTTGCAGACATTATGTTTCAGGAGAGGGGTGAGAGACCTGGGGTGGCATACTGAGGCCGGCTAGCGCTCAGTCGTGTTGTGGGACTTCCTGGACATCCTCTGTTCGTACGGAGCCACCCGACACATAAGAAACTAACACTAAGGGAAAAGGCCGGGAAAGTGGGAGGTCATTTTAAGAAATGAAAGATTATTGTTTTAACGAGACATGGCCGTTTTATACACTATAAAGGCAGATTTCTACAAAAAAATTTAAGAATTATTAATTTCAATAAAAAAAGACCCCCTTAAAATTTAATGTACAGAAGAAAAAAAAAACAATCAAATAAAAGTTTTAAAGATAAAAACACACAAAAAAAAGAACGTGAGTTTACAGTAACAAATTGAAAAAAAAAAAACAAATAGGTACTTACTCTTTCCTCTTTGATCTCCGAGCACTTGGCGAAGACAAAAACAAGTTGGGTTAACAGACCTAGGCTCATGTCAGAAGGGTTTTGTATTCAATTTACAAAATGCAGTCACCAGATCGAATCAAATCAAGAAACATGTCAAAGACGATTTTATTGGAGAAAATGTGAAATTCGAAGATCATACTTTTATTAACAAAGTTGAACGAATTTCGACCTCTGAGGTTTTTGGTATTGTTATACTCATAAATATCTCCCTTGATAATCATTTCAGATGTCCACCCGCGACGGAGGAAACACATTTTTCATGTATTTCCCCCCTGTGCCCCCACTGAAGCAAAAACTGACAGTTTAAGAACTGTTTTGAAAAGCTCCTATGAAAACTCTTATTTCATACTCATATCGGCTACGTTTGATGAGTGCCTGATTTTTCAGGGGCAACTCTCCTCTACTGTTATCATCGATTAATGGCCAATTTTTTCGAATCCTAGAGTGGTTACAAAACCCTTTTGCCAGGAGCTCTCTCCCACCTCCTTGGCTTGTTTCACTTATGAGCATTAATTGAAGGTACTCATCTTCAGTCATTCATTAAATTGAATCAAGTGTTCAAAGCATGCACCTTAAACGTTGAAGTTAGGAAAAAATAACTCAAAATTATTCAATCTTCGCATTCAAAACAGCCACTATTTTGATTTACGATTACTGATACCACTAGCTGAACCGATTTTCAAAGATCTACATGATACCTATCATTCTTGAAATTTTCATGCAAATCCTAGCAAAACTGTAGTGTCTGAGTCGGTAAAAAGCGCATGTTGTTCCATATCCATATGTTGCCATAGTAATACATGCAGCGCATATTGTTCCATAGTAATACAGGAAAATTCAAACCGCTATAACTTCGCTAATTATACTTCAATCTTTATGAAACTGGCAGGGTAAATCAATCTTATAAATAGACATCTACTCATTGAGTTTTAGGTTACCGTTAAGATTTGATTCAAGAAAACATAAAATCGATAAATTATACTTTTACTAACAAAGTTGAGTGAATTTCGACTTCTCATGTATTTGTTGTTGTTGTGCTCACCAAGGCCTACATTCCTGAATTTTTTTCAGGTTTTTCGGATCACAGGTGTCCAATCGCGAGGGGGGGGGGGACCCAAATTTTTCGTGTATTTCCCCTCCCTGTGCGCCCCTCGAAGCAAATTTTGCCAAACTAAGACCTGTTTGAAAAGTTCTCATGAAGATCTTTCATTTGATACCCATATCGGCTACCTTCAATGAATTTTTTTTTTCGGGAGGTCACTCTCCTATATGGGGAGACCCCCCTTAAATACCTTATAAAATTTTTTTGTAGTTGAACTTTGAAGAAATCACCACTTTACACCTACACACGAAATTTGATGTTTCTAGCTTAAGTAGTTTTTGAGAAAAACTGCTGTGACACACGGACGGACGGACGGACAGACGGACAAACTGGTCGCGAAACTAATAGGGTTTTTTAAAATTATTTTACAAAACCCTAAAAAGAGTGTGGAGCCACTATAAATTAAATTTTAAATTAATTTGAAAATTCACGGAATCAAAAACCGCGGAACACGCAACGGCCACTTATAGCACCCCCCGATCCGCCTGGCTCTCTCCACAACCCAACAAAACAATTTATTTTAAAGGAAAAATCAAACTCGGCACTTTATTTTACTTAAGTTAATACGTTAGACCTCAAACTCGCACCGACTTTGTTTGCGGAGGCCGTAAACCAAAAACTCGTTCCCCTCACTCGTATTTATGCACTAATCTTACGATATTCCACAACTAATGTAGTTTCTTGTTTTTTTTTCACACCTTCTCGTACCAAAACTTTCCCCATTAAAATTCGCAATGAATTCATTCACTTTCTTCTTCCGTCACCTAGAAAACCAATCCCGTATAATTCAAGTGCAGACATTTTTTTCCCCAAATTAAAAATTAACACACATCAAACTTTATACTCCAATTCCAAAATTGAAATTCAGTTCACAAACTTTCTACTTAAAAATCCAAATCCAAATTCACTTCACACAACTTTCGCTAAAAGCAATTCCTCTTCTTTCCGCCAAATACTGACTGCCATCCACTCCCAGAAAACCAATCCCGCAATCCTTTTCATTTCCAATTACTATTGCCGCATCCGAGTAACGTAATCGAAGTTCAATACACTTCAATTCCACTACCCACACATCTTATGCATATCGATAAACGCAAAAATTTCCAATTTCCATTTGCGATTTGCATAACCACATAGCGTTTGGTTACATACAAATCGTCATATACGAGTATACGGAAGCAATTGCTTTTGCGATATCAGGAAAATTCAAACCGCTATAACTTCGCTAATTATACTTCAATCTTTATGAAACTGGCAGGGTAAATCAATCTTATAAATAGACATCTACTCATTGAGTTTTAGGTTACCGTTAAGATTTGATTCAAGAAAACATAAAATCGATAAATTATACTTTTACTAACAAAGTTGAGTGAATTTCGACTTCTCATGTATTTGTTGTTGTTGTGCTCACCAAGGCCTACATTCCTGAATTTTTTTCAGGTTTTTCGGATCACAGGTGTCCAATCGCGAGGGGGGGGGGGGACCCAAATTTTTCGTGTATTTCCCCTCCCTGTGCGCCCCTCGAAGCAAATTTTGCCAAACTAAGACCTGTTTGAAAAGTTCTCATGAAGATCTTTCATTTGATACCCATATCGGCTACCTTCAATGAATTTTTTTTTTCGGGAGGTCACTCTCCTATATGGGGAGACCCCCCTTAAATACCTTATAAAATTTTTTTGTAGTTGAACTTTGAAGAAATCACCACTTTACACCTACACACGAAATTTGATGTTTCTAGCTTAAGTAGTTTTTGAGAAAAACTGCTGTGACACACGGACGGACGGACGGACAGACGGACAAACTGGTCGCGAAACTAATAGGGTTTTTTAAAATTATTTTACAAAACCCTAAAAAGAGTGTGGAGCCACTATAAATTAAATTTTAAATTAATTTGAAAATTCACGGAATCAAAAACCGCGGAACACGCAACGGCCACTTATAGCACCCCCCGATCCGCCTGGCTCTCTCCACAACCCAACAAAACAATTTATTTTAAAGGAAAAATCAAACTCGGCACTTTATTTTACTTAAGTTAATACGTTAGACCTCAAACTCGCACCGACTTTGTTTGCGGAGGCCGTAAACCAAAAACTCGTTCCCCTCACTCGTATTTATGCACTAATCTTACGATATTCCACAACTAATGTAGTTTCTTGTTTTTTTTTCACACCTTCTCGTACCAAAACTTTCCCCATTAAAATTCGCAATGAATTCATTCACTTTCTTCTTCCGTCACCTAGAAAACCAATCCCGTATAATTCAAGTGCAGACATTTTTTTCCCCAAATTAAAAATTAACACACATCAAACTTTATACTCCAATTCCAAAATTGAAATTCAGTTCACAAACTTTCTACTTAAAAATCCAAATCCAAATTCACTTCACACAACTTTCGCTAAAAGCAATTCCTCTTCTTTCCGCCAAATACTGACTGCCATCCACTCCCAGAAAACCAATCCCGCAATCCTTTTCATTTCCAATTACTATTGCCGCATCCGAGTAACGTAATCGAAGTTCAATACACTTCAATTCCACTACCCACACATCTTATGCATATCGATAAACGCAAAAATTTCCAATTTCCATTTGCGATTTGCATAACCACATAGCGTTTGGTTACATACAAATCGTCATATACGAGTATACGGAAGCAATTGCTTTTGCGATATCCCCAAAAAGAGTGTTTTCCTGTACTCGGAAGAACTTGAACCCAGGGGCCCAGAGTACCCCCGGTCGAGAATCCACGATGCTACCAACGGAGCCACCTTCTGTTGATTTCCTATGCATCGAATTAGCAGCTTCAAATATGCACCTTTCTTAATGGGTATGGAAATGAAATTTGTTAGTAGGGAGGCGTAGATGAATCTTGTTACTATAACAAATAAAATTTTGTTCGTTGGAGCTAATGAACAAAATTAGTTAGCATGAAGGCAGGAATTAGGTTTTGTTAGGGAAAAAGTATCGAATGAAATTTTGTTAATGGGAAGTAATGAATGGAGTGTTGTTAGTGGAATAATTAGGGTTATTATTATATTACTATTTTTAGGGTTTTGTAAAATAATTTTACAAAACCCTTCTAAAATCGCATCCTGTCTGTCCGTCTGTCCGTCTGTCTGTCTGTCCGTCCGTCCGTCCGTCCGTCCGTCCGTGTGTCACAGCAGTTTTTCTCGGAAACTGCTTAAGCTAGAAGCATCAAATTTTGTATGTAGGTGTAAAGTGGTGATCTCTTCAAAGTTCAATGGCAAAAAAATTTTATAAGGTATTTTAGGGGGGTCTCCCCATGTAGGGGAGTGACCCCCCGAAAAAAAAATTTCATTGAAGGTAGCCGATATGGGTATCAAATGAAAGGTCTTGATGAGAACTTTTCAAAACAGGTCTTAGTTTGGCAAAGTTTTCTTCGAGGGGCGCACAGGGAGGGGAAATACACGAAAAATTTGTGTCCCCCCCCCTCGCGATTGGACACCTGTGATCCGAAAAATCTGAAAAAAATCAAGAATGTAGGCCTTGATGAGTACAACAACAACAAATACGTGAGAAGTCGGAATTCACTCAACTTTGTTAGTAATAGTATGATTTATCGATTTTATGTTTTCTTGAATAAAATCTTAACGGTACCCTTAAATTCAATGAAATTCAGTACGCAGATGACTATTTATAAGGTTGATCAACCCTGCAGGTTTCATAAAGATTGAATCATATTGAGCGAAGTTATAGCGGTTTGAATGTTCCTGTATTACTATGGAACAATATGCGCTGCATATATTACTATGGCAACATATGGCTATGGAACAACATGCGCGTTTTACCGACTCAGACACTACAGTTTTGCTAGGATTTGCATGAAAATTTCAGGAATGATAGGTGTCATGAATATATTTGAGAATCGGTTCAGCTAGTGGCATCAGTAATTGTAAAACAAAATAGTGGCTGTTTTGAATGCGAAGATTGAATAATTTTGAGTTATTTTGCCCCAACGTTTCAGGTGCATGCTTTGTACACTTGATTCAATTTAATAAATGACTTAAGATGAGTACCTACAATTAATACTCATAAGTGAAACAAGCCAAGGAGGCAGGAGAGAGCTCCTAGCAAAAGGGTTTTGTAACAACTCTAGGATTCGAAAAAGTTGGCTATTAATCGATGATAACAGTACAGCAGAGTGGCCCCTGAAAAAAAATTCATCAAACGTAGCTGATATGAGTATGAAATGAAAGTTTTCATGGGAGCTTTTCAAAACAGTTCTTAAACTGTTAGTTTTTGCTTCAGTGGGGCACAGGGGGTAAATACATGAAAAATGTGTTTCCTCCCTCGCAAATGGTCATCTGAAATAATTATCAAGGGAGATATTTATGAGTATAACAATACTCAGAAGTCGAAATCCGTTCAACTTTGTTAATAATAGTATGATCTTCGAATTTCATAGTTTCTCCAATAAAATCGTCATTGACATGCTTCTTGACTTTATTGAATCTGGTGACTGCATTTTGAAAATTGAATACAAAACCCTTCTGACATGAGCGTAGGTCTGTTTACCCAACCTGTTTTTTTGTAATTAAGAACGGTAAGAGGGTAAGATTGAGATGATGGGGAAACAAAAATTATAGGATAATTGGTAAAAAGTTAATCTAAATAAATATACAGAGGAAAATGTATAAGTGCCCAAAGGAAGGTGGAGATGTTACGGCGGCAATTTGAAGTTGCGAATGAGGGAATACCAGGAAGCCAGAATTCGCAACAAAACTGATTGACTCATTGCCTACAGATGACACAAAAATAGCTCTGGGTGATTTGGCCATGAACTAAATCATCTGGGAACGACTGGAGGATATAGCCTCCATGATGCAACAAATGGCAACGGCGAGTGCCTGATTGACTTTGCATTTAGTAGAAATTTTAGAAATTTAGTCATACGTTTATCTTGGTTTCCACATAGACGTATACATAGAATGACTTTGGTGTCACCGGATGATAACACATAAAACCAGATCGACCATATTCTGATCCAACGAAGATGGGCCGCGAGCATACTGGATGTTTCTTATCTTTTCAGGCACATCATTGAAAACAAGCGACAAGCTTTGGGTGGAAGGATAAACGGCAATTAAAACTGTGGTAGACCAGATAATTGGGCATCAATTGGGCTCATGAGTTCAGTTTGAATGAAGCTTTCAACGAGGCATCTTCGGTCTTCAGTCACCGGCAAAAGAAATTTTTATAGCAAGAGAAATGTCTCACAGTCGCAAAATTTAATCATGAAGAGTTCGCCCAAGGCGCTACTTAACTCAACAAAAACTGATAGCAATTTGACGTATTTTACTGCTAGAGTGATGAGTTTATGACTCAAATATCTTCATAAATGGTGTGAAAAGCTTCCGAAATTCGCTCTCACGTGAGAAATTGCTCACAAGGCTCGATAATGAATCAATACAGCTTGTAGCACTTACAGCATAGGTAGAAAATGACACTTTCATTCGACTCTCACTTCGCGCTCTTGTCAGCAAAGCTAGGAAAATCATCTACCTCAAACAAGACAAAAGCATCATCTTTGAGTCTTTCACAATCAAGCAGCGGACATTTGAAAGTTCGCAAAAATTTTAAATCATGAAGCGATTGTTTGAACACCTACCAATTGAGATACTGAACCCATGCTGGCATTGCAGAGGAGCACATTGCAATCCAGATTGTCCATACAAATTCAAGCAATGGTCTGTTTGTCGTCGTATAGGTTATGAAAGCGGATTTTGCAACAGAAAAGGAAATTGACCAAAGCATCAAAGTTGATGTTCCAATTCGAGCTTGTTAAAATGTTTTTCGCAGATCAAAGAAGCCAGCAGCTACCAGTCACGTTAAACTTAAGCTCAACAGATCAATCATCAGACTCTAGCTTGACATCAGTTCACAATTATTTCACGCTCAAACAGGGCTAAGCTTGGCAAATCTATTCTCAACACTACTAGCAAGAATCCTGGTAGCGAAACAAATGATTCAATTTACCTCCTTGGCAGTTTTCCATGAAACTCATCGAAAAACATGAGTACGGCAAATACTACGATACTTTCTTAAGTTCAGTTTGTTTAGCATCGATTGGATCATAGCTCTTAATCATTAGACGAGCCCAATCTATACTGTAATGTTCTGCGGATTCAGGACAACAATTCGACCCCAGAAGTCAAAGCGAAATTCGCGTCACTCTTCTTTAAAGGACTTAGCTGTTACATATAGACAACGGCATCATTGATACTCAAGCTGGGTTACAAGCCTTTCTCGAGTTGACAGGGGAGGTGTTTAGTGGGTAGTCCAGTCGCGCATGGGAGTCCCACACTCTGTGCATAAATAGCATTCACCTCCCTACCACAAAAAAAGCCTTTACAATGAAATGCTCAGCCATTTCCTTAATCCCATAGTCATAGCTGAACTGGAATCAGTACAGCACCTGAATGTCATTTCACCAATCTAGTACTCCAAATAGGCAGTACCAATTATTGTCATAAAGAAAAAGAACGGAAAAATTTACAGCTATGCCCATTACGTAACGAAAGCTTAAAACAAAATAAGTATCAGCTCCCAACACCAGTTAAAATCTTCTCTAAGCTCACCGAAATGAAAATTTTTAGCTTAATGAATTTTCCCGAAGCTTACTTTTAGGTCCTATTCAATGAAGAAGCATGGGATTTCCTGACAATCAACACTCTTTTCGCACGGGATTTCCTGACAATCAACTAGGTGGCACATTATGATCGGGCAGTCCTAAAAGATAAAACGGACTCACAATAGCCAGGGGTGTTGGGGCTGGGCAATCGCTTGTCTGGCACTTCCTCTTGCCCTCCCCTAGAAGAGGGATCTCCCAGCTTGAAGGTGCCTCACGGCGTAACAAAACGAGTCCTGGCCCCAAGTAATGTGTCAAACGGTTCCAGGCTGGGTTCTCAGGTTGACAGGGGAGGCGTTTAGTGGGTAGTCCAGTCACCTTCTTGCGAACATGGGAGTCCCACACTCCATGCGTAAATGGGCATTCACCCCCCTACCACAAAAAAAAGATTATCCTGACTAATCTTCGTGAAAAAATTTCTCATATTTCATTTCACTTGAAAACGTCATCGTCACTTCTCATCGGTGGAATCGGTGCTAGGATCAAACACAGCTACCGCCAAACCATCATGTATTTGCCCGTAGTCTCCAAATAACTACCAATGACCATCCGTCGACACCATTTCAATAAATTACACATCGGTGAGGTTGGTGCTACGGCTAAGCATGGCTACCCCAAAAACCACCATGCATCCGCCCATGACCTCAAAATATCCACTTTCGATCTTCCGTCTTCACTACTTCCGTACATTGCACATCGGTGCTAGAACCAAACATGGCTACTGTCAAACCACCATGCACTTCCCCATGATCCACAAATGCGCATCAACGAACATCCGTTGCCACCACTTCATTTCTAAACATTGAACATCGGTGGCATCTGTACTACGACCAAGGACTAATGTTCAAGCATCGGCAATGACACACACACTCAGCAGAACTGACGTGCTCAATTGAAGATATATCCTTGCTAGGAATACATATGCTCCGGTTTGTTTAAAACAATCAGAAGGAATTCAGATATCAATTGCTTCGATGCATACTAGCAAATGATGTACACTTGCGCGAGTCCCACAAAGACTAGCGACCCAAAAATAATAATGCCTAGTAACCTGGATTTAGGAAAAATCGCAAATCCTTACGAAAATCAACATGCTAAAAATGTCGCAAAGTCGCAGTGTGCGTGCTTCCATTAAAGCATGTGTAAATTGCAATAGTCGCGCGACTATGTCATCATAATCTCTTCCATCTCTTATACTGCCATGCATGTTCCTCCTACATGCCTACCTGCTATTGAACAAACTCGAACAATGATGCAGAGAAAGGCACAATAGCAACGGAGAAAGGTTTCATCTTTTGCGCACGTCTCTACTGAGCTCAGTGCCGTCGTCACAACAGACCCAACCGATGTCGTCTGGTGTTTAATATAAATTGATTACATGCTCTGCCCAAACATTTTCCTAACCGAAAGATATACAACATGCGTTTGTGTGTGTGTATTACGCCTGTTCACCCTGGAAAATTTTGGAGTGTTTTTAACCATCAATATACCTCAATGCCTCTCACTCTCCTCGCCCATATAACCTGTTGCGCATTGTGGATTACCAGAATCTCTCTAGCATCTAGCAACAAACTGAGCTCCTACCCGACCCTCATACATTATCTTCTCATTATGTTCCATTGCATGGTCCCCATCTACCGCGGGCAAACATGTATACTAGGCAACCACCAAAATCTGTTTCCCAATAAACTACCTTTCAATTCTGATGGAATGCGATAATTTAGTTAAAAAATTTAAATGGCAATCTGAGTAAACTTAAATTTAAAATAGATATTCGCACGAATGTCGTTTTGGGTTCCCCCTGGAGAGTAAGCTATTCTGCTTCTTCATTACATCTGAAACTTTTACTCGTCAGTAAAGAACATAGTACATTCACATAGTATCCACACTGAACCTAGCCTCCGGAAAAAAACGAACACAAGCCAAAGAGCAAGCCATAAATCTTCAGCAGCAAGGAGGTAAGTAAAAGCTGACTCTAGAATTCGCGCGAATATAAACATGTGCTTCGATGCGGGATTTCAGCATTATTAGATCTTTGAAAAAAAATTCGATCTATGCAATCTTTTTATTTTTATCAGGATCTGGCAATGCTCCCATGTTCTGAAATGCGCAAAAGAACCTTTGCGTCGGATATTTCATTTGCTTTTTATTTTGTTTTTTTTTTTTTGAATACAACAAGCCTTGTTTCAGCTGACCGGCCTCCGGGAAACTTCAGTAAGTGTGCAACACAGGGTATGTGGAAACTGTAGGTACTATTTGTGTACGAATATTCTATGGTAAAGAAATTTTACTTCAAAAGGCGACAAGCTACAGCGCGAAAACAATAGAGGCATATCACTAAATATTTTCAAGGGTCATTGAAAATAAAATCAGAGCCTATGCCAACAGTATTATTGACGAGTAACAAGGTGGCTTTACAGCAGGTAGATCCACGAAAGACTAAGTGTTCACAGTCAAGTAGATACCTTTAAAGTGCAGGAAATTTAACAAAGATGTACACCAAATCTTCGTTGTCTTTAAATAACTTTCCAAGAGTATTGATCGTAGTGTGCTGTTCCAAATAATGTTTTTCTTTGGGATTCCAGTCAAATAAGTCCATCTTACCAAAATGACAAACGTCGATGGGCTCCAAAATACGCATCAATTATCAACTAACCGATGGCTTTGACAAAAATATTGGACTTAAGTAGGAAGATGAGCTAGCCCCATTGCTATTCAATTTGGCTCTGTAATACGTCATAGAAAAGCTACCTGTTGATACGCGGGGTACGTTGCTATACAAGTCGAGGCAAGTAGTATCAATCACCAAAGACCTTTTCTTGAAACTTGACAGCGAAACAAAACTAATAGTGCTACAAATCAATGAAAAAAAAACAAAGCTAATAGTACAGTCGAGAAAAAATACCTTGAATATCCAAAATTTTACATTTGGTGGATATAATATCGAAAATGTGGGTAAATTTGAGTATTTGGGTGTGAAAATAACGAGAGCCGGTAATGAAAGAGCCAAAATATGTTGAAAATTACAGCTCGCAAATAAAATATTTCATTCAGTGTTGACGATCTTGAAGACCAGCTGCAAACACAGATAAACAAAGGTCCAAGTTTACGAATCTGTGATAAGACTTACGTTATGTTATGGGTGTGAAACATGGACTCTAACCCAAGCATCTGCAAATATATTGAACGCCTTTGAGCGACGGGTCCTGGGGCGAATAACCGGAGACAAGCTAGACGGGCACCAATGGTGAATTCAATACAACCATGAGTTATATGAGACTTTTGATGAACCAGAGGTCTCAACGATTATTAAACTGCAGAAGTTGCAATGAGTTGGCCACATGAATCGTATGGATGAAAAACGAATACCCAAAAAGGTATTCGTTCAGGAAACTGAAGGGTGAAGACCAGTCAGTAAGCCGAGGAAATGCGGCTCTGACTCGGTTGACGAAGTCAGTCCATTGCTGTTCGGATTCCGAAATCGGATGACGCGGTTAATGAACCAAGATAGTTTGAGACACGTTTTGTAGGAGACAAAGGGTCAAGAAGGGCTATAGTGCTGCGAAAAAGAAGTAGTCAGTGGGGAAGTTATATATGCTCAGACCACGTTAAGACAAAATCTCTGTCACTAGAATAATTTATTTTCGAAGAGTTGGATGCCTCTTCTTTGCAGGATTTCAGCAAAATGTCACATCTTCAGCATTAGAAAAACATGCCATATGCCTGTTTTGTTATTTATTTGCTATATATCACATTGTCAGGGAAATTATGAAGCAAAACTGCCATGACAGAGAAATTTTTGTTCTCATAAAGAGACAAGTTAAAGCAATGAGCTAGTTAACCTTTGCAAAACATAATACTGTAAAACTTAAATGGTTACCAGGGCATACAAAAATACATTTAAACTAGCTTTATAGGAAAATAAATAGGATACCAATAGGAAACAAGCTGAGTAAGCTGGAGTGTACTCCTAACAGAAGAGTTTTGCATTGAACCTTTAAAATGTAGACTTTCAACTTAAACCAATTATTAGAAATTAAGAGATAATAGCCTAGACTTTAAATGTTCAATTTAGGGAATAATAACGCAAATTCTAAAATTGAATTTTTTACAATTACTTACGTCAATCGCTGAATAAATTCTTAACGATATTCATGATACATGCATACCCTTTCTGAAACGTTCATGTATTGGTAACAAACCTGTAGAGGCTAAGTCGATCAGAAGCACATATGGTTTCGTAGCCATGTATTTTTGGTGTTTCGATGCGGGAAAGTTCAACTCTTCATTGAATCTTACTAAATCCCTTTGAAGTTTTCAGTATCTTACAAGTTGCTACCAAGATGTAAGAAAAATTTCATTAAATTTGAGTAATCCCTTGCAATTTTATTCAAGAAAATGAAAATGAATAAATCATACTGTTAGTAACAAAGTTTAGCAGCTCTATGGTATTTGTTGTTGTACTCATAAAAATAAACTTCTATGCCACTTGTCACATTTTTTGGATTAAAGATGTCAAATTGCGAAGGAGATACTTGAAAATTGCATATATTTCCCATTCTGTTGCCCACCTTGAAACTAATTATGAAAAGACTTCATCAAGACCATCCATATGATCCCCTATTTGACTACCTTTCATGGAAAAAATATTTAAACGTTACGCCCTTTTATGAAGAGACCCCATTCAAACACTCTAAAAAATCTACTCCAATACATTGAAGATGTCATCACTTCTGGCCTATCCGCAAAGTTTCATCAATGCTTCCATATTTTTGGAGGAAAACTGCTCTTATACATAGACATATGGACGGGTGGATAGATGAATGCAGGTCGCGATAGTGACTGAGTTCGGCAGAGTTTGACCCATCTTCATGCAAAATCTTTCTCAGATCAAGGCAACGCTTTTTTTATCACTTTGATGTTTATCTTAACGTGTCTAATTATTTCATTTTCATTAATATCGATAATAAAAGTGATTGAAAAATATTTTAGTAATAATTGTTTACTGTTTTAATAAATTGAGATTAATGTATTCAAAAAATAAAACTCAATAGTGGTTTGGAATAAAACACTTTGGTGGCTAGATGTAAAACAAAAATTGTTTTTTCAATAAAACTTTGTATGCGTCTTAAAGGAAAATCGATCCAAATAAAATTTTGAAGGTATCGTTAAATAATACACCCAGCTGTTTCGAAATAAGATGGTTCAACTACAAAAAATAAGGCACCACAATGAAAATGAAGGATAGAAGAGAATTTGAGCAATCTACTTTAAAGATCGATAACGGTAACTGTAGAGCATATTTCGGTTTTTCACAAGTTGTGATGTATCTTTCATTTAGAAGGAGTATACGAATTTTGAAAAGTTTGGCTAGATCAGTAATAAACAGAAAATTTGTGTTGAAGGAAGTTGTTATAATTTTAGACCATCAAAGCTTGAAGAGGTGATCGACTTTAACGGTCAGTAGTGGCTTTAAATAGAGGAAGAAGCTATGAATCTTGAAGAAAACTTTACAGCTAATCAATTTTTACGGAAAAAGTGTACAGTACGAATAAATAACTGCTGGATACTATAATACTCGAATATAAAGTAATCGTTGGTATAAGCTGTCATTTTCCATCCTTCGTAATTAATTACAACAACTACTTAATAAATCGATTGTTCTTCATTCCGTTTGCTCGAATCATTGCAGGTGCGTCCTCTTTCTTCTTCTTTTTAGCACTACAATCCCTCTCGAGACTTCGCTTCCTGCAAACAGCGCCTCCAACTGCCTCGGTCCATTGACCGCGTCCTTCAATTCCAAAATCCGAGCAGCGACGAATTGTCTTCGTCGACCGAGTCAGACTAGCGTTTCCTCAGTTTCTCCACTGGTCTCCCGCCTTCAGTTCTACTAACGAATACCTTTTTGGGTATCCATCGTTCGTCCATACGATTCATGTGACCATCCCATTGCAGCTTCCGCAGTTTTATAATCGTGGAGTCCTCTAGTTCGTCAAAAATTTCATACAGCTCATGGTTGTATCGAATCCGCTATTGGTCTCCGTCTAGTTTCGCTCCGATTATTCGCCTCAGGACCCGTCGCTCAAAGGCATTCAATAAATTTGCAGATGCTTGAGTTAGGGTCCATGTTTCACAATCATAGCATAATACAGGTCTCATCACAGATTTGTATACTTGGAGTTTTGCTTTCCTGTGTAGGCAGCTAGTCTTCAAGATCGTCAATACTGAATAAAATATTTTATTTGCGAGCTGTATTCTTCGGCGTATTTCGTCTCTTTCATTACCCGTTTTCACAAATTCGCTAACATTTTCGATACTGTATTCGCCAAGTGTGATATTTTGTGTATTTGAAGTATTTTTCCTCGACTGTGTCATGAGCTTTGTTTTATTTTCATTGATTTGTAGCCCTACTAGTTTTGCTTCGCTGTCGAGTTTCAGGAAAATTTCTTTGACAGTTGTTAATGACCGTGACAAAATGTTGCTGTCGTCCACATATACTACTATTTTGCTCGACTTGTATAGTAATGTACCTCGCGTATCGACAGGTAGCTTCCGTATGACGTACTCCATAGCCAAATTGAATAGCAATGGAGCCAGCCCATCTCCCTGCTTCATACGATATTTATGTCAAAGGCATCGGTGAGTTGGTTATTTATGCGGAATTGGGAGGTCTTTGTCGTCATTGTCATTTTCGTGAAACGGTCCAATTTGGCTGGGATGCCAAAACCAAGCATTATTTGGTACAGTATGTTACGATCAATACTGTCAAGCATACGACAAAAATTTGGTGCACGTCTATGTTGAACTCCCAGCATTTTCAAATACCTGCTTGACAGTGAACAATTGGTCTTTTGTTTATCTACCTGCTCTAAAACCACCTTGATACTCCCCAATAATACTGTTGGCGTATGATCCGATTTTATTTGGTAAGATCTTTGAAAGCATTTTGTAGTGATATGCCTCTATAATTTTCGCACTGTAGCTTGTCACCTTTTTTTGTGGATAGGTAATATAATTGATTGGCTCCACTCTTTCGGCATATCTTCTAGTTGCCAAATGTACTGGATGACTTTGTGAATAGCTTAATGAACACTGCTGCCACCATATTTGATGAGCTCCACTGGAATCTTATCGATGCCCGGCGCTTTATTATTCTTTTGGGCTTCGATGATGGAACAACCTTCATCCAGAATTAGTGGGCCCAGTGGAAGCTCTCTGCAGACATCTAGAGGCTCTAATGTTCTGGAGCTGTGTGGAGGATTAAGGAGGTTCTTGAAATATGATGCCCATCTTTCCTTAATCTTGGTTTCATCAGCAATGATATTGCCGATGTTATCACGACAGAGCGTGGTTTTGGGTTGATAACCACGTTTCAGGCTTTTCACTACTTGGTATGCTTGTCTTGTGTTGTTGCTCGCTAAAGTTACATCTATACTTCTCAGTTGGTTGTCATAGTATTTTCTTTTCTTAATCCTAATTATCTTATTCGCTACTCTTCTGATATTTTCATAGAGGTGCGTCCTTAATGTATGCATTTTAATTCTTCCCGAAAATAAAAACACCTCATTCTTACAATTAGGCATGTTACTTTGTAGGAGACATAAACAGCAAATCGTGATTTTCCCCTATTCAATGAGAAACTTGAAGCGGTAATACGGGAATGCGCTTTTAAATTCTTTGAAAAATTATATTTACTATTTGTAGGGCTTTGCAAGACAATTTTTACAGAGATCTATAAGTTTCGCGTCCTGTTTGTCCGTCCGTCTGTCCGTGCGTCAATGCATCTTTCCTCATAAACTATTGAAACTAGAAAACTCAAGCTTTGTGGAAACGTCAGAAGTAGTGATCTCTCAAAAGCTTGGGTCTTATCAAAAATTTCAAAATATTTTAGGTGCTTATGCTGAAATGGCCCTCACAATTATTTTTTTTGGCTAGAACTTTTAGAATCAGAAACAACAAAGCCATTTTATGCACCAAGTAGGGGTCCAGGAGGTGGCAAAATGTACGAAAAATATGTCCCTCTCGTCGCAATTGAACACGTTTGAGCCGGAAATCTGCAAATTATCACGGAGGTGGGTCTTTATGGATAAGAGGACTCAGACATTAAAATATAATCAAGTTTGTTTATTATAGTATAATTTGCAAATCTCACGTTTTCTCCCATAAATTCAAAACGGTACCCTTTAAACTTTTTAAAATTACAATTAAAATTATGTAGACTGATACTCGTCTAAGGTCCTTATGATCACTAAATTTCATGGAAATCCGATCATAATCAAGAGAGTGAGTTGATGGTTGATTTTTTGTCTGTAACACTACAGCCCCTTTCGAGCCTTTGCCTGAAGATGAGTAAAGCATCTCATTACCTTGATAGAATTTATTGGCATTTCACAAGGTGATATGGTCAGTATCACGCTTTGGACGTGTATCCATCCACCCAGCTACGATATGATGGTTGATACATATTTCAAATCAACCCAAGCCCTCTTATTTTCTTTTAATTTCAAGGAATAGTGTTTAATTTTAATATATTCAATTGTTCGAGCGTTCAGAAGCATTACTTAAGCTGGCACAAATTGTTGGCTGTTCTGTGCTTAAGAAAGAAACTCTGCACCTTTTGGATAAATTTTAACTACCTCTTCTACAAGTATTAGACGAATAATTCAAGTCATCGATTCATGCTACCAGAAAATTTGTTTTGGACCCTAGGATGGTTACAAAGCCTTTTCGTTAGGAGGACTCTCCTTCTTATTCAACTTGTTTTTCTAAAATTCGTGAAATTCTACCTTTAATGGCTGACTTCAAAAAACATCTATAAATTTTGTTCACTATGCGTTAGCAGTATAATGGGTTTTTCTCATGGAACTCATTTTTAAGATAACTTAATCGAATGATCCCGAAGTAGACGAATTTGCATTCTGTTAAAGACGATACATAGACTTGGCGATAAGCAATAATATTTAAAATTTAAGTTTAACCCTCCGGAAAATAATAAGTTTCTTAAAAATCATCTTTATTCTTACATAAAAAAATAAAATTTCGGAATGACTTAAAAAATATTCGATTTGCAAATCAATTATTTCTCAGGATGGCAGCAGAAACATTTGGCATGTGTAAAAAGACATGTAATAAAAATAAACTTAACATTAAACTATTAAGTACACTGTTATCATTCTCTCCTTTTACCCCATGAGTGCAAATTTAACGACGACGTCCCGTGTACGATACACTATAGGAACCTGTGTAAATATCAATGTTTGAAAGGGCAGGATGGTGGTGATTGTTCCATGCTGAATTGGATTGAGATTGTTGATTCCAATTGTTTTGTGGTGGGTCGTAGTATTGTTGCTGGCGTGGTTGAGGTGGATTCCATTGTGGTTGAGGTGGGTTCCATTGTTGTTGAGGTGGGCGTTGTGTTGGCGCCGGTGGATTGTATTGTGGTTGTGGTTGATATTGTGGCTGTGGTTGGTATTGCGGTTGAGATTGTGGTTGATAGCGTGGCTCAGAAGGAATGTTGTTCAAACGAAAGTTGCTGGCCGGAAGCGGTTTGCTGTTGTAGCGATTTTTGCTATTATAATAAATTGCGGGATCTTCACGATATTGACCATCATCAATCTCATCTGGTCCAAGGGGTATGGCGGCTTTATTATTGTTGACTAGTGTTGGTGGAGGGACGTTGATATCGTTACCTAAAATACAAATTAATTGTAAACAAGAGAATTTATGGGTATTCAAAGTTAGGCTATGCCTGTAACATTCATGATATGTACCTTGAGGCTCGAATCCACGTCTGCTAGCACCATATTCGACTTCCCTCACTTTTCCTTGATCATCCACGTATCCATACTTTCCATATACCTCTCCGTTTGCATATTTTGTTTCGATTTTAAAACTTCCATCAGCATTTTCATAGCCAAAGGTATAGGAGCCATCATCGTTGTGTCTGTTAATTTGCTTAAGAATAGGAACAGGTGTTGTATATTCACGTTGCGCCCAAGCAACTACAGCTAACGCACTCAACGTCACCTAAAAATTACAATTAACATTAATCATTGTGTGCAAAGAAAATTCGTGTAGAAAGAAGAAAAAAGAAAAGCATTGCAAGTCAAGAAACCGGAGTTGGTGTGGTAGCTCTCATTAGCTTTAAGTGCCTTTGATCTGTTTTAAAATGACTTTGGTGTGCACGCAAAACCAATCGACCTTCATGTTTAACACTCAAGAAATCATAACATATGTGTATATACCGCAAGGTAGATACTATCTTTCATGCTTGCAAAGTTGATTTTGTGAACAGTTCACGGCCACGGCTTGAGTGACTTTTACTCAATCTTCCGGTTGGAGCTTTTTTGCCAACTGGTTGTACTTTTTCGCGTCTTTTCTATTTAAAGTCATTTCTTCCTTAAATATGTTTTGTTTTTTTGCTAAATTCAACTCTGAATTTCAATTCGCTTGTTTTTCTACATTCAAATAATTTGCTAATTTCAATGCAATTGGAGCGAGGTATTGACCATTTATATTCCTACACTCGATTTGAATCGCTAAATGCAAATCAGTGCTCAAATATTTGTTATCTAGTACCCACTATGTAATCATTGGTACGTGAAACCAATTATAGTTGCTGAGTGAAGTCCAGATCTACCAATGAGGTGGTTGAATTTCTTTCATATTCCCAAGGACATATTGAAATTGCAACAAGGTAGACAACTGCAAGTATTCTGAACAGTTGTGAGTGGTAGTTGCACCCACCTTGAAACAATCATCCAGTACCCACATGTTGTCCGTTTTATTCACTGGACCTAGCGATCCATTCTTGCAGACCCAATAAACTGTTAAGAATGGGTTTAAGTGGAAAATGCATTATCTTGGTAAATTATTAGCTTTGGTGTGGATAAAAGGAAATGTAGTCGCGGAACTCGCTATTTCATGGGATTTTATTGTGAGCAAAGTGCTCTGTCGTCCAGTCACCTTGAAGGGGATTATTATTCACTATCTTCTAGAACACTTATAGACTTTGTCAAATTCTTCAGGCTCTATAAAATCATGTTGAAGGCTTAGATGTATGACCTAAATGGAATTGTTAGAACTGTACTCGATGATTCATCGTTCACTGGGTAACATATGACAGTCATACATATGGTATCCGCCTATTTCAGTGGTTAAACCAATCTAGCACTCTTAAAAGTTGCCGCATTTTGCGTTTATTTTTTTAAAGATGGTAACGAAATAAGTAGCTTGATAAAAATAAAGGCGCTGGTTCATCATATATTTAAGTATTTGATAAAAAAATGTTATTGTAAAATTTCAACCAATATTGAAACCACAGCCATTTTCGTAAAGGTCCTGTTGTTTTGGAAGTGCTCCGCGGTACGCAGTATAACTGGTGTAAATTTTGAACTAGATTTTTGAAAAAATACCACTTATTTTAAATACTTATAGCTAGAAGAATACGTACGGAGTGTTCAAATTTGTTAATTTGTCTTATTGACGTATATTTGAATGTAAAAATTGACTTTTTCACAAAAAATTGTAATCATTAGTTGATAAATATCGTCTGAGCTAACTAATCAAAAAATGCCGTATGCGTTTCATTGCAAAATGTAATTTTATTTTAGCTGTCTTAAGTTTGGACGAAAAAAATTAAAATCACACCTGTATTGCTGCAACGATCAAAGATTTCTCGGTGGATTTGATTCGCTGAGTATCAGCTTTAATGTAAAACTTGAACCACTTGATACCAATATCTATCCCCGAAATATCCGTTACTTTCAAAATGCTATTAAAACTGTTATTAAAATCGTATATAACATATCAGTGACTACTGCAGTTGAAAATTGCGGTTCAAATTAAGGACGATGTTTTTTTGTCAATCTACTAGATACAGAATCAATTTTTAGGGTTTTGTAAAATAATTTTACAAAACCCAACTAAAATCGCGCCCTGTCTGTCCGTCCGTCCGTCGTCCGCGTGTCACAACAATTTTTCTCGCAAACTACTTAAGCTAGAAACATCAAATTTTATATGTAGGTGTAAAGTTGTGCTCTCGATAAAGTCGAACTACAAAAATTTTTATAAGGTATTTAAGGAGGGTCTCCCCATAGAGAGGACTGGCCCCCGAAAAAAAGAATTTCATCAAAGACAGCTGTTATGGGTATCAAATGAAAGGTCTTGATAAGAGGTTTTCAAAACAAGTCTTAAACTGACATTTTTTGCTTCTAGGGGCGCACAGAGAATGAAAATACACGAAAAATTTGTCAAACACAGGAGCTTAGTAAATATAAAACTTTGTATCCTAGGAATAGACACTGATTTTGATTGGAAAAATTATCTGTGATGCACATTCAATAATGAAAGAGTCGTTTTGCTATATGGAATATTTTGAAGAGGCATAAAACAACCCGAAGCACCAAGACTTCAGCCTCCACATAATTCTGTCCTACCGACGGTTACTAATTCTTAACACTAGGTTTATCGCGTCCATCAAAATGACTAGTTTTAACCTTTTCTTCACTAGTGCACACTTCCACATGGTAGTATAAAGTTTACACAGCTATTGTAAATGATAAGCAGTTGTAAAGTTATTATCTATTTGTGGCCTAAATATATATGAACAAATGTTCAAAAACAAGCGTTTTTCTAGTACTGAGCATCAATTATCACTTAAATAAGCCGTAGTAAGTGGCAACATCAGAAAATGCCTAATTTAACTTCTTTGCATCCTTTACCAGAACAATTAACTAACGCACGTAGATAATTCTAGTTTGCTTTTGGAAACCATTGATTGTGAAAATATCACAATTTTATCAGAAGAATTTCAGCAAAGGTGTTATTTGTGTAATTGTTGCATACTTAAAAAATATGTAACTCCACAGTAGACGCTTCCAAGCTCGTTCGAGAAAGGAAGAGGGATCCCATTCCTTCCCCAATTCATAGTTCCCATGTTTCCTCATCTTATTCCCCCCCCCCCCAAATGAAACACAATGGTCTTTGGATCGCACATTGGACTTACTGGTTCCTCAATAATGTACCATGAAATACCAATAATGTACCATGAAATACCGAAAAACCCCGTTGCGCTACTAAAACCTAGATGCACCCCCATTTGGCGGTATAAGAAGGTGAAGGCGAATCTTCCTTCTTGATAACGGAATCGAAAGTAATAACCATGCCGCCGGACGACGTGCTAACTCTCCGTCCCTGAAAACCCCTACATTGTTTCGAAATCTACAAAAGAGCCTCGGAATAGATTGGACCTACAGTAACAACCTTGTAACAACGCTCACTGAAAAACCCTCGTGTTGTTAAGAATCTTTACTAGCATGCCAGTCAACATAAATTAAACACACTCGCAATTCAGAAAACGAACTGGACTGGAGGTGAAATTCATGAGATCGAACACAATATTCAAAAGTTGGAAGCCTGCTTGTAAGTGAGAATTTGAAGTGGTCTTCATTGTAGATAGAGAGTTCAAATCGAACTTCATTGATTTTAAGTCTGTCAATGAACGAATGTGTGCGATCAGTACATAAACGAAATTGTTAAAAATTTAGCTGATGAACGTACACGCCCCAACCAAAGTAGAAGGACGAAGCAACAAAAGAAACCTTCTACAATTACCGGGAAAGACTAGTCTATCTCATTGGACAGTGACTGGAGGATATAGACTCCACAATGAAACAAATGACAATGGCCAGCCCCTGATTGAATTTGCATGTAGCAGAAATTTAATCATAGTTTCGACTTGCTTCCTTCATCGACGCACACATAAAATGACTTGGGTATCACCAGATGGCAACACACAAAACCGGATCGACCATGTTCTGATCCAACAACGCTGAACCTCGAGCACACTTGATATCCGTATATATTGAGAAGCCAATTGTAACTCAGATCATTACTTGATCAAACGCCATGTTTGGCATTGAACGGTGACTGTGGCAAAAAATTTCGCGAGAACCCTCGACAAACAGCTGGTTACCATCGTATCAGATAAATTGGTGTAGGCAAGCAACTAACTATGGGTGCAAAAAAGGTGGTAATTAGGACCTGGACAGAACTAATGATCGGACATCACGCCCAATACAAAAGAATGCGTACAAATAATATTTAGCCAGAAAAACCAGAACAAAAGGAAATATTATGAAAAGCTCAGAAGAGAAGCAAATACGATATTTAAAATTAAGAAAAGAAAATACTATACGTACCAATTGAGAAGTATCGATGTAGGTCGGGCAAATAATTGGAATGAAGCTATACAGAGACCAATGGCAAATTTGATACAACCATGAGCTGTATTAAATTTTTGACGAGTCAAAATAACAAAGATTGCAAGGCTGTGGAAGCTACAATTTGTTCGTAACGTGAATCGTAAGTAGCCCAGTCATATTAGGGCTTTCACCTCGGAATGAAAGATAATAAGCTGCAAATTGGTATGAACCTTTGTTTTGTCATTCTGAATGTTGTCTCAAAAGCCACAATCGTTATCGTGTTCGCGTCTCAAGATATTCAAGGTCAAAGGTCACAAAAATCGGTTTTTCGCGAATATCCTTCCTATCGGTTAAATGAGATTTGCATTTATTATAAAAGTTGTAGGCTATAAAATTCCCTACAACTTTTGTTTAAACTTTTTTTTCATACGACCAACCGTTTTGAAGGTAGAGCGCGAAGAGTGCACATCGTACAGTCATATACGGCCTAATGCAAGGTCAAGCGTGAGTTATGGTTATCAGTACGTTATAAAGCCAATTATTTACTTGGAAATTATAATTATTAAACAATGCCTATTATTTATGTACTAACTATTAATTATTTATATTTAATTAAAGTAAGTAACTTGATTATTTATATATAATTATTCATATTTAACTCATCATTGACACAGCTATTGCCTTATCAGAACATCAAAAGACTGCTGTCATCATAGGAGAAGATATCGATTTGCTCGTTATTTTAATTGGACGTAATCAGTCACATCATCAGGAAATTTTTTTGAGACAACATTTAGAATGACAAAACAAAGGTTCATACCAATTTGCAGCTTATTATCTTTCATTCCGAGGTTGACCCCTTTTTTTACCTAATATGACTGGGCTAAAGGATGAACAATGGATATCCAGAAAGATATCGTTGGAAGAACTGAAGGAGGGAGACCAGTGCGAAACCGAAGCAATGCTGGCCTGACTCGGTAGACGAAGACAGTTCATCGTTGCTCGGATTTAGAAATGAGAGGACACAGTCATGGACTGAGACACTTAGAGGGGCTATTTGTAGGAAGCGAAGGCCCAAGTGGCGCTTAAGTGCTACGAACAAGAAAAAGAAAAAAATATGTATTATGTATTGTAAAAAAATAAATGTGACTGCAAGGACAATCCGAAACTTGAAAAATTTACAGTGTTTGGAAAACGTAAGGCTCCTGGAATAGATAGAATACAAGCAGAACTGCTTCAGAGGAAGTCCCCATCTAAGTGACGTTCTACACCAACTAAAATGCAGAGTATGGTTGGAGGAGTAGCTAACAGTGGGCTGGTGGAAAAGTATAATATGCCCTGCACACAAAAATCAAGGCAGGTTAGGGTTTGAAAATTAAAGAAGCATCACTCTGCTATGTACGTCTTATAAAGTGCACTCCAAAATCTTAGAAAGAAAATCAAGGGCATACTTTGAAAGTATTATTGGGAAATGTTGCCGAGGTTTTCCAAGTGGATGACTTACAATTGCTCAAATATTCTCAGTTATGTAGGTGCTTGAAAAGTGCTGGAAATATATCATCGATGTGCACTAACTTTTATAGACTTCAAGCGAGCATACAATAGTGTTGACAGAAATGCAATGTACAAAATAATGCTTTAATTTGGTGTCCGAACAAAACGTTCGCATGTTCAAGGCTACCATAGTAAACATAGTGTCCTAGGTCAAGATGAACAGCAAACCAACAGACAGTTTAAAAATAGAATCAGGCTTAAAGCATGGAGATGCTATTACCCCAAAGCTTTTCAATATTGTAGTGAAACACGTCATAAGAGATACAATAGCTGAGTACTCAGGTACACTTATTTTCAAGTCCACACAATTGGTAGCATATGCTGATGATATTCATATTATGGCAAGTTCAATCTTAGGTGCTAAAGGAGCCTTCGTAAGCCTAGGATTTGAAGCAAATTGCAGTGGCCTATGATTTGACGAAATAAAAACCAAATTTATGGATCAAACGAGGAAAAGAACTTCAGTCCGATAAAACCTGACCGAAGGAGACCATAACCTAGAAAATGTGGATAACTTTGTTTATTTGGGAGCAAACCTGAATCAAAAGGGCACCGAAAAGGACAAGATTGGATACGTCATAAACTCTGTAAATAAAGTTTATACTCCGTACTTTCCATTTTGAGGTTTTGAATTTTGCAGAGGAAAAATAAGCTCCATATTTGAAAATCACTTGTCAAAACTGTGCTGTTATATGGGAGTGAAACATGGACCATGACGAGCGAATCCGAAAAAGCAGTGGACATATTTGAATGTGAAGTGCTCCGGGAAATCTTTGGCCCAATGAAACATGGAACATAGTGTAGACTACATTACAATGATGATGAAATAGGTGTATTTACTTGTGTAAATTCACGCAAATGGTAGTAAGTGAGCCGTGTAGAAAAAATGGAACAACTGGCTACATAAAAGAATATTAAACGGTAAAACCAAGGTTCAATTTTCAGCTGACAGATCGGAGACTCGATAAGTAGATACGATATAAGCTATCAGCATATCCTTGCTGGGAGTTATCAACTGACAAACGAGGCGGCAGATCCGTAATAATTGGAAAAGATTAATCCTGGAAGTCTAAAAAGACTGGCAATAATCAAAATCATTCACGATCGGGACGGCTCGGAGCTACAAATTCTAGTGAAGATAATTTTATCGTTACTACCTGGAAGTAAATTATATGCTTAATAGCACCAGCGATCTGCGTAGAAGTGAAAAAATCTCAATCTTAACCTCAACTACAGTAAAAACACGATTGAGGGATGTTAAGTTATTTGGTCTCGTCATCATTCAAAAACTACTATTAAGGCCGCAAAATAAAAAGAAACGAGTGCACCGGCCCCTTGTTCATCGGAGTTAGCCCGAAAATGATATTAAACAATTCTTTAAACGAATGAATCCAAGTTCCAAATATTTGGTTCAAGAAGAAGAATTTGTGTTCGACCCTGCACCAGGAAAAAGCAAGTTGAGTAGACAGACCTACACTCATTTCAGAAGGATTTTGTACTCAACTTACGAAATGCAGTCACCAACAACGAACAACGTTAAGAAATATGTCAAAGAGATGTGCATGTTCAAATGAAAATCCATTGTTTCTCCATTTTCAACGTTCGCCATTTTGTTGCATACAAACAAAAATCACTCAAATAATGAATTCCCAAAACCATGTATGTCATCTATCTTACCTGAAAATTTCAAGTAGATCTAATCAAAACTGCATTGTCTGATTCGATGGAAAGTTCAGAAAATATCAAATTCGGGTGCTATTGTTGTTGCAATTTGAGAAATTTCAAATGGCTATAACTTCCGTGTATATGATTCGATTTTCATCAAACGTACAGAGTATTAGGACCTTCTATAAAACTAACTAAATATTTTGTTTCGTTGAGTTTAAGGCTATCCATCCGATTTTATTGGGGAAAGCGTGAAATTCGAAGATCATACTATTATTAACAAAGTTGAGCGGATTTCGACTTGTAAGGCATTTTTGTTGTACTCGTAAACACCTGCTTACATAATTTTTTAAGATTTTTTGGATCACAGGTGTCCAATCGCGAGGGGGCGCCCCAATGTTTCGTGTATTTCCCCTCCCTGTGCACCCCTTGAAGCAAAAAAGTCAGTTTAAGACCTGATTTGAAAAGCTCTCATCAAGATCTTTGATTTGATATCTAACATATATGGGCTACCTTCGATGAAATTTTTTTTCAGGGGCCACTCCCTTATGTAGGGAGACCCCCTTAAAAACCTTATAAAATGTTGTTTGTAGTTGATTTTGAAGAGAGCACCACTTTACACCTACATACAAAATTTAATGTTTCTAGCTTATATGGTTTGCAAGAAAAATTGCTGTGACACACGGACGGACGGGCGGACAGACAGACTCGATTTTAGCAGGGTATGAGGTGCCAACAGTCAAGCATTGTGGTGATTTAGGTATTAT
The DNA here is from genome assembly GCA_963969285.1 of Odontomyia ornata. Classification (NCBI taxonomy): domain Eukaryota; kingdom Metazoa; phylum Arthropoda; class Insecta; order Diptera; family Stratiomyidae; genus Odontomyia; species Odontomyia ornata. Next base: position 456,516,403 of record OZ017739.1, read on the forward strand.
CTGGGGATGCTTCTCGGACCATAGAACTGTAGACTTAGTACAAATCGAAGTAATCATAAAACAAGTTAGATAGGCAGAACTACGCTCATATCAAAAAGGTTTTTGTACTCAACATACAATATGCAGGCATCAATAATGAATAAACTAAAGATGAACTTTAACGGCAACTACAATAAATACTATAAATGCTAGTTCGAAAAGAAAAACCGTAGTCATTTTTTCACAGCATCACTAAATACTATTGACCGAATGAAATCTTAAAGATGTTTTTATTATTCATTTTATCTGAAAATTTGATATGGTAGATCATAGTCTATTACTGAAGAAACTTGAGGTTTTTGACCCCTCTGTTCCTCTTCTTGTATAGCTATCCTCATTTCTGAGAAATTGTTCTTCATCGATTACTTGGCGTGGTGTGGTTTCTCGTCGGATGATTTCTGCCCTTCTTCTGGAGTATCTCCAGGTTCAATGCTCAACCCTCTTCTATTCAATGTTTTCATAAATGATCCACCAACTGTGTTAACGTCTGATTATCTGCTCTATGCAGATGATTTAAAAATATTTAAAGTCGTCTATTCACAAATTGACTGTAGTGACCTTCAATCTGACGTAGATTCTCTCTTTCGATGATTCTCTATGAATCACGTTCCTCTTAACGAGTCCAAATGTCTGCATATGTGTTTCACCAATAAACGTACGCATTTTGTCAATGTGTATTCGATGAATGGATCGCTGCTATCTACGGTGGACAGTTATAAAGGTCTAGGTGTTATCCTGGATACACAAATTTGATATACATAAAGCTGACATAATCTCTAGAGCATCGCAAATCAATTGTTTTGCACTACGATGCTCTCATAGAACGTTCAGTATTCACACCTGTCTTCGCCTTTTCATCCTGTTGGCTCGCTCTGTTCTCGAATATGTCTGCCAAGTATGGTCACCCCGATTCATTTATCTATCAGAAGCTGTTGATTCAATCCAGTGCAGGTTCACACGCACTCTTTTATGTAAATATAATCCCCTTATCGCTCCTACAGTGAGCGTCTAAATTTCCTTCATATCCCATTTTTAGATTTGTGCTTCCTTGTTAAGCTTTTCAGAGGCCTCTTAACATTCATCATGTTCTTTCGCTTCCCCTGTCTGCCCCGTCAACGATATTGCAATTTTAATAATAGATACTAAAAGATCTGGCATTACAGCCCCATTCGAGCCTTCGCTTAGAAATAGCTAAAGTATCTCATCATCTTGATCGAATTTATTGCACTCAGGAAGGTGATATAGTCCACGCTTAACGTTTCCGCCCAGGTGCGATACTTTCTGATTTTAAACTAGTAAGTATCCTAACTGAACGGGCTTATTTTTGAACAGGATAATGATTTAGAACACAAAGAGGGGGAAGGCATGTTAAAAACATTGTATGGCCCGCGCACAGAGCCCTTATCTCAACGCAATTGACCTTTTATGGCAAGAGTTTGACAGAAATATGCGCACGTATTGTCTTTCTTTGCAAGAAGATATATGGAAGATTTTATAAGAAACAACATTAAACAATAATTCGAAAGAAACAATGTTTGCTTGTTTGCCGAGACTAGTGAAGAAAATCATAAAGTGCAAGAGAGGATTTTTTCGACGAAAAATCTTTTTAAAGAAATAATAAAATTTTCAACATAAATGATTATTATTTCTTGATTTTTTTCTTTTCCTCAGAAGGCGTGAATATTGGTAAAAAAATGGTTTAATTAATAGTTAAACATCTTGCTTTATCTTTTTGGTTTTATTCCCTTTTAATACTTTGGTTAAGGTAACCTTGAACATTTTGCCGGTAGTGTATTTCATCCAGGAATTTTGACAACTTCGAATACGTAACTAATCATATGCTTAGCAGCTGGTAACAATTACTCTTCAACAATAAAATCTGGTTGGTCTTTGCTATTTTGTAAAACATGAAAAAAAATTCACTTAGTATTCAGTGTAAGTAGCCACGGTATTTGTCAGGATTTTTTTACAAATCCAACTTTTCTTTTTCCGAACACAAGTTTCTAAAGGCTTATCTACGTATTGTTCCCAGCAATGCTGGCTTCATCACGTCATTTGCGAGTCCTTCTGAACATATCACAGACTACCGTTCTGGGTATTCCAATTTTTTTTGCTCGTAAATCCATATTTCAGATAATTACTGTAATTTAATTTTTGGCTGATAGAATTTGGAGCTCTTTTAGTTCACTCATATTTGATTTGTTCATCGAAAAACTTTCAACTGAAGTGGACGCAATTGGATTCGAAGTACTTTTAAACTTTGCAAACTGGATGATATCGTTTGTGTTTCTGGACATTCTCCGCGTATTGATCCCCTATTGGAATCACGACCTTTAGCTGACACTGTTTGTAACTGCAGTTATTCCCCAAAATTATAGAAGCTCCAGCTATTAAAATTTGTAGAAAGAACAGAAGTGATGATCTCTTCAACGATTTGGGGTGGTGAAATATTCAGTGAGTTTTAAGGATGGTCCCCCCATATAGGGGTGACTCTTAAATTTTATTTTGTTCATCAAAGGAAGTCAAATCATATAGAGGGTCTTAAAATTGTCTAATCAGTGTCATGGTCAATTCATGAAACGATTATTCAAATCTGTGTTGGGCAATTCAAGCTATAACTATTTGAAAATGAAGGGCTCAAACATTTCACCATAAAACAGTTTGAAGAAATAAAATGTAATAAGTAGCTTTCAAAGTATTTCATAAGCAAAACAACCTAAGTTTTAGCTTAGGGCTCACATATTAGCCCTACAAGTTTCATGACCAACTATTGCAGTATAACATGTATGTTTGTCTTTTAATCAGGTGAGTTAAGGTCAAATTTAATTAACTGTATTGTGGTTAATGAATGAACTTAGGGTATTTAACTCAAAGAAACATGTATCAAAATAATTCATCAATGAATATTGAACTCGAATAGAGGTCAGCGCATACCGGGTGACTACCTACTTTTTACCTGCCTCAGCTACCAGTACGCACCTTACCCAAAACCCGCGTCAAAATCAAGATCACACCATGTAAACATATTTTTCATCCGATAAAGCCACCTCATTCCAAGCTTTACCAATAAAAGACTTTAATTACACAATGTCCCACTGCGTGCAATTGGATTACTTCATGCGACCTTTAAAAATCAAATCAGACTCATGCACCACATTCCAGTCCAATCAAACCATTTGTCATGGTGTGTATTTGTAATGTGAATTTACCACTACCTGTTTACTGCAAAATTTACGCAAACAAGGATACATTCTTCCCTTAAGTAAATTTGAATTTTATGCAATGCATTGAAATCAAATAGTCAAATTAATTGGTCATTTGTCACCTTTGATTAACTTCTTGTTTGATTATTTCATGGTCATTATTTGTAAGTTTGCAACACAAAGTTGCAGTTTGTGAGATGTCGATATGATACCATTGAATATTTTGCATGACTCATGTAAGTAAGTCATTATCAAATGAAGCCAACATATTCTTTTGAAAACGTAATTTCTTGAAAGCTAATGTCGTTTTATTTCATCAATTATTACGCCAATTTGATTCTTTAGAATTTACTATACATATAAGCGCCATTTTTAATGTTTAATGACGAATAGTTATTTTGAACAAGGTTTAATTCTTACGGTAAATAAAATACTACAGGATACTAATTTAATCGGAATGATACATATGTAGTGTAAACATGTAAATTAAATCTGGTTCAATTAATCCAAATCATTCGCATCGAAAGTTGCCACTCTTCGTCATGGCAAGTGCTGGAAGTCACCATACAAGAAATCAAATGAAGGTTATTAGAAATGAGATCCGACTACTACCGCTCAATATTCATGCACATGTACTTATTGCTGAGTGATCTTGGTAATATTCTTGAATTCATTGTTCACAATGCGGTTACTATGTGTGAATAATATTCTGGTATTTATAATATATGTACTCATATAAGAAGTAAATTATTTGTCGCTGGACGGCATTCCAACGAAACTCTGGAAAATTCTTTCGTACAAAGTGATAATTATCGAGTGTTTTGTTTCCTTTCCTAGAAGTTAAGCTCCAGAGGAAGTTAGAAAAAAATTATTCTGAAATTCAGCTATAATAAAATGTTCGTATAAAGGTCAGCTCTTAAACAAAAGAATTAAGTTCTATACTTTGTATGATGGAGAAAAGAAAAGGTTCTCAATGACAGACTTAAATGATTCCATGTCATTGCATTAGTGGTTACTGTATGTTTTCTGATTTTTATTACAAAAGGTGTTCCTTAAGTTTAAAACAAGTTAGGTTGAATCGATTTGACCAACTTTGTTCTTTAGCTTGATACACTTATTGCTAAAAATAAGCATGAACAACATTGAACAATCAACAATAAGGCAACAAATGCTGGTAAATTGGTAAATTAGCCCCGATTGAGCTTAAAAAATTCCTTATTTTCGAAACAAATAATCATTTCATTGGGCGGTTTTTGGAAAGTCAAATATTGTTTAAGGAAAGTGTTCTATTTGGTAATTACTTCCAATTGAAGCCATTTCAAACGTTTGTATGAAATATATTAATTACTTCAGTTGCTTACAAAATAGCGAATTACGCTTATTTTCTGACCCTTAGAGGCCACCATTTTGAATTTATGCATTTGACTTAATTTATTTTTATATTTTCTTATATATATATATATATATATAATTTTCTTTATTAGAATGTATGCGGTACAGAGGTCTTATAATATAGTAGGTGTTCTGACAAAGTCATTTCACCATCGTTTGAACATTACTTAAAACTATGCGTATTATCGTATTTCTATGTGATTATTAATTTAGGCAAAAACCTCTACTGAACTTATTACTAGCTTAAAATAACTTAACTATCTACTTATAACTAGCTAAAATCTATGAGGCTAGGTTACGGCCATAAGATAGGTGGTAGCAACTGCTGATTTTCAATCCGCCAGGACATGAATTAGCGGATTGGGCGAGGGCGAGGCTGTGTAGCTTTTCAGAAGAGAAGTGAAACGGTTTATTAAGTACCATTTTCAGGTATCTATTTTGGGTGATCTGAAGTACCGATATATTTAGCACATTGGATCCAGGTAGGTGAGCCGTATAGGATAGTGATGGGGAAAATCGTTCATTTCGGTGACTCAGTATACTCGAGTCATTCCGTTTTAGTGACCGAAGCAAATGATTCGGTCATTTGAGTCATTTAGTTTTGGAGTTGGCTTTGTAGTCGAGAGAATATACGAGTTACATTTTTTATGGCATTCAAATGAAACGAAGTTGTAATTAAGCTTATTGCATTATTTAAAAAAAAAGTCAAATAATATTATACAAAACAAAGCATTCAATTGCAGATTAAACTTAAACTAAGAAAATAATGTAGGGCTACGACAACGAAGAAATCAGTCTTTTATAAAATGCTCAGATGCTAAGAAATTAGAAATTCCTAAAAAATTCCAGTTTCACAAATAAAAGGTTGGAAACTTTTCCAGTGGAAATGCGATTTCTGCAATCCGTTAAAATTTGCCCAGCCTTCGAAAAAATCCTTTCACACGGAACGGAAGAAGCAGGAATGCAGAGTTTTTTTTTTGCATGACGTTGTAGAGCTTTGGATACAGAAATTTCTTTTGACTCCACCATTTTATAGGGTTCACTTCACGGGCAAAATAAGGTTCATTAAGATACTGCTCTATTTCTCTGTTGGCTTCTGCTTCCAGAGTTTGCTCGGAACTTGAATTTTGTAGCAGCACATCCGAGTCGAAGTCACCCCAAACTAAGAAATAACATGCACTTTGGTTGGTATCATTAGGAGTAGATGCAATCATTTTGAGACTGTCTTGCCGTGCCTGCCAGTCTACAATACAACAAATCGCTTCATCTACAATGGACTGCTTAATTTGTGAAAAATGATCCTCCTGATAAAATGCTTGCTTTTTAAACTCAGATCCAAAAAAGCGGATTAGCCATAAAGATGGTTTTGCTCAACGCTATTTAATCGTGCCATTAAATCTTTATGAAAGCATCTTACCATATTTTCGACCTGCTTTGGAATGTTCGCTGCATTTATAAATTTTTCTACATATTTTATCAAAGATCTTCTAAATAAAAGAATCTTTCAAAGGGTCACTGTTTTTTCACTAGAAGTTTCTTCCGTAATTTCGAAGAAAATTCTCAGTACTACGCAGGCTTTTTCTAGGATAGCGAAGTCTTCCCCAGAAAGTGCAAACAAACTGCGGTTCATTTGGCTTGATGAATAAAGCAATGGTTCCTTCATTTCTAGAACTCGTTGAAATATCCTGTATCAACTTTTTCTCGGTGCCTAGCATTTGTTTTTGCACTGAAACAAACTTGCTCATTGCGTTTGGGCTTTTTTGTAACACTGGATAATTGATTCTATTTTTGATTGAGTTGTCTTAATTTCTTCTATGCCATTTTGAACAATTAAGTTCAAAGTATGGGCAAAGCTTGGAATATGATTCCAGTTGCCTTGTCGAATGGCTGCAACAATATTTGCTGCATTGTCACTTACGACATCACAACTTTTTGGCCCAAATTCCATTCCTCAATGATTTGTTTGATTTCACGACTTAAGTATTGCGATGTATGACGTTCATCGCTGCATTTAAAGTAATCCAGCAATGCCGATCGCAAATTGGTGTAATCATCATCACCGGACGTAAAATGAGCTGTTAAAGCCATAAAGTTTTGATTGTTCGATAACGTCCACCCGTCTGTGGTCAACGATACATAATTTGCACTGCTCAATGTTATCCTTAATTTTGCTGTTATCTCTTCAAACATTTGCGGCATTAAAACAGTAGATACTGTTTTTCGACAAAGGAGAACATAATTGGAACTCAACAAACGGACGAATTTTTTAAATTCCATACTTTCCACTATTGAAAACGGCTGATATTCTTTTGCCATCATCTTCACCAGCTGTGTATCAATTTTTTTTGACACGCTTATGGGTAGTAGCTTTTTTAAAAAGCGGGCAATCGTTGTCTGCGATTTCACAAAGTCGCAAGTATTATTTACAGGGTCAGGCAAACTTTCATTGTTGGAGGCGCTGGGAACAACATTTTCATTTACAGGCGTTGCTGGTGTAGCCTTGTTTTTGATCCTGGAATCCTGTACGCCAGGATGCTTCGTTTTTAAGTTCCTCAACAAATTTCTCGTTGAGCCACCCTTAAACGAAAGAGCTGTTGCGCAAAATCCACATTTTGCCTTATCACCAGCAATTTCACTGAAACAATTCCACACCGCACTCCGGTAAATTTTTAATGTACATTAAAGTTCATATAAGGTCTTTATTGTACATTAAAGTTAATACAGGGTTATCACATAAAATATTCAGATGGAAACAAAATTTTTTATTCAATACAAAGATTGAACCTTGCCATTATATGTAAAACACACAACATCACAATATATTTTCCACGGGACCTATTACAGGCTTCAATCCTTTCGAGGTAATTTTCAACGACTTTTCGGCACATTTCCGGCAATATCTCGGCCATAACTTCACGAATATTGGTTTTCAATTGCTCAAGATTTTCAGGATTGTTTGCGTACACACGATCTTTCGCACAGCCCCATAAAAAGAAATCCAAAGATTAGGTCGCAGGATCTTGCGCGCCAATTGACATCACTCAACCTTGAAATTACGGTCCTGGAAATTTCTCTTGCAAAAGTGCTCGATTAGCCTATGTTGTGTGGCTTGTGGTTCCGTCCTTTGGAACCACATGTTCTCCAGATCATAATCTTCAATTTCTCTCCAAAAATAATCGGTTAACATCCGTCCATAGCGGTCAGAACTGACTTTAATGGCTCTTCCTTGATAGTTTTCAAAAAACTACGGGCCCATAACACCACCAGACCATAATGCACACCAAACAGTCACTTTTTCCGGATGTAAAGGCCTTTTTGCGATCACTTGAGGATTTTGAGAGCCCCATATGCGGCAATTCTGTTTATTTACGTAACCGCTGAGCGAACACTGAGCCTCATCACTAAAGAAAATTCTGTTCGAAAAATCGTTGTCAATGGCTTGTTGTTCAATCACCCAATTTGCATACATTCTGCGTTCTGTATGGACTTGAGGTTTAAGTTCTTGAGTGAGTTGGATTTTGTATGGATGGAGATGCAAATCCAAATGCAAAATCCAGCACAATGAGCCGTAAGACAAGCCCAAATATTGGGCACGTCGAGGAATCGACAAATTTGGGTCTTCCTCCGCACTTTGAGCAACGACAGCGATATTTTCAGCAGAACAAATGTTGCGATGATGTGCAGGCCTTGCATTATCAATAACCAATCCAGTCTCTACAAATTTTCTCACTGTGTTCGAAATTGTTTGCTGTGTAGGTCGATTATGTTGACCGTAATTGGCTCGTAAAGCCCTAAATGTTGATACAGCAGAATCACCATTTTTATAATAAAATTTAATAATTTCAACGCGTTCCTCGACTGTTAAACGATCCATATTTCTAAATGGCAAACCTTCAACTAAAAAAAGCACGCTTTGGATGACATTTAATTCTGACAGATGTCAAATGCCAGGGTTATATTTCCTACCACGAAATGCATAACCCTATATAAGGTCTTGCCAATTAAGTTAATAAATCTTTCATCAATTCTAACAAATATGCTTAACAAAAGCTTTTGAATTTATGTTTAAAGTGACTACAATTATATCATTGTGATCAAAAGGTTTCAACAAAAATTAAATATATATCCGTTACCTTATGCTTTAAAACTTCTTTTTTGGACACACTGAAATGCAATAATCAACAATCCAATTTTAGCACTAACACAAATTAATTACTCCACTAATCACAAGTTAACGGGAAAATGCGCTCCCGTGCCAAATCTCACAATCTAAAGCTATTCATAGCCAACAAAGTTTGTAAAAATATATACATTTCAAACCTTTCATCGACTCCAGCGAGTCGATAGATATCATCCTACCACATCGAGAAACGATGGGTCGAAGGAAATCAAAATCAAATACAGTAAATGTGACTCAGTTGCAATGCACAGTATGTATCGTGTTGCATAGCATGAATGGATCGCCCCAAGGAACGATAGCACACAGCATAAACTGATTATGAGTCGGTCGCAATCAGTATTGGTCATAATATTGTGCGTTGTGCAAATGAGTATACACTGACCGAAAGAACGAGTCATTCTTAATTGTATGACCGAGGCATTTCGGTCAGTGCAACTGACTCGGTCTATACGAACGAATCGTTCATGACCGACACGTTACTAGTATAGGATGATCGGTTGGATTGCCATTTTGACGATGAGGACTTTGTTTCTGGTGTTGAGACGTGAACTAGCTTCTATTGGCCCTACCAACTCTGAATGAAGTTTGTTCCATCATCAAAGCCCGAAATAATAATAAAGTGCAGCGCATCGATGAAATTCCAGTGGAGCTCATCAAATATGGCGGCAGCAGTATTCATGAAGCTATAGACAAAGTCATCCAACACGTTCAGCAACAAGAACATATACCAAAAGTGAGGAACCAATCAATTATATTCCCTATCCACAAAAATGTAATAAGCTACAGTGCGAAAATTAAAGAGGCATATCACTACGGCGTATAAAATATTTTAAAAGATCTTAGAAAATAAAATCGGATCATACGCCAACAGGATTATTGGGGAGTATCAAGTTGGTTTTAGAGCAGGTAGATCGACAATAGGCCAATTGTTCACAGTCAAGCAGGTACTTGAAAAATCCTGGGAGTTCAACATAGGCGTACACCAAATTTTTGTTGACTTTCAGCAAGCATACGACAGTATTGATAGTAACGTACTGTACCAAATAATGCTTTACTTTGGCATCCAAACCAAATTAGTCCGTCTTACCAAAATGACAATGACGCCAACGACCTCCCAAGTCCGCATCAATAACCAACTCACCGATGCCTCTGACACAAACATCGAACAAAAGCAAGGAGATGGGCTGGCTCCATCGCTATTCAATGCTTTGGAGTACGTATACAGAATCTATCAGTCGATACGCGAGGTACATTCCTATACAAATCGAGCGAAGTAGTAGCCTATGCGTATGAACTTTTCCGGAAACTCGACAGTGAAATCAATGAAAATAAAACAAAGCTCATGACCCAGTCGAGGGAAAATACCTCAAATACACAAAATATCACACTTGGCGAATACGGTATCGAAAATATGCGTAAATTTGTGTATTTAGGTGCCAAAATACCGAAAGCGGGCAATGATAAGGATGAAATACACCAAAGAATACAGCTTGCAAATAACATATTTTATTCAGTTTGACGATCTTGAAGAACAGCTGCAAATACAGGAAAACAAAGCTCCAAGTATACAAATCTGTGATAAGACCTGTGTTATGCCATGGGTGTGAAACATGGATCCTAGCTCAAGCATCCGCAAATATATTGAACGCCTTTGGGTGACGGGTCTTGAGGCGAATAATCCCAGCGAAGCTAGACGGAGACCAATGGTGAACTCGATCCAACCATGAGTTGTATGAAATGTTTGACAAGCCGGAGGCCTCAACGATTGTAGCGCTGCGGAAGCTGCAATGGACTGGACACATGAATTATATGGACAAAGAACGGATACCCAAAAAGGTATTCGTTGGGGGAACTGAAGGCCGGAGAACAGTTGGGAAACCGAGGAAACGCTGGCCTGACTTGGTCGACGAGGAGAGTTCATCACTGCTCGGATTCCGGAATTGGAGGACGTGGTCAATAGACCGAGACAGTTGGAGGCACTATTTGCAGGAAGTGCAGGCCCGAGAGGGGCTGTAGTGCTGAGAAGAAGAAGGTTTAGCTGGTTAAAGATCTTAGATGAGATGTTTACCCAGTACACCTTTCCTAAAAATTTGGTGAACCTCTAACGTGGTCAAAGATTTAGTTATATTTCTCATACGTATATATATATATATATATATATATATATATATATATATATATATATATATATATATATATATATATATATATATATATATATATATATTGTACTCTCCGCAATAGGTAAATTTATTTTGAGAAACTAAAATAGAGGTTGACTAAGTGCTTTTACTTTACAGGATGATTGTCTGCACTCCTACAAATTGCATGTTGGTTAGGGCGTAATTATTTTGGTAGGTCAAAATACATTTGAAGGAAGTATTGAAATCTCCCTTTCTGGGTTCAATTGACAATTTTACCTGAGACATGGCTTTCCAAATTTTTACGAGGTAATTGACTTCATTATTTAATGAGCTAATTTTTTGAAAGTGCTCGTTAAAATTGTATGAATTGTCAAATTACCTCTTGCCTTACGTAAAATAGATTTGCAATAATAATAATAGCACAAATAATAAAGTTTGGATTTTCTTCAGGATCTAACTAAGTCAAGAGACCTCTTAGTGGTCTTATTGTAGGCAAAAGTAAGTCAGTTCACTAGTATGTTTCCTTATTCTTTTTTGATGAACACCACAATTCTATGTGGGCCTGTGTGAAAAGTAAGCTAAAATTCTCTGGTTTAATTTACCTTTTCTTTGGGAGGAGTTTTTTTCTTTGTTGCAAAAATAGTTCAAACGTTCCAAAGCTTAATTTATCAATGTCGTCCTAAGAACGTTCATTCTTGTTAAGGTCCAAAACGTATTCTCATTTAGTTTTATTTTGGATGGCTGAATTGTTCATCAAGCAAGCTGCTTGAACTACATTTTGGTGTTTGCTTTTGATTAAGTTTATTCATTTATTTATTTATTTATTCCATCTTACAGACAAAACAATCCAATCACAAAATGGAACGCAAAGAACAATTACAGCAAAATTTAAATGAAAAAGAATACTAAAACATCGATAATTAAAAGTTAAACTAGTAGTAAGTCTCTTAGTTTTTTCTTAAATGCTATGTAAGAAGAGGGGAAAGGTCCAAGCTCGAGATTATTATGATTTCGTACGATTCTTAAGACTGGTAAATAGAAATATAAATCAGTTCTAGCATATGGTAAAACGAAATAAGAATTCATCCGAGATGAACGAGATGTTTGTCGGAAACGCAGCTCAGAGAAAATATTTAACGGGACTTGATGGTAGCAGAGTTTGTACAAAAAACATTGGTCTAAATATGTTCGTCGGGATATTAGGGATGGAAGAGATAGGAAAGATAAACGACTTTCATAAGGCTGATACGGCAAATTAAACTTAAGGAAAAGAAAACGCGTGAGCTTTCTTTGGACAGTTTCTAAAGAAGTCACGAGATAGGAACATCGGGGGGACCAGATAATAGAACAGTATTCAAGCAAAGGGTGAACAAGACAAACAAATAGGCTTCTGTGTACTCAACGACGAAATATGTGGCATAAAGTATGATGATGTTCAGCATAAAAAATCAAACTCATGGCTATTGGAGAAGTTATGCGTTTTCTTGTTTGACAGAGATTATATTGAGTATTAGAATTCATGTAGGCCTTACTAAATTTCTGATCAGCGTTCTTATCGCCAACACTTGAAAAATCAAGATCAATAACAACTCATAATTCACTTGAAAAATCCATCAAATTCAATACTATAATTAATAGAATTACGAAGTATGGAAGGCCTTAAAAATATGCCCAATACATTCAACAACAGATATAGGAAGCAATTTTTTTACTTCGGGAACCTTTAGAATCGATCGGATAGTTGTCAAGTGTAGCACAGAGATCAATCCAAGGGCCTAATCTTATTGAATCTTAAGCGATGATCTGCTGCTCCTGAAAATGCCGTGGATGTGTTCCTAATAGGTTAATTTTGCTAACCCAGGTTTGTCCAGGATATGAAAAAGATGGAGCATGTTCGTCAGCTAAGGGCGTCAAAAACTGAATCCGTCATGCTAACAAAGTGGAGGATGTTAAATGTCGTACCCGTGACCGCCAACTCAGTCAAGTTTTACTTGTAGAACAGTACATCAGTCAGGTACCTGGAAGTGTTGCTAGATAGCAAGCTGACCTATTAAGAGCACATGTACCTGGCAGGTGATAAAGTAGTCAATTCAATGTTCATTCACTAAATTTTATGAAAATCTTCATGGAATGAAAAAAAGCAACATCATTTTGTCACTGCTCACTGAACATTTCCTACCGGTAGTTTTTCGATATAAGTTTATTTCTATAGAAGCGTTCAGCACTGTCAAACCTAGATTTATCATTGAAACTATATTGCAAAGGCAATGGGTACAGAAATATGGTAAATTCATTGAGTCACTGCTGATATTGAAACGGGAGGTATGGTGGTCCACTTTGCCATCAAGTTATGGGCAAATGTCAATAGATACACTGGCCCGTAAGTTCTAAATATCTATGTAGCCAGATATGTAGTACATACATTGCTGAAGTGAAATTGAGAATATCTCCTCTACTACTCCAAATTTATAAAATGTTTGGACTATTTTAGCCTTTTTTAGCTAATATATTGTACTTACTTTGTCAAGGTATAAATTTTTTTATATATTTGTCTTGCCTCATTTTTGCTGTTTGAATCTCCAATTGAAATATTACTTCTGGTCTTGACAAGTATACCTCTAAAAGAGTATATGTGGGGATCGTTTTTCCGTAGTCCCGGGTTTATTTTTTGACAGATTAGTTTCGGCAGAGCGTCATCCTCAGGGTCTTTTTTAGGGTTTTGTAAAATAATTTTACAAAACAAGTCAAAGAGGTGGGAGAGAGCTCCTAGCAAAAGGGCTTTGTAACCATTCTAGGATTCGAAAAAATTGGCCATTAATCGATTATAACAGTACAGGAGAGTGGTCCCTGAAACATAAATTCATCAAACGTAGCCGATATGAGTATGAAATGAACGTTTTCATGGGAGCTTTTCAAAACAGTTGTTAAACTGACAGTTTTTGCTTCAGTGGGAGCACAGGGGGGGGGGGGGGGAAATACATGAAAAATGTGTTTCCTCCGTCGCGGATGGACATTTGAAATAATTATCAAGGGAGATATTTATGAGTATAACAATACCAAAAACCTCAGAAGTCGAAATTCGTTCAACTGTGTTAATAATAGTATGATCTTCGTATTTCATATTTTCTCCAATAAAATCGTCTTTGACATGTTTCTTGATTTGATTCGATCTGGTGACTGCATTTTGTTAAGTGATTACAAAACCCTTCTGACATGAGCGTAGGTCTGTTTCCCCAACTTGTTTGATCTGATTAGTATTTTTCTAAGTCATATAGTACTTAATCACCAGGTGATTATTCATTTTTGTCCAAGCAAATAGCAGGATTCCTTTTTGTATTTCCATAGTCTTTTCTTTTGTATTTCTATAGTTCTTTTCTACAAGTAAGTAAAAGTCAGTGATTTTATTTTCACTTTTATGGGTTTTTACGTTTAAGACCAGTATTTCCGTGCCTGTAGCTATTGTGCTGTTGTTTTTTCGTAGAATTGTTTTAAGGGCTCGAATATTTATGTATGTTCATTTATTATTTGTCAGTCAAATGTTTTTCGTTTGTATGTTTCCATATTTTCTAGTAACGTACTTTATCAAATAATCTTTTGCTTTCGTACCCCAGCCAAATCGTTCCACTTTGCCAAAATGACAATGACGTCGGCGATCTTCCAAGCTCACATCAATAACCAACTCACTGATGCCTTTAAACCAAATATTAGACTAAAGTAGGGGGATTGACTGGCCCCGTTATTATTCAATTTGGCTCTAGAATACGTCATAAGGAAGCTACCTATCGATACACAAGGTACGTTGCTCTACAAGTCAAGCCAAGTAATAGCCTAAGCGGAGGACATCAATATTTTGTCACGGTCATTAACAACTGCCAAAGAAGTCTTCCTGAAACTCGACAGCGAAGCAAAACCAGTAGGGCTACAAATCAATGAGACTAAATCAAAGCTCATGACACAGTCAAGACAAAATATCTCAAATGCCCAAAATATCTCACTTAGCAAATACAATATCAAAAATGTGACCTTATTTGTATATTCAGGCGCTTAAATAAGGAGGACCGGCTGTGAAACAGACGAAATATGCTGAATAATACAGCTCGCAAATAAAATATTTTATTCAGTTTTGACGATCTTGAAGACCAGCTGCATACACAGCGAAACAAAGCTCCAAGTATACAAATCTGTGATAAGATTTGTGTTATGCTAAGTTTGTAAAACAAGGAACCTAACCCAAGCATCCGCAAATATATTGAACGCCTTTGGGTGACGGGTATTGAGGCGAATAATAGGAGCAAAGCCAGACGGGGACCATTGGTGAATTGGACACAACCATGAGCTGTATGAAATTTTTAACGAGCCGGAGGTCTCAACGATTGTAAGACAGCGGAAACTGCTATAGACTGGTGACGTGAATTGTATGGATGAACAACGGGTGCCCAAAAAGGTATTCGTTGGGAGAACTGGAGGGCGGAGTCCAGTGGAGAAACTAAGAAAACGCTGGTCTGACTTGGTCGGCAAAGGCCTTTGATCGCTGCTCAGATTTCAAATTTGGAGGACGCGGTCGATGAACCGAGACAGTTGGAGGCGCTATTTGCCAGAAACAAACGCCCGAAAGGGGCTGTAATGCTATGTGATTTCTACCCCAGTTTGAAAAAGTAATAGTATTTGTGAATATTCTGACGCAGAAGAAGCCAAACTCCTTAGTGATATGTTCCAGGCACATCACAATATTACTAAAGATGTTTTTAGCGTTGTCACAGAAATGAATGTTGCTAATAGCGTGAAATCTTTACCACTATTAGTCTATTTTCCCAGTTGTAAACTAGCCGAGCTATCAGAAATTCTAAAGAAGCTGAAGAATAATAAAATATCTGGCATTGATAATATGCCAAATATCACTTTGAAAAACATGCCCAGAAAAGTTATTGTGCTAATTTGTCACATTTCCAATGCCTGCCTCAACACTGGCTACTTTCTCCCTCCCATGAAATATGCAATAGTAGTCCACTGTCACAAGCCAGGCGAGAATTAACTGCTAACCACAAGTTTCAGGCCAATTGGCTTATTGCCTTCTATGGACAAATTGTTTGAGAAAACATTACCGAAGCGGCTTAATAAATTTATTGAAGCTAACAACATACTTCCAAACTTTTAATTTGGCTTCAGGCATAGGTATTCAACTGAATTACAATTCTATCATATCAACCAAGATGTAACATATACTGACGCGATTCGTGCTACTGGGGACCTATCTCCTCGGCAGTACGGCTTTAGAACAGGACGTTCTACCATTGATGCAATTGCAGAGGTGGTGAACGCGGTCCAAAGGGCAGAGGCATATTGTCCCACCAAGCGACGGATCGTCCTGTTGATGACACTCGACGTCAGGAATGCCTTCAACTCCGATAGATGGGTGGATATTCTGGATATGCTAGAAAACTCTTTTCAAGTTCCAGAATATCTGATGCGGCTTTTAAGGAACTACCTAAAGGACTGAAGCCTGCTCTACAACACGACACAGGGCCAACGAAGGATGGAAATTACATCGGGTGTTGCCCGATATCTTTGGTCCGGACCTGTGGAACGTATCTTACGACGGGCTACTGAGACTTGAGATGCCAGATGAGTCGCGCTTGGTCGGCTATGCGGATGATGTTGCGGCTCTGGCCGCTGGACGCACCGTTAAACAAGCGCAATTTAGGCTAGGTATGCTAATGCGCCAAGTAAAAGACTGGATCGCTGCTCGCGGGCTCAGTTTAGCACTGGAGAAAACCGAAGTGGTCATTTTGACAAAAAAGAGAATCCCAAGAGTAAGGATGATCAGTATTGCCGACTTACGAATCGAATCGAAGCCAGCGGTGAAGTACTTGGGGCTACTGATCGACTCGAAGATGAGTTTCTCTGAGCAAATCAGGGCAACGGCTGAGAAGGCTGCTTCGGAAATATCGGCTCTGAGTCGAATTATGGCCAACGTAGGGGGACCCAGCCCATCAAGAAGACGCCTCTTGATGAGTGCTGTAGGGTCAGTGCTACTGTACGGAGCAGAGGTATGGGGCGACGCTCTCAGCAAGGAGGTATACCGAAAACGTTTGGCACAGGTACAGAGAAGAGGAGCACTGAGAATTGCATCTTCGTATCCAACAGTCTCTGACTCGGTGGTGAGAGTTATTGCAGGCGTGGTACCTGTCGCCCTCCTTGCTAGAGAGCGCCGCACTATTTACCTGTGCCGAAACGAGGATGCGAGGGAGATGGTTGTCCGCGAGGAGAGACAGCGCTCGCTCAACGATTGGCAGCAGTCTTGGGTCAATTGCACGAAGGGAAGGTGGACTGCGCGCCTCATCCCCGATGTGAGACCGTGGCAAAATCGAAGGCATGGTGAGATTGACTTCTATCCGACCCAGCTTTTGAGCGGGCATGTATGTTTTCAGTCTTACCTGCACAAGATCGGTAAGTCACTGTCCCCGATTGTCGGTTTTGCCCAGGAGAGGAAGACAATGCCTGCCACACTTTTTTTGCGTGTACGAAATGGGTCAGGCAGTGAAGGAAATTTTGCAGGGAGACGGAAGAGCCGGGGGCGCTAGGGCTGGAGGATCGCTCTTCTGGCATTTCCTCTTCGCCTCTCCCCTCCCGCTAGGAAGGAGACTCCCCAGCTTGAAGGTGCCCCACGGCGTAACAAACCGAGACCTGGCCCGAAGTAATGTGTCAAACCGTTCCAGGCTGGGTTCTCAGGTTGACAGGGGAGGTGTTTAGTGGGTAGTTCAGTCGCTTTCTTGCGAGCACGGGAGTCCCACACTCTGTGCATAAAAAGCATTCACCTCCCTACCAAAAAAAAAAGATGTAACATATAACGGGCACTAAGACAAAAACTCTCAGTATGAATTGTTTCTCTTGATATTGAAAAGCGTTTCATACCCTGTGGCATGATGGTTTTTTTTTCAAATTGATTTTCGTGAAATTTCCACCTTACCTTATCGATATCATCTTGTATTTCCTAAAGGATAGGTAGTTATAAGTAAAAATTAGACAGACTCTTTCAAAAAAGCGTAATGCCCCTCAAGATTCTTGCCTTAGCCCATCGCTCTACAACATCAGTAATCACGACATGGCTACACTCGCCGATTGTAAGTTAGCCGTGTGGATGACACCTGCTGATACATAGAGTCAATAGACCTGCCAAAGATACTAACAAAGCTGGAAAACACGTTGCATAGCTTATACCAATGTTTTTATAATTATATCAATTGGTCAAAAATGAAAGCCCTATATTTTCAAACGAAAAGGAAGCCATGTGTGCTTTAGTTAAAGAGGTTTAAATTTCCTGGTAGAAGCAGTTCCTTGCTCGAATAAAATTTCTTATTTGGGACTTCTTCTTAACAAAAAATTAACGTTTTAAAACCACATTGAACACACTTGTGTTGAAATTGAAAAGGTAATATTAATCGTGTATCTTCGTCTCAATTGGATACCACTCCTGAGTACATAAAATATAATCTTTCTGTTTAAAGTGGTGATTCAGGCCATTATGTTATATGGAGCTCGTGTATAAAATTCAACGGGAAACTACCTTAAAACAAAGCTTCAAGTCATGCAGAATAGATGTTTAAAACTTGTTTTTGATCACCCGTTTTAATCGTAAACTGGAAAATTATATCAAATAGCCAGAACTCACAAAATAATAGAGCTCGCACAAGAGCGAAGAGAAAAACTAATGACCAGATTAACTATTTCATCCAACCCTCTAATTGCATAACTCTTGGGTAGGAATATTCGTTACCTGCTATGGGTTCTTACCCTGGTTAGTGTATTTAGACCAGGATATTCAAAACTACCTTTTGAAGATAGAGTAATTTATGTATAAGTTCAAGTAAGGTTTTTTGATTCGAAAATTTATCTTGGAGCTCACAAACTATTTTTTAGCGAATAAATTAAAAAAATAGTTTAGCTTTAATTCAACTTAAAGAAAATAAATTATATTCAGGACTCCTATCTAAGCTATTTATAATTATATTTACTTATTTACTTACTTACAGTGATTGGGCGCAATACCTTTGGGGACGATTTGATGATTGCTTTTCTCCTCTGCAGCTGATAACAAACTTATTATAAGGTCCGTCTTACATCCCTAGATGAAGATATTATACGTAAGATTCGCGAAATTCGCCCAAGAAATAATAAAGATGACTACAAATTACAGAGTCAATTGCCATTTGAAAATCGATTCATTACTTTGTAAATAATTTAATACATAATTCGCCGGGATGTTAGAATTAGTGATTCCCATACTATAGACTGACGGGGGTCGAGCCCTTAATAGATGATACTTTTCTTTGTGTAACTGATCATTACATTGAAGATAAACATGGAAATACTCAGTTGAGTTTATGCCAAACTACGGCACTTAATTTTCATGATAGCTTTTACAAAGGCAATTAGTATCGAATAAACGTAAGAAGGACTTTCTTGTTGCTTGAGGATTACTTTGCGTAACAATATGGCATTTATGAATTTCAGTTATTGATGTTGTATATGAGAACTACCACATTTAACTGATATACATAAGAACAGAATAGTAATGCAACGATAACATAACAGAAGACACCCCAAAACTGAGTCTTAATGCATTCTTATAAATTTTTGTGCTATTTAAAGTTAAAATATGGTTTTTTGATTAAATTGTTCCTTCAGAAAATGTAAATATACAAAAAAAAAAACTTTAAATTGTTGGTAATAATGAAAGTAATATAAAAATTGTGATATAAAATATTGAATAAACATTTTTTTCTTCAACTTTTTCTTTTTATTACTATCCGTTCTTTAGGAATAAGAATAGGTTCATGATTTTCATATCTTATATGAATGAATTTTAAAGGGATGGAAATAATCTTGACAGAATACTTTGAATCAACATCTTTCTAGGATACATATGATGATTTGGACTGGAAAACTTTCTTGTAGGTATACCATTAGTCTTTGAATTGCGTGAAATAAAATACTGTTCGAAAAAAACATAAAAACAGACTTTGAAACACTCGAAAATTCGTCATTGAATCGGTGCTAAATCATTTTCCCCGTTAGGACATAATAATCTGGTGTGTTCAACAAAATGAATAAAGGGTGAAAACTGATTTGGCATCAATTTATTTTAACCCCTTTTAGTATATTCCGCCGTTGGTTTTAATTTTTTCCAAACGTTATCATTCGTGTTATCGTAGTGCGTTGGCTCTTTACATATTATACTTTTTAGTTGAGTGTTGTTTATGTTTTGGTCCTGTTGTTTCCTTTGTTTGCCTACCGGGTGACAGTTTTCCCAATGAATTTTTTCCATGTTTCCGTCATTTGTCCATTTCTTCTGCTTTTCAGCCTTATTTTAGTTTGGGTCTTTTTACTACCAAAAACCTGTAATCCAGTGATGTTATGCATTACAGACATGTAGATTAATAACTGGTCCTGAACTAAAGTATTTAAAACCTAATTATTATTATATTAATTCATCCCAGACGAATATGTTAGCTATTACATAAAATACATTATACAGTAACCGGCGCTAGTCGCGACGACTTTTTACTTCCGTGTGCTAATACTCATACGCAAACATATCCTAAGGCAATGATAATATGTTTAATAATTAAAGCATATACATATCAATACCCTTAGCTTTGATGAAGTATTTACAAAGGTACGTTTTATGATAAAGTAAGAAACCAAATCTGGTCTAAGTTGCTACCACGCATTTGAATTCAATTGCTAAATGGTGGTTAAGATTTCGTTATTATCTATTTACTTATACATTTTCAATTTGAGGAGGAAAAGAAAACAAATACATTTTGAATTAAATTCAGATAATCCAATCAGAATTCAATGGTGTGAATGAAATAATATTATTAAAGAATCGGGAAAAAACATAAGGAAGAATAGTCTTCGGTATACAAAACCAGTTTATTTCTCAGAATTATATTTTTCCCTAATAATGCTCCTGCGCTTATTATGTAATATTCTATTCCATCATTGAAAATCGAATACACAATATTATTACTATGAATCGAAACAATGAATTGAGTTTAAACTATCTCGATAAATAACGTTCAATTGAATATTGCAACTAACAATTCCAATCAACCCACGGAAAATAGAATTAACTACAGCAAAAAAAAATCCGTCCACGAAAGAAACATGATGGGCGTTATAAAACAGTTAAAAATGTCTTTGAATCACAGTTCATTGCAAAGTAAATCATAGTAATGTGTCGTTTATGATGCTTGCACTACGTTTGCGATAAAATTTGATTTTTAGGCAGTTCGCTTCAAAAATTTTATCCTTTCATTTGAATCAAATTCCAAATAAATTTACTCCACTTTATAATTTACACTCTTTCTTCCGGAATTCATCACACATTATCCATTGAAAAATTTTTTAAATGTCGCACTTATCACTGATAATTATCCTTACCAGAAGTTTCTGCATCCTGTAATAATCACTTGTTAAATTATATTTTATATCCTTTACTCGAACACTACCAAGCACACAAATCTGTGGAGAGATTTAAGCACTTACACTTGTCGAGACTTTGTTTACTAAATAATTTCATGGAGAACAAGTACACCGTCTTATATATATCAGCTTTCCGTATATTGGGCAGGGTCGCTATTGCACCCAAGTGCCGCACTTATACCCAAGTAATCCACCTGGCTAACTAGTTAATATACAACGCATACATTTTACATTGAATAAAGAAGAAGTACACTACGAGTATGTGGTCGTACGCACCAGTGGAATGATAAGAATAATTTATTATTAAAAATGAAAGATCAGGAAAAATATATTGGATGCGAGTAGATTGCAATAATGGTTTTTCTTGATATATGGAAAATTTTTTTAAAAGCCAAAAGTGATGGAAGGAATAAGGATAATTCTATTTTCTTTCGCAGGAGAAGAAAAGGTTGGTTGATCGGAGGTCTATGTACACTACGTATTTCATAATTTTAGTGGCTCCTCTCTATGATTTGAGGCATAAAAAAATATTGAAACCACGCTATTAAATAACAAATTCAAGAAACATTTTTTCAAACCCTAAATGGCCCTATTCTTTGCAGTGTTATTGATGTCATTGAATGAATATGATCTTGCGGAGACTTGTGTTACTTATCTAATAATTGTTTTTTTTTTAGAAAATCCAATGAAAACGATACTAAATCCATTTCATTCGTTTTCATTTAAGTCGGTTAATATGTTGTAGACATTTTGAAGCCAGTATTCTTATAAAAAAAAATGAAAGAAAGTATATACCCTTTAATTCTACTATTTATTTTAAATTTAGTATACAATTGTTTCGTTCTCTGCTTGAGAACTTCCTCAGCACTACTAGTAGTAGTAGTAGTAGTACTGAGGAAGTTCTCAAGTAGAGAACGAAACAATTGTATACTAAATTTAAAATAAATAGTAGAATTAAAGGGTATATACTTTCTTTCATTTTGTTTTTTTATTTGAAAGTTCTACTAAAGGCGGAATATTTTTAACTAATAGTATTCTTATGTCTGAAAGTTCCCTCGCTGCAAAATCAAAATTTTTTTTTAAGCTAATTATGCAGTGAAATATTTGAAAATAAGAAGCTTATTTTGCAGTTCTTCTGCTTATTTGTTATGAAAATGATTTTCTATACTAAAATATTGAAAACCAATAAACCTTGTTACCGATTTTCTTTCCAACTCTGTTACTACCCCCGTTTTGGTAAGGTTTCTCTGGCTAAGTCTCCCCATTCCCAACTAACTAACCCGGAGATGAAGGTGGGCGCCACTCCAAGCCTCCCAAAAGTAAACCGCCGACCAGAGCAATATTCGCTCACCGAATCCAAATGGCACTCTAGAACACTAGTGATGACAACCCTTCTATCGTCTGCACCCCTATTGTGCCATTCATAAGCCTCCGCAACTTTCCTCGCTTCCAGCATTATTTAATTACATGTCAATTTAGGTCTTCCACTTTCACGAGGAAATATAAACTCTAGATACTTTCGTTTTTCCGAATACTACCACTTCTTAGACTAAACTTAGGCTTTCTTCACCTGATAAATAACCCGGGAAATATACTCCCAAGCCACCATACTCTTCACATGCTGAAAATTCAAGGTGATTTATTTGTGGGTACCAAAATCCCAAAGTGAACTCTACGTTACAATTATTTCTCATATACATACATATATTAACCAAAAGGAATTGTTGTCTTATAATTGCTTATTCAATAATAAAGGAAAGCCATTTACTTTATCCTACTCCCTATGCAAATCAGGGGCCTATTCCTTTACGCTTCTAACTGCAGCTACCACCAATATTTTGCCCTGTAGGAAGTTCTCCAACGTTGTGTTGTCCAATTTTCACAGTCTCTTCTACATGTCAGCCCACTGGAGCGTTTCCTTAATTCCAGCTGTTTTTCACTCGTCGTCATACCATCAATTTCCCCTTGCTTTCTTGATGAAAATTATCTATAGATCAGCGCTCGTCTCAACTAGCTACAAAGAACCAAGGGTAGAAAAAAAAGCGCGTCAACCTTCCTCGAATTAAATAGTCTCGGTTAATGGCCCCTGTTAATCTACAGGAAAATTTCGTTCAAGGGTTCGACATCCTGCTGGAGTGGTTTTTTCCCGTTTGCGGGAGTAGTTCCCTTTGCTTCGGTTGTAATCGAAATAGATTCCTCTCGGTGGCATCTCTGGTGGGAGTAAAGCATACTACGAGTTGAATGTGCTGAATGCATTTGGCTGACAGTTCGATCTGTCAGTAGTGTTTGTTAACATATTGACGCGAGACCCACTGTGACAACGATTCTTTTCGAATCTGATGAGGAAATTATGTGATAGTTATTTTGCTAATGAAATGCATGCATATAAGCGATTTTGAACCTTTATCAGCTTTCTATTCAACAACCTGTTGCCTTCTCTGGATGATTTAAGTGCATACCAAACTCGCGTTGGTCTATGTTGCTTTCAGTGGTCGTTGCTTCTAGCGTTGTCTATGATGTAGCATGTGAGTTGGAGGCAACTTAGCCATTTAAGTTTATTTGTATGGTATCGTATTGATAGGTTGGGTTTCAGCTTGAAGTTACGTATTTAAGTTGTATAAGCAGCAAGTTATATCTACTAGAAAAGTCAGATCTGCAAGCCAGCTTTCATTGCCAAATTCTGACACAGATTTATTTTTTGAAATTAAAAATAGCTTAATTTCACCAAACAAATCGTAAAATCATTTCAGGATTTGGCCACGGCTAAGCCATCTTACTTTTGTGGAATATACTATACCACGGTATTCCGCATCTAATCTTTTGAGGAATGCCTGAATCTATCGATGATTTAGCCCTCGTACTCCAATAAAATTTACCGTTTTGATGATAATTTACATAACGTTATTCATTTGCAAGGCTTTTGCATATACATTTTCTTGATGTATTATGCAGCGATACTTAACCAACTGAAAATTTTTAGTAACATTAACGTGCCTTTCTATTAATGTAACGAGCCCTTCTAGAAATATTAGTAAATGATCGTGAATATCACAATAACATCTTTTAAACTGCTGTCAGAGGCCCGGGGCGGAAAATTTATATGAAGCCCCCCATCCAAAAAGTTGGTAACTTTTAAAAATCTGCACTGCTTAGACGCCACAACTAAAGTCAAAATTATTACGTATATACGTTCCGCCTCGGTTGTCAAAGTTGAACTGACGGCTTTGTTATACAATATAATGGCAGGACTAGTGAAATTCGAAACGTAAAGCGTTCAGGTTAAGATGGCGCCGATATATTAGCTGTGTCTGACCGTGTTCAGACATTAAGTGAACATGAACCATCAAACGGGTTGTATGGACAATCATTTCATGTTGAACATCGCATAATAGTACATAATAATAATAAGCTTTATGTAATTTCGCTCGAAAAATTTATCGTGCACAAAATTCGTCAAAGTAATCAGCATAATCAGTTGATTCAATCTCGCTCTTCTTTATCATTTCGACGTTGGCTGCAGGGCATCTTATGATAGAATTAGCCATGTGTATCATACACAGAAATAGGCTGCAGATACCAAGCCGACATTTAAAACTAAGAGCATCAGCGGCAAACATGTTCGACGCGGGTGGTTTTAGCGCCGTGCCTAAAGTCACCCAATGGAATGTTACTTCACTCAACTGATCAAAAGAAAACAAAAAACGTGATGACGTAGATTGTCCAGGTTTTCAGCTGATATTTTGATCAGGTGTTCGTACGGCCATTGCATAACGAGGGCGACAGTAGAACTTATGCCAGAGAAAGAAGCGGAATGTTTTAAAAATTTCAAACTTCACCGATTTCTGTGGCCGGAAAACCACAAATTGAATGTTCTTGGAAAGGATTCTGCATTCTAAAACAATTTGACTGGTTTAATGTACGCAGCTGATTTCTAGCAGGAAATTCGAGCCAATTTGCTGGAAACAAACATTTTTAACCCAAATTTTACGTTTCGGAACGCATAAAATCTGTTCGTCATAGGAATGGAACTTAGCTGAACAACGGAATAAACTCTACAGATTGAAAGACTGGTATTCGCCGAGTATTGGTCGCTATGCACATAAAATATTACTACCGAGTCAAAATTTAAAATGACTCCAGTGTTGATCTAGAAGTCTACACTTTATAAAAAAAGAAGAATGTAAAGGCCTATAGACTCAGCAGTTGATGGATAGATACTATAAAGAAAAGTGGATTAGCATTGGAAAAAATTCCAATTTTCACCAGCCATTCAAATTCAAAAATTGTAAATAACCGGTCTAAGCTATTTTTCATTTGTATTTACGAGGCCGAAACTATGTTACTGAACATATTTTCAATCTTGTTTGGAATATGTTTTAAAGAACTACTCAAGATTTGGAGGCCCCTTGGACTGTTGTTGTAATTGGGGAAATTTCAAATGCCTATAATTTCTGTGTATATCATTCGATTTTCATCAAACTTACAGAATAAAGAACCTTTTATAAAACTACTTAAATATTGTTCGTTGAGGATGCGATTTTATTGGAAAAAATGTGAAAGTCGAAGACCATACTATTATTAACAAAGTTGAGCGAATTTTGACTTCCCAGATATTTGTTGTTGTTGTGCTCATAAACACCTACCTCCATAATTTTTTTTCAGGTTTTTCAGATCACAGGTATCCAATCGTGAAGGGGAGGGAGAGACACCTTTTTTCGTGTATTTCTGCTCCCTGTGCACCTCTTGAAGCAAAAAATGTCAGTTTAAGATCTGTTCTATAAAGCTCTTATCATAACCTTCCATTTGATTTTGGATTTGATAAAATTATTTTAAAAACCCTAAAAAGTAACTGCATTAGCTTTAAGTGCAACTATGAGAACTCATTTGTCTTCAATACTGGAAAAGGCTATATGAACAGGTTAAACGCTTTCGCAAAATCCTAAATTCTAACAATAGTGGAAATTAGACTACTAAACCGTCTGCTAATGCAAAACTATCTATATGCACATCTACGCCGCACTTTGAAATAGGAATGTGACATAAAAAAAAATAAAACACTGCTACGCTACTCTTACCAAATTGAACAAACACTGTTTTTTTCCAAAGAACTGTCATTGGAAATTTAACGAGCTCATCGTAGCTTAAGGGGGTTTCAAAGAAAAAAATATTCAATATTCCTATTGATAGAATAGTGCTACCACTTATGTTTCAATGAAGTTGTTTTTGCACGCAAGAAAAATGGTTTATACGAGTAGTAGTACTTTTTTTCATTTTTGCTTCTATCGTCATAATATTTTCCATATATTCATAATAAAAATTATAACCATAGAAAGAGAATGGATTTACAAGGGTCAAAGCGAAACCCAGCCATTTATTAGGCAGATATGTTATTTATAGAATCGAATAGAACATTTGACAAAGAGTTAAATATTTTTTTTAGAACAGGGTGTTTCCTGATGTCTGAAATTATTCAGGGAGAAATTTCTTTTAAAATAAATATTGTAATATGTACTCGTATTTAACTGGCACATGAGAGGTTTGCATTAAAAACCTCAGCTGAAAAGAGCAGTTATCTATAAAGCTGAACCGAAATTCAATTAGATTTACAATTATTGCAAACTAATTCTTTTCCCATTCTAGTGAAAGCTTATTAAATATTTTAACCTTCTGGTGTCGCACCAAAATTAATTTGGGCCAAATGAAATCCAAGGGCCTCATGTTGGACACCCTTGGTTTAGATAAACATGCGGTATGTGCTTCGTAAAGCGAGGCATACCACGCTTGCAACTCCTGTATAAGCCTGGTATTCATACTAACTTAAAATTTTCAGTAAGAAAAATTTCCTTGAAAATTATGAGAACCAATCAGTTTGACATTGAACAAAGAATCGAAATTTTTTTTTTGACAGTATTCATTCAATTTTAAGAATCTTTATAAATAAATTAATAGTGCCAATTCAACCAATTTAGTAAACAGATATTCGAAGCATATAGCTAGAAATCAGATAAATTCACCATTTGCCATAGATATAGAGAGAACTGGATCCGCAACCGGTCGTGAGAGCCGAAGCAATTGGCAACCTGCGCTAAAGTTGTGTGAAGTTGAGGTTTGAGGCGATATGCTTTTAATTTAGCACTCTATTCACGGCGAAACACGTTCACATTTAAAAAGATTTTAATTTCAAAGATCGCGCGTACGTAATCGGAACTTTAATTCACAGTTTTAATTAAAAATTTACGAAATTTCCATCCGCTTTGACACATGAGTTTTCCCGCGTGGTTCGCGCTCTTTTCGATTTTATTTTGCTTTGACGTTCGAGTTTTCCGTGAGAGTTGTTTATTGTTTATACTCAAACTGAAATGAAATTTCGTTGGTGTACGCGGGTGTCAGTGAGGGAAGCGATTCTTCTGAAGAGAGAAAAGAAAAACCTGTCTGGAAAAAAGGGGGAAGGAGAAGCAGAGGGAATCATATAGTTTTGAGAGCGTAAGTTATTTATAACTATTTATGTGGCAAATTTGCTTCTCACATGGACGAGTACACAGATTCTCGTCGCTCGTCAATTTGTTTATATGTCTTTGCCATTTGCTGACATTTCATTCCTAAGAATAAGTACTACAGGAAGCCCGATATAGCACATATACAGTGTGCATGAGTGAAGTAAAATCAAACGGAGGAGAAGTTGTATGACAAGCATAGCGCACATAGGAAGAAAAGAGACACATCACGGGCTACTAATGTCATGTTGGCTGTTCTACTGTGATAAGTGTCAAGTAACAATGTAAACAAATCGCGAAATCGAATCAAAACTTACGTTAATTTGGTGAATTTCGTTTGATTATCGCATCGTGAATTCGGGAATCATTCGAAAGTGGCAAAGCGTGGTGTTCATTTCAAATCGGCTTCAAATATCGGTGCTTTTAATTGAAAGTGAAAAAGGAATCGTGGAAAATAAAGTGGCTCGTGAAGAAGTGCGAAAAAATATTAACCGCGCGTTCGTCAAAACTCATATTTTAGATGAAACTAATGACGAAATTAATTAATTAACTTGTTTCTTTTCTCGTGCCGTGAATCCTGTTAATTTAAATAAGCCGCGTACTTAATGGTTACGGTTTGAAATTGATGGTGCTAATTTTTGTTTACGTTTCGGAATAAAGTGTCAAACAACATTGTGTGAGTGACATAATATCTTGGCCCTCTAAATGAATGGCGGCATCAAAAAAATCATTATCTTGAGGGGGTTGAAAGTATGTATATTAAGTAATTTTGGATTATTTTCTGTATTTTTTTTAGGAAAAAAATTCAAAAACTGATATTTATTTCAGATTTACGATAAATAAATAATATAACAAAATTAAATGAAAAAAATTCAAAATTAAAAAAATTCTTTTTAAAAACGCTATTTGGTTTATTGTATAACAATACTTCCCATATATATGTATTTCGAAAACAAGTTGTTTTCTTCATCAGTGGTAAGGGTATGAAAAACTCAATCATTTTATTCTTTACCCTTTTGAGTATGAATAGCAGCCGTTCTTCATTGAGGTTTTTACACCCTTATCACTGCTGAAGAAAACAACTTGTTTTCGAAATACATGTATGGGAAGTATTGTTATACAATAAAGTAAATAGCGTTTTTTAAAAGGAATTTTTTTAATTTGAATTTTTTTCATTTAATTTTGTCATTCTAGGCGCTATTATCTCCGAAATGAATATCATAAATAATATATCTCAGATAATCCTTTTACCTAAAAGGAATCTCGGTTTTCTTGCTTCAAATTTAAACTAAATATATACATATGTACTAGTGTATATATATATATATATATATATATATATATATATATATATATATATGTATATATATACTAATATATCTACATACAGTTATGTATGTATATATAAACAGTTATATTTCCATATATATATATATATATATATATATATATATATATATAAATATAAATATATATATATATATATATATATATATATACATGTATATATATATATATATATATATATATATATATATATATATATATATATATATATATATATATATATATATATATATATATATAGTGGAATTCAAATTATCCGAATCGATTTTCGGCGAAATAAATATTTAAAAATACAGCGCAAGTGCGTGCAATAGGGTAGTGTACAGGCAATGCCTATGTGTCATTACTACAGCAACGACGCGTTCACTATCCACCATTCCTTTAACATGCGCTCCCTGCATTCCCACCAGTCTGCCTTATCTGCTTTGCTCTTCTCATCTTTGTTGGTTAAGTTCACCCGCACCTGCGCACCAGAGTATCTATCCGCATCCGAGCATTCGACCGCTGCACGTGTTGACATTACGTTTAGCGTCTTCTGCTGTCGTTCGTGTTGACATTGCGTTTAGCGTCTACTGCTGGATTTAGTGTCCGAAATGAGTACAAAACGTTAACGTGTTGCGCTTTCACTGAGTGATAAAGTGGAAATGGTCAATCAATTAAATAAAGATGTGCCTGGAAAACAACTTTTAGAGAGATTTGGCATCGGAGCGGCTACAATATCGGGCCCTAACAGCGCGAAGGTTTAAAGTTTTGTAAGTGCATTAGATGGTAAAGATGGATGTTCATCTAGGAAAGTTGTGAAAAAAGCTAAAAATGGACAGCTTGAAATCACGGTTTTCACGTGGTTTCTACGGCAACGTTCAATTAGACAAACGATTTCAGGTCAAATTTCATATGAAAGAGCACTGATATTTAGTGAAAAATGGGCATGGTTGAGTTTGAAGTAAGCCAAGGTTTGCTCCACAATTTTAAATCTAGGCATGGCATTTGGGAGTTAGATGTAGCGGGAGAAAAACTGTCTGCCGATCGTGAAGCTGCCAATAGCTTTCTGGAAACTTTTGAAAAGCAAACAAGACTACGATCCGGATCTTGTTTACAATGCCGATGAAACTGGTTTAAATTAAAAGGCGTCGCCTAGGAAACCATTGGCACCGAAAAGAGAGGAAAGTGCTCCAGGGCATAAGGTCAGTGAGGAGCACGTCAACATTCTCGTTTGTGCTAGCTCTACAGGCAACCATCGGCTACCTTTGCTAATGATTGGCAAAGCAAGGAAGCCAAGAGCTTTTAAAAATGTTAACAACTTGCCAGTGACCCATACAAACCAAAAAAGTGCATTAATGGATTCGAGTATATTTCTCAAATGGTATAATAAAACCCTTATCCCTCATGTAAAAAAATTTAATAAAGAAACCAGGAAAAGGGTCTACTCATCATCAACAATGCGCCAACTCATCCGCCAGTTGAGCTTCTTGAGAGTGAGAATGGCGAGTTTAAATGCCTATCCCTCCCACCTCATGTTACTAGTCTACTGCAGCCTATAGATGAGGGCGTGATTGAGTCCACCAAATGATACTACCGACGCCAGTTGCTCCAAAAATTGTTATTTGCTGAAGGGAACAACGAAGAAATAATTTTGCATTAATTTACAAGAATATGGTGGAAAGTGTTTCACTTAAACGACTTGTAATAGAATAAACGGCACATCAACAAAGGAACAACTGCAAGCCGAAAACCAAAGTAAACACTAACAACAGTAAACAACAGCTGCCGTTGATGAACAGGAACAGACCGTGTTCCTGTTCATGGTAGGATTTGTTGACATTGCAAAGGAAATGACGGGCTGTTAAGAATGCGATGTTGATGATGTGGGGGAGTGGCTTCAATGTAATAAAGACGACCAAGGATTTCCTATTATGATAGATGATGAAATTGCAGGGAGTGTTATTAACGAACGGTAAGATGATACCAATGCAAACGATGAAACCGGGGAAGAAACTAAGGATGAAAATGTTCCCACGCACGGAGAAGCGTTTATTTATTTTGAAAATGCCTTAAAGTGGATGGAGCGGCAACCGGATTGTGATACAGTACAACTTTAAGCCATCAAGCGCCTGCGGGACCTCGCCGCTCGGAAACGTTCTACTACGTCAAGGCAACATACTCTCCACGAAATGTTCAAAAAATAAAATCTTGTGACAACAGTACATTTTCAAGAGAATTACATATTAAGGTATATACTCGTATGTAACACTTATCATTTGACATTTTGTGTACTGTAGCGTTCATAATATATTCTATACGTTGTTAGTGTAGGTACACTAGAGTAATTAATTATAATCCACCAGTACCGAAAACATGCTCTTTTTCTTTAAAATATACCCTTTTTTATCCGAATTTTTGGTTATCCGAATGGGGTCCGGTCCCAATCAATTCGCAAAGTTTATATATAAATATATATATACACATATATTTATATATATATGTATATATATATATATATATATATATATATATATATATATATATATATATAATATATATATATATATATATATATATATATATATACATATATATATATACATATATATATATACACGTATGTATATATATATATATATATATATATATATATATATATATATATATATACATATATAGATATATATATAGATATATATATATATATATATATATATATATATATATATATATATATATATATATATATATATTGTTTATATAAAGCAAATAAAGAGATTAATTTCTCCTTAGTATTCCTCACGCTAAATTAAAATCTAAAATAATTTTGCCCCTACTCAAAATAACTTTATTCCTTACGGCACTGATGCATGAATATTATGAACATGTTTTACTAACACTAAAAAAATTCGACTACGCGTGAAGGGGAATACTGGGCTTCCTGTAGTACATATTCCTAGTTTCATTCTGACATTTGTTTTAACAGTTTTTACCGAACTTATACTATATTTGCATGCAATTCATGGTCACTTAATATGCTTATACCAGGTTATGTTTATTCACATTATATTGAAGTACTCTAAAAAATATTACAAGGTCAGATCAAAAGTACAGTTAAACACAGGTAAGGACTTGAGAAATTGAGGGTCGACATTGTATTAGAAATAAGATTTCAGTAATTATGTTCCAAATGTTGCAGAGCTTTCACGTAAATTGCATCTCTCTCTTTTAGGCGTGGCTATATTTTACCATTTGTTAGTGTCCATATGATGCGTATAGCACATAGTGAAAGGTCTATGCGATAATTTTTGAAAATAGGGCTTATTTACATATCTACTACAAGAGCAGATAAGGCCCGAGATTTTTAATGAAAACAAGCGTTTTTTAAGGCAGAGTTATACTAATTCTCAGCATAGTTGCCTCCAAAGGCGATACATAGTATAGCGATTTCCTAGTATTTTGAGGTCCTTTTTTAGCACAAAACATTCAAACATTCGGAACATGCCTCGATATTCGCGATGACTTCTCATTTGATCTGAATCTCAATTTCTGGAACTACCGCTTGAGGTTTGGGACTCTGTAATATTTGCTGGAGGCCAAGTCTGGAAAATACAATGAGTGAGCATCAAATTTAAATTGTGATTGGTCGGATTTGGTCATCACTTTCAAGGACAGTATGTTATCATGATGATGAAGAATTATTTTCTTTGCCATATGGGCCGATCTTGTTTCTTTATTTCGTAATTCAGTTTATCCAATAACGCTGCATAGTACTCTTGTGCGATATATTTTTTTTCTGCAGGTGATCAATGAAGATTATTCCATGTGCAGGCCATGACCTTTCCGGCCAAACGTTGTTCTTTTCGTCACTTTGGCCGGCTTTCATGGTTTTTCTGCCGCTTTGTAGACTGCCAATTGACCTCAAACGCACGTCAACGGTTTGATATTTTATCCATCATCATGAAACTTTGATAATAATCTTCCCAATTACGCTTTAACAACGCCAAACTGACCATTTAATCACCAACACACTCCTGCTTTTGGTCAATGGCAAGGAAATGCACCACTCATCATGCCGTATTCGTAGCCTCTTTTGGCTGTCTAGAGCGAAGTGCATCTTCGGTGCTTGTACAACCCATTCAAATTCACTAAATCACCGATAAGCTATTGTTCTTGAAGGAACAAATGTTGAATAATATTTCTACAGCCATTGCTGTTCTATTGACGATGAAATAGGATTTTGATATTTTTTATTTATTGTATGTACAAAAATAGAGAATTAAATTAGAATTAGATGAACCACCTTATTCATACTTTAAATTTTTTGAATTTTTTTGCCCTAAAACACTTGAATGAATGTGCATCACTGATTTACATATATAGAGTTTTGCTCTGCAAATGCAAAATATCTTTTTTCCAGGCCCATGTTTGGCTTCGTTTAAGACTAAATTGCATTTTCTGAATTTTTTGGGCTTTTCTTGGGATCTGTTTGAGCCAATTCAATTTAAAATCAAGTTAGAATCAGGCAATAGGTGCTCACTATATGGTAAAAGCCGCAGGACAGCAGCCTTAATCCGCATACAAGACCACAAGTAAGCTGAATTGTGGAGGTGTCGACGAAAACTCTAGGTTTTGTACGGTTTTGAGACGGGCTTTAGGTATATAGTGAATAGTAAAAGGGAAATTATAAGCATGCTAGGAGTATTTTTTGTCCTCTTTAATGTGAATTATTATATAAAGGGGATTTTTTAGAGATGGAAAACTTTAAGGTGAAATACTATAAAACAAAAAAAATGTTTTCAACATCCATGAAATCGGCTTTATTATAAAGATAGTGTTTTGTCATTAATATTTCAAGATGATTTTCGGCATGTAGCGGCCGTGGTGCAAACTGGTGGGACATTTTTTACATATTTATTGCCATAAATATGATTCGGCACAACGCGCTAAATGTGGGCTTCCAAATACTCATTTGTTTCTGATTTATCGTCGTAGACATTCAATTTTACATGCCTCTAAAAAAAGTAATCTAACGGTATCAAATTGCACAAAAGCAGTTGCCAGTTAACATGGCCGCTTCGTGAAATTAATCGTTCGTCAAATGTGTATTTCAGTAAATGAATTGTATCGCATGCTGTGTAACATGTAGTTCTGCCCTGCTAAAACCATGTGTCAGCAGTATAAATGCTTTCCAATTGAGGCACCAAAAGTCAGTTATCATGTTTCTGTACCGCTCACTATTGACTGTAACAATGTGAGCATCATTATTTTTGAAGACATATGAACCAATTATCTGTAATGATTTTCATATCTACGTGCGAACGAGGAACCAACCTCTCATCGGTTCTAGACGTTAAGTCTGAGTAGTGCCAACGGATGGTACCAACCGGTCAACCAATCCGTGCACCGTAACCCATTCACGCGGTGGCTGCTTGTCGGCCAGCTAGATCGGAAAGGATTTCGGTCACGGGTCTCCAAATGGGTTACGCTCATTTACAATATTCAGCCACCAATACATGCCCGTTTTCAAACGCGTCACAAAACAAAACCATACGGAGAGGAAACCTTCTTTACGTTACTCCATATTTCTTCATTTACTCAGTCAAGGACAAAAATCTAATTTTTACTTCGCGTTCCCGAATTTCCGACGCGGTACCGAAAAATAGGCTACGCTTACTCAACCCGACGAACGCTACGCTAATAAAACGGCAAAACAACAAAGGTACCGCGCGCGACGCGAAACCGACCTCAGCGGATTTTCTCAAACCCTACCCTCGCGACGGCATACCTACCCTGCACCTCATTTCCGGCTGAAAAGAAGACAACCACTGGAAAGGAAAGTGGTTGTTAAGGTTTAACAATCCGTATTATTTTAATAACATCGACTATCAATTCTAAACTAGAAAAACAATTAAATAATATTTAGAAAATATTAATAGTAAAATACAAAGTAGAATTATGTATTATGGGAAACTACTAACCAAGGATTGTGAAAATTCTGTTTGACAATCTGAATTTCCTGGTCAAAAACGGAAGTAATCGTGTCATGCAGCCATAATTAATAAACGCGATCTATTTTTCAATAAAAATACAAGTCTCCCATTTTCACTTGTAAATTCAATTTAGCGAACGTTAATACTCCACTAAGGCCACGACAAATATCAGTAATTGATTGTTTAAATATTAGTTACAAAAGGAAAAATTAGTTCAAAAGGCTCTAAATGAAAAATTGAATAGAAAAAATTACACGATGCATTGCGACATAGTCACACTTCTACTATCATTTATATAAATTACGTTATTTTTATTCTCTAAAGTTCTTTTTTTTTTTGTTTATTTTAATTCGCACTCGAGTCTATACATATATATTCGTAATTATAACTGCATTTCGATTCGATTGTTTTGAGTGATGTATTTACTTTTTTATCATACTTTCTTTCTTGTTGTATGTTCATGGTTCAAAGATCGAAAAGAAATCGTCGAATCAGATTTTCTTCATTTAGTTGCTTATTGCAATTATTTTTGCTTTTACATTTTATTACTAACGATTATATTTTGCCTAGTAAATAATAGCTATTCTTTACTTCGTTGTTGTAAACACAATGCTCAAGCAGGTGGTGTAGATGTATATGTAAGTTTTCCATCTGAATATTATGTTTACAGTTTTCTCACGTTATAATTACTTTTACGAAACCGAATATGAAAAGAACATTAAAACCTATTTAAAACGCACACAGGTTCATCATATACTCTTAAAAAAATCGTGTTTCATAGTTCAGTGTTGCTCCTCCTTGTTATTTTGTGTTGTAACTTATTTAAATATTATCTTATCATTACAATTACTTTAATTTATTGACAAGAAGAAGTTTATAGTTAATAGGTTTCTGTTTTTTGTTTTGCTTTCACCTTTTTGTTGTTTCCTTCAAACTAATTTTTTATTTTTACTTTATAAATGTACGAACAATAGGGTTACAAGTCTTCATCGTTATATTTTCTCTTAATTTGCGATTTATATTTATTTTCTCAATGTTTTACTCATTTTTTTGTTCGATTTTGTCTTTTCTCCAGTGATAATTTTCATAATTACTTTTCCTCTCTTTACTGTACTCAATGGAAGTGGAAAAAATGTTAATGGTGTATTTGAAAACTAAAAAATGAGGAAAAACAACATATAACTGCAATCAATGCTTTCTGTCTGTTTCGTAAATAAGTTTAATTTACTTAAGATGAATTGGAAATTTGTTGCCTTTGCTTTCTCTTTATAAATCCCGTGTTTTCTTGCTTTTTCAAGATTTCCCCAATATCGTTTATATTGAGGTTATGAATATTTTTGTTTATTTTGTTTGTTATTTTTGTTTTAATTATAAAAGTGCCTTCAGATTGGATCGGATTTAACTTAATGCAACATACTCACTGTAATATGGCTTTGTAGATACGGGGTTTACAAGCAAGCACAATGTTTCCAGCTTTTTGAGGTGCGTGAGCTGTTCCAAATCGCTCAACTCTTGAGCATTGTTCCCAGTAAGAACTACTGACTCCAAATTGGGGATATATTCATGCAAGTAATCGCCCATTCGTATTATCCAGTTGTTGTTTAATGCAGGCACTTTAATCTAGGCAAATACGGACATCCATCACGTTTGCGTAGATCATAATCAGAGAAGTCTATTGTATCGAATTGGTCCAGTGTAGCTCCCAAATTTTCTATTTGCGGTGTTTTGTATCCTCGTAGATCTGGTTCCGTTCTCTGCATGGATTGATTGATGATATCCGCGGTTAGTCAATTCCAATTTCTGATACATTTACTACTTTTGAATAGTCGATGGATATCTGTGATGACAAATTTGTGGGAAAGTTCTTCTTCCTGTTAATTTTAAGCTTTTGCTGCTTGTTAGCACCCTCCGGGACTTCTTCCTGAGTGACGGCCACTACTTCCACACTTTCCTCCCATGTGGCTGTCAAATCCTCTTGACATCCCACGACAAAATTGACGTGGGATGTGCGCTCGTCGCAACCAACTTGAAATGACAAGCCACCGAGCAGCAAAGTGTGTTAGTAGTAGTCGCCAGCGGCGTCGCATGATTCATTACATATCCCATTGGCCCATAAAGCGCAACAACGGTAACTTTTCCCGGATGTAATGGTATTTTGTTGAGGTAGTCATTTAACTAAAAGCGTGCTTCATCACTGAACAAAATTTTGAAATGAAATTGTGTGAAATTGAAACAGACGGACAGACAGGTCACGATTTTAGTAGAGTTTTGTAAAAATATTTTACAAAACCCTAAAAAAAAAGGTCTAAGAGTGGCTTAATTTGACTCTAATGAAATTTACTCTTCACAAGAGTGTTTACATTTTAAATTTCAAATGGAAACTGAGAAACACACAAGTATCAGTGATGCTATGCAAATGCAAAAGAATACACCTTAGAAAATACATTCCGAAATTTGGAGATAACAATCTAGATTTATTTGACGTTGTCAATGCCCAATTGCATAGCTGAGAGCAGTTTCGTGACCTTAAAGAGAATAAAATCTGAAAATTGATCTACAATGGAAGACGAAAAGCTGAACAGCATAATGCAATGAGCATTGTGCTGCTATTGCGGAAAGTTCTTCTAACTATGCGTGATGTGAAGGTGAGGCGCTTATTGATATTTCATTGAAATAATTAAATTTCATTGAATTAAGGGTAGCCTGCTGATTTTTTTAGAGAAAATATTAAATTTATAAATTTTGTTATCATTAGCAAACTAGTGGATTTTGAGTTTTAAGCTTTTTGTTAACATTATGCGTATAGATAACTGCCTCCAGGATTTTTTTTTTAGTTTTTTCACGAGGAAGGAGAAGGACAATTTTTCCTGACATTTCTTTTCACCCTGTAATATTTTATACTGGTAGAACTAGTGGGGGGTCTGCTTTGAAATGGTTTCATGAAAACATTTCGATTTATACTCCACACTATAACCTTTGGTTAAAAAATTTATTTAAGTGACAACTCCCTATGTGAGATGAATTCTTAAGAACTTTGGAAAAAATCTCAGAAATAATTTCTTCTGATATACCTGCCAAGTTTGGTTTCTACAGCTCTTAGAGTTTTGGAGAAAAATACGGTCACAATTTCAGTAGGGTTTTGTGATATATTACTAAAACATTAGATCTTAATGGCTCCGGGGATATTCAAAATTTGATCACTGAAAAGCCTCAAAATTTATCAGGCATCATTAAGATTATTTATACTTTATAATTTATGGGGAATAAATGTGAACAAAATCAACAAAGTATATTATATATTATAGCAAAAGTAAACTTAACTTTTATGCTATACACAATTTCTTTCCTTAAATCTCTGAATCATATAACATATTAATTTGAAATTATGCAATAACATAATTATATGCTTCCTTATTCTGTTCGTATTATTAATCAGTTGCTTTAAATTAATTGCCAAAATTAATGTTGAGCGTAAGCTAACAAAAATCTAAAGAACTTAAAACAACATAAATTGTTTTTATAGGTATCTAACACGAACATAAATGACAGAAATGTGTCTCTGTTTTTTTACGCTAACTTAATATATAAAATAAACTCTTTATAAATTAATATTCTGTTAGTGCGTTTGGAAAATCAGAAACAATTATTCATCTGACTTCATTCCACTATCCTATAGTGTAACAATTTTGATATCAATTAATATAGTCGAAGAACTCACAGCTCCACCATAGTTTTGTCCAATAATCGAACAAATATCGAGCACCGCACGATAAGTAAGTACTTATCACTCGCATTGTGCTACACATTAAGGCTCCAGTTGAATTGAATCAGGTAGACAGTCAACAGGTAACCGTTTGTTGGTGGCATGACTGTGTGACGAGGACATGTTGCATACTTTGGCGCAAGTGTAAGCTAACCGGTCAGTGGAAATTGCGCATGGACGAAATTCACCTTTGTGAATTGTTCGTAATTGTTATTCATAGTTTCTTATTCAACTTCGCTTGCTCTAAGGTCCACTTGACATGACGAAACAACCTGTAAGGTGAGATTTTCCAAATACCTTGTCTCACCTGAGCTCTCCCTGGTT
The DNA here is from genome assembly GCA_963969285.1 of Odontomyia ornata. Taxonomy (NCBI): domain Eukaryota; kingdom Metazoa; phylum Arthropoda; class Insecta; order Diptera; family Stratiomyidae; genus Odontomyia; species Odontomyia ornata. Next base: position 456,555,752 of record OZ017739.1, read on the forward strand.
TTCTTCTAAATCGCATTGAATTGGATATTGAACTGTTTGCATAATATTAACTAAATAATTGTACAAGCAGCGAAGGGGAGGAATTGGAATAAATCGTTAATCTAAGCACAAGATTTGTTCAATTTGAATGCTTATCTATGCATGAAATTTACGGTAATGATGTGGGGGGTGAAGCTATCGCGTGCACCTTACAAGTATTGTTTGTATCAAGTGACAAGTTGTTCTAGAATGTAAAGCTACTGTACAGGTAATGAAGCGTGGTATGAGGAAGATCTTTCGCAGTGGCTTGCGGCATAAATAGTTCAAGATTCAATGGAAGCTTCAGGGTTATCGGAATTTCTAAAATTACAATAGTTAATGATACGTAAACTTCTTCTTTAGAGTTGGTTTGAAATATAACTTATGCATTAAGTTAGCAAGTGATCCAAAAAATTTTTGCGTGATATTCATAAGTGAAAAGTAATTTTTATGCACGACTGTACAAATTGTCGTGCCTGCAAGCGTTAACATTCATTCTTACAAGTATTTTGCAATGCAATGATTTTTCTTCCCTTGGTATTACAAAAATAACTGCTGTTTTAGTTTTTTAAAAGATCCATAGCTTTTATAGGGATAACAATCCAAAATCAATGGTAAGACAGCCTAAGTTGGGTCTAGTAGTCATCTCTTGCCGCTGCAGTTTTATAAGGAGTTCTAATACTGGACCATTATTGTCTAAATATTATTTTTTCCGTTGCGTTTGGCTTTGTCTTTTAACGTTCGGCTGTGTTGTCAAAAGTCTTTAATGGTTTTCACAAAGCTAGCCTTTTTCATTCATACGATTTTACTTTACTCTGAACCGGTCATTCTAGGGCCAGAACTTATAAAGATAGCTCTCAAATACATCTAGAGCCTTTTAAAAATTACTTGAAAGGAATTTAGTCATTTGCATATTGGTAAGTCAAAAAAGTATTCAGCCTTTTTTGTCATTTTTCGATTCAATATTTCTTTTATTTTGGTACATATTGTCCATTATTATCTATAACCTTTTACCATTTTTTGTGGAGAACTTCTGTAGTTTATTGGCGAAAAACTTGGCCAAGTGATTTTCACAGTCCCTTTTTGAAGTGAATTTCCTTTCATTAAGGAAGTTTTGCAGAGACCGAAACAAATGGTGGTCTGATGGTGCAAGGTCTGGACTATACGATGGATGTATCAAAACTTCCCAGCCAACCTCTGTAAATTTTTGCCGGGTCCTCAAAGATGTGTGTGGTCTGGCATTATCATGATGGAAGATAACGCCCTTTCTATTGATCAATTCTGGCCGGTTGTTTTGAATTGCTTTGTGCAATCTGGTTAATTGCTGACAGTACAGAGCCGAATTGAGTGTTTGGCCAGGTTCTAGCACCTCATGATAAACAATTCCCTTCGAATCCCACCATACACACAGCATAACCTTATTTGGTGTCAATCCTGGCTTTGAAGTCAATTGTGATGATTCACCTATTTTTGACCATGATCTTTTTCGAACGACATTCTCGTATCTTACCCATTTTTCATCGTCCGTAATGATTTGGTTCAAAAATGGCTCAATTTTGTTGCGTTTTATTAACATTTCGCAATTGGAAATTCGGTCGATCAAATTTTTTTTTATATTAATTCATGCGGCACCCAAACGTTGAGCTTCTTTGTGTCTCCAGCCTTACACAAATGGTTCAAAGTTGGTTGGTGATGGATATTCAGTTCCTTAGCAATATCATGGCTGCTTATGTATCGGTCTTCTTTAATTTTTTGTAAGATTTCACCGACTATTTCAGTAATTGGTCGACCTGAGCGACGTGCATCTTTGAATTCAAAATTTCCAGAACGAAAGTGAGCGAACCATCACTTGGCTATGGCGTTTGATAAAGTATCTTGACATCAGACAACAAAAATTTTTCACGAGTCTGCGATGCATTCTCACCTTGATCGTAGTGATATTGTAAAATATAATGAACTTTTTCAGAAATTTCACTCATTTTTAAATGAATACACGAATGACGAAATACAAAATTGTCCATATGAAAATTGTAATATAGACTGGAATGTCACCTTTCAAATGCATGTCAGTTTGACTCAATCTGATTAGTATTGCCCGATATATGACAACGAACACCATCTAGTGACAAAAAAGGCTCAATACTTTTTAGACTATCCAATATATACGTAGTTTAGTTAACTTGAGCACATCTCTAGACTCTGGAAAGGAGTAACAGAAATATAAGCTTTCTTTGCAGCCTTTATCCCCAGCTGAATCTAATTGCTTCATACAACCTTCTATCCGAGTAGATCCCTGAGTACATGTAGATATTCATATTTTTAAGATTGAAGTTTTGTCTAGTCTGAAACAAGAGCCTAATGTATATTTCATCAAACGACATACCGTTTTTTCATTTTAGAGTTCAAGTAGGTCCTTTCCACATCTAGAATTGACCTTGCTATGATGTTGATGTTTCGTCAGAGCATATATACTATAGTATATATGCTCTGGTTTCGTCATTCGCAATCAATCGTGAAGCGTTGAAAAGTAGCTCCTCCATGATACGAGTACCAACGAATAACTTCTTGAAGAAGTATTCCAATGCAATGTTGAACAGCATTTAGACAACCCCACCCTCTTGCTAAAGGAATGATTAAGTTAAGAAAGTTTCAGATAGGCCTTGTATTTGACATGTAATTAGCTATTTACAATCATGGAAAAGAAACTTGTTAGAACATACAGGTCAAATGTTTTTTTTTTTTCACAGGGCATTTTGTATGACAACTTTGCTTGAAGTTTATAAGCGCAATGCTCACCAATTTTATATTTTTGACACTTTTTGTGCGCTTGTTTTAGTGGGAATATTTTATCAAGATTGGACTATGATATTATGTTTTGATATAAATGGTTCAGTTTTCGATCAAAAGTTTTTGAGGGGACTGTACAGGGCATGCAAAACAGAATCATTTTTCTATAGCTCTCATAGTATTTTGGAAATATGATGCTTTTCATCATTGATATGGTAATGATTCTTTATTCTTATTTTCTTACCAACTTGGGCAGACAAGCTTACCAAGCGTTAAAAACCATAAAAGATTACCAGCTTAAGACCTCGCTGTGCTGTGACAAAATTGGAAAAATTATCACTTAGAAAAGCAACTGTTGCTACTGTTGTAGCACTGCAGCCTCTTTTGAACCTTCGCTTTGAGATAGTTGAAGTATCTCATAATCTCGAACGTATTGGAAGTCGAAAAGATGATATGGTTAGTACTATGGCTAGTCATGCGTTCGTCCAGTTGTGATATGTTCTGATTCTAATCCAGTGCCAGGTCATAACTGATCCGACTGATATTTCAATCACTCAAAACAGATCTCGTTTTCATCAATGGGATACGAACCAGGAAACTTCACCTTTCATGCTAAGCACTCTAACTGCTATACCATGTATAATAAAACAAGTATAATAGGTGCTATGCATAAAGGATAATGAATACTTCACATTTAAAACTCCTTTTCTTACGCGAGCAAGCGGAAGGCCCCTCTACCCTCCAAGAGCCCCTGTTAAGCAGAAAAAGGGAAGGGCATGCTCGATGGCTAGCCGTTTTCAAAAGAGGAGCATGTCATCGTTGCGGTCAGGTTTTCAGAAAGGGAAAGACCGAGTTTGAGCACTTTTAAGTAAACATTACTTTATTGATTAAACCCAAGATACATATCGGACGATTTGATAAAAAAGAAGAATTATAGATAAAATTATATGAACTTCATTATGTCTGTTACAAAATTGGCAAATAAAAGCTACTGGTTTCTGAGAAAAGTCTAATTAAATAATTCCTTTTTTGGATATACAGGGACTGAATAATAAGTAACCGGACTGACCTCAGGAAATTTTTTATTGGCAAAATATATACAATTTTTCTTTAGAAATCTTCAAAGAAGTCCCCATTGGAGTCAATAACACGCTGATACCGGATTTTCCAATCCCCAAACGCCCCCTGGAAGTCGGCAAACTCGATGCTGCCAAGAGCCCTCGTCGTAGCACGTTGAACGTTTTCCAGAGTCCCGAACCGCGTCCCCTTAAGGTCTCTCTTGATCTTGGGGAACAGAAAGAAGTCCGCTGGTGCCATATCCGGGCTGTAAGGAGGCTGGTGCAACGTTGCCCTTGACTGTATGGCCAACTGCTCGGTGTGCGATGGAACATTGTCGTGATGGAGGATCCACGAATCGGCGATCCCCGGACGGACTCAGCGAACCCGGGCGTTTAGTCGACGAAGCACCTCTTTGTAGTGCTGGCCGTTTACAGTTTGGCCGGGTGGCACAAACTCTTTATGAACAATGCCTTTCACGTCAAAGAAAGCAATGAGCATCGACTTCACCTTCGATTTGCTCATGCGCGCTTTTTTCGATCGTGGTGACGCCGGTGTGTGCCACTCCGAACTCTGCCGCTTCGTCTCAGGATCGTATTTGAAAACCCACGTCACGTGGTTAAAAAACTCTGGTTCGGTTGCTCGAACGTACGCTCCATTTTCACTCCGACGACGTAACTGAACACGCACTCCACTCTCGCTCGATGCTATCCCTCCAAGCGCTTGGAGGCAACTGCTGCAGCCCAGTTCCCTTTATCTAGACCCCCACTATCACTACAGCACCAGATACCGGTTAGCAGACGCTTTGACGGCGCGGGGCAGGCTCAGTCCGGTTACTTATTATATAGACCCTGTATATGTTCAATGCACTTCAAACCATTTTTATCTTCTTCTAGCAATTTTGACTTTGTTTCCGTTCGGTTTGAAGTAGCGAATGGTGACTAAAATGAGAAAATATAAGAGTATATAATAAATTAGCAAAAAATAAAATAAAGTATTGAATGTAATAAAATTAAATATTACATATACATAACATACATATAATGATGCAGGCTCACAAAATATTTGTCCTTTTCATAAGGTCTCATTTGTTCTTTGTAGCAAAATATAAATTGTTTTCTGTATCGTTTTGTTGTTTAAGAGGTATAAAAATATCTGATAGTTACTATAAAGTTATAAACGATTTTTATTCTTTGATGTGGTATTGAGTTATCTCAATGCGTTTTTAATGGAGTTTTTATTTGATTAAATTTTTTTTTTCATTTTCAATAAATATATTCAAGCCCGGATTTATATAGGCAAGGAGTAATCAGAAAAAGCTTTAACCTTTCAAGAGTGTTTATTTTGTATTTCAAAAACCGAATAGAACATTACGTAATAAGAAACAAATTTGTCGTGTGAATATATATATAGAAAACTAAAAATATGTAAATGTGTTTGTTATATACCAATTTCAAACAAAATTAAGTAAAATGGATACTCACTGGCATCCTCACGAGCGCTCGCTGACGATGTAGGCGATGCCAGTAGCGATGTAATTGTATGTATGTGGTTTGTTTTTATAATTATACTAGAAACGCACAAAAAAAATGCACACATTCATACATGGACAACGATTTATTGTATAATCTAAATTGATTACGGACTCAGGAACACTTAATCAGTCCTACCGGCGGCCTGTCGACTCATTACGTAAATTTTCTCCTTGATACATTCCTTATTGTAAGGTGCGTATGTATTCGTCGATTTTTGGTATACCAAGCAACTGATGTCAGCCAATTGACCTACAAAATCGAAAAGCTGGCTGATATCGTATGTAATGATTGATGTTTTCGGATTCTGCCATTTTAAATGCTCTTCGTAGAATTTGTAAACACCCTCCATACATTTATTTACGCTTTTGTAGTCACTGTACGTTCTAATCTCAGGCCGTTTTCCGGGTTGCACACGCAACATTGTATGCGACGTCTATTGGTGTTATGTTTACGTTTCCGATGGCTGCGCTGCACCTATAGAATGCATGCAAAAATGCTCACCAGACGAGTTATTCGTAAATGTAAAGTTAAACCTCCGCACGGTATAAAGAGAACTCTTCTATTGATTCGGATGTTTTATCGTGCTTCAACTTCCTCGATAACGTAATCATTTCGACAGCCCCGTGGAGAAGAAAAAACTAACCACCACTTGTTTTCTATGGTTGACTTACTGGAATGTTTATGGAATTTCCCCTTCGCCAAGAACAACAACTTGGACTAGAAACTCTGTTAAACGCAGTACAGATGAGCAATTCGAGGTGGTGGCCCTTTTTGTTTCTGAGACTTCACACGGTTGCGTGCTTGAAAGTTGTAAAAGGTAAGTATGCAGGGAAATTCAAAGGCTCTTGTCAAGGCGAAGAGGACGCAAGCCACTAGGAAGTTCAACGATGGCAATATTGCATGCAAAAAATTTCCTTGTGGTTCGTGGGCCGCAGCACTATGGAGAAAGTTTTCTCTTCCAACGCTTTTAAAAGTGGGAACACGTTTCTTTCACGGTGTTCACGATTACGCTTAACTCAGAAAACTGATCGAATTATTAAACGGTTGTTGATTGCACAAGTTCTGACTATTTTATGAGGGATGGAAGTTCATTTTTGCCGTTTTCCGTACGAATCCCGTGGTGAAAGGAGCTTCACCAATGGCGGTGGTGGCGGACTATTTGCTTGCCGTTTCGCGATCTCAAGTGGACACCCCGATCGGTCCAAATCTTTCTTCATTTCCCTGAGTTGCAACAGTAAATCGAATACAGCTGCTCACTCAGCTGAGTTAGTTGCATTCGGCAATGCAGTACACGGATGGGATACACTTTATCAGTGGTCCCATGCCCAAAATTTTAATTTGCAGATTTGAATTTTTAAAAATTAATAGAAGTAAAGAAAAATGAAAAAGATTTTAAATAATAATAAAAGGTTAGATATCGTAAAGAATATAATTAAAAGGAAATATTTAGATTTAATATAAAAGAAAATTGATATAAAATTTACATTTAATAACAATAATAAAAAAAAAAATTTAATAATTTATAACTGTGAATGGAAGTAATGAATTTTTTTCCAAATTTGCAATAAAAATTTTGGATAAGTGTTAGGAAGGTTTTCAAGCAGTTTGGTTATGTGACTGCTCGATTGCTACAGGCTACCTAATTTTCTCGCAAACCCAAAGCGACGAGGGTTGTAAAAAAAGAGCGGACGGATCTTCAGGTGGGAAATACATGGCCACATCTACGTTTAGATCTTGATCCGGTTGGAAGGGTGTGAGAGGCATGCTTCCACCTAGATACCCCACTCTTATTTGTGGGCTATAAGTATCGTCGGTAACGACTAAGTCCCTTAAAGTCCGTCCATTTGCTGCGGGCCTAATTTGTCCTCTGAACCAGCAATCCGATAGTGGTTAGCAGGTTATCTCCTTTCTCGACAATTATATAACCTTCTCTGAAATTTGTGGATGCGAAAAAATATTTTTTGTAGTGGGCCTTGTGCTGGGAAAAAGAACCTGGCCCACAACACCGCAACACTAGCCTGCCAGTGCATTCCCTAGACAAGGCTAAATCTTGGCGGATCCTAACATCCTCTTTCGCTGAGGCAGCAGACCATCACTGCAGTCCTTCATGGACAGTTTATCCAACCATTTTAGTACAAGATCTTAGAAACTATTTTGTTCGCCATACAAAGCAGTTATATGCCTCTATAATTTTCGCACTGTAACCTGTTACCTATTTTTGTGCATAGGGAATATAATTGATTGCGCCATTCTTTCCAAATATGTTTTTATTGCCAAATGAGCTGGATGACTTTGTGTATAGCTTTATGAACACTTCTTCTTCTTCTTCGTAGCCCCTTTCGGGCCTTTGCTTAGAGATAGTTAGAGTATCTCATTATCATGATCTAATGTATCGGCACTCCACAAGGTGATATGATTATTATCACGCTTTGGCCGTGTGTCCGTCCACCCAGCTGTGATATGTTCTGATTTTAAGCCAGCACGTATCATAACTGGCTTATAGTCTGTCCGAAGAACCACTCGAATTAAATCTCGTTGATGCCAGTGAAACTTGAACCAGAGACCTTCGGCTTACGGACTTAGTGCTCTAACCACCAAGCCACGTTGGCTACTTTTTATGAACACTGCTGCCACCATATTTGATGAACTCATCGATCCCTGGCACTTCATCATTCTTTTGGGTATAGACGGACATCCAGTATGCTCGAGGTCCAACATTGTTGGATCAGAATGGACTATCGTTCCAGGTGATTATAGAACATTTCCTTCGTTTCTTCGGTCGAAGCGTGAACATATTATATCTTAGCCAGATTTCGAAGACTTTCGCTTTTATACAGATAGCACACAACCGTTTGTTTATTGCCTTGAAATCATTAACGTGTGATTTGAACTCCTTATCCACAATAAAAGCCACTCCGAACTCTCGTTTTTCAGAAGGATTTTTACTTTTGAATATTGTGTGCAATCTGATGTCTTGAATGCCATTTCCAGTCCGGTTCATTTTGTGGATTGTTAGTATCTTTAATTTATTGCGCTGGCCTGTTGCAAAAAGTGCTATACAGCACCAGGGTAATTGAGTGATCTGACATTCTTGGATCCAATGCCACAGTCCTGTTTCGATTTGCAAGGTCGTTGCCGTGATTCCAGCCAATTCCAAGGCCCTTCTGCAGGTTTCGAACATTTTAGTATTTTATAGCGACAGAAAGTAAGCCCGTCACCCAGCCTCCATTCCATTGGCCAGGTTGTTACTATGATTCCGATATCAGGCGCGGAAAATTCGCCTTCACTCTCTTACATACCCACAAACGAGGTGTAAGTAGAATTGAGTAGCAGAACTGTAGATGTTTTTACAGTTATTAGAATTTCTCAGCATTTAATGTCCCATTATTGGGGAACCAGTAAACCCAATGTACAATCCCGAGATCATTTACTATCATTTCATACGGCGGGTTAGGGTAAGGAATCGTGAAAGCTGTGGATTTCGGAAACAAGGGGTTCCACCCTCCTTTCTTCAATGGACTAGAGACCGTCTACGGCGGAGTTGGGCTTCTCTTACTCCGTGGAAAGACCAAACCACTGCTTGGTTTCTGTGTCATTTTGCCTAAGAATCACTTTCTCTGTGGCTTCTATACTGTATTGGATAGCCTTACTTCAGATGTAAAGGGGTGGTTTTCTGCAAAGATTACAGTTTCTGGACATTCCTTTCAGGTTTCAGTAAATCTCTTTACAAGCCTTACACATAGCACCTGGTTTTCAACAACTATAACACAAAGTAGAAAACCCCCAGGCGTTTCTCTACTTAAGCATTCAATTCACGATAAGTGAAGTAAACCACAAAAACCAACCTGCATAGGATTAAATTGTAATATTTCCATCAAAACGTATAAACATCGGTATTAAGTTGCTCATTTCTTCAGTGTCAATTATGTCACAGGGCCTTTTCGGGGATATTTATACTAAGCCAACGAATTCCTAATTGCCTAAGGTTTAATTACTTATAGTTAATTACTATAGGATTTCATTCTCTGCACACATAGCCCAATCTTATTTTAATTATCTAATTACTTAGATTCTAATGGTTCTGTTTTTCATTTTATTACCAGATTACATGGCTTAGTATTTCTTTAATTCTTTTTATTTCTGTAATTATTATCATTATTTATGATTTATTTTAAATTAAGTACAATCGTACAAAAAGGAAGAAAAAAGTAAACCCACAACAATTTCACTAAACTCAGTTCATCTTTGAGTCTTGTTTCGGTGAGGTGCCTCATAATCCACAATGATTCGTATGCATAATGTTTTCGCACATCATATCAAGAAAGTAAGGAACATGCGATGGTAGCAGCATCCTCACCAACCTTCAGAGCAAAGGTCACTTTTGTCGCTCTCCATCGCTTTGGTATGCTTACCAAAGCTAGGCTACTCCATATATCCGTATTAAATAGGGTACGAGTAGATTTCCTTTTTTCTGAATTGGGACTGCATATGTTTTTTTTCCGGTGATTGAAGAGGTTGAAAGAGCTTAATGTCCATCATATATGCTTTTTTGTACAAATGGTGGTAGCCTTAATTTTATGGGATTGGGTCTCGCTAGTGGATCGAAACCATCAATCCTTTTATATATAATGGTCACTCTCTCTGAGAAGTGGGACGACATTAGAACAAGAGCTCTCTCTGTATTAATTTCGAGTTAGCTACCATCAGCTTTCTTTTGTTCCAACTATAGGGTTCTCCCAGCTTTTGTATGATATGAATTGAACCGCTTTGTTCATAGCGTTAATTATTAATTTACCATATGCTTCAGTTCCAGGGGATGTCTTATTATAAATTTCCTTCCAAAAGGAATTTCTCCTGGAGTCCCGGAGTTAGATTTCCTTCATTTTTACTCTGTGGTTAGACATTGAAGGCTCTGCTGACAATTAGTATAATTTCGGTTGTGGGTATTTGTGCTGCCCCACAATTGATTGTGTGCATTAGCATCACATCCAACTACCATATGTAGGCTAGTTTGTTTAAATTGCCTGCAAACTTTTAAACTTCCAGTGGAGAAGTTTGTTCTATGTCTCCCAGTAAGTATAACGATGCAATAACAATGTCGCAAGTGTAACTTTATTGAAAAAAAGTTTTGTTACAAGTGTATCTGCGTTCCTCATATGGTCGGGCTATCACCCAATTTTTATTTAACTTAGAACATAAAAAACACATCTTTGCGACAATCCAACAATGCAATGTAATTATCATGTCAAACTACTATGATGAATTTTCTTCTAAGTTTAAACTTGAAACGTAACTTGAATATTAACTCCATTGCTGTAAATTGCAAAATTGAAATAAAAGGATCCCATCGTTGAAACGGAGAGACATCGTGGAGAGTACCAGACCTTCATAGCAACAGCTTAACTATACCGGACCCAAATCATCCTTGCTCTCGGCAACACTGGTTAACGCCAAAAGCTCACTTTGTTCGTGCTCAGAAAAGATGGAGGTAGCACTATCACTGTTGTACCTCAATAGTGAAAGACCGTCATAGTGCGCGTTGTACTTGCCTTGGTAATCCCACGTCATATTAACTCAATCACTACAATTGTAGTCCACTTTGCCACAGCAACCAAACACCTCACATCAATCGGTTTGGTTGATTCAGTTTACACACGAATCATTTTTTAGGGTTTTATACTAAAATACAAAACCCTATTGCAATCACGACCTGTGTCCGTCCGTCCGTCCGTCTGTATGTCACAGCACTTTTTCTCCGAAAGTATAAAGGCTACAGCCATGAAACTTTGTGGAAAGGTCAGAAGTGGTGACTTCTTGAAAGTTCAAGGGTGGTAAAATTTTTCAAAGGAGCTTAAGGGTGGTCTCCCCATACAGGGAGGTGACCCCTCAAAAAAAATTGTTCACCATTGGTAGTCGAGTAGGGTGTCATTGGAAAGGTCTTAATGAGATCTTTTCAAAACAAGTCTTAAAATTGCCTTATTAGTACCGAGGAGGGCAGGGGAAGGGGAAATGTACGAACTTTTCGCGTACCCCCCTCGCGATTGGACACCTTCCATCCGAAAAATCTGAAAAAATCATGAATGTAGGCCTTAATGAGTACAATAACAACAAATACATGAGAAGTCTAAATTCACTCAACTTTGTTAGTAATAGTATGATTTATCGATTTTATGTTTTCTTGAATAAAATCTAAACGGTACCCTTAAATTCCATGAAATTTAGCGGACAGATGGTTTATTCTGAAAGTTTCATAAAGATCGAATAGTATTTGACCAAGCTATAGTGATTTGAATTTTCCTGTATTACTATGGAGCAATATGCCCTGTATTACTATGGAAACATATGGCTATGGAGCCATATGCGCTTTTTACCGACTTAGACACTACAGCTTTAATAGGATTTGCATGAAAATTGCAGGAATGAAAGGTATCATGAAGATGAGTACATACAATTGAAACAAGACGAAGAGGCAGGAGAGAGCTCCTAGCAAAAGGGCTTTGTAACCATTCTTGGATTCGAAAAAATAGGCCATGAATCGATGATTACAGTACAGAAGAGTGGCCCCTGCAAAAAAATTTCATGAAAGGTAGCCGATATGAGTATCAACTGAAAGTTCTCCATGAGAGCTTTTCAAAACAGTTCTTAAACTGACAGTTTTGCTTCAGTGGGGGGCACAGGGGGGGGAAATACTTGAAAAATGTGTTTCCTCCCTCGCGAATGGACACCCGTGATCTAAAAAATCTGAAAAAATTATCAAGGAAGATATTTATGGGTATAACTCTAACAAATACCTCAGAAGTCAAAATTCTTTCAACTTTGTTAATAATAGTATGATCCTCGAATTTCACATTTTCTCCAATAAAATCGTCTTTGACATGTTTCTTTATTTTATTCGTTGCTGGTTACTGCATTTTGTAAGTTAAGTACAAAACCCTTCTGACATGAGCATAGGTCTGTCTACCCAACTTGTTAATAATTAGCGGCAGTGAGAAGTGAAAATATAATTCGATTCTGGCGTATGGAACCTCGAGCAGACTGTTATATTGACTGAAGTGCAAGTAATCCCTTAGATTTGAAGCTACAGGATGCAGCAACATTTATACAGAAAACATTGATCTTAAAATATTCTACGACTTGATAAAGAAGGGAGGTGATATGTAGACAAGCGATGCTCATATGACTCATATTTTAAGTTGAATTTGAAAAACAAAAAATGAGGGAGACAGGGAGGCCATACTAAAAAACCGTCCTGAAAAAGAGAACAGACAAAGAAAATAAATAAATGAGCAACAGTGGCAATGCTAGAAAATTTGTGCGAGGGCTATAAAATGAAGTCTGAGACTTTTGATGCTTTGGTTATGGTATTCTGCATTTTTTTTTTGTGGTTGGAAGGTGTATGTCACTTATGCAAGCGATTGGACTACCCACTAAACACCTCTTACACATAACTTCGGGCCAGGTCTCGGTTTTTTATGCCGTGTGGCACCTTCAAGCTGGGATATTCCTCTCTTAGCGGGAGGAGAGAGGGGGAGAGGAATTGTCAGACAAGCGATTCCATAGCTCCATCTTTTAGGGTGGTCCGAACGTAATGTGCCACCTGGTTCCATTTGTCAACTGATTCGAGCATCACAACGACTATACTATCCAGAGTAAGCTCTCTCATCTCCTTGTAGTGGTCCCTTCGCAGCCTCTTCCATTTTGTGCACACAAAAAATGTTTGGCAGGCATTGTCTTCTTCTCATGAGCAAAACTGATAATCGGGGAACCGAGGCTTACCAGTCTTGTGCAGATGATACTGAAAACACCCGTGCCAGCTCTCCAGTCTCAATAACCCAGAAGACACGTTCCAATGGTCTGGACCAAGGATAGGGCTTTGGGCAGCACCCGATGTAACTTCCATCCTTCGTTGGTCCCTCAGAAGCCACATAAGATATTCTGCAACTTGAAAACGTTTTGCCAGCGTATCCAGAACATCACGAACAGAACGATTTGTCGCTTGGTGCGGCTACATGTCTCTGCATTTTGGAACGCGTTCATCACTTCTGCAATTACATCAATGGTGGAGCGTCCTACTATAAAGTCGTACTGTCAGGGAGATGTGCCCCCAGCAGCACGAGCTGCTCAGTGACTCTTCCCTTGATGAGTTTCTCAAGCAATTTCCCAGCAGTGCCTAGTATGCATAACGGGCGGTAGGCAGACGGCGATCCAAGATTTCTCTTCCCCTTGTTGATCAGCATTAGCCTTGCCACCTTCCATCTTACCGGGAAAACCCCATCCCGTAGACAAGCGTTGAATGTGCTGAGCAGCAAGTCAGGACAGTGGGGATAGAAAAGTTGCAACACCTAAGCTGGAACACCATCTGAGCCTGGAGCCTTCCTTGCTTTATGTGAAAGGACTACCTCTTCTAGTTCCAGCTTTGCAAAGAGTAGACACTCGACTGCTGTCTCGCAATGGAAGTTTCTTGCATAGCGCTCAAATGAGTTAGCGCAGTATTCCTGGCAAATACATACCTTCCAATGAGCATATTAGTTCTTCTTCTTAAGGCGTAGATTTCTAGAGAGAATACAGCAAGGATTTGTTGTATTTAATAAAACAAGGCCCCTGGCTTTTCAACAAAAATGAAAATCAGCCTGCGGATATTAAATAAACGAAATAATTGACCATAATAAAAGGTTATTTACGAGCAATGTGCTATTTTGAAAAATCATACATCGAACTTGCCGACTGCGTTGTTGTTGTAGTGCTACAGCCCCTTTCGGGCCTTCGCTTAGAGATTGTTAAAGTATCTCATTATCATGATCGAATGTGCTTGCTAACTGTAAGACAGAGCGTAGCTTGCAAGTCAATCAACTGCTTTGATTGGCTTACACATACTGCACTAGAAGGGATCGTCAGCGATTGTTGCAGGGTGTTTGCGTTTTAAATATAAATAGTAGACTGTACGAATTCCTACCGCCGGAGAGGAAAACATTAAAAACATTCATTTCATTCTGCTTCTAGAACATTATAATATTGAATATATTTGTGAGTTTCATTAATCTGTATTGCATTCATTTAATTTTTACCTTGATTGCTTTTCCCATGATTATTCGAACCAAGCTTCAGCTCTCTTCAGGATCTTTCATTTAGTACTCGTTATGGTTACAGAGAACTTATTCTCTCAGAGACTGACTTGATATTGTAATTATTATAATGAATTTTTTTGAATCCTGAAAAGTATGAAATATAATATTCCAAATACAGTCTACAATGGATTTAATATTTCAGTAGGAAAAAATTTAAATGGTGGCAAAGAAAATAAATGAGTAAAGAATAAAATAGGGTAGGCATTTAGAGCTTAATTATTATTCTTTAAATAACCACCACTATAAATGTATTAAAAATGTCAACGCACATACGATATACGAGTATTGGAGCAATTTCAATTTTTTAAGTGAACATATCTCCCAACTTCATGTACTATTGTACTGAAATAGGTCAAATCTTGAAGTTCTCTTGATAAAATCAAAACACATTTCATACTCATAACTTGCGCTTTGATCCGATTTATGACCAAGGCACGTATCTTAAATCTCCATGCAAAGAAGCGAATATCATATGAGTATAAGAAGCATGAAAATTGCAAATCAAGCTTGTTACGTCACTTATGTTTAGTGACATCTTGTGAGAAATTTGTAGCTGATTTTCAATTAAAATTTATTCATGACACAAACCTAAAACTAAAAAGCACAGCAAATACATGGCTCTCAGCGAATTGTATGAGTTTACAGCGGGAAAATTTACATTGAATTCTCAAATTTTGCTTGTGAGCTCTGGAAGGCGATATCGTCGTTAAGTAGTAACTTTTTGAAATAACGTAAAAGTTAAACTATATAATTAAATTGGAAAATTAATTGATTTATATTGTAATCTGATCTAGTATTTAGTGATATTTGACTATTTCCAGAACTCAATAGAACACTCTGTGGATAAAATACTCGATCGGGGGAATACAAAAATTAACAAGGAAAACTTTTCGATAATTATAAAATACGTTGGGACAATTGTATTGCATTGCCACAAGCCGATGAAACTGATTTGGAAGATTAAAGAAAAATTTTTAATTTCTCGATAGTTTATCTTTCCCAAATGACAATTAGCACAAACGTTTTTTTTTCTCAATATGTATGTTTTTGCGACATGTATCTTAGCAATTTTTCTAACAAAGCACCAAAATTCACTCATCCTTACCCCTGATTTCAACAATTCTTTTTAAAAGCAGCATTTTTCAAATCAGTCATTTGACTACTATTCATTTTTTACATAGAGCATAGAAAAATTAAATTCTTAATGCGAACCTGCGTTTTGGTAATAAAATTTGCTGTTTAGCTCAATGCAAAATAAATGACTCCTTCACTGATATATTTCAACTGCGTAGCTCTTAACATGATTCAGATATATCGTAGTTGAAAGCAATCTTTGAAGTAACGGAGATGGCCCTCCCAAGACTACAAGAAGTTTTTTAACTCATTAAAAAAAGGAAAATAATAAAGCGTCGGACACCAACAATTCTTCCAGAGCTCATTAAATATGGGAGTTGTGTAATATAGAAAGTCAAAGTGTTTGAAGAGAGAACACAATGAATGAAAAAGTACTAACTAAGTCGTCTAAATTAAGTCGTCCTTTTTGAGTGGTTAAAATACGTCCTCTAGACATCTTTTGGATTCGTTGAATGAATGTAGACCTACTAGACCATTTTCTAATTAGTCAAAGCATGTCATTTTTAATTCACCACAGCTACAAGATATCTTTAAAATGTCTTTAAAATATCAGACAACCAACTTAAATTTAGTCATCTTTTAGTCAAAGCAGCTTCGTTAAATTAATTGCATTAAATCAGGTTGTAGAAAACGTGCTAGAATTAGGGCCTAATTTTCAAAATTATTGGGGGTAAAAAAAGGAGGCCTCAAATTCAAATATTCTGTATTGGTGTCTCACATTAAACGGTGTCATATAAAAAAATTTACCGTATCTACTTTAAAGCTTGTTATCTTCTTTTCGGTAAAATAAACTCACATGTATCTCTCTGTTCCCAATCTCTGAGGTTTGAGCCCACTCAAATGTTATTTTTAAGGTTTTCACTAAAATCCAAAACTCTATTAAAATCATGACCTGTGTCTATCTGTCCGTTAATTTGTAAGTCACAGCAGTTTTTCTCTGAAACTATAGAAAACATTTTTCAAAGAGTTCTAAGAGAGTCTCCCCATGTAAGGGGTGATACTCAAAAATGTTGTTGTTTACTCTAATTACAAATGCAAAGCCAAACTACAGCACCATGTACCGTAACGCAATACTGAACTGACCAGCCGCGGTATATCCAAAACCTACCCCCTTGGCGGCATGCTCACCTTCGGCTTCCTTTCCTCCTAAAAAAGAACGAACACTGACTGGAAAGGAAAGAGGGCTTTTTAGGGTTTTGTAAAATCTACTAAAATCGCGTCCTGTCTGTCCGCCCGTGTGTTACACCACTTTTTCTCGCAAACTACATAAGCTAGAAACATAAGATTTTGTAGGTAGGTGTATAGTGATGCCCTCTTCAAACTTTCAGCACAAAAAGAAATTTAGAAGGTGTTTAAGGGGGTCTCCCCATGTAGGGGAGTAGCCACTGAAAAAAAATTTCATCGCATGTAGGCAATATGAATATCAAATGAAAGGTCTTAATAAAAATTTCTCAAAACAGGTCTTAAAGTGACAAATTTTGCTTTGAGGGATGCAGGGGAAGGGAGACTGTATGAAAATGTTGAAACTTGAAACAAAATGGTGGCGTATTTAAAAACATAATAACCATAATAAATTTTCGAACTCAATTTATGGAATCTGTATATTAGTCAAGTTTTGATATGCAGAATATATTATTTGATTTACTAATTGTTTCACAAAACACTTCTGGTAGGAGCACTCTCCTACTACTTCAACTTGTTTCATTAAGCCATCCATACTATAAATATTTTATTATATTTTGAGTAATGCGTATATAACAAAACATGAAAACTTAATATCTAACCTCATTAAATACACAAAAAAAAATGTATTCAACGGGATTTCCGGTAACAAGTGTGGTAAAATATAAAATAATTTACGTAGGAAAAAAATCTTATCTTGATTCATTATGAAGTTAAGTTTTTGATCTCAAATAAAAGGCATAAAGTTGAATTCTATAGTCAAAATTTTATTGTAAGTCGAAAGAACAATTAATGACGTTTACTTTTTAAAGATAATCTTGTTTAAATGTTGGTCCATCCTGATGGTCCAGTTTTAAACGACACGTTCCAGTATAACGACCGTAAGCTCACGAACGATATGAGTAATGTTGGCTTCCAAAGTGCCAGTTGAAGCTGGCTTATCCTTGAAGACCAGAAACTTCATGTAATCTGGAGGTGTGATATCACACGATCTAGGTGACCAATTTACTGGGCCAAAACGTGAATTCAGGTTCTTACCAAAATGATTTATCAATAATTTTCTCGCTGTATACGAAGTAGCGCCTTTTCGTTGAAACCAAAGTTCACCGATACCATGAGCTTCAGTTTCAGTTAGTAAAAGTTAGCAAAAAATCCGTTATTATGTTGCGATAGTGGTCGCCATTGACGGTTACGTTCTAACTGGACCCCTTTTTAAAGAAATATGGACCCATGATTCCACTGGCACATAAACCATACCAAATTGTGCATTTCTGTAGTGGTAGCTTTTAATGTTGTTAATTAGCCCAAATATGGCAATTCTGTTTATTGATTTATCCATTAAGCCAAAAATGCACTTCATCGAATGGAACAAAATTTCACGATAAAACGGCGGATTTTCATTGAGCTGATCCAGAGCCCATTCAACAAAAATACGACATAAAGTTAAGCCATCCGGCTTCAATTCTTGCATGAGTTGAATTTTTATGCCTTAAAACCAAGATTTTATCGTAAAATCTACCAAGTTGTTGCGAATGACAAACCAATCTGTTGAGAATGGCGCCAAACCGATTCGTCACGGTCTTCAGAAACACTTTCAGCTACAGCCACTATATTCTCTTCTGCACATACTGGATGTAGTCTAATTGGTCAAGTATCATCCAATAATGCATACTGGGTTTCAAATTTGTGGATGGTATTGGCTATAAATATTTCGGTAGGTCGATGATGCATACCATAAGTTGCTCTAAAAGCACGGATTTCTTACAGAATGCTGATTTTCGTAATACAGTTGAACAATTTGGATACGTTTTTGCGGTGTAAGTCTTTTTAGCATGGTTTGTCAAATAAAAAAATACATTACAGTGGGACAAGAGTCACGCGTGATCTGTCAAAAAAGTTTATTGAAAATTAAACCTCATAATGAATCACGCTTTATAAAAAAGTCATTACAAGTTTGGTGCAAATTTCAATTTACAATAAAATTTTCATACACGAAGCTAATAAACTGTTACAGCACTAGCCACACAGCCCCGACACAATCCTTTGCATGGCCCTAGTCACGTTCCACGTTCAACCCTCCCTCTAGTGTGCTCCACTGTTTCTTTGCTCTTTTCTAGGTCAAACGTGCAATTCCGAGCTAACCAGACGCGGGCAAATAAACACCTGTCGCAGTACTTCATGTGTTCAGCAAGGAGAAGGGCATAGCAAGATGTTTGTGCAGCCTTTTTTCCGATAGTTTGCTGATCGAGTATGATTAAAGAAAATATTGCAATTTTCACAGCCTGTTTCGGGGAAATACGGTGCATGAACATACGAGTCCTTTAATACTCCCTGCTTCAAATCAAACCCCAATGCACTGCACACTGTCACACGAACAGATACAAACGCTATATAAAGCTCAAGATAGGGTACTTCAAAGGCCCCTGGTTCGTACTACTTCTTGGAAAAATTTATACATTATCCCTCCGGCAAAAGGAATTTTTTGCGACGCCGTTATTCACTAGAATTCCAAATTGGCCGAGCGTAAAGAACAAAGGAACCGCAATTTCTCGTAGCAATTCACTGACAGAGATCTGTCATCTGACACTTGTCAACTAGTTAGCAAATTATGTAAGGATGACAAATCTCTGTCGGGTATCGCTCTGAGGTATCGGAGGTTATTACAGATGGTTATTGCTCCATTTGTGGATGTACCTTTTCAACTCAATTTCAAGGCTAGAACATCGATTACAAATGATAGCAAATCTTTCTAAGTGCTTTGTGATTTATATTTTGTTAACATTGTACTGTGAAATTAAAACTTTGTTCTGAAGATTCTAGAATACATTGTTGTATTTGTGGAAGAAATAGCTTTGTCGATGATACATGGATGTATGTGTGTGAGCGGCGCTGCAAACGTTTGGTCTCACCACCGCGATTGAACAAGAACGCGGGTGTGGAGTTAGTCTTTTAGTAAGCGGCGGTCCGAGCGCATCGTAGTGGCAGTGCGGAAGATAAACAAAACTAAAATATGTTATAAGAGTTACAGATTATAATAAACTAATAAAGTTAAAGAGTGTTAAGAAAAAACAGTGTTTTTAATTTTATCTCGCAACACAACAGCCACCTAATTCATGGGTGTACCGATTCACTCCTACATGGTAGCAGAGCTATAAAGGTCTACATTGCACCAGGGTGGCATGTTCAGTGATTTTAATTGAGTTCAGTGAATCATAAAAGAGAAGTGTTCAAAAAATTACTTAAAGAGACATATAGAAGCCGGCTGACCAACGTGCTGGAAAGGCGGGAAGAAGCATAGACGCTGCATTCCAGAGGGTCACCATTTTGTTATACCAAGCGTCTCACAAGAAAAAGAGTAAGTTGAGTGTTTGCTAGTGTTAAACATACATGTGTAGCGTCATACGGGAATTCCGTGAGCAGCGTGTCTCTGTGTGTGTTTCCGCGCTTGTCTCGACATGTCGCGCGACGTACGCCGCCATTTTCCGAGATAGATGTGCTTCAGAGAAATACGATTTGTATTTATCTGAACGGAGGGAGTTTAGACGGCACTCGGGATCCTGGGCTGATGCAAAATAAAGGGGTTCTCATCTGCAATCAAGCTAAGAATTTAATGAATGTATTTAAGATGTAGCGATGATATCCAATAAAGAGGATACATAACAGGGAGGTTATACTGCAGAAGGTAGTAAGTTGTGGTTGATAAGAAGTTTTCTCTCATCTTATTATTAAGAAGTTTAAAAAAAAAAAAATAATAATAATAATAATTTGGTACAAATGCTGAGGAATAAATTTCGTCAGTATTTTATTGAAAGAAAATAAACAATAAAAATTTATTTTTATTACAATCATTTAGAGAGAATTTGACTAGTGAAATAAAGTTTTTTTAACTTTATCAGGGAATCAGAGTAGAAAGAAGATGGTATAAGAGGTTATAAGACGAAGAGAAATTTAGTCAAATTCAGAATTTAGCTCAAATAACTATCGAATTAAGTGCTAAAGGTGGTTTGCATTTGTTCATTTGAGTTTGGTGTCCTGTTCCGGCTTGCCTTGCGGTCAGATACCGGACTACTGGCTTCTGTGGATTTTTGTTCACTGCATAAATTAGAGTTCGGTTCATAAATAAAAATACGAGCAAATTCTATAAATTCCAGGGTCAATGTTCGGCTGAAACTTGTGTTCGGTGTAGGCTGCTCGTTGACTAGGGACATTGGTAGGATCTCATTCGAGACCCACGTGTGTGCTTGCGCAACCTAAAACCGACCAGATTTCGTGGTAACGCGCGGAGATGAACCTCGGCGAGTGGTGTACATGCGTGGTGGTGCTCGGCGGGAGAATCTGATTTCTCGCTTCGAATTAGAATTACTTGTGTTCGGTGTTTTGGTTCAGAAGCAAGAGACATTACTCAGTTAATTAAAATACAGAGATTACCTGGTATTGGAGGGTAAAATAAGAGGTTAAAAAGAGAAATGCGTAAGAGTTAAAGATTCCAGAGAAATTTATCAGAAAAGTTGACAAAATAAATAAGTAATAAAATAAGTTTAAAAATATTTAAATGAATAAAAACTAATTGAGAATGTTTCATAATCCTGGAACAGATGGCTAGTAATCTTATTAAAGTCAACGACGATATGAGTCAAGAATATGCTGAGTATATGAGAATCAGGCTTGGAGAAGAAGTTACAGGTTCTGATCGTGCTATTCAAACAGCCACAACAATAAGAGCTTCAGAGGGTATGAGTGGGACCGATTGTCAAAATTCAGAGACGAGAGCTACGACTGAGAGAACACACAACAATCAAGCAAATTTAGAGGCGTTGCAGACGACAATTGCTAATGTTAATAAATTAGTAGCGACAATTGATGCAAGTGACATTTCAACTAATAAAACAACCGGAAATCTATTGAAGGAAGTGGTGGACAATTTGCACAAAATTCACAACCGCGTACTTGAATCAGAGAGGGCTAAATTAAACAGCAAAGAAGCCGAGCAAAGAGTAAAAATGCAGTCTCAAGAGTTTCCAGGAGGCAACAGCGTAAACAACATGAGACCAAAAATTCAGAGGCAATACAAGTTGACATCCAAGGCAAGTTTTGAAGTATGGTTAGACTGCTTAAAAACCGAACTTACAAGTTGGAGTTTACTTGACATGATTGAAACAAATCATCCATCACCAACTGGAATTTCAGAGTCTGAGATTATGCTAAGAAAGAACTCGGTGAAAGACATCATTATCAGTCACATAGACGAAGACTATCATAAGAGAATTTTAGGTCTAACGGAGCAGAAAAGGAGAAGTTAGCTCAATTCCAACATCCATCAGAACTCGATTGTATAATCTGAGGATGTTGAAAGATGAAAGAGTTCACAAATTCTGTGAAAGATTTGACCAGATAATAAGAGAACATGAATTAAGTGATGATCCTCATAAGCTCACTGAACAAGAGAAGCGCTCAACGTTCTATCAAGCCATCATCGGAGCTATGCCAGAAGTACGACGCACAGATTCGGCTGTGATATCAACTACAGGCAATGAAATGAATATGACAGCATTGAGAAAGACTATGTATCGTATACAAGAAGATAATGATGCAGTTAGAGAAAATTCAGATGGCCAAATTGTTACAGCCTCAAGAGCAATGATGCCGAAATTTAAGAGTCACAAAAACAAGTGCTATAGATGCAACAGAGACGGTCACTGGCAAAATCGTTGCCCATTAAGAGACACAAATAAATGGTTTTGTTATGTTTGCAATTATACAACAGATCATAAAGGAGATGATTGCTCTGGGAACTCAACCCAGCGATACAAGAGGCCGTTCAACATTAGTAACGGCTATGAACCTCCTGCCAAGAGAAGCAGATCTACTCCAATTCAACAAATAAGAGGTAGAGGCTCGAGCAGTTCCAGAGGAACAGGTAGCAACCTTAGAGCTAACACCAGAGGCAACTTCAGAGGTAATTTCAAAGGTAAAAAGGCCAATAGAGGATCCAATAATAATTCAGCGGCTAGAAGAGCTGAATTTTATAATGAACAGGAGAACTACGAGAACAATACTGCAGAGCATGATGAGTATTCAGAGTCAGAAGGTAAGAAAACTTTTAATAAAGATTTAAATGATGACAATCAAATAGAGTTTATTGCCGATTCAGGAGCTACTAATCATATTGTTAATAAAAGTTTTATTTTAAGTAATTTTAAAAAATCTGAAAATGGAGTTATAAAAAGTGCAAATAAAAATGATTTTGCTGATATTGTTATAGATGGCAGAGGTAATCTTTTGCTTAAAAATAATAAAATAGATAAGAGTCATATTAAATTAACGAATGTAATTGCAGCAAAAGACATATCAGAGAATTTATTGTCATTACGTAAACTAGTAGATGCAGGGTTTTGTATATACTTAGATGATAAAATTTTCCGAGTCTATGCTAAAGAAAATAATAAGACGATTTTTGAAGGAGTTTATGAAAAACCTAATTGGACAGTTAAATTTGAAGTCCAGAAGCTTAAATATGATAACCATAATGTGATAAATGAGTATGATGATTATTGTTGCACTGCATCCTTAGCAGTCGACAATGAGTTTTCCGAGCAATCGCAAACTGATAAACTTGGTGAAATTTCACATTCGGAGGGAGTTAATTCAGAGTCTGTTAATATGCTTGTGACAAATGTAGGGTCTGCGGTTGGGAGGGAGAGTTTGGAAGAACTAATTGTCTCAGATATTCAGATAAATTCAGAGGAATCAAATTCAGAGTGTGCAAGCGACTTGATACCGTATAAAACAGTAAACATAGATGAGTTGAAGACTGGAGAGAGTCTACAAGGCTTACTAGATGAAAATCCGGCAGGAAATATGAATTCAGAGGCCAATCAGAGTGAAGCCATGTTATGGCATCGTAGATTAGGACATGCTTCTTTAAATTATCTGAAAATGTTACAAAAGAAAGAAAAGAGATTAGAGCGTGTTAAATTTGATGATTCAATAAAAGACTGTGAAGTATGCATATTGTCGAAAATGGAAAAACTTCCATTTAAACAAAACAGAAGTAA
This sequence comes from Odontomyia ornata, assembly GCA_963969285.1. Classification (NCBI taxonomy): domain Eukaryota; kingdom Metazoa; phylum Arthropoda; class Insecta; order Diptera; family Stratiomyidae; genus Odontomyia; species Odontomyia ornata. The sequence goes on from OZ017739.1 coordinate 456,579,644, forward strand.
AGCAGAGAGGCCACTTCAAATAATTCATTCAGATGTAATGGGGCCAATCAAACCTTCCTCATGGCCTGGTCAAAAGAGGTATATAATTGTATTTGTAGATGATTATTCTCGATATGCTAGAGTATATTGTTTAAAATCTAAAGATGAATCGGGTCAAGCGTTTGAGAGGTATTTGAGTTCTACCCGGAACCTGCTGGGTTCAGACGTAAAAGTTTGCTATGTTAGGTCAGGTAAAGGAACTGAGTTTAAAGGTGGAAAATTTGCAGAGATAATGAAACAGGAAAAGATTGAGTCAGATAGTGGTCCACCATATACTCCAGAGCTTAATGGCACAGCTGAAAGATTCAACAAATCTATACAGAGAACGATAAGAGCGTATATGTGTGATTCGGGCTTACCAGCAAGTATGTGGGAGTTAGCTGCAGAAACAGCTGTACATACGTATAACAGAACTCCACATAAGTCAATTGATTATGAAGTTCCTTTGTTAAAATTCTCACCAAAATCAAACTGTCATTTAGAGAAAATAAGAAGATTTGGTTGTATGGCTTACGCTAAATTACCTGCTGTTGAAACAAAGTTTAGTAATGTAGCTATAAAAACTGTATCAGTAGGACACACACCCACAGGGTATATTTTGTGGCATCCTAGCACAAGAAAACTCTTAGAATCTAGACATGTAAGATTTGTAGAAAGATTAGTTTATAAAGATGTATACCTGAAAAATCAGAGTCAAGTATTAGACGAGAAAAGTAAATCAGACGAGATGACAGAATTTACTGTAGGTGAAGAAACAACAGAAAACGATCATTCAGAGGCAAATAAAATTCAGCCTAGAAATAAAGGCAGGCCAAAGAAAATACATTCAGAGGAAAATGATAAACATTCAGAGAAAGAAAATAAAGCGCAAATGTCAGAGATACCAATAAATAAAACTGATGGTCCAGTTACCAGAAGTAAAGCTAAAAAAATCGAAGACATAAGTTTTGCTCGTTACACGAAAGGCTCAGAGACCAAAGAGTTAGACGAAGATGAATTGAGCTATGTTCTATTAGCGTCAATTCATAAAGACCCAACTACTTTTGAAGAAGCAATGAATTCAGAGAATAAAGAGTTATGGAAACAAGCCATTAGAGAAGAGTTAGACTCTATGAAAGAAAATACAGTTTGGATCTTAGTAGATTGACCGAAAGAAGACAATCATGGTAAGAGGCCTAATATTATTGACTCCAAATGGGTGTTTAAAAAGAAAATTGAGAGAAATGGGTCAATCAAATACAAGGCACGACTAGTCTCAAGAGGTTTTAAAGATAAAAATGTATATGGGCTCAAAGAAACATATGCTCCAGTGTCAAGGTTGTCCTTGATTCGAGCAGTTCTGTCTATAATTAATAAAGAAGACTTAGAAGTAAGTCAAATGGACGTTAAAACAGCATTCCTAAATGGAGAACTTGAAGAAGAAGTCTTCATGGAAATTCCAGATAGTCTAGAGTTATCAGAGAACTTCAAACTTGAAAAAGTGTGTAAATTGAGGAAGTCTCTATATGGCCTCAGAGTAAGTCCTAAGTTGTGGAACAAGAAATTCTCAGATGAAGCTCAAAAACTTGGGCTAGAAAACGATCTTCATGATCCTTGTCTGTTCACTTGGAGGTGGAACGGAATAATGGCTATAGTGATTTTATATGTAGATGATATGTTGATAGCCAGCAATGATCCTGAGAAACTTATCCAAATAAAAACACATTTAGGTAAAGCATTTTAGATGAAAGATTTAGGTGAACCTCAAAATTTCTTGGGTATGACTATTCAGAGAGACAGGAAAGAGAAAAGTATATTCATACATCAAACAGCATATGCAGAGAAAGTTTTACAGAGATTTTATATGCTTGAGTCGAAACCACAGAGTACACCTATGGTAACCCGTCAGGTAGATCATAGGAATAAAAAGTTTAAAAGCGACTCCGAAAATTCAGAGAAACAAAACGAAACCAAAAGAGTGCCATTTAGAGAAGCCATTGGTAGTTTAATGTACCTGGCAAATGCAACTCGACCAGACATAGCTTATGCAGTGAACTATCTGGCAAGAAAACAGATGAATCCAACTGAAGATGATTGGGTAGAGGTTAAAAGAGTGTTCAGATATTTAAGAGGTACAACCAGTCTAGGAATTAAGTTCCTGTCTAATTCAGAGAGTCTGGAAGCTCTTTCAGATGCAAGTTTCAGAGACTGTGAAGATTCTAAATCAACAGGGGGATACATAATTAAGTTGTTTGGAGATGTAATAACTTGGAGAAGTCATAAACAATCTATTGTTACGACTTCTACGTTTCAAGCAGAGTACTTAGCGATGAGTGACGCGTGCCAAGAACTGATATCACTTGATAAATCAATTAGGTATATAATTGGACGTACGTTTTATCCTATTACCTTATGGTGTGATAACAAATCTGCCAGAGATTGTACAGAGAAAGATGGAAGCCACAAGCTAAAAACTTTTGATCAGAGTGTAGAGGAAATTAAAATTGAGTTGGCATTTAGAGAAAAAACTGGAAATAGGAAAAATATGGCAATCACTCATGGAGACTTTGTAAAACAGTGTGTAGAGGAAAATAAAATTAGAGTCCGTTGGGTATCTACTGACGAAAACTTAGCCTATATAATGACAAAACCCTTATCTCAAAATAGGCATGTTTATTTAAGAGACATAATTACTAATACAGTAGTCAGATGAATCTTCAGAGAAACATTAAATAAATTCAGGTGAGAAACAGAAATTAAATTGGAATTCAGATAAATCTTTAGAGAAAATATTAAGATGTATAAGTTCATGTTTGAATTTTCTACAGGCAAAGAATGATTGCGTAATCCCTTTAGGGAATGTATACCAAAATTCAAGTCTAGTGAAATTAGTCATATCATTCTTCAATAACTTTTATATTTAATTTTAATGTTTGTTTCTTTTCATATTGCTTGTTTAATGATTTAAACATTGTTTATATATTCGACAAAGGGAGGGAGTGGAAGAAATAGCTTTGTCGATGATACATGGATGTATGTGTGTGAGCGGCGCTGCAAACGTTTGGTCTTGCCACCGCGATTGAACAAGAACGCGGGTGTGGAGTTAGTCTTTTAGTAAGCGGCGGTCCGAGCGCATCGTAGTGGCAGTGCGGAAGATAAACAAAACTAAAATATGTTATAAGAGTTACAGATTATAATCAACTAATAAAGTTAAAGAGTGTTAAGAAAAAACAGTGTTTTTAATTTTATCTCGCAACACAACAGCCACCTAATTCATGGGTGCACCGATTCACTCCTACAATTTGAATACTTTATTTTTAAATGAAAAAGAATTTCAAAATTTATTTATTGTGGATTTTTGTTAATACATCTCCAAAAAGGCTAACAACTTTGTATTTTTTAGTTGAATAGCTTGAAATAAATTTCAATGACATTATTGAAAAGTCAACCTCTCAGGTGCACCATACCTGGCCACTAGAGTTTTTGACATGCACCTGATGGAGGATTAATATCTGCATTGTCCATCAATGGATTAATTTCTTTCAGTACTAGTTGAGCAAAATATGTTGCCTATTATATATAACCATAATAAATTAAATCAAGAAATGCATCGATCAGTTATGTAGATAAATTTGGTGCTAAAGTTGAACAATTTTTCTTTTCCTTAGCGTTGTTTAATAACATCTTCCTCCAGATAGAATCATTAGGCACTAGAAAGTAAGCCCAATAGCTTAGTGGAAACCCGAATCCTCTGCTTATCTTATGCGTGGATATACATAAAGAGACAAACAAAAAATATTCGAGCGAAACTGATAACCTACTCTCCTATCAAAGTCATTTGAAAGGCACTTGAGTTTGAAAAGTTTTTACAAAATGAAATCGTATTAACATAAATCCAAGTAAAAATATATGTTATAATTGAAGAAAAAGCATTTGGGTCATTTATACGAGTATGACATCAGCTAGAATTTAGTTAATTAGAGTCTCAATACATCCAATCCACAGTTTCGTTGAATTGAAACTGGCTCTATTACTACTTAGCAATTAATAGCTCAACAATTGATCAAGATGCTATAAAGTTTCTTTTCATGAAATGTTGAACATTAGTCAGAATTCTTTAATTCATTTTTACTGGCACCAAAATGAAGGAATTGAACAATATTGTTTTATAATTTCCACTTTGAATACATTCAAAAAGATGGAAAAAGTTAACACTATATTTACGTATGAGTAAGTCTTTAAACTCCTTGAAATTCCTCAGTTCAAAGTCATCTTTGAAAACAATGATATCTTTTAAGAATATTTATAAAGTTCACTTTGATCAATCAAGCTTTGACCTCTACGAGCAAATTATTCACAGCATAATCAATTTTATTGAATAGCAGGTTTCAATAATAAATTGCTTTGAGTATATCTCCTGCCACACAATTCCATAAATAGCTCTTCAAATATGTATTTCATTTTAATGCCAAAGATTAGATGTCTCCCACAAAGGATATGCTCTTGTTACTTCTCGTGATGATTAATCGGAGGAAGTAGCACTTATTATGGGATCGCATTAATCAAGTTACCTTAAGCCGGTAGCTCACCCACTGTGCTTAGTTTTCTTATCGTACGCGTGGCTTATGTGCGATTCTTGACGTATCGCCTAAGGGTAAAATTGTTCTTTGGTTATTTCCAAAAGATTTTTTTAGCTTAGTAGGACTAATAATATCGCATAAATACTGGTAATAGAACTTTTGGACACTATGCAAATAATCTCTTTAAACGAATAATTCATCAAGAGATGAGTTAAATTGTCTTAAATATTACAAAATATCAATTCATCAATAAAACTATTTTTTTTCTAGGAAGTAAGCAAAAATCTTCAAAGTATCTAAGACTTGCCAAAAGATTCAATAATCAACATTTATCATTAATTAATTAACCAAACTAATGTACGATTTCTGTTTACGTAACAAAACAGGTGTTAACCCAATAACACCGATATGAATACAAGCTATATTGCCTTTGGAATTTTTCATTTCAGTTTTCAAGGGCAGGATTCTAGGAACATTCTTCTATGCCTCATTTATTAGTTATATAGTAAATCAGTATAGAGTCGATTAAATTATTACGCATCAAATCATCTATATTGCACTATGACCTCCTTCATTTCCAATATAGCCTTGATGCGCGCGAGACATGAACATGATAGTTCAAATCGAGCCGGACACTACAAAAACGAATCAAATGGTTTGGTACTTATCAATTTCCTTATTAATTATTGGATTTTACTCGTATATACTTTAATATCGATCTCATCCACTGTTTTAATCGATGTATGAGCATGTTCTAGAATCAAGGTTTCTGGCTTAAGTCTTTTGTTTCAAAAGTTTGGTGGCAATGACAGCACTTCAGCAATCGAAATTGATGGAAACAGATGTTATTGGCAATTCATTCACACTTTTTTGGAGAAAAGTGACGTGCATATTTGAAACGAAAAAAAAAGTTATTAATTGTTGTGGTTTGGTTTTTTTTTCTCATTTAAAGCGAAAAAGTCAGTGACAATAACAACAATAAAGTGAGCGTGGCTCAATATAGTGCTAATTATTTTATAAATCGTAACTATTGAGATTTAAGATTAAGTTGATACCTAGAAAGTTGATCTACTGATTAGGCACCTTCACCATTATTTGCATATTTTGGGCATTCCATTGAAGTTTACATGTTTGCCGTTACCAACCAGTTCATTATGAGTAGTCAAACTTGAACTTCTTGCTTGATATCGTTGACGAAAATCATTATCATAAAATCTGGTTCGCGTTAGAATGAAAAGTTGAATAAATCAAAATATTTCAAGAATATCGATGAAAGTAGAGTGATATTGTAACTATAAGATCAAACTCTTTTCATGAGATACTAGTTATCATTTGCTTTTGAACTTTTTATTCTAATATTTTCAGTCAACTTGATTTGAATGAATAAGAAAATAAAGAACGGATGGGAAGGAAATTTATCTGACTACAATTTTTGTTCTAAAATAAACTGAACTCAGCGTTATGAATGATTTATGTAGCTATGGTGATATCGCAAAGATTTTGCCATAATATTCAATGTATTATGAAATAGCGAATAGCGTGCATTATATTTTTCTAAACCAAAGGCAAGCTTTAATTCTAGTTTTTGCAAAATAATTGTCATTCATTGCAATTGGTGATATATTTTACATTTACTGCATTTCATGAAGTTACAGTGATCTTATTATGTCAAAAATTTTCTAAGACTAGCAATTGTTATTTTGTGACAAGGGGTTTTTCATATATTCCTGATTCTTGTATAAAAATATGTGGCCTTATCCTTTGGGAACATCTAGATTACAATGATTATTTGATCCTTTCTAAAATCTGTTCATCATGAATAAGACTAGCTAACACTCCACCTAAAGCTGATATTCCACTACATCTTTGATGCCATCTGATATCAGTTTCATATCATTCTCATCTAAATCTGATCGGTATAAATCTAAATCCTTCCTCCAGCCACTTCTACGTGACAAATGGCCTTTCTAATCATACTTATCCTAGAATTTATGAAAAATGTATCTTATACTTCAACTTTTCCAGGTTTGTTGAGATCCCAATCTTATTGGAATGAGTATTAATTTGAATGAAATCTAAAACAGAGATTCTTTGATCTGTACAATGAAGCTCAGAATGAAAAATTAAAAGTTGAACCATCTTAAATAAAATGGTGGCCACTAAAGGTAAAAAAGTGCAATGTCATTGTAGTTTTAACGGCTTACATTTGAAAGATTTGTGCAACAGAATTTTTTTTTCTAACAGTGTATGACTTTAAAAGTGGTGGTTATTCATATGATTATTTACTTGTTGGAACTTATGTTGCCTCTCAGAAATTTACCTCTACGGTTGGGGATGCCAATGCAGACTTTTTTATCGTTGGGAGTTCCTAACATCAGGTCTCCATTTTGATTTTTTGCTCGTAGGCACTGCAATTATATTTGCCTTTCTCCATCATCATTACTTTTGGCAAAGCTCGAATTTGGACCTTCGTCTTGAGTACAAGGCACTTCTAATCGTCATGGTTCTACGATCTCGTTCACCAATTAGGAATCATAAACAGGAATCTGCTCTCAGTATCAATTGAATCTTTGCACCATTTTCTCGATTTTCTGACAAAATGTTTCCTTTGTTCTCTACCCTTGAACGTTCATTCGGGAGATTTTCCTCTTCCATTCTCTCCACAAGTCCTGCCCATTATAGTTTGCGTACCTTTACGCATGTGGATATAGGTGGGTCATCATAAAAATTATACACCACGTCATTTTAATGATCCTCATGAGCACTATTGCAAACACAGAAGTAACCACAGTTGCAGCCAATAATTTCTGGCAGAGGAGTGCTTCAACCGGAGTGGCATACTGAGGCCGACTAGCACTCAGTTGTGTTACGGGTCTTCCGGAAAACCATCTGCCCGTGCTGTGCCACCCTACACATAAAACTTATCACGAAGGAAAGTAAGGGACAGGAGGGGTTCATCTTGAGAAATGAAAGATCTTTGCTAATTTTGGCCGTTTTATTGTAAAAAAGAAAATTTTGTTTATTGACGATTCACAACATTTTACCAAACACAAATCAGCTCCCGTTTAAAATAAAAATAAATTCAAAATAAGGCAATCAAACTGGATAGACATTCACAAAATAAATTCGAAATTTTACATTATATTATAAAAGAAAGAAAGAAAAAATGACAACTTACTTGCCCCTATTTCGACGATCTCCAAGCCCTTGGGGAAGGGCAAAAAGGGTGCGAGACCACTGAAATTTAGACTTCAATTTAAGGTACAAAGTTATGCGAAATATAAAAATATTGAACGGCCACTTTTTCCGCCGACGATAGCACTGGCCAGCTCATTTAGCAACACTGACATATATTTCCTCCGCTGACTAAGAATCAATTCACTTTTAGTTAATAAAAAAAATTCATAGACGGGTATTTTGTTTCTTCAACAATTCAAAAAATGGTCATTAAAAAAAAACTAATTCTAATTCAATTTTCTTTTTCTATTTTTTTTTTTTTGTGTTTATAGCTTATAAATTCCGACTTGACTGTTTAAACATTGCGCTTAGGTACCAAACATTTGATTGTTTCATTTTATCTCATTAGTTGTTCATTATCCTTTGATTTTATGTCAATGAAAACGGGTAACACTATTAACTACTAACTGATATACACTACTAATTACACTTTTGATCATTTCACTCCTTTCGATTTTGTTTTGTCGTCCGCCGCTTCCCAAATTCCAAGATAATTGTATTGTTATTTATTTGACCACTTTTTTTCTTGAGATCCTCCACTCGCGAATTGTCTTTTTAGTTCGAACTTTTCATTTTTTCTTTTTCCAGCCCAAATTTGCGCCGCTAACATTCCTAACACCTCAACTAACCGTCGTTACCAAGAACTGACTGCTCTTTAATCCCGCCAAAGTTCTCTAGTCCCCCCCGGTCAAGAGTCCATTTAATGACAACTGCACTGTCAGCGGATCCCGTTCAAAAAGCGTACAGCTGATGCTTCATAGGACTTGCTTAAGTGATTCTTCTCAGCTGTATGCTTAGCGACATTCTGTGCCGTCACCACACCAGCACACAGATGATGCAAACTGGTTGTCACCAGCGATGCCCAAATGCTCGCACTATTTAATGGTAACGCAAAAAGTACTATTAAACGGCGCGAACAAATATTCGATGTTATTATTGTCACATACGAGTACTGGAAAGAAATTACAATACAAGTAAATTCCCAATATGCAACAGCACTTTGCATTTGAATTCATCCAGGGACACTTTGGAAACATTTGCAATAGTCCAGATTTCATATCCATACAGCTGTATAGGACTTATTAGTGACTTGTATAAGCAAATTTTATTTTCCGTGTGAGCATATATGGATCTTAGCATGGGAAGTACTGAAAGGTAAGCTTTGTTTGCCGCGTTTATCATTTTGCATATTTCGTTCTTTGCTGTGCCCTTCCTTTCAAAGTGAACTTAAAAGTATGGTAAGCTATCCACACTTTCCAGTAGTAGTCTCCTAAGGTCAGGTTTACACCGCAGGAGGAATGCCGGTTGACAGGAATACGCTTGGAGGCCAACATTCTTTAGAGAGTTCCGCCCATATGGACCCAAGGATATGGAGGTCACCGTGAGGATCCTCCTGGGATGACAAGTAATGACCCTGACTTGAATTTGAATTGACGCTTTGGGTTGGCGGATATAATGCTTTGAATCTAGTTGCTTTCCACGGTAGTGTCAAGGTCAAACGCGTGCGTGAATGGCTCCAATTTAACTATCATACCATCTCCGTTGCGATGAAATCTTGGCAGACCTTGGAGTACGTTCAAAGCTTGCACCATTGGGTACGTTCAAAGCTTGCACCATTGGGTTGGAGGTGTGAATTTGGTTAACCCGACCCGATTAGTGCTGGTCTGGTTCTGAGCACTTGTCCTTATAGGATCAAAATTGGTGACTACATACACAATAGGAGATAGTGGCTCCAAGAGGAGACCCAATCAAACTGGAGCAATGTCAACTAAAAGAATCAATGGATTAAATTCAAATTCAAAAAAAGTAAGTTAAAATTTCAACAACAACGGCAGTACCAGTGACTGAAGCTACGATGTTAACAGCACATGAAGAGCGGTGCTAATAACAAAAAAAAAACGACGATCAATACAATGACAGTAAGTATGGATGAAAAACGGAGATTAGCGGACAGCCTTGTTCAGACTGAGATTCCTGTGGTTTTCAGATGCAGCATAAAAATGATGTGAATGCCAGGCGGGAAGAATGGCAAATTCTGCAGGATGCACCAGATGCTCGCGCGGTTGGGTAAAATATAAAGAAATTCGAGAATTTGATGGTTACTGCTGCTATGGCTACCAAAAAGATCGAAGTAGGGGTCTTAAACCCAAAAATAATAATGAACCAACCTGAAATCCACAAAGTGATCACGAGAGAAAAAGAAAGGAGCGACCAAACAAATAACGCGCTGTTGTGTACTTACACTGCTACCGCTGAAAATATAACTGAATTACTGTACTTGGAAGCAGTTGCAAAGTACAATCGTCTTTCAGCGACTTCAAGAAGAAAGGCTAATCCAAAAAGCAGGAGATGTTCTAAAAAGAATAAATTCTGCATGCGACTCGTCGAAAATCAGCAAAAGTGCAAATAATGGGCTCCTTGAATTAGAGAACCTCCTAAATCTCATAGGGTGTTGCCGGAGGAGGTAGTGAAAAACTGAAGAGGGCCGAAAAGCCGAAAAAGAACAGAAAGCTAAAGAAACGCTAAAATCTAAGCCCAAAGGGCATGCGTAGATAGCTTCATCCAATTATAAATGGCACCTAGCCCAATCAAAGGAGATCGGGATAAAAGAAAGATGGAAGGGGGTCTTGATGGGCGTGGGACACTAGATCAGGGATTTTAGACAGTGCTGACAAAAGGAGTGAAGAAAACCGCAAAGTAACTTCTTCGAAAATTGCCAGAAATCAAGTTTGCATGAACGCGTAGCAAGAAAAAAGACGAAAGAGGAGAGAAAAGAGCCACGACAAAGATCTTGGCAGGTAACACTGCACGTAAAATCCCAAGATGACTGATCCTAGGGAGGAGCGCTGCAGGATACCAGTGAAATGTAAAGTCCGAAGACACCAATACTCCTACTAAAGTAAAGCAGTACGACTAATGCCGTCAGACAACATACTGGTCGAAGTATTCAGCACCAAAGCAAAGAAAGGCCTTGGCATAAACGCAACTGTAGCCTCGGTTGAGCCGATGGCAACAATCGAAATAAGAGACATTGACTATATCTCGGACTTGACCGAGGTAAGAGAGGCCATCAAAAGGGAGGCCCCTTATGTGGGCAGAATCAAAGCAAGGCTGAAACCGGAAAACTATAGGATGCAACACATGGCCACCATTGACTTGATTGAAAAGGATACTGAACAATTTCGGAATAAGGGCGAAATACGAATAGGGTAGGTTGTCTGCAAGGTACAGTGAAAACCAGACCGGATCTTGGGCACGTCTTGGGATCAGAAAAATGTCAGGGTTTTCAGGAAGCCTTAGCCAAGGCATAATTGGAGCTTCAATGACCTGTATCTTGCAGGTAAACCGTCAACCGTCAAAACCTTATTTGAGCAGTTTACAAGGGACATGAAAGCCGGCTTTTTGCTGCTGTCTGAACAACACTACGATAAAAGCACTGCATCATGGTATCCTGACAAAACTGGTACTACTACCATCTGGGTTCAGAACCGTGATTTTTAGGGGGAGGGCTGCGGATGCGGAGATAATTTCTTATGGATCCAGTGCTCAGGAAGTATCTGAACTGTCTCGAATTCAGATGGTAACATGCTAATTGGGGGAGGCTTTAACGCTAAAGCAAACAAACGAGGAATGCCTTTTACAGATCCACAGGGAAAGTGAATCCTAAAAATGGCAGCCAGGATGATGCTTGTCGTACTAAACACCGGAAAGACACTGATTTTCTACCGTACTGGCTGTAAAGAAACTGTACTTTATGTGACATTCCCCTCAGAGTCGTTAGTACGGAGGATGCACAATTGAAGAGTACTGGAGAACTACTCAGCCAATGATTTTTAGTGCATTCTCGTTGAGATCCGTGATCTGTGCTCTCAATATTTTACAATTGGGTGGAACATCGGAAGAGTGATGTTGAGATGCATGATCTGCTTATGGCAGATGCTTTGCTGCAAATTGATTCGCAGAGGACAGAACAGCTGGCAGCTCAAGACGTATTGAACTCAGCTGTGAGCATCATCAAAATTGCTTGCAGCACTTCTATGTCCCGTCAAAAACCTGAAAAGGTAAGCCTCTAATGTACTTGTGGTCAACTAAAATTGCTGAAATGAAAAGAACATGTCACAAGCGTTGGCGTTAGGCTCAATGGGCATGAAACCGTGACGAGGCATGCAAGCCGGTAGCAGCGTATAAGTTGGCCAAGTAATACCTTTAAAAACAGCAAGGCTCACTGCTGGCATGATCTAGTGGATAATGTGAACAAAGGTCCATAGAGCCTCGGCTATAAGATAGTTATACAGAAACTTGGGGCCCTATGGACACCTTGTATACATGAATCGGTAAAGATGGGCAAGATAGTGTGGGCACTTTTCCCCGCCTATCACATCCATGTTTATGCTAACTGCGGCGAAACAGCAATCGAGTGCCTAGTCTTTCTATAGCCAGAACTGGAAGAGGCAGTCCTATCATTGAAAGCAAGGGAGGCTTTAGGCCCAGATGGAGTTCCATCTGGGGTATTGCAACTTGTCTATCACCATTGCTCAGCACATTCAACGCTTGCCTATGAGACGGGGCTTTCTCGGTACGATGGAAGGCGGCAAGCCTTGCGCTGATCAGCAAGGCGAAGGGTAGTTCCAAATTGCCATCTGCATACCACCCGTTATGTATGATAGACACGGCTGGGAAAGTTCTAGAGAAACTCATCAAGGGAAGACTCACTGATGCGTTTCGTGCTGCTGAGAACGTATCTCCTTAGTAGTACGACTGTATAGAAGGACGATCCACTATTGACGTGATTGTAGAGATAGTGAGTGTCCAAAAGGCAGAGGCATGTGGCTGATGGCTCGTTCTGTTGCTAACACTTGACGTTAGGAATGCCTTTAACTTTGCTAGATGGGTGGATGTTCTGAATACGCCGGAAAACCCTTTCCAAATCCCAGAATATCTAATTTGGCTTGTAAGGAACTATCTGAAGGACCAAAACCTACTTTGTGACATGACACAGGGCCAACGAAGGATGGAAGTCACATCAGGTGTTGCCCAGGGCCCTATTTTAGGTCCAGACCAGTGGAAAGTGTATTACGATGGGCTGGAGATACTAAATGAGTCACGCTTGATCAGCTATGCGAATGATATTGTACCTCTACTCACTGAACATACTGCTAAACAAGCGCAACTTAGGCTAGGTATGACTCGGAGTTTATTGTAACCTTGGTCATACGCACGATTTTAGTTTGAGCTCCAAGCTCAAGCATAATTTTGTACAGAAAGTTTCTGTAGACAATGTCGTATGCTTGCTTAAATTGTACCAAGAGCTAGTGTGTATCGATATTTTGCTCCAAGCACTTCTTGAATAAAAGTTTTACTGAAAATGTCTGGTCAACTTTAGTCCATCTGCCTCAAAAAACCTTGAAATTTACATAATAAGGATTTAGTTTTCATTTGATTATTTAAACAGCATTTTGTATAATATGCTTAACAGAAGAATCCTGTTATTTTCACTGCATACTCTATCTTCCTTTTTATGTGAAGAGCGTATGATGCTTTTCCACGAGTCATCCGGTAGCCACTTTTTTGTCCATTTTCGACATATAAGCCGTTGAAGAAGGTTTTTATGTGTATCCTTTTGGCTTAGGAGAACTCTGTTGGCATTCCATCAATTCCAGGAGCTTTGTTCTTTTTTTACTGCCATGAACGGATGCCTGAACTTTTTCTGCTATTGCCAACGTTGTCAAAGTATTTTCGCAATCCCCTGGAAAACTTACAATTTCGTTAGATGTTATGCATGCTATGAGAAGTTTATGGAAATACTGCTTCCACCTGTTTTGAATTTCATAAGTGCTGCCTAATATTGCACCTTGCGCGACTTTGTAGAGGCTCGTGCATGGTGTGTATCCCCCCTTGAAGGTGTTTAATGAAAGTTGTAATGATTTCCCACGTCTTGAAAGTTATAGATTCCCCAAAAGAAATCGGAACCGACCTCTCATCGGTTCTAGACGTAAAGTCTGCGAACGCGTCAACGGACTGTACCCATCAGGTCACCAAGTCTGAACACTCTTAGTCTACTCTGAAGTGGCTGCTGGCTAGCTAGCTATTTCGGAGAGGAGTTTCGGTTGCATGTTTTACGCGAACAGACTTAGTCCGAAATAAAAAACTCACCCACCGGTTCAAATGCCCAATTTAAAACGCGTCGAACAACTTCTATCGACAATCGACTCCACTCTTAATGACGTATCTTCATCCTGGAGACGAGGAACAAAAACAACTGCTGAAAAAATATGCGCTCCCGAGTATTACCGACACGCTGCCCAAAATACTCTACTCGAATTCAAAACCGAAGAAATCTACTCTAATAAAAACACGCAAATTCAAAATATGGCACCGCGTACCAACCGCAACGCAAAACCGACCATTTGCGGATTACTGGAGCCCTCCCCTTCGGCGGCGTACTCACTTCTCACTCGCATTATCCTGCTAGAACAGAACAGGTTTACTAGAAAGGAAAGACATGATTAGGAATTCAGCAATTCTTAATTAATTTTATTTGTTTTTTCTGTTTAGCAATTCACTTTTAATAAAAAACATAATTAAAAAAAACAATAATAATTTGAAATGTTAGCATCCTTTCTTTCATATGGTAATATTTTCTGTTAAACATTGGTGGTTTATCTTTCTTGCTGTTATAGAAATAAATGTGTCCAACGTGAGCAAGCAAATTAATCTTATATCAATAATTATAAGTCTACAAATGGGCATATTCTAGAATATCTTAAATAGTTACTTTCATCAATTTTTCTTGTGTTTATCATTAGAACTACGATTAAATATCTTCACTTAAGGCAATGTATTTTAATGTGAGATTAAAAATAATGACAAAATAATAATTATTAATAAAACAAATTGAAATTATATCCATGAGCTTCAGATTAACTGATTTGAGTGGCTCACGATATTGGGGCAAAAAACTTTCTCGTATTTTGTTTTTTTTTCATGAAGCTCTTTGTTAGTTACTTGAATATTTGGTTTTATATTTACACTAGTCCTCTTTTTCCTATTGCTTATACCTCTTGAGCACATTGTAGTTTTATTTATATAGAAATATATTTAAATATGTATAATTTGTTAGTTTATGCTATTTAAGTGCTGAGTATCTTTTTTTTCTTGTTCCACACATTTTTTTTTGAAAATATATAAGTTAACACAAGTTTGATAAGCTCTTCGAATATTAATTAAGATAAGGAATTGTCCAACGATTTTCACCATTTTCTAAATATTACAAAGTGACAATCAGTTTTCATTTCAAATTCTGGCAATATTTATTAATTTCTTCTTTCCATTAACTCTTAGTAACGGATTGAAAATAAAAATCGGTTAGGTCTTAGTAGTTTGTAACTAAAAAGGATGCAAAATCAAAAATCAATGCTGAATGCTTGTTATAAGAATTAATTAGCGAGATTTCATTAATGAAAAATTTATTAAAAATAAATTAGTTAGTAATCTATAGCATCTAGTAATCTATAGCATCTAGTTTTGATGTTTATTTTCTTGTTTTTTTTTTTTTTTTTTTTTAACTGCAATGATCTTCTCTAGAATACTCGCATAGTATGTTTTCCCTGATCGTCTCCACTAGTTCATTCTCGGCCATAGGTGTTCGTAGCCGAGTTTTTAGCCGCAGTATACTGGTATAAAATTGGTGAAATGTTGCATGAGGGCCTTGTTTGCGCTTCCGAATTTGTTCGCGCAATTTCTGTTCAGTGAGACCGTCATCAAAGTGGTTGTGAAGAGCCGCATAGAAGGGATTCCAATCAGGGCATGCAACGGATTTTTTAAAACTACAGTACCATTTGGCGGTAACCCAGCTGAATAAGAAGTCTGCGTGTCAAAAAAAAGCCGAGAAGTCTCCTCCCAGCATACTGGCTACTAGCAACTGTATCCCGAACAAGAATCTGTCCACTGGTATTGTAAAATTAAAGCCGATGAAGCTGAGTCACCAACTCCCCATTATTTGCGGTGTTGGGTCTCGGTTTTTGTGTCGCAAATACCACTGGGTGATTCGCTTCTGTGGTCGGCCCGCCGTACAGAACTGAGTCGTACGTTGTCGGTATTGGTGAAAGTACTGAACCGTGATCTATATTCTGGGACTCTGGGGTCCATTCTCGAGCTGTTTCGAGGGAGGTTCCAATCCTCAACCAGACTAGAGCTGGGTATAGCAGCATTTGGATTCGTATCATAGCTCGGTGGAGTATTTGCGTGAGGGGTGCTGGCTGCTCCTGAGGTCTTGGACCTCTCTCTCCATTTGTCCTATCCTGTCGGACAGCCATTGTGATAAGGACAGAATTGCGTAATTGCCAGTTGTGTTTGAGAGCACTGTTGGGATATCTGCTTGTACTCCGGAAGTAGATCTTCCCCACCGACGGCCCCCTGTTGTTCAACAGCGGTTGTGTCTAATCGTTAGTCCGGGGGTCTTTCGCAACTGCTCCACGCATAAGGGCTTGCATTTCGAGCGGGTTGTCTAGGGTACTCTGCTCTGTTGAGCACCTACATAAAGGAGATTGGAGGTTTGCCAGAGCTGCTGGACACAAATGCGATGGAATAAATGTCCGCACTCCAATCTCACACTGGTTGAGCCTGCTCTGACATTTTTGAACATTTTTGGAGCGGGTCCAGCGTTTCTCTGAAGTCCTTTTGGTTGTCGTCTCTGGAATGTTATAATAAAAAAAATTACGACAAAAAGTCTGGTAAAATTTCCTTAAGTTTTAGAAATTTTACCATTCTTTTGCTCGCTAAAAACTACCTTACAGTCTCCTCAGAACTCAATATCTATTACAGCTGGCAAATGACTATATCCTATAGTCTCGACTCATCCTCAGACGAACGAAAATGTCGACTTCATGGGTACAGCCCATTATCACGTTCCAAAACTTCACATCTAAAATCGATGAGAGGTTGGTTTAGATTACTTTCGGGAAATCTCGAATGTACGAGACGTGAAAAACCATTCCAAGGCGTATGCTAATCTGGCTTCATTTATTGTCATATGTTATGCTCGTTAATTTGCTCTATCTTCCGGTTAATGATCCACTGTTTCTTCTGCCTGCCTAGCATTTTGGCTTGTATGCTCAGGATGATGTATTGCTCCTTTTTTTCCCCAGTTTTCCTTTTGAATGTACAGCCTGTGTTGTATTGGTATTCTTCATTGAATCTGTCATTCTGATTATTTTGGCTGGTTTCCTAAAGCCCTTTCCACTGTGTCTGTAATCGCATCTTTGACCATTTTCCACATCTTTTGGACCTACTTGCGGGACCATTTTTAGGTCATCTTCTACCAACTACAT
This sequence comes from Odontomyia ornata, assembly GCA_963969285.1. Taxonomy (NCBI): domain Eukaryota; kingdom Metazoa; phylum Arthropoda; class Insecta; order Diptera; family Stratiomyidae; genus Odontomyia; species Odontomyia ornata. The sequence goes on from OZ017739.1 coordinate 456,596,808, forward strand.
ATATATGGACTTCACTAAATTATCACTAACTTATGTGAAAGTTCCTTGATATCCTTTAAAATCTGAGCTCGATGCTATCCTTTCATGTCCTCAAAAATTTCGCACATTTCCCCTTTTCTTACCCACTTTGAAACTGATTAGGTAACCTTAAGATCTGTTTTGGGAATATTTCACAAAGATCTTTTATATGACACCTCATTTCACTACCTTTGATGATAGAATTTTCAAAGGTTACCCCTATATAAGAAGACCTCCTTAAAACGATCTGATAAGATTTATTCTCTCCAAAACTTTAAATGGGTAATTGCTCTTGACTATGTACTTTGACACAACGACTGATGGCTGTATCTTCTATAGTTTCAGGGAAAAGCTGCTTTGATACACCCATAGATAGATAAAAGGACGGGCAGGTGGACACATGTCATAATTTCAATAACGTTTTATATTTTAGTACAAAACCTTGAAAAACTCATAAAGAATAGAAAAGTCAAGCCGATATATAACTCTCCTATGGAAGTCGGTTAAAAAGAGGCTTTAGTTGTACTATATATGACATTTGTTTGCAAATCACGTATCATATTCTAATACTTTTTTTAGGAACGATGCAACTAAAAATTACATGCAATTTTTGACAAAATGCGTTCTGCTACAAATGTAATGATAAAACGTGTTTTGTTCCCCGAATTATCTCCCCAATTTTCGGACATTTTTTGTTATCTTCTAATATACGATGATGCAGAACAGGCTGCGTCTACATGCTTCGTTGGAAATATTGTAAAGTAATTTTTTTTTCTTCTCCTTATTCCCTTCTTTTGGACTTTCTCCCACACAAAACCAAACCTGCCAGCCACTGAAGACCCAAACTGGAAACTGCTTTTGCTTTGCTTCAGTTCGGCAGTGCATGTCACCTTCAGGTGACTACTAGCTTTCCTGACTACCCGACATTGGGTTGGGAGCCCGTAAGATTTCCTTCCTATTGTTTCAGTTGAAGAACTGTTTCAGTGTACTGGGAAACTAGTAGCCAATTTTCCGCATTGCTCAAAACTTTCGATAATCGTGTCTGGTTCGTACGATAATGCAGTTGTTTAGTGCAAGTCTTTGAACTATGAATCAGCGACAGTCGATAAATGTGTGCTTAGTATCATCTAATTTTCCTACGCAGTAAGGATAGAAAGGATCTCTTACTTTCCCCACTTGATGCAGATTAGAAATTTGATATTAAGACAGTTTAATATAAGGTCCTCACCACCTCAAAGGTGAAAACCAGTCAAATTGCATTTACGAAAGTTGTAGTCATCTGAATCGTTTGCGATTACAACATCACATACATTTTCTACTATGTGGGCTATCTGTTGCAGTACATAGATTCCTACTACAATTTTCATCCGATTACATCCAAATTTTCAGAAAATATAAAGAAAATGAATGTTTGAGAGCCTATTCCGACAATTAACATTAGTCACACTGCAACAAAATGGCGGTCACTAAGTGAAAAAATAATCGATTTTATTTAAGCTTGAATTGATTGATAATTGAATTTTGCATAAAAAAATTTTTAGCATATTTTAATTAAACACAAGCAAAGATTTCACTTCACATTGTGCGAGTATTATCAACTTTTGAGTAGAACTTTTAACTGGGAATCAATGTAAATTACATAATTATTCTTGCATCTGTTTAATTGAATAAAAATAATTTCAATTAGTTAACCTAAACATGATTCGTAGCTACAAAAACATGTTGAGTTTGCATAAGTGGGAAAATTAAAATAATTCTCTCACCTCTAAGCATGGTGGTCGCCATCACCGGTATCTATTTAACAAGAGTAATGGCCTGAGGAGAATTAGTACATACGCTGAAACCACATTCTAACATTTTTCTTCTCTAATAATTTTTCAGAAAAATTATTAAAGTAACTCAATTATGTAGCTACACACAAGGAATTTCCATGAGTAATCTTATTTAAATTTTTCGCGACAACTGAATCCAAAATTATTCATGTACTTATTTATTTATTTTTCATTTTAGATTAAAGACTGAAATTTGTATTCAAAAATATTAGCAATTATGATTTTCTTTTTTGCCAAACTATTGTATAATAATAATAACTTCCGACACAGTTTAAGGTCAATTAATTTCTAAGAAACAAAGAATGGAGTTAAATTTCAGATTCACTTCTTTTATTTTTGGCTAACTTTTCCCCCATTTGCAGTTATTTACAAAAAGCTTTGACAGTCTTTTCAACGTTATTATGTATAAATTGTTTCATTCAGTTGAAACAACGTGACATACGATAATGTATTGAACATGCAATTTATCATCGGAATAAAGCATTGAATACTAATTTTGATTCCAATCAAAGGTAACCGCTAACTTAAGAAAAAGATAAAACCAATTTCAGTTTCTTTCGCGAAGCAGCAGTGACATTTGGCAGCATTAAATTGTTTTGAAAACACTTAAAAAAACGATAATGGAATTTTCCATGGGCAATTAGATTAACTGATAAATGTAAAGTATATTACTTTGATGCTTCAGTGAATGTCCCACTTACTGCCATACAAATAAATATTATACTTACCATAAAATCTGCAATATTTGCTAATTAAACAGTATTTAAGCATCAACACGAAACTCAATCAACTACTGAAAAAAATAATTCTTGGTAATTTCCTCCTATCCACGTCAGTAAGACTGAATTGCAATTAACTTGAGGTAATTGCATTATCTCTACCATTTTTTCGAAGATGTTTAATAAAAATTCCTGATCTACTGAAAAAAATATCCAAACTACCTTGAAAGGTCGTTACGGATGTGAATGGAAAAGAATTTCGATTTGTAGAAGAGTGTTTTGGTCTTTTCTTTGCAACCATCATGTTGCCGTTTCCCATGTATGTTGCAAGCATTCACATGTAAGTGAACTTGAACTTGATCTGTGTTATTACCATAGCTGTAAGATCTCAGGTGAAGATAGAGCTAGATATGTTATGTTGATGGTCTCGTATGTGCTCCACTTGCGTTCGTGCGCACTGATCTATGCGTAGATCTGCGAATATGTGTAGATGCCGTGAAGAAGAGATACCGTTGCACCGCATTGGTACGTGTGGTGCTGAAGTTTTCTGTTTTATTGATGATGGCGATGATGATGATGATGGTGATTGTTGGACAACAGCTAAGAGAAGCTTGAAAAATACGATCGTGAGGCATTAACAAAACTGGCTCTAAGATCAACTTAATCCATTGTCAGTTGTCATACTGAAACAAACCACTTTAATTTAAATCATGTGCCTTCATCGTGCTCTTTAAGATATGAATGTTAACAGTCTGAAACAATTTAGTTTAGTCGTTTGTTTTTAACATTTGCAAGTATTAAAGAATAAGCATAAAATGCATGAGAAAAGCTATCCAGAAAACTGCTTGCTGCATTGGTAATCTACTTTATCCATTTTTAAGGGTTCTGTAAAATATCTTTTCAAAACCTATTAGTTTTGCGGTAGTCTGTCCGTCCGTGCGTCACATTAAGTTTTCGCAGAAATTACAATAGCTACAATCATGAAATTTCCTGAGCAAGTCAAAAGTGATGACCTCTTTAAAGTTTGCTGATAAAGATAACTCCATAATGTAGCAAAGTTCAATTATCAATGAATCCAAATGCAGGAGATGACCCTTAACAAAATTTTTTTACTGAAGGTATTGATATCAAATGAAAAGTATTCATGAGAATTTTTTAAAACAGGTTTTAAACTGAGAATTTTGCATTGAAGAGTACAGAAGGAGGAGAGCTGTAGCAAAAGTTTGTGTGTAATCTGAAAAATATCTTAGAAGTTAAAATTCGATCAACTTTTTTTAGCATTATCATTTTATGAAATTTTTTTTCGCCTATAAATAATAAGGAGATCTTCAAATTCACTCATAACTTGAAAATAAATTTCTTCAAATTCAGTCATAACTTAAACATAAGTTTTTTTTTGCCGTAAGTATCCTGAAAATTTCACAACAATCGAGTAATAAATAGCTAAGTTACAATCAGATCAATATTTAAAAATTAAAACCACTTCAAAATGTGATAAAGAGAAATTAAGCACTGCAGATATGTAGAAAGTTTTTGAAACAACTACGTTAATAATGAATCCAACGCACATAGGACAAAATGGTAGCAAATTTGAATATATGTATGATAAGCATGTTTAAGTTTTTCTAATTTATTTATAGAAACTGTTATTGACTAGAATTTGGTATTCAAAAAACCTTGTTTGAGTTTCTAATTGGTTGAAAATACTCAGTTGCCCTCCACGTTCGGAATCCTTCGGCTTGGGACTTTGGACGCGGTTTGCCCGTTGGAGACGGTCGTAGGAGGCGCAAGTCACTTGTCCCTTGGTAGCTGCCAAGCGAGAAACGCGGCCGCCGAAATGCCCCTCACAAAACTGAAATCATAATAATAATAATATCGCTGAAATTCACAAGACTGTGATTAAAAAAAAAAATTATAAAATATAATTCACTGTTTGATTATAATTCAATTGAACAATATATTCACTATACCTTTCCTTACTTTTATTCTCCTAATTGGGGGCCCGCCGAATCAAGCCGCGCCACGAGGTTATCTGCTCCAGCACACCACTCGTCAAACTTCCAGATCTAGGTCGCTGATGAAATTCTACCCAATTGCCTACAAATTCTCCGTTTAGCTGCTAATTAAGACACTCCTCCTTGATACTTTACTTCGACGTACTGCCGGTCCTCCGTTGTTGATATTCGTCTACCAAAAGAGGGCCGTCTTTTGTCCGCAGGTTCCTCGTCAGTTTGGTTCAAACTGATGAGCTCTTCGAGGTAATTCAACTTTCGATTGCAGTGCTGGCTTGCATCAGCGACCCCCTAACTGGCGTTCATCGGGTACGCACCTACGTCCCACATTCACTTCATCAGGATTCGACATCGTTGGTTGTCTGATGGATTGTCATTCGTAAATGTCAATTCGCGCAGCGTCCACACGTCAGGAGCGCAATCAAAACAAACATTTCTATCGATATTCATTTGCATCAATACTTTAACCAGTTGCTCTGATCGTGACAACTTCACTAATATCATCCGTTTCAGGCTTTTATTGCTGGTTCATGACTTAACAAACTCTACTTATCCACACCAGGTTTTTAATTTACTTGCACTATGACAAATGAGGTTTACAATCTGTATTATATTAAGACTCAAAGTATTCACTTTTAGAATATGAGGATATTGATACACCTCCTTATTTTGAATAATTTGACTATCTGGTTGTAAATATTTGGTGAACTTTTGTGTGCCAGGCCAGGGAAGTCAAGGAAGTAATGAAGGCAATAGGTTTGCAATTGCATATCCACTGCAAATTGGTGCCAAAACTATACTTATAATGGCGAATAATTATACATTGCGTTTCTAGTTTGAATTCTTTATACGGCAAATAAAAGCTGTAGAAAATAACGTGAATATATTTATATAAAGGTGCGTTGGGATCATTATGAATGATCACATTCGAACTATCTCTCATGTAGGCAACGCTTCAAAGATATTCTCAATCCTCATCTGTCCCATCCTCCTCTTCATCTTCTTTGTGTTTCTTGTTCGGGTCTTCAGTACTTGAATTTTGATTAGATTCATTTATAGATTCCCCATCATTTCGGTCAACGCTATTTTGAATTTTTACCACTCGTTGTACTGGTTTGAACATCAAAAGGAATATAAGTGATCTTTGAATCCAATAATGGTCTATATTTATAGCAAAATTTTACTTTCTTCACTATCAAATCCAAAAATGATAATTTTTCAGCTTCATTTCCAATTACTGTCAATTCTTCGCCAAATACCACCGTGGCTTTTGCTTCTGATGCACGTTTTTCTAAATCGTATTTTTGCTCCAGTATCATTTGCATTTTAGTTTCGCAAGCGCGACCAATTTGTTGTAAAAGAGTATTTTGAATTGATTCTAATGCCTCAAAATACGCTGCTATATGTAACTCCACTTCCTGCTGCCCTTGATCACATTTGTCATTGATTTTCTTGGAAATTGCCGACAATTTCGTTATTGAATGTTTTGCATATTCGCAGAGGGTTTAGTTTTCTCAATTGATTCCTTCAGCAATTTTCCGTAGGACTTGGATTCTTTCCGAATAGTATCTACTTTGTGTCCTTTATGGAGCAGTAAATTGCAGTTTGAGCATATGAGCTGCTGACAAGTTAAACAGAATAGTTTCATTTCAAATTCAGGATGCATTGAGTATAATAAGTGAAGTTTTAAATCACCATCATAAGAACCATTGAAACGATTTTTTCTGAGTTCCAATGTGTTATTGATATTATGAAGTGCCGTGGATTTTTGGCGGTCATGGGCTTCCTTACAGAATTCACAGAAATTCAAAATGCATGCAGTGCAATGACGAGCCGCCGTAATTGACTCGCAGCATAAATTACACCAAACACTAGATATTCTATTCACTCCTATGGTGACAATATGATTTTCAATTTTCCGAACCAGGACGTAATTTTGTGGAGCTTAATGATTCTACCCATAGGAATTTCTGTACAATGTCAATGTTTTTAGTTTTTCAACAGCGAGAACATCTACACAGCTTAGTGCTGTTGAAGCACTACGTATGCTTTTCCTTTTCGGTTTTTTTTACTGCTCTCGGTTGAGCTAGAGCTTCATCTAGGGTAGAGTGTCCACAACATCGGGAGAAATGAAAACGAGTGACTCATCTAAATCCTGATTTATGAATTTCTTTCCCAACGATAAAATCTTATCGAGGTAGAGCAGGAACTATTTCATTGCAGGATCGCATTCCACCAAAACTCCTGAGTTTTGCTATTCCAACTTAATCGATTTCCCTACTTCGTTACTCGCTTTTATTTCATTATTTTTCTTTTACTTGTTTAATGTATTCATTGATTTTTTTTTAACTTTAACACTTACAATATTGGCTCCGGCGACCTCTTAATGAGTGCATGAGAGGGTGCAAAAGGTTTCCGTGAAAACGCTTCTGGCAGGAGCACTTTAATTGTCAACGCAACAACAACAAAAGGCACAAAATTAATTCACCGATTCTTCTCGTGTTGAAACAATTCAAAGAATTTTCCAACAAGCAACGCCCACGGAATCGACAACATTACGAGGCAGAAAACTTGTGATTTATTTTTTTAACTTCTTACCCCCCTTTGCTTCGGACAATTAATTCACGTCCTCGTCTTGAAACTTTCTGGGATTTTTAATTCGTCCTCATTACAACAACTTTTAATTTGCTTATTTTGATCGTTTGCGAGGAGCTTTCCAACTGCAACTATTATTTTCCAACCGACTCTTCTCTCTTATTGGCAAAATGTGTACACACATAACAAATGCGGGATTAAACGAGTGAATGTTAGATACAGTGTAAGAAGAATGAAATTTCTGATGACAAAACGCACACTATATGTACGCTAAAGCGCAAACAACAACTCAACGACCGCCAAAGCGAATACAAGTATTGTGACCAAATCAAATCAGCATAAATAAAACAAACCCACGCAATAATTCTAACGTCATGCCAACCATGTGGTAAGCTGAATGCGACTTGTGAGCGCCACCACTGGAAGGAACAAACAAAATTTGACGACCTGTGTTCCGTACAATATGCTTTATTACATAATGTACATTGGCAGATACTCATGCGTTTTATTTTCGTTGGACAGAAATCGCAAAGGGATCTCTTTCCTTTTTTACTGCGGGTTGGAAAGAATTATCGAGTTGATTTTTGGAGCATCCGATTTCTACTTGTATCAAACCTAGAAGTCTTTTGGAAATACTGGGTTGTGCTTCAAGACGTGTTGAGCTCCAATTGTGATATAAAGTCTGGCTCAAATCTTTCGTGTAAATCCTTCTGGTTATTGGTTTTATGTGAGAAGCAGTACAATTAGAAGCATATATCACATAACTATTTAAAATTGACATATTTAAAATACCAAAAAACATACAAAGGGGCCAAGGTCTGGTTTTGCGGCCGGTACTATAGTGAGCACTCATTTGGTCAAAAGTGTCAATAAAAGCACCGTCTTATGAGACTGCGGCTTGTAGCTGACCAGAGTGAGTTTTTCACGGAAATCAAACATAGATGTTCCCACAGGACGGGATGCGATATGTTTGAATTCTGCACGAATTTCCTTCTGGTTGTTTTTCATTGTACAAATTAGTGTCAGTTTATATTTGTCTCCAAGTAACTCCTTGGCCAAAGGTACAGAATTGAACCAGTTATCGATTGGTCCCATGTATTATTTTTGTGAACAACTTACAATAATAACTACCCAAAGGCTCGCTTGTAAGCATTTTGCTTTTCTTTACTAAGTAGGCAGCTGAATCGAACATGTATTTTGTTATTACATCACATATTGAGATGATTTTTATCCTATATTTAGCGGGTTTATTCGGAATATACATCCTGAAAGAACAACGTCCCCGAAATGAGAGCAGTTACTCGCCTATTGTAACGTAGGTTCCAGGTTTATACATATCTCTGCAGTGTTTGACAAACAACTCCCAAATATCTCTAATCGGTGCAAATTTATCTGATCTTTTTTGACCTTCGCAAGTGCTACGGTCATCAAAATGAAGACATTTTAGCAAAAACTCGTAGCGGTCTTTGCTCATTGCCACAATATATTTGGATCCACAAAGTGTGGCATCAAAGACCTCCAAGGTAGCCAAATGATTATTTTTCATTGCGCCGCTCAAAATAAGAACACCAAGTAGAGCTTGGAGTTCATTTTCCGCAACTGGTCTAACTGCTGCATTTTTTAACTTTGTACTTACCTGCTTTGACTGCAATATCTTCATTAGTTCTCTGACAAATAATATCTAATATTTCCGTCATCAAAAATTTCCTGAAACATTGAATTGGCATCGTAGAATTTTTCCGTTGGGCCAGGTACAATCTGAACGACATTCCTGGCTGGTGTTCTTTGTGAGTTTTTTTCTAGCAAAATCTGGTGTTAGATTCCACACAAAGTTGTTCCTGCCTCTTAAAACAGCTTCAGGTGGCGTAATGTCAGTTTGTCTAAATCAGACTGATTCGTTTCCAGCACTTTGGCGTTGCCAACCGCTGTTAGTTCCTTATTTATTATGTTTTGTTGGTCATTGTCTGAGTTCCCAAGGTTAGCTGTTTCACCCCTACTCTCCTCTGAATTGCTTTCTTTCTCCAGGTGATCTTCGATATCACTTTCTTCTGACTCCAGTTCTTTCAACCACTGGCGAATTTGTTTTTCTTGTGTCATCCCGCTAAAATATAATAACGGTACTAATAAATTCGCAAAAATTAAGTACCGTTTAATATGAAAAAATTCCCCACTAAACTTCGCCTCACAGGCATCCAAAATAAAAACAACTCAATACCCCAAAACCAGATCTTAGTGCACTTCTGCATACACACTCGCACAGCACTAGATTGAGTTCGCATAAGCGATGCCTATGATAGAAGCAACGGCTTGAGAGATATCGTAAAATAATGATTTTTTACTATCATACTATGTAAGAAAAATACCAAATGTAAAAAATCAATCATTAAACATAAACATAAGTGAAGTTGTAAGTTACAATAGTAAATATTATGAATTTGGGAAGAATATGAAACATTTGAAAAATGAATTAAAATGTAACAATATTAATTGTGTAACTAAAACAAATTATGAAACAACAATAGAAGAAATCAAAAAGGGCTTAATATTGTTAATTAACGTCAAGACAAAAATTAAGCAATCATGTAATGAAAAAACATATGAATTAAATGGAACCTATGTGATTAGATTTGTAAATTGTAAAATTCATATTATAGATAACATATTCACAAATGACGTAAAAGAATTTTTACAACTTTTAGTATTGGAACCAATTATGAATGTTTCCAATTACAAAATTGATCTAAGCTTTGAAGAAATCAAATTTGATAATTTAAAAAATTTACAAAGAATTAACGAGATTAAATATGCTCATAAAGTAAATATAATTGGTACAGAATCGACATTACTAATAATTACTGTTGTAATAGTAATAATTGCTCTATACCTATATCTTCATAAAAAGAAATCATTGATCAAAATTAATATAACCGAAGATATTGGATTGCAAAAACACAATCATGTTGAGGACAACATTGAGCTTAAGGATGGAGTTGTTACACATAATCCCAAAACCCTACATCAGCATATTACCACACAATTCACTAACCCTTTATCATAATCTTCCATAACTCGTGCATTGATCATCCATGACTCACATCCTGGCATCCAGTAACTTGATCTATCTAATATAAACATCTCGTTATTGCAATATCAAATTTCGCTTACTTGCATTGCTGACATCAGCATATCGAAGCCCAATTCTTAGCTTGAATCAAAGTAACAAAGAGGATGCTTCATCAGCATTCTTATCATTATAAAAGCAGCCCTTTGAGATTTAGTAAATCAGTTGAAGTGAAGTATTCATTAAATTGAGGCTGAGTATTAAGTGAAGCATTCATTGAAGTTGAATCTAACCATGATAGTTTGAATAGTTAAGTTTAAAGTTAAGAAGTGTTGCTGTTGTTAACTAAAAAGTGTCGATTAAATAAAATAAGTAAAAGTGAAAACCAAATTGTTTTTATTAAAGAGATTCTGGGGAAGGAATCTCCAACGTATATATTTTTAACGATTGTAACGTTCAATAACGTAACTCACGCGAAACCAACGAAATCTACAAGTGCAATAGGTAATTTTGTGGCCATTAAAATGCACTCGCGGTACTGTATTTAGAAGGCGCCTCGCGCATCCAGAGTGTGAGAACAGAAAGCAGGAATGCGTTTTTTAGCCTGAATCAGGAGGTTTTCTTTTTACACAGCACTTTAAGGACAAGTTTTGCTTTGTCTCAGACTATACTCGTATTTGAGTTTTAAAATCATTGATTTGGAATTTTCACTAAAAAGTTCCCGAGTACGATGTGCACCGTCGATCGACAACCTCGCATCGACCTATCACGCTGGCGTTTCCAAGGTAACTTTGCGTTATGGACCGTTTTTGACGAGACACAATTTTCCTCTCTCGTTCTCGCGCCGGAACGGGATCATGTTTAAGCTAATTCCAAGTTTGCACAAGAGTTATCTCTTATGATATCATACTTGCTAGATTTGTTGCCGTGGCGGTAAAGGTTGATGTGATGATGGTGTACGAGTACAATTAGTGAAACAATCTTGGAGTTATTTTAGCAATAATAATCTGCACTCTCTTTAGGAAATTCCGTTTTGACTAGAAAGGTGTCCTAAAACTGTTGAAATAATGTCATTTGAGCCTCTATCTGGTTTACATATTTCTTGTTTGGTATTTTAATAAAGCTCCTTCCATTGAGTTCGTGTTACTTGTATACAAGCCAACTAGTTTAATGCTATGAGTGTTCACCATCTGAGCCGCTAATTAAGGAGACAAAAATGTTTGCTAAAACAGAAAATTGTTCGTGGCACTCAATGCCTTGTGTGTTGGAGTTGGTCTTCAAAGCACACAGAAATCGCTTGCAACGCTCAATAATTATTCCGTCTTTTTTATATAGAAGCATATCTGCACATTTTTCAAAAGGAGTTTGAATAGACAGCTAATGTAGGGCCAGGTCGCAACAAGTTTTAGAGCGTACTTGCAAGACTCATTGTCACCGAGAAAAATTACTGTATTTAAACAAGGTGTAAGATCAGTCAAAACATTGGAGTTTCGAAGAGTGCAGGAGCTGGTTATTTTGATCGAACGAGTTCGTTGTACTTCAACTAGGTCTATTTTTACCTGATATTTCTCACGAAAATCAACATGTGCATCCGATTCGAAGAAAATATTTTCGCCATATTCAATTCTGTGCCAAGTCTTTTTTGGGAGTCCCTAAATAATAGAAATATCGCTACTTTTAAAACTTTTTTACAATATTACAAGTAATGTGACCGCTGGAATATCGACTGTACATTTTGATAACATTTATAGCGTTGCAAATCTGATAGTTAATATCTTCTGCAAGTCAGCAATAAACTTCTCGCATTACTTCGATATCACTGGTATCATGTTGATCCCAAAGCATCTTTAAAGACTTCGTTGTAAATCCAGGAAAAATTTTTCGGTAACTCCTATCGTGAAACATAATTCCCGTGCACAAATTGTGTGCTGCATCTTGGATATTATCGAAAGTTTTTTTGTTGCTTTACATATTTAGTAGGCTTAGTAGAAGCTTTCTTCGATGACTTATTTGCTGAATGTTTTGATGATGGCAGTTAACTTGAACCGTTTTGCTTTATTCTTTGTTACTCAAGCACTTAACAAAACTTTTGCCCACAAGATGTTACTGATGTTAAAGCCTCTTCCCACTTATTTTCGATCGATTCAGTTTAGTAGTGGCATTGAATACTGTTTATCGTTGATGATGTTGTTAACATAGATAATGACGGTAATGATCAGCATTTACTGTCGTTGGTCATCATACGGTGATCTGAATAGCCCGTCTATATATGTGACAAACGATTCTGATGCCGTCAGAATCAAAAGCATATCGATTCATGTCCAAATAAACGAATGCTCCTGGAGAAAGAAGCCGATGGTGAGGCAAGTCATAATATACCCATCTGTAGGTTTGAACGGCTGTAAAATCCAGGGGTTTCTACTTATAGTTACAGATTTTGCGATATGATTCCGAACAAGTTTCAATACGATAATAAGATATTGACTCTTGTCACTTCAACAGTTTGATTAATTCTTTTATTCAATATAAAGTGTTTCTTATTCATCTTAGGCTTTCTGTACAAACCAAATACGAAAATATTTCCCTTCAAAAACTCTTAATCTTTCCATAGTACCAGCATTGTACCAGGTTGTTCCAGAATTGACATACATAAGTCAAAACGAGTATTATCAGGATAACGGATAACTTTGACATTTTGATCAATGTATCTGGAATGAAAGAGTCGTCGAAAGGCTATAACTGCTATTTGTGCTTTACTGAGCATGATTTCAGCATGCTAAGTATAGTACAGATACTGATCGAGATGAATATCGATGTATCAAATAGAATATTTATGTGCAACCAGTTCACCAGCCATAATGTCGAAATCCTTCCAATTACGTTTCAGGTCTTGAATGACCTCCTGCAGCATTTTCCAAAACAAAATAATTGTTTAGCACTTCTGCGCATTGATTTTCATTTGCCAATTATCAGTGTAGAGCTGCAAATCATTGAACATTTTTTTTAAGATTGCTCTGAGCTATTGTGGCTTTTTGGTCTACCATATAGATGATCAGATCATTAGCAAACACTACCAATGACCGCGTTGGCGAGACATCAAAATCAAAGCCGTTCAAAAGCTAGCCAATGAATATTGAGAAGACCAGAGGTGCAGTAACTGTTCCCTGCTGTAGACCATTCAAGACCTTGAAGTCACGCATTATCGTCAAAAATCCATCAGTAAAAACAAATAATTTCCTAAATAGCATATTGCACATCATGGCAACAAGGTGTCTGGGGAATCTGACCTGAAGGAGTTTAAAAACTACTCCATCTAACCACACCGTATCGATGGCTTTCTCCATATCAATGAGACACGCTTCTACATATTTTGTGTTGTTTAGTTTCCAACAGATGTCTGAGGTTACTTTCGTTATCGTATAGTCGAATTGCTGGCACGAAAACTTAATTGGCAACCTGACATGAACTCATATTTCTCAATGTGTGCGTTTTATTTAGGATCACTACAAGCACTTTGCTGATGTTAGGCAGCAAGCTGATTGGGCGATAGCTTTTAGAATTGAAAGATTCTTTTCCTTTCTTCAAGATTGGAAAAAATTTGGCCTTTTTCCACTCATTTGGGAAATATGAATTGCTCAACCTGTGGTTGAACAACATACAATAATTTCTTATAGCAACCTTAGGCAAATATCGGACAACTACATTTGGAAAACCATCAGTACCACATGATTTCTTGTTGTTTATCCTGCGAAATATGAAACACAAGTCTTCATAGCTGACAAAATAATCAATAAGATTCAAGCTCGGTATGAGGTCAGATGTTAATGTTTCATTGAAATGAAGAATTGATTGACCATTGAGGCTTGATTTGAAGTCGAAAACGTTTGTTTCAACAACATCTGAAAATATTTGATTCCCTCTCTCAGGGTTTGGTAGATGAACCAATTCAAAATGTGTTCCAATCAGGGCAAGTTTATGTAATCCCTCACAAATAATCCTGTTTCCATTTCTATCCGGAGTCGTATTATCAATTTCGATACCAGCCCTTTCGAGAAAATTTATCTCATCACTTGTGACTTCAAGATTCGATACATTCATACAAGACTTCTTGCGGAATATGCTATTCACTTTCGCGAAAACGCCATCTGGGTCCTGTAAGCTAATATTCCTCAATTTTTCCAACCATTGATTGCTGACCTCACTCCTGAAATATGAACGGATTAAGTTCCGGACATTCTTCAGGTGTAATTTCAACAAAGCCAACGAGAGATGGTTGTAGTCGATAAATATTGTTGACGCGTGTGAGAAGAAGGCGTTTCAATCTTTTCAATGTTGCAATGGTTGGTGTTTCATATCCTTCCATATTGTTTCGATTTTTAATCTTGGGAACTACTTTCTCAATCGTTTCCAACGTCAGCTTCTCTAGCTTCGACAAATAGAGAAGTGTTGGTCTTCTTTAAACGTTTGGTGCTGAGTTCTACATGCGGCACACATCCAAATTACATCATCGGATACGTTCATTATTGTCCAGTATCTCTCTTCCGACATTTTAATGCACCTCAAATGACCCCACTTGAGGCAGAAGCCATCACATCCCATAGTCAAATGGATATCCTCCTCAGGTTTTCTGCGTTTCCCACACTTGTCTTTGGCTGGTTTAGTAGCCATTATAATTTCGCTTTTTTAATTTTTTATTTAACCCAACTCATATCTTATGACTCATATTTTATTGTTATTAACTTTTAATTTTTATTTACTTTTTATAAATTTTCTAGATTTCCCGTATTTATTATTTGTCGTATTTTAGTTAATATTATCTTTTTTTTATTTTTCTATAATTAATAGAAAAATTTTTTTAGATATTAAAAAATATTTTGTTACTTTCTTAACAAATGAGTAAAAACACGTAATCTCAGAAAAATCAAATTGAAAAATATAATTGTAAATTGATTTCTGATATTTTAAAAGGTGAAAAAAAAATTATTTACAAGAAATTCGTCTACATGGGAAAATTTCCCAGTACCGTTATTTTTTTTCTTCGCCTATAAAAAATTGAAAAAACAAAATTAATGGCTTGAAAGACACTAATTATCTCGTTTCTCCTCTTAGTTAGTTAAGAGACACAAAAAACACTTCACTTGATCAAAATCAGCTATTCCAGAACGTATGTCTTTTTAATTATAGCTTCACAAAATCAGAGAACTAATCTTGACCATTGACACTTTTGAAAGATCCATTGTTTGATTAGTTCATCCCTTTAGTAGGTTACCTCTACTTCAAAATCGTCGAAGCGTAATTTCGAATGTATAATTCGTGAATGCAAAAATTTTTTGTAGTGGGCTCTTATGCGGGGGAACAGAAACCCACCCCACGACACTGGGATGCTAGCCTGCAAGCGCACTCACGCATCCTCAAACAAGGGCAATTCCGGCCAGCCCCAATATCTTCGCTCGCTGAGGTAAAATATTATCGCTGCAGTCCTTTACAGACCATTAGAACATCCTAAAACACTACACTTTTATGAATTTTACGTTTTCATGTATAAAATCGAGAGGTGCCCCTTAAATTTGCCACAGCTTTACAATTGAATTTTCTAATGTAAAACGAATATTTTCTGAAAGTTTCATACATATCGAGTAAGAAACAGTTAAATTATAGACAAGTGAAAATTTATCAATTGTAACAACAATTAAAGGAGGGTGGGGTAAAACTGGGACCTTAAGGGAAATGTTAAATAAAAGAAATATTTCCTAAAACATCAGTCGACTTTATTGAAGCTCTGTTATCTCACTATATTTAAAGAAAACTTTGTCAAACAGATCACTGCTTACATTAAATTAAATAACACAAAATAATAGTTTTTCAAAAGTTTACTTCATACGGTTTTGCCCCATGTCTGGTCCGAAACCGTGTATACGAAATTCTCATACCTGGCATGACCCCTTTTTAACGTGAGCATTTGAAATCACCAAGATCTTGTGCTTGCCAACCAGTACAGCCTCTAGTACCCATTTGCTGCATTGCAGACATTGCACCCACCCATCGTTTGTTCGCGTATTTCCATAGTAGTTTGACTTCGAGAACTTTCTATTTTACCAATTCTTCTCGGGACGTCTACCTTCCTTATTTTTTCCTCGTTATTTGCTTCAAGTTTCAATTTATATGGCGAAGAAGTAATGACAGAACTTTTTCCTCGACAAGAATTCGATGTTGGTTTTCTTAAAACATGAATTTAGGCATAATATCTACCGGAGAGAATGCTAAAGAAAACGACGCTGATTGTCGTGAAGTGCTTGGCAGCGGGCTACTTGGTGTGCCTGAAGTGATTTGCTCTGAATTCTCGGTGATGTAATTGCTGTTTTCTGCTACAATTCGAGCATTCGAGTTTCATTATGAACTAAGTTTGTTGTAGAATCTGTCAACGTAATTTCGTTAACCACCTGCTCGCAGATGCGAAATCAAAATCAGAGAAAATATTTTGGTTTAGTGGATAAATTCCAGTTTTTATGAAGCCACTTATAGTGTTCTGCAGTGTTGCTGTTTTAGCGTACGCAAACCCAAAAAGCTTCCCAAGTTGAAATTGGGTCACAATACGACCTGGATTATTTCGCAGCCATGTCATTACTTCTTGACTGGAATACGTATTCAATGGACCCATGATGCTCACGTCGAGGGGTTGTACACGATGTGTGCAGTGAGGAGGAAAACTGACGATAATGACTCCGTTCTCTCGTGCTTTCTCTATTAGGGGAAGATTTTCAGTGTGCGTTACGTGTCCGTCTAATAATAGTAACACAGGATCGGTCTTAGTGGGTTTGACGTTTGCAATAAAGCGAGTTAACTATTGCACAAATATATCACTTTGTATCCAACCTCTGGGATGGCACGCTTCAATAGTTCAAGGAGGTGCTCCATCTAGCAATTCAGCTTTCATCCGGACTCGGGATAATTAAGAGAGGCGGAACATAAGCAACTGCAGCTGATACACAGAAGACGGCCGTAGTCAATTGTCCTCTTCCAGTAGAAGATATCAGACCGACTTGCTTCTTGCCTTTGAAAGGAAAAATTTTTCGGTTTTTTGAGGCACAGTCTTAATGCCGGTTTCATCAAGTTTAAAAATCTTTATTAGCCCAAATTTATGTTTGTCGTGCAACTCTTCCAACAAAGAAAAAAATTTAGCGACGTTTACTTTGTTGAATCTCATTGCTCTCCCTACAGAAGTATATTCTGGAAGACGCATAGATAGCTCTGGATGGCGACGTAAAAATCCGTACAGCCAGTCCATTCCCGCCAATTCGTTGTCCACCATAATTAGAGCAAGAACGGACTAACACTTCCTAATTGTACAAATCCAGGTAGCACCCGGTATTACCCCATACGGTTTTACCCCAAACACAGGCATGAGAAATAATTAAACCAAATAACCTCAAAACACAATGCAATATAGATTTTGACCAGTGCTCGTTTAATATTATCTCATACTCCATCTTTACATAAAATCGATGATCAGTTCACCTTCATCTTCGAAACATAGACACACAAACCAAATCCGTCCAATAATCTCGAAAAACACTATTCAAACATTTTTTTTATTATTTGTAGAACGCACACACAAATGTCAATCAACTTTTGTTGGCAGCGCACTCTCGATTACTGAACAGAGTAAACAAGGCACACAGGAATTTGAAAAGCGCTCTTAATAAATAATACCATTTCCCGATTTTCCCTCATACCCTGTTTTAGACAAACCTCCCCTACACACGATACTGTTTAAATACTCGTTCGCAAAAGACCCGAGGATTTTGATGAAAATTTCAGAAATAATTTCTGACATTGATATATCATCATGACAACTCAAACAAAGAGCTCAGCACCCTGAAATAAAGTTAGTTTTCGGGCTCAATTCGTGGAATCTATATATGAGTCAAGCTTTGATACTCTGACTCTCTCATAATTTTGCAACACCCTTCTGGCACGATCACTCTCCTGCTACTTTTACTTGTTTGTTCTGCATCGCGATTTCCTTAAAAATCTTTCTTGCTTGAGAAATCTCCCACTAACTCAGACGTTAGACTATTCTTATTCTTATATTACGCCTTTAATGTCGAAGCACTTACTTCTACTGTTAAAGTTAGAGTTCTAAGTCGATTTTCACGGATCAATAGTTATCCGCATTGAATGCGCCAAGTTATTACAAGTACTCAATCGATAGTTTGAACATAACATCTTAACTCAATTAATAGCTTACTTGATAAATAAGAACAACTTACACCACCGCTTTCTTCTCAATAATTAAATATTATTAATTAGAAATTACTCTATTGTAAGCAAATGAATTTATCAAAGATTTTCGGATAAAAGCTACAATCAATAGAGATAACAAACATTGATGAAGAATTAGTACGTTCTTAATATTCTCAAAACTCCGTGCTCAATACCTTCAACTTTATAATAAATATTGGCGCTAATTAGCCCCCCAAATCTAGAGCTTGTCTGAATTTTTTTCAGGATCGCCTGTTTCGGCCCTCATCGCTTCAAATCATCAATTAACTCGCAATCTTACAATGTAAACACAAAACGAAGAAATCATTTCATTTGTACAAGAATTAACCAATCTTGGAGCGATTGGCGCGAGAGCAATCATTGTTGTAACCAAGACTGTACAAGATCGCGCGTAAAGATCCAATTTCTTAAGGTGGCGATATTATAACGGACCGAATCTGTAACCATGGGACCTCAGTGCAATGCAGACAGCCACAGGGAGTGTTACGGAATAGATCGTTTCGTAGCAGCCAAAAAAGCTAAAAGCTAATGCTAACACTAAAGCTAAGCTCAGTTGAGATTGCTAGTAAGTTGCTAATCGCTAGTTAGATACTAGGAGTTTTATTTAGCATTTGTGTGCTTTGCTAAGTTGTCTTGTCTAGCGCTGTCGGGTGTGTGTACGACTGCAAAGTGCAAGATAGTGAAAGTGTTGCTGGTCTTCATCTTGTTACCGGTTTCGTGGGGGTCTCAGTGACGTATGGCCAACGGTTAAACGTTAGCTGAATTTTATTCTCTTGGCGGCCAGATACCTCACTTGTGAATAGTTTATCTAAAGTGCGCTTGGGCCAAATGTCGGATTCGTCAGAAACTGCAGAAAAAATGTGTCTTGGCAGTTGCTGCGAAAAGTGAGCGACGAGCTTTCAGCATTATTTATAAAATTGTTGGTTCTCTCAAGGCTATTGGCAGGCATTCGAATAGACTTTCAGTCTCACCAAACTGCGCGAACTAATGCTATTTTGAGCCGACATAGCGCAGAAATCAAAAGAGACCGCAGCCGATAGTTGGCGATAGTTTGCAAGACTAACAGCTGTTGCAACGATAAAGCAACTTAACATTCAAACCGAGCGATCGCGTCTGAAAAACGAACATCGAGTGCAAAATTTTATTTAATTTGAGCCCAATATTGTTGTAATCTGAACGGAAAGGTCGTCGTAGTTAGAGACTAATAGTTGCTTAGTAAAATCGCGAAAAACAGGTTCCGGTCGATCTAATCGGGGACAGACTACTATCAAGTCAAAGGTGAAGATTTTTCAAGTAAAGAAGTGTGTGCCTAGCAACTAATGTGCAAACAATTGGAATTAGAGTGAACGTTCTTTGAATAATTAATTAAGCGTTCACAGAAACCGTACCGAGTGATTTAGTGTAGCAACCAGCTAAGCAACTACCAGTTTCTGTGCACCAGCGAAGCCTTCACTCACTCGGCCAACTGGACTGGCTCATTTCGAATATTCGCAAGTGAAGCATAAAATCCATTGCAGCAGTTAGTTGAGGCAAGTTTTCTAGAGCTACTGATTAAATTACAACAACAAAACTTTCTGCATAAAATCACCCAGCAAAACATTAAATAGCACCTCCAGCTTAATTTGTCGTCATCAACTCGCGATTGCAGCGTGTCTTGCGCACTTGTAACCTTTTTACAATCGCGGCGCATAGTTTCGAGGCGAAGCAACTCAAAATCGACACGACAGCGCCAGTTGGAATGTACCACAATAGCTGCCGTCACTACAATAGCTTACAAGATTTGATTGTAGTCACAAATTCATAAGAAATTTCGCGAGATAATTGATATTTGCCGTAGAAGACTTTGGAACACTATTTGCCTTCAGCCAAGAGGCAGGCACGTAAATTGGAAACCTATTCAAGCAGAAGCAAGTTGTTGCGATTGCACAACGTACTCAGCTCAGGTCAAGAAGATTTCATTGAGAAAGACGCGAAGCCATCACCTGACAATTGTTAGAACTCTTCTGGGCTTGCATAATTTGCAATAGAGGCGACCCAATTGGGACTAGTTTTTGAGATCAAAGTGACACCAAGTGGTCTTTGGATAGTGACCACATTTCTGGAAGAGAGCTCTGAGCTCATTTACTGCAGAAAGGATAAGCATTGGGTGAATCCTTAGCCAAAGAATAATTCCAACTGCCGCAATTCATCGACTTTGAAATATCACTGACCGATATTGAATTGACCGGTTTGAAAGGCCACAGTCGTCATAGCATGGAGCCTGATGAAAAAAGCTTCCCAAGATACTTTTTTCGCTGTTTGTACCAAAAAATTAATCAATAAAATGTTACCAGTAATGTGGTTTGCAAAGGTAGATATTTGGAACTTGTTTGCGACTGACTTCAACAATATCATCAATTAAAGTGGAACGAGTTCATCGCAGAACATCTGAGGCACATTGCGAAACCTTCTTTCGGCGTTACTCAGCAGAAATCGGGGCAATTGATACTGATTCGCTCAGTTATTTCGATTTGACTATTGAACAATTCTCTTGGGCGGACCAACACAATCGCCCATCGAAGAGTCCAGCTGCTATTCTTTAAAATCTCCACAATCCGACTTCCGCATTGCTGCAGACGCTAATCGGCAACAATTGAATTTTGTTGAAAGAAATATATCAAGGATGGCAAATACTGTTCTGATTGCGGCAACTATAACTTTAATGCTTGTAAGTATTCAATTAAATGTTATTTATATTGAGCTTATCTGATGATCTGATACCCAATTGATCTGCAAGATGAAATATTGATTTGTTTTCTAAGAAATTCATACAATGTTGGCGGACGTGTTAGACAGCCAGCTATTCACAGTAATCAATTATTAATTAATGCTGCTGAACATGATAACTTTGATATGATATGACGGTTTGTATTTCTAATTTCTGGTTTGTAGTGTTTTGGCATTGACCCTGCCCCTCAAAGTTAGTCTCGAATAGGCTCCGAGTAAACAAACAAACAAAAACAAACACTTGAAGGTATTGGAATGCTCGTCACTGAAGTCAACTCCCTATTGCCTCAACTGTCCATTAAAGATATTAGTACAGTATTGCTGATGACCATTTAAAAATCATTCCACCAATGACCTCTACACCAATAAAATATTTTCATAAGGGTTCGCGCGAACGTGAACTGAATCAATTTCATTCTACTCCACACTAGAGAGAGTGTGATTAACTAAATTAAAGGTGATCGACGATATTTGGTGAATTGAAGACATTGGTCATTCCGAATACACAGTAAACAGTTTGAAGGCAATAATGTTTCCTAAATGCACTAATAACGGCTGGTTCACGGGCACAAGCAAAGTGAGCTAGTGCAGATTTCCGAAGAATGGATACCAAAGTCCAGATCATGATTTAAAATTAGTCTCGAGTGTTATGACTAGTCTAAATGGTTTATGCTTAATCTATTTTCCTAGCATTTATCATCGATTAATTTTTCGAGTGTTTTCCTTTAAAATTGTTATCAGATTATGGTTTTTTCTTCACCTTGATTTTGACTCGCTAAGAGGATTTTCAATTGAAAGCAAATTTGTATTTTATTGGACAAAAATTTAATCTTTCAAGTAGGCTCGAATTATGACAATGTTAGAAATTCTTAAACGTAGGCTTAATTTGTTTTTCTTTGAATAAAATAATGATTAAATCTAATTTACTATGAGATCATTTATGCTTAAATCATGATAAAAATGCAATGATACATACACATAGAGCATTAACAGTTTTTCCAATTCATTTTAAATGAACAATCTATGTATTTAATTTAGAGGTGTGATCTCAGCGTGATATTTTTCAAATTTGTTTGCCAAAAGGTGTCTTATCGCCAGTGGAGGGGTGTGGGGGTTTTTGATACAAATTTTGCATAGATTTTCCTTCACCCTGCACTCCTCTAAATGCTACTAGTTTAAGGCCTGTTTTGAAAAGCTCTCGGCGAAGCCTTTCACATTTGATATCCATTTTGTGGGGAGACCTCCTCAAACACGTAATTTTTTTTGTATTGTAGCTTACAAGAGGACATCACTTTCAAGAGGACATAAAATTTCATCTCTCTAGCTTACACAACAAAGTAAGGCCCGACGGCTTTCCAAGAAAAAAGAGAATTAGCCTGCGGATATCTAACAAACAAATAGTTGAATACAATGAGATGTTCTAACCTTTTCTAAATGAAAGCGCGAAAGGGGCTGTTGTGCCAAAACAAAAAAAAAAGCAAATCTCAGAAGAACTCTCATAAATCCCTGACCTCTTGTACCTAGGTTGCATTACTCAAGCTGATTTTATGAGCACTTTAAACCTCTCATCCTCAATTTTCCTTACGGTTCCTGCATTCTTGGAAGATAGTTTCATTTTATATGGTAGCATATAAAATGAAATACCTTGATAGAACTTTCCAAAATAAATCTTAAGCTTATGTTCATCACATTTAGAAGTATAGGAAGATAAAAACTGTTCGAAAATATTGTGCCTCTCCAATTTGAAATTGAGCTCCTGTGATCCCAAAAATCTGTTGAAAATCATAGAAGTAATTTTCTGTTCAAAATACCTCTTAACTTTAGTATGATTTGCAAATTTCAATTTTGTCGAAGATCAATACTATTGACAACATAATATGTTGTTTCATCCTATATGCTTCAAAAAAATTGAACCCTATTTAATGATGCTTCCTATATTATACCAACAATTAATGGTTGGTCTACTTAGTTGGCTTGTCATTAAATCAAACACTACATTTTTTGTCTGATCTTCTTTAACATTTCGATTGAAATAACAAAATAAATATCTTTAAGATTTGATTGAGTTAATAATACTCATAATAATGTAACAAGATAGTAGTTGCTTAAAGTGGAGTGAAAATGATTTTCCTTGTGCATGGCAACAAATACCTTCAAATAGAAGCATACTCTTGACAACTCAACTTGTTTCTTTTAAAATTAAAAATATTTAAGAAGCCAAGATGAATCGCACCAAAATTTTGTACCATTAGGTGAATATTCATTGGGGAAGGTTTTTGTACGAGTGTAAACTTTTTTCTCATAGCATGCATATGATACATAAATAGAAAGAGTTAAAAATGAAGTTATTTATAAACGGAAGTACTCTAAAACTACACGTGATAATTGTTCGTGCTGAATTGTAGCTTGGTGCAAACACATGACCTCTGGCAAGATGCTTCATCATCCACCAGTGGGAAGCCAACGCCAGCCGAAGGGCCACCTATCACGAGAATGAAACTGAAAGAGGCAGTTCTATCCACAAAAATAAGTAAGGCACCAGGACCAGATGGCGTTCCTGCTGAAATGTAGCAGCTTGTCCACAATCTGAAGATAGCATATCGAACAATCTCTCAGTCAGCGGCACTAGGGATTGCAAGCGTTATGTTCATCGCTTTCCTTGTGAGAGAGTGACTTAAAACTTATTTGTGCAAAAACAAGGGTGATAGGGAGATAGCTGCACTCGAAGAGATACAACGCTCACTCAGAGATTGGCAACAATTCTGGGCAAATGAAACAAAGAAGAGATGAACTGCGCACCTCATTCGTGGCCTAAAGCCTATTTGACCACATTTTTGAGCGAGCATGAATGTTTCAATTTTACCAGCACAGGATTGGTGGTCTGCCGCGTTGGAGAGGTCAATGATGCTTACCACACTTTTTTTGCTTGCTAAAAAGGGACAGGCTTTGCGGTGACCTAGATAAGGAGTTAGGAAAGCTCTCTCTAGATAGTCTAATAGGAGAGATGCTTATATCAGTTGACAAATGGAACCAGGTGGTATATTACGTTTGGGCTGATCTAATTGGTAAGAGGGAGCGCTTGAAGATATTGAGGGTAGAAAGGCCTCTTTTCCAGCATTCTCTACCTTTTGCCCCCTCCCACTGGATCCCTAATACCCGATTCCGGCTTTCACAAAAAGAATGAGACCTAACCCGAAGTAATGTGTCGAAGGGTCCCAGACCATGTTCTCAGGTTAGCAGGGGAGGTATTTAGTGAGTAGCGCAGGGATTTTGAAAGCTCCAGATTCATGGCGTAAATGACTTCCCAACCACAAAAAAATGCTTTATCATTGTCAGACTAAGGTCTTGTTCCGCTATTAAGTTATAACAAAAAAGCCTTATCTACAGCCCGAAACTTTAACTTTGTTGTCAATATACTTATATATGCGAATAAAGTGGAATATTTCTATTTTATGCACAGAGTTGCTAATCACGTTAAAAATATTTTTTCATTTCTCTCCAAATATTATCACGACTTTACGAGCCCTTGCAGATCTTATAGAGAGTTATTTTTTCAGACTTTGTCCTCTTCCAAATCATTGAATGCTTAACTGCTTGCACAAATGTTCTTCCTTTCGTTTAGCTTCAAAATCTTTGTGCTTGAGTTTCCCTTAGATCTCCGAGACAAGGATGTAGTTTTCTTTTCAGAACATTTACTGATATTTTGAGGAATATTTGTCCCCGTTATCATGATGTATATAACAGTTATCCATTTTTTTCGTCGAGTTTGCATGCTTCTTCATTTTGCTTGTATTTTTATTGGAGAATTCTCTAAATTTACAAGCGATTTCCTTTCATTTAAACCCCTCTTGCCCAGCAATTTGGCACACTCCATACCATATGCTTCTAAGTTTTTCTCTGGAGTACCACAAAGCTCCATTCAATAATCTGCCACCTGCGCTTAGTTCAAGTAGGCACTCCATCACGAGTACTTCTCATCTTTTTATCAAATGTTTTTTTTTGTTTTCTTCTGTTTGCCCTTACTTAATTTATTTGAGGGCATAATGCGGGTGCCTGTTGCTATCATTTGCTTTTACAAATCATAGTGTTCATAATAGTCATAATTTTATATAGTCATAGTACTATTGTAGGTAGTTATCCTGATGAAACAAGATTTTTTTCTTCACTAAATCATGCCATTTTTCACAAATTTCAAATTCAGTTGACCTTAAAATTTTACCCTAAAGGACCGAAAAACTTTCATTATTGCTAAGAAGTTATGTTACTTAGAGCTATTGATAATAGCAACATAATGCAGTCCCAAAGATCCAAGTTTGCCAGAAATGAGTTAGTAGCAATGGCTCCACGAATGATGATTCACATGTTTGTATAGAATTTTCTACTAGTAGTTTATTATAATCCTTTATGGCAGTACTCCAATTTGGATCTTTGCCTCTTTTTGCCGCGACTCTGCGTGTTGGACCAGGAATGGGAGAACAAGTTTAGGTGAATAAATAAACGTTGATTTTAGTTTAATAATTTTGTTATTTTATTTAATAATATGAAGAGGTTTATTTGCGAGCGTGCTACTGGACCGATCGAGACGAACGAACTTAACCAACGCGGTGATTGACTCCCGGCGCTCTTCGTCATTCCAGTATTTTCGAAGAAGACCGAGTCGCATTCGGTTGCTACGCCGAGTACAGTTACGCACGAAAGTCGTGCGTCTGTACACTCTAATACAAAAACACGCTGAACTCAATCAGCTTTAATACTGCAACCTCGTTGGCCAATTGGAAACCCAACGCCAGGGTCTGCTGTCAGCATCGATTGAAACTTCCCATCTGAACGTTTCCCTTACGCTCGGCTTTTCAACATTCGTCTGGGGAGCCTGCACATATCCCCTCATTGCAGTTTATTTAGCTTTACCTGCATGGTGCGTCATCATATAAATTACACAACTCATTGTTGTAACAATGTATCTACTCTACTTCATGCACTTTGCATATGAAGTGTTCCAGGGCCTTTTGGGAAACGTTTCTTTTCATAGTTATTTCACTTCATTGCCTGTGAACGATTTTTTTCATCTTGTAAGCTCTGGAGAGTTCCGTTGATGTAAGCTAATACAAATTACTTGGGCATTTGTGGTTCTATTTTCCACTTATGAGTCTGCCCATCATTTATGTCATGAACTGAGATATTGACCACTCATAGGCTCAATGAATCTACTTGCTCAACCTAGTCCTAGTTCAACTTTTAAACTTTGAATCTCAATTAAACTTCTTTTGCAAAACACTTTCTAATTTTTTTATTAATTTATATTTACTGGGAGAAATGCATGAGAAATTATGTTTGAGATTTCGTCATCGAAGTACTAATTAGATGCAAACTCTGGCTTCGATGGATTAGCATGATCTCAATTTAGATGTTAAGTAATTGTTTTCGATATGATTAGCAAATGCAAAAATCAAATTTAATTGACTTAAATAAAAATTAAAAACTTTTGAATATTGCTTAACATCTAAATTGAGATCATGCTAATCCATCGAAGACAGAGTTAGCATCTAATGAGTACTTCGATGACGAAATCTCAAAAATAATTTTTCATGCAATCTCCCAGTTTCTTACTCCAGTTTCTCCAGAGTTAAACTTTGTTTCAGTTTCCTGTTCAACTCTCCTTAATGTGAAAAGTAATGCTGTTCAGTGAACTTTACAGTTACTCATCACCCCCGATACGATGCTATGGCTTTTGATTATGATGCATTTTTGTTATAATAATATTATTGCTATCATTATTAACCGTTGGGAAAGGGGATACCTTCAATAGGTACTTAGAAAGCAGGCATTGGATCTGATGGACCTATTTAAATTTTGTAGGATTTCACTAACATCCACATTCAACTTGTACTGGCTTTTCTAATCATTCACCATCAACTTGGGAGTCCACAAAGTATCTTCCTTATAGCTTCAGTTGTAAAACTTACTCAACATATTTGGCGGCCAATAGCCAACTTTTAGTACGGTTCAATATAGTGTTAAATATCGTTTTGGCTTGTCATCGCCAATATGGCTACCGAGTTTAAATTTTTTACGCTTTTAAAAAGGCCACATTTGAAAAATATCATCATCTGGTCGCAAACAATTTTTGCAGATAGGATTTCTCGCTTTCTCAATTCATAGCTTATCAACTCAGTGACCATACGAGTACATGCTCACAGCCAACATTTTCTGCCATATGTTAAGTAAACGAGTATACATCCGAACTTCAGTCACTGTTTCTAACCTCCTTTTCTTATTTTAAATGTATTTATATCTCTATTCAGCGGAAAATTTCCAATTACGAAATGGATTAAACAATAGCACAGCTAGAAGAAAGAAGGAAAAGCATGTAATAGCAAGACAAATGTAATAAACGGCGAAAACGAGAAGAAAAGTACTAAGAGTTGAGAAAAAAAGAGTTGACAGATTTTTTTATATCCCAAAGTCGGGAGGGGGAAAGGCCCAAGTTGAAGGTCATCATGATTACGTGGTATTCTAAGCATGTGTAAGTGAAAATACACTAAACTACGCCACCAAACTCGAATATTATTTAACACAAGATTAGGGATCGGGGAAAAATGAAGGAATTTCTTGAGATCAAGCCAGAAATGCGAGAGGCGTTTGAAGTTATTTCAGAAATATGAACGCCAAACTTCAAATTAGAGCTGAAAGAGACGCCTAAGTTCCTGGAATGTCTCACCGTACTTAGGTACGAATTGTCTGGCAAAAATTGATAGCTAAGAGGACTAGGGTTATTGAAAAGTGAAAGATGAATGCACTTAGAAACGTTTAATGGAAGCTGGTAATAAGAACTCCAAAGAGAAATGGCTTCCAAATCTTCTTAAAGCTGGGCACAGTCATCGTTAGATGACACAATCCTCTAAAAACTTTGACGTTGTCTGCGTATGCTCGTAGAACACTCGAGAAGTTTGCGAGTATAATGACAGATGGCAAGTCAATTATAAAGAGAGTGAAAAATAGTGGACCAACAATAGCTCGTTGAGGAACGCCAGAAGACAAATGGAAGGGGGTGGCAAGCCAGCTCAGAAAAGATACCCGACTTATATGATTGAATAAGTAAGAGGATAAGCAGTGGAACAAATAATCAAGAACGGAAAAATCCAGATACAAAAATACGACTTGTGATTGGTTCGCCAAGGCTTTTGAACCAATATTTATGAATTCTAAAAAACTAGTTAAAGTTGATTTCAAAAAGTTATTAAAAATGCCACCATGACCTGAACTGACAGAATCTTCAAGCGCTAAAAGCTTCATAATTTTTTCCGGATATCAAATAAAAGGAAATGAGGATGGCATGCATATAATTGGGACCAGAGGGATATTGCTGGAAGTAGTATTAAGAAACGAATAAAACTGAGTTCTAAAAAGCTCACAAATCTCCAGAGGTGAATTTGTTAAGCAGCCATTCAAATAAGAAGAGTATAGAATATGGGAGGATGATTTAAGAGAATGTATATATTTCTAAAATGGCTTGGAGTGATTTGAGCTCAAAGAGCCTTCAATACAGCGAAATAAGAAGCCTTAGCGATCTACATCTATTTTTAGGGTTTTGTACTAAAATACAAAACCCTATTGCAATCACGACCTGTGTCCGTCTGTCCGTCTGTCCGTCCGTCCGTCCGTCCGTCCGTCCGTCTGTATGTCACAGCACTTTTTCTCCGAAACTATAGAGGCTACAGGCATGAAACTTTGTGGAAAGGTCAGAAGTGGTGACCTCTTGAAAGTTCAAGGGTGGAAAAATTTTTCAAAGGGGTTTAAGGGGGGTCTCCCCATATAGGGAGGTGACCCCTCAAAAAAAAAATTTCCACCATTGGTAGTCGAGTAGGGTGTCATTGGAAAGGTCTTAATAAGATCTTTTCAAAACAAGTCTTAAAATTGCCTTATGAGTACCGAGGGGGGCAGGGGAAGGGGAAATGTACGAACTTTTCGCGTACCCCCCCTCGCGATTGGAAACCTTCCATCCGAAAAATCTGAAAAAAATTATGAATGTAGGCCTTTATGAGTACAACAACAACAAATACATGAGAAGTCGAAATTCACTCAACTTTGTTAGTAATAGTATGATTTATCGATTTTATGTTTTCTTGAATAAAATCTAAACAGAACAGATTACTTTCTATAAGATAAATTTTTTCTGAAAGTTTCATAAAGATCCAATAGTATTTAACGAAGTTATAGCGATTTGAATTTTCCCGTATTACTATGGAACAATATGCCCTGTATTACTATGGAAACATATGGCTATGGAGCCATATGCGCTTTTTATCAATTTAGACACTACAACTTTGCTAGGATTTGCATGAAAATTTCAGGAATCATAGGTATCATGAAAATGAGTACATACAATTGAAACAAGTCGAAGAGGCAGGAGACAGCTCCTAGCAAAAGGGCTTTGTAACCATTCTAGGATTCGAAAAAATAGGCCATGAATCGATGATTACAGTACAGAGGAGTGGGCCCTGAAAAAAATTTCATGAAAGGTAGCCGATATGAATATCAACTGAAAGTTCTCTATGAGAGCTTTTCAAAACCGTTCTTAAACTGACAGTTTTTGCTTCAGGGACGCCAAAGGGGGGGGGGGGGGGTGGTGTAAAAACATGAAAAATGTGTTTCTAAAAAATCTGAAAAAATTATCAAGGGAGATATCTATGGGTATAACTAAAACAAATACCTCAGAAGTCAAAATTCTTTCAACTTTGTTAATAAAAGTATGATCCTGGAATTTCACATTTTCTCCAATAAAATCGTCTTTGACATGTTTCTTGATTTTATTCGTTGCTGGTTACTGCATTTTGTAAGTTGAGTACAAAACCCTTCTGACATGAGCATAGGTCTGTCTACCCAACTTGTTTAATTATAGACTTCAGATGACAAAGAAGATAACACTTTTACTCATGACAGTTGCATTATCCGATGAAGTTCGTTAACTACTTGCAATCTTGAGTAGTGCTTTGCTCTGAATATTTAGCAAACATTTCTTGCACTTCTTACACGTCATTATACCTGTCCATATTCTGCTCCATAAAGCATTATAGAATGAGAATTCGACATTAGAAAACCTCACCTCGCTTTCCAGAGCTCTACTAAAGTTTGTTATCACTCCTGGTGTCCCGTCACTTCACTCACCGATATGTTCCTAATATGTCACATCTGCAACGAGCGTCACACCCAGACACAGGTTGTGCCTATTACGACTTCCAATCGAAATTATTATTCGTATTGTGATCTTTTCCTTTTTAGTAAGATAATTTCCATCTTTGCCAACTTAAACTCGGTCTCAGTTCCATTTTTTAGGGTTTTGTAAAATTATTTTACAAAACCCCACTAGTTTCGCGACCAGTCTGTCCGTCTGTCCGTCCGTCCGTCCGTCCGTGTGTCACAGCAGTTTTTCTCGGAAACTACTTAAGCTAGAAACATCAAATTTTGTGTGCATGTGTAAAGTGGTGATCTCTTTAAATTTCAACTGCAAAAAAATTTTATAAGGTATTTAAGGAGGGTCTCCCCATATAGGAGAGTGACCCCCCGAAAAAAAAATTTCATTGAAGGTAGCCGATATGGGTATCAAATGAAAGGTCTTGATGAGAGCTTTTCAAAACAGGTCTTAGTTTGGCAAAGTTTGCTTCGAGGGGCGCACAGGGAGGGCAAATACACGAAAAATTTGTGTCCCCCCCTCGCGATTGGACACCTGTGATGTGAAAAATCTGAAAAAAATCAGGAATGTAGGCCTTGGTGAGTACAACAACAACAAATACGTGAGAAGTCGCAATTCACTCAACTTTGTTAGTAATAGTAATTATGTTTTCTTGCATAAAATCTTAACGGTACCCTTAAATTCAATGAAATTCAGTACACAGATGACAATTTGCAATTTAGCGAAGTTATAGTGGTTTGAATTTTCCTGTAATACTATGGAACAATATGCGCTGCATTTATTACTATGGCAACATATGGCTATGGAACAACATGCACTTTTTACCGACTCAGACACTACAGTTTTGCTAGGATTTGCATGAAAACTTCAGGAATGATAGGTATCATGTAAATCTTTGAGAATCGGTTCAGCTAGTGGTATCAGTAATCGTAAAACAAAAAAAAATGGCTGTTTTAAATACGAAGATTGAATAATTTTGAGTTATTTTGCCCCAACTTCAACGTTTAAGGTGCATGCTTTGAACACTTGATTCAATTTAATGAATGGCTGAAGATGAGTACCTGCAATTAATACTCATAAGTGAAACAAGTCAAGGAGGTGGAAGATAGCTCCTAGCAAAAGGGTTTCGTAACCATTCTAGGATTCGAAAAAATTGGCCATTAATCGATGAAACAGTACAGGAGAGTGGCCCATGAAAAAAAAAATTAATCAAACGTAGCCGATATGAGTATGAAATAAAAGTTTTCATGGGAGCTTTTCAAAATAGTTGTTAAACTGTCAGTTTTTCTTCAGTGGAGGCACAGGGGGGAAATACATGAAAAATGTGTTTCCTCCGTCGCGGATGGACATCTGAAATAATTATCAAGGGAGATATTTATGAGCAAAATAATGCCAAAAACCTTAGAAATCGAAATTCGTTCAACTTTGTTGATAATAGTATGATCTTCGTATTTCATATTTTCTCCAATAAAATCGTCTTTGACATGTTTCTTGATTAGATTCGATCTGGTGACTACATTTCGTAAATTGAATACAAAACCCTCCTGACATGAGCGTAGGTGTGTTTGCCCAACTTGTTTCCAACTATGTTATTTATATATATTATATTTATTTTCAATTGTTCCAAATGTGCCATACGTAATGATATCATTATTACTACGTCATTGTTGAGGTATGGATGCTACACATGCTTGAAGGATGTAAAACATACTAAACTTGTCTTTCTTTTTTACTTGAAACATATCTTAAGCTTCCTGTAATTACCTAGTCGTTGGAAATTCGACAAATCAGGTTGTATCCAGCTTTCTTGCAATCCAGCCAAGCTACATTCGAGGTCTTTTATTAATTACATGAGCTCTATATTTTATGCTAAATACGAGTATGGTGAAGTTATGATCACTGCATGGTCACTTAGCCTGTAATAAGTACATTTAAATACTATAAGTATAGAATGCAATTCGGAATTGATCCATCAAAGCCGAGTCTTAAACACATGAATGTGGACCCTTGGTAGGGAAAGATCAGGTTCAGCCTTGATACTATTTCAACAATTAACCGTTCTTGTTTGTTCTCCCGAGATATCCCCTACTCCAGTGCTTTTGCATCGAAATCGAAGGAGACTGGTTACACTGGTCAACAACATTTTAATTTTTGTATGTAACAAAAAAAACTAATTATGTTTAAAATAAAGGTTGATGCTGATAGAAATATTATTAGAATATTTTGTATACGAACCGTTTTCATTGTAATATTTATTTATTTTTTCGCGACCTGCCTGTCCGTCTGCCCGTGCATCATAGCAAGTTTCCTCAGAAACTATAGATACTAGAAAGCTCAAACTTTGTGAAAATGTCAAATCTGGTGATCTCTCAAAGGTTCAGGTCTTACCAAACATTTCGAAATGAATATCTTCAATTGACTGAGCATTCAGAAAAATTATTTAAGCAGGAATAAAATGGCAGTTGCAACGTGATTATGAAGGAAACTCTGCATCTTTTGCATAAATTTGAACGATTTCTTACGCAAGTATTGGATGAATAATTAAAACCACCGATTTAGGCTATTAGAAAAATGGTTTTGATTAATTTTGCTTCCTTTTGATTATATTTTCTTTCATTTTTGGGTTATATTAATTCAATTCCGCTGTAGATAATATGTAACTTTTTCTCGGTTGTACCTTTCTTCCATCAGGGGGACAATAGATGCACCATGCTGTTGTACGTGCCATTTTTATGCCTTGGTGTGACTTGATGATGCTGGAGTTGTTCGCTGCGAGCGTGTTCTTTTCCTGAAAATATCAAATTCAAGTTGTCCGGTATTTCTAATAATTTTAAGGTCCAGGAAAGATTTGGATCCATTTTCTTCTTTTTCCATTTAAAATTTTAGGCTGCTGATGATATTATTCAAATTTATAAGTATCTCCTCTGCACTATCCTTCAGTACCACCACTATTATGTCATCAACGTATTTCCATCAGACTCGTGGTAATTTGCTATTTTCTTCTAACTGTTTCTCACAACTTTCCAGAAGCCTTTTCCACTAGTAGGGGTGATAGAGGATCTTGCATCGCGAAGCCTTTTGTTATTTTATAGTATTTGTTGCTGAGTGTGCATTAACTTACACTCATACATAGTACCGCCAGCTTGCTACATTTTTTTACTTTCTATTTACAAATTATTATGCTGTCAAAGTTCTCCATCCATTTTTAGGGTTTTGTAAAATAATTTTACAAAACCCTATTCAAATCGCGTCCTGTCTGTCCGTCCGTCCGTGTGTCACAGCAGTTTTTCTCGGAAACTACTTACGCTAGAAACATTAAATTTTGTATGTAGGTGTAAAGTGGTGCTCTCTTCAAAGTTCAACTACAAAAAAATGTTATAAGGTATTTAAGGAGGGTCTCCCCATATAGGGGAGTGACCCCCCAAAAAAAATTTCATTAAACGTAGTCGATATGGGTATCAAATGAAAGATCTTGATGAAAACTTTTCAAAGCAGGTCTTAGTTTGGCAAAGTTTGCTTCGAGGGGCGCACAGGGAGGGGAAATACACGAAAAATTTGTGTCCCCCCCCCTCGTGATTGGACACCTGTGATCCGAAAAATCTGAAAAAAATCAGGAATGTAGGCCTTAATGAGTACAACAATAACAAATACGAGAGAAGTCGCAATTCACTCAACTTTGTTAGTAATAGTATGATTTATCGATTTTATGTTTTCTTGAATAAAATCTTAAGGGTACCCTTAAATTCAATGAAATTCAGTACGTAGATGTCTATGTATAAGATTGATCTATCCTGAAAGTTTCATAAAGATTGAATTAGATTTAGCGAAGTTATAGCGGTCTGAATTTTCCTGTATTACTATGGAACAATATGCGCTGCATGTATTACTATGGCAACATATGGCTATGGAACACTATGCGCTTTTTACCGACTCAGCCACTACAGTTTTGCTAGGATTTGCATGAAAAAATCAGGAAAGATAGTTGTAATGAGTATCTTTGAGAATCGGTTCAGCTAGTGGTATCAGTAATCGTAAAACAAAAAAGTGGCTGCGAAGATTGAATAATTTTGAGTTATTTTTTCCCAACTCTGCATGCTTTGAACACTTGATTCAATTTAATAAATGAAGATGAGTACCTACCATTAATGCTCATAAGTGAAACAAGTCAAGGAGGCGGGAGAGAGCTCCTAGCGAAAAGGCTTTGTAACCATTCTAGGATTCGCAAAAATTGGCCATGAATCGATGATATCAGTACAGGAGAGTGGCCCCTGAAAAAAATTCATCAAACGTAGCCGATATGAGTATGAAATGAAATTTTTCATGGGAGCTTTTCAAAACAATTGTTAAACTGTCAGTTTTTGCTTCAGTGGGGCACAGGGGGAAAACTCATGAAAAATGTGTTTCCTCCCTCGCGAATGGACATCTGAAATAATTATCAAGGGAAATATTTATAAGTATATCAATAACAAAAACCTCAGAAGTCGAAATTCGTTCAACTTTTTTAATAATAGTATGATCTTCGTATTTCATATTTTCTCCAATAAAATCGTCGTTGAAATGTTTCTTGATTTTATTCGATCTGGTCACTGCATTTTGTAAATTGAATACAAAACCCTTCTGACATGATCGTAGGTCTGTTTACCCAACTTGTTTCTTTTGTTTCTGGTACTAGCCCCAGCTTCTAACTCAAGCAGTATATGATCGATCCGGAGTTTCGTTAAAAACGCATGGTTTAGACTCTTGTTTAATAAACTCACTTGCTTCAGCGGAAAGTTATCATTTGTTCAATTTATTACAAAGCAACTTATTGTCCAGGTTCAAAGACATAAATAAATGGACGAGCAACGCAAATCTGTGTACTCGTTCGTGTAGGAAGCAAGTTTTAGACATAAATATCTTACGCTCTCGAAACTATATGATTTCCTCTGCTTCTAATTCTTCTTTGTTTCCCGAGAGCTTTTTCTTTCCTCTCTTCAGAAGAATCACTTCCCTTACTGACACCCACGCATACATATGCGCCTTCGTTATCATTCATTGAACAGTTTTGATGGAATATTGGTAGGTTTTTAATAAAAAAAGAGACCGATTTCGTACACGCGAACTTCAAAACCAAAAACTTTATAAACGTGAACGTGCTTCGGAGTGAAGTTAAGTGCAAAATCAAATCACTTCAAACCTCAACTTCGCACAACTTTAGCGAAGGTTGCTAATTGTTTCTCGACTCTCGTGATTGGCTGCGGATCCAAAACTCTCTATATTTATGTCCAGGATTATTTTTTTTCGCTCACTTTCACACTCGTATGCTCTTCTTATGTTATGTATTGTTAGTTTTAGTTGTCCACTATGTTTAGTTATTTTATTGGTCAGTTTCAGGTGTGTGTGTATAGTAAGCTTGTAATGTTGTCTAATCTAATTTTCTATGAAGGGAACCTACACTTTGTTTCACTAATTTCCTTTTTAATTCTGTTTTGAAGTTTTTTTGCTCTAGCTGACTCTGTTAAGTAATAAGCATTTTTTGAGTAATCGTATATATTCGCTAGCTCCCGCCATTCTTTCTTTAAATTTGAATAGTTTTTATATTCCGGGTACGGCTTGGTTGCCATATTATAAACAGAGTCGCTCTTCTCTATTGTTGTATAATCACTACTTAATTAATATTAAAAGTAAAAAGTTCTTCTTCTTCTTCTTAGCACTACAGCCCCTTTCGGGCCTTCGTCTACCGCAAACAGCGCCTCCAACTGTCTCGGTCCGTTGACCGCGTCATCCAATTCCGAAATCCAAGCAGCGATAAACTGCCTTGTCGACCGAGTCAGACCAGCGTTTCCTCGGTTTCCCCACTGGCCTTCAGTTCTCCCTACGAATACCTTCTTGGGTATCCGTTGTTCGTCCATACGATTCATGTGTCCAGCCCATTGCAAGTAAAAAGTTGCCGTTTTATAATTACGGTAGGTGAGCGTTTTGAAATCGGTAACTACATTTCTTGTTACAAAAATTGGTTGATCATTGTTATTACCTGACAAGATTGGAAAATCACGGTCTCTCGTTTCCTGTCTTGCGCAGAAATCCTAGACAATATCTGTCAAACCTTCTTCTTATGCGGAAGATGGGTCAGGTACCGTTTGCATCTTGCTTGATGATCAGGTAAGCCCTCTGTAGATAACTTACTTGCTAAGATGTTGGCGTCAAAATGGTACTTTATGACACATTACGGTCGTGTGGTTTTCCTCATAAAAAGGGTCCATTTGATCGTTCGTTGATACAGAGAAAGCAGTGGTCGTTTTTGTAGCAATCCTCTTCAGCGAGAAAAACGAGGCCCAGCTCCAAGTAATGTGACAAACAGTTCCAAGCTGGCTCCTCAAGGTGACAAGGAGTTCTTCATTCAGGGTGTTGATAGCCCTCACCACCCAACTATAAAAACGTATTGTTATTATTAATATATTTATTATTACTGCTATTATCATTTGTTTTGATTATTTCTTACCAAAAAGGTATTGAAACTTAAAATTAGCTTTAAGACACATCGAAAATTGCTGAATCAATCTTTGATGTGTTATATCTAAAATGAGATGCACATAAAAATAAGCTGAAACCGAAAATTAGATTTATTATGACTCACTTTGAATGAACAAAGACCATTTTTAATTGTGTTTATCATTGTTTACTCAAATTGACTGGTCAAAAATAATTACCTCGCCTCAAATGATTGGAAAATTTGATCATATCAAAACAATCAAATGAACTGTTTCGGGCCACGTAGTTTCTTACATTACTTGAGTCACGTACCTATCATCAATGATCTTTGGATTTTCCCAAAAGCTTAAAGAATGAACTCTGTTAAACTGTCCCTGAAGCCAAAAGAAAGAAATTGTCATAAGAAGAACAAGAAATTCTGCGATTCTCTTATGTCCAGTGAATGATGTATATCTGGACATTCGTTTAAATATTTTGATATACTAATCACTTTCTCGGCCAAATAAATAATGAGTCAATTAAAATGGGAGTATTTTTCTTAGAAACTGCTTTACGGTCGCATGTACTGTCATAATTCACGAAATTGTGGCTAAATAATTAACACAGGGTGTTAATAGATCTTCAAAAAAAGTGAGAGTTAGTAATTACTAGTTGATTCTTGTAAATAACAATTTGCTAGTACTGTATTAAACAAATGAATTTAAATGAATTCATTTAATTTCAATTAAAACGCTCATTAACACCAAGTAATTTAAAATTAATTCAGCTTAAGCGCGTGAATATAAAATATATTATCCTGAACTAGAAGGTTTTATTGGAAATAAATCAAGTACATTATTATACTTAGTATCATTTAACAAATCGACATTACATCATCCGATTGATTGAGTCTACTAAAAACAAGATTTTCTTTAACTGATGCTAATTTTACGTGAAGGAATTCCAAACATTTTCCCTTTATCACACTTTAATCTCGGGCGACAGCTCATTGACGCACAATTTAGAGCCGTCTACTGTTTGTGCTTTACTTGCATAACATGCGGAAATTTTCCAGGTGGAACACAACTGACAGCATATTTAACATTCATTTTCATGAAAATCTAGTTCTGTTTTTCCATTACAATGTACTTACAATAAGCTAGAAATGGAATGGTCTTAATGCGGTATGCTAATTGTTTTAGCGAAACTCTAGAAAATAAAAGTCCAAGCATGGCCGAAGCAATGTGTTGAATGCTTTCCATTTTCTATTCAATGCAGGTGCCGTAAAACATCCAAATTTAATCTAACAAAGTTTGATTTGATCAAATGTAATTTGCATTTATGCCTTTTTTGTACGCTGATCTACATTTTTCGAGACTGAAATTGCTGTGCATGGGCGTTAAAGTGCAGGTTGAAGTAACATTGCGCATGCACAAAACTAGGTTTTCATGTCATCATTGGGCAGTTTTTATTGAAAGTATAAATTGCGGAAGAAGATACTTCCTACTCATCATAAATTTCCATTCTCTATGAGCAATAAACCAATTGCTAGAGGGAGACGTTCCTTGGAAAAACGAACCATTTCGGTACAATTTGGTAAATATATTCATAAATATCTGAATAATTATCGAAAAGATAAAAGCTGCATTCTTCCAAGTTTTAAATGCAAACTAATTTTAAAAGAGAAGTTTGTCAAGAAAATCTCGCACTCAAAACTGAAATAAAGCTGAACAACTCAAACTCAACCCTTTCTAGACGCCTCAGTTGCTCGTACGTAAAATCCTGTTCCAAGATTAATTAGCAACTGGCAGAATCTCTATCGCGGAGATCAACGAAATGACGTGGACAACATGTATCTGAAATTCCCACCCGCATTCAGGCAAATGTCAGTTCACACGGTTTCTCAATGTGAAGCCTTAAAGCCACTACAGCCAGCATTGCATCGTCTGGTGTATTGGAGATTTGCAACGATTTCTTGTAATCTTTCATCTTGTTTCATTCCAAATGAACAATCTATCATAATGTTGTTGTAGACAGCACCAACTATCAATTGGCCAAAAGTTCACAATTTTTTCGCGTGAAAAGTATCTGTCGGGTTGGAAAATTTCATTAACCGACAACGCGAAAAAAAACACTGAACGTGCTCATTAACATATTTTTATGCCGGCTGAAAATGGAATAATTTATTTTCGTTCATGGTCAAACTCATATGAAATTTTTGGTGCTATCCAAAAAATGTCGATGAGTATTGGATCCAAGATACTTTGTTTTGTTCATTTTTTGCTCATTGTTTTTGTATTCATTTGCTTTTGGCTTAATCTTTGCAAAGATCAAGTAGGCTTTTTGGATGGACTCGTTAAAATTAAATCAATGCTAATTTTTGTTGCAATAACGCTTTTTGTGCCGCTGCGCGCTGTCTTTGACGGTGGGAAAATAACTATGAAATTGAAAATTGATATTCGCTTGAAAAGATGCCATGTTTCCGCTGCATAATGAAATCATAACTGGTGTTGCAAAAGTGCACATACTTTAAATCAGGTAAGAGTATTTTTTAGGTTTTCACGCCTAGCTTTTAGAACTCGAAGTTCAAGCATAAGTCTTTTTCGAAAATATCAATCGAAATATTAATCGAATTTACAATTTTTAGGAAAAAATGCTGAAGAATAAATTGTTAAATTAAATTTGATTTAGTGCATCTTTCGACGAGAAGATTGAATCTATGCGGCTATTGGTCCTTGTGAATTTTTGATCTTCAATGCTTAAGACACACTTAGAGACTCAAAAGCAAATAAGCCAGAAGAAGATTAACTTGCTCTGATCAAGTCCCTAAAGCAGATTCTTAAAACTCGTAAATACTTTGAAGTTTAAATCCACCAAAAGCTGCATCTAGGACCCAGTACGATCGAATTAAAAATAAAACTCCAACTTTAGTTTTCTAATTAAAAACAAATAATTGAACTTCGTGAAAATGTTCTTCATTTGAAAGTTTTCTTTGTCTGATACTGTTTCATCGATCACTCCGAATGAAGAACGAAGTAATTTTGTGCTATAATTTAATGATAGGCTAGAAGTCATTTCCTAACTGATTTAAAAATCTCAGTGTTTTGACAATAAGGAAATACTCTTAGATGCATATTAGATTGGCTCAATCTTTCTTTAAAACAATTAAACGAAATATTATGACATCTTCTTCTTTGTAGTATTACAGCCCCTCTTGAGCCTTCGCTTCCTGTAAGTAGCCCCTATAACCACCTCGATCCATTGACCGCCCCCTCCAATTTCGAAATCTTAACAATGATGAACAGTCTTCGTTGATCAAGTCATACCAGCATTTCCTTGATTTTTCCACAGGTCTCTGTCCGTCACTTCTCCCAATGAATACCTATTTGGGTATCGGTTGTTCGTCCATACAATACAAGTGGTCAGGTCATTGTAGCTTCCACAGTCTTACAGCCGTTGAGATCTTTGGCTTATACAGTTCATGATTTGTGTCGACTTTGCTATTGGCTCCCATATAGCTTCGCTTCGCTTCGATTATTTGCATCAGGACTCGTCTCTTGGAAGTGTTGAGTATGTTTGCTGATACTTAATTGAGGGTCCATGTTTCATACATATAGCACCTATTTATATACTAGTAAGTAATAGTCCGTGTTACAATTGGTTCTTGGATGGTTAAGGAAATCAAGTATGCTCGAGGCCCATCTTTTTTGAATCAGAACATGGTAGATCTAGTTTGAGTGCTCCCATCCGGTGATGTCCAGGCCATTTCATGTATGCATTTATGGGGGAAGCATGTCAAACGTATGTCTAGGTTTTTGCTACATACAAATTCAATCAACCACCGGCCAAAACGTCCCCATCTGCTGTGAGTCCCTTTTATCTTTTACAACTGCCCGAACATAATGTGCCACCTGGTTTCATTTGTCAACCAATTCAAGCATCATCGCGACTATACTATACAGATCAAGCTCTCCCGTCTTCCTGTACGGGTCTCTTTGCTGCCTGTCCCGTTTGTGCACGCAAGAAATGTATGGCAGGCATTGGCTTTCTTGCCTGGGCAAAATTGATAGTTGGGGGACCAAGTCTTACCAATCTTGTGCAGGTAAGACTTAAACACCCGTGCCTACTGAAAAGCTGGGTTAGATATAAGTCAATCTCGCCATGCCTTCGATTTGGCCATGGTCTCACATTCCCTTCGTGCAACTGACCCAAGGCAGCTGTCAATCGTTGTCAATCTTCGCGGACAATCATGTCCCTTGTGTCCTCGTTTCGACGCATGTAAATGGCGCGGTGCTCTCCAGCAAGGAGGGCAACAGGTACCACGCCTGCAATAGCTCTCACCACTGAATCAGAGGCTATCGGGTACGAAGATGCAATCCTCAGTGCTCCTCTTCTCTGTACCTGTCCCAAGTGTTTTCGGTATACCTCCTAACTGAGAATGTTACCCCATGTTTCTGTTCCAGACAGTAGTACTGACTCTACAGCATTCATCAAGAGGCGTCTTCTTGATGGGCTGGGTCCCCCTACTTTGGCCATTAGTCGACTCAGAGCCCATACTCCCGAAGCAGCCTTCTCATCCGTTGCCCTGATTTGCTCAGAGCAACTTATCTTCGAGTTGATCAGTAGCCCCAGGCGCTTCACCACTGGCTTCGCTTCGATTAGTATGTCTCCATAACTAATTATCCTTACTCTAGGGATTCTCTTTTTTGTCAAGATGGCCACCTCGGTTTTCTCCAGTGCTAAGCTGAACCTGCGAGCAGTTATCCAGTTTCTTACTCAGCGCATTAGCCTACATAGCCTAAATTGCACTTGTTCAACAGTGCGTCCAGCAACCAGAGCTGCAAAATCATCCACATAGCCCATCAAGCGCAACTCATTTGCTATCTCCAGTCTCAGTAACCTATCGTCAGACACATTCCACTGGTTTGGACTAAGGACAGATCCCTGGGTAACACCCAATGTGACTTCCACCCTACTTTGGTCCTATGTCGCATCGTAAAGCAGGCGTTGGTCCTTCAGATAGTCCCTCAAAAGCCGCATTAGATATTCTGGACCAGCGTATCTAGGATATCCACACATATAGCGGAGTTGAAGGCGTTCCCAACGTCAAGTGTCACTAACAGTACGATCCGTCACTTTGTGTGGCTATATGCCTCTGAATTATGGACCGCACTCACCATCGCAGCAATCGCATCAATGGTGGAGCGTCCTGCTCTTAAGCCGTACTGCCGAGGAGATAGGACCCAGAAGTATGAATCACGTCAGTGCGTCTTCCCTTGATGAGTTTCTCTAGCACTATCCCAGCAGTGTCTAGCATGCATAACGGGCGATAAGCAGACAGTGATCCGGAATTCCACTTTACCTAGCTGATGAGCATGAGCCTCGCCACCTTCCACCGTAACGAGAGCATTGAATGTGCTGAGCAGCAAGTTAGGACAATGGTGATTGACAAGTGGCAGCACGTCAGCTGTGACACAATATGGACCTGGAGCCTTCCTTGCTTTCTGTGAAACGATTGCCTCTTCCAGTTCCGGCTGTGTGTAGAGTGGACACTCGACTGCTTTTTCACCATGGATAGTGGTGACAACATGGACGTGATGGGTGGGGAAGAGTCCTCGCACCATTTCATCCATCCTTCCCATACCATATATGCAAGGTTTCCGTTGGG
This sequence comes from Odontomyia ornata, assembly GCA_963969285.1. Classification (NCBI taxonomy): domain Eukaryota; kingdom Metazoa; phylum Arthropoda; class Insecta; order Diptera; family Stratiomyidae; genus Odontomyia; species Odontomyia ornata. Next base: position 456,639,402 of record OZ017739.1, read on the forward strand.
CACCAACCTCCCGCATAGGTAGCATGTATTCAAGGGCCCACGGATCCTTGCTCACATTGTTCACTAGATCTTGCCAGCAGCGAGCCTTGCTGTTGTTAATCAATTTGTGAAGGCATTTCCTAGGCGACTTATATGCTGTTACCCGGCTGCGTTCCTCGTTGCGGTACTATGCCCGTTAAGCCTCATGCCGAAGTTTGTGACACTCCCTTCGCTTTTCAGCGATTTCAGTCGAATACCACCACACTGGAGGCTTGCCGTGCCGGGGTTTTCGACGAGGCATGAAGCGCCAGGGTTGTTCAGTGAATTCAATCCCATTGTCTTTTCGAGAGTTTATACTAACATACAAAACCATATTGAAATGACAACCTGCGTCCGTCTGTGTGTCGCAAAAGTTTTTTTTAGAAAACTACAGAAGCAACAGCCATCAAACTTTGTGAAATTGTCAAAAGTGACGACTTCCGGAAAATTTTAGTGTGGAATATTTTTTTCAGAGAATCGTAAGAGGGTGTCGCGATGTAGGGCGGTGATCCTTACAAATTTTTTTTATCAAAGGTAGTCAAGTGGGATGTCACATGAAAGGGCTAAATGAGATCTCTTCAAAATACGTCTTACAATTTTCTAGTAAGGTTTGAGGAGACAGGAGAGGGAAAATTTAAGAAATTTTGGCGTATCTCCTTGTAATTGGTTACCTTTGATCCGAAAGATCTGAAAAAATCATGAAAATAGGCCTATTCGAGCACAACAACAAATATGTCAGAAGTTGAAATCCATTCAAGTTTGTGAGTAATACGAGTAGTATAAATTATGAATTCTGCATTTTCTTGAATGAAATCTTAAAGGTAACCTTAAATTCAATGAAATTTGATACATAAAGTGTTGCTTGTAAGGTTGATTTGACTTCAACGTTTCAAAAGGATAAAGAGTATTTAACGAATTTATAGTAGCTTGAATTTTCAACAATACTCGTACATGGCCATACAATTATGTGTACTTTTTATAGCGTCAGAAGCTACGGGCTTTCCTGGATTCGCAAGAAACTTTCAGAAGTGATATGTGTCATGATAATTTTTTTAAGAAGTAACATAAGTAATCGTAAAACAAAATGGCACCATTTTAAGCGAGAAGATTGAATAAGTGTGTGCTATTTTTTCCCCATTTCAATATTTAAAGTACGTGCAATTGGCACTTGATTGAATTTGTTAATGAATGGCTGAAGATAAATACCCAAATACTACAAGTGAATTCATGGAGGTAGATCGAATGATAAATAATTTAAAGGTTGAATTTCGTTGAATTTTGCAATAATAGTAGGATTCGTAAATTTAACATTTTAACCAGTAAGACTGTAGTATTATTCGTATTTAATCAAATGAAATCGGATATTTAAGAAGTTATGTAGAAGGTCTTTACATTATGAAAGCATCAATAAAATCGAAGCAAATTTATAGAAGTTATAGTCGTTTGAATTTTTTCATATCACAACAACTATACAAAGTTTTTCCACTACTTGGGCTTTCCATTGAACCGTACACTATACTTCTGATTGGATCTTCTTTAAATTTTCAGAAAAGATGAATACTGCAAATTTCTTTAAGGCTCCAGTTAATCAATGATTTTAGTAATATTGCACCAAAATGGTGGCCGGTTAAAATGGATTAACATCAGTTTTTCTTTCAAAGCAAGAGTAAATTGATTTGCATGTCATTAAAGTTCTGCTTTAGCAATTAATTTGATATGTCTTCATATTAAAGGTTAGGTGCAAAATCTTTTTGACAAGAGTGTAGTTCTATTTACCCAACTTGTTTCAGAGGGAATCTTGTTCCCATAGTCCCAATCCATCCTGAGGCTCTATTGCAGGTTAGAGACAATTGAGGGATTTTCTTGAGACAGGGAGTTAGCTCGTCACCCAACCTCCATTTCGGTGGCATGGCTTATTACTTTTGTTTCCGTTATCAGGTGGTGAAGACTCACCTTCACCTTCAGTTTCCAGCCACCACCACAAGGAGGTGTAGGTAGAGTTTGGTAGCAGAGCTGTTGGTGCAAGTGTAGATATTGACATTTCTCGGTATTCAATGCCCAATCATTAAGAAACAAGTAAGCCCAATATGCAACTGGCAGACTATTTACTACCATTTGGTGACATCCAAAAAATAATAATATGAAGCTTGCGCCGAAAACTTAAAGGTATAACGAAATAAGAAAGCCAATCTTCTTTCAGGTTTTGTTTTTATCTCGTCAACTAAGATCATACTATCCTCATAGTTACAAAAAAAGATACTTGAATGACAAGATAGTATTCTTGACATTCAGGAGAATTTCGCTGCCTTATTTGCTGTGAAAGTGCTCTCTATCTCGTTGCGTCAGAAGAAACCAAAAGCAGGTTTTTATTCCATAATGTTTAAAAATCACCTTGATTTTGGTCGTCAAAAATATCATAGATAATCAGACAGGTTGAGGCCGAGCTCCAATAACTCCAGACAATACTGCAACAAAATAATTTCTGTGGGAGTTTACTTTTCTTAGAAGTGCCCATTAGTAACATGATGGTTTTGTTATAAACAGATCCTAAATTAGGTATATCCTACGCAAGATAGTTGCATTGTACACACGCCAAGCCATATTGTCAAAGAATAGCCTTGTGTATCAATGAATTAACGTTTGACTCTGAATGCTAATAAGTAACCTTCTTCTTCTTCTTCATTTTCATCGTGACACTATAGGCAATCCCGGGCCTTTACTACCTGAAAATTACGCCTCTCAATCCATCGACCACATCCTCCAATTTCAAAGCCTTAGCGGCAATGAACTGTCTTTGTTGAATAAGTCGGGCCAGAGTTTCCTTGGTTTTCCCACTAGTATCCACCCTTCAGTACATTCACCGAATATGTTTTTGAGAGTCCGTTGTTCGTTTATAAGTTTCATATGGCCAGCCCATTACAACTGCCACAGTTTTATAGCTCTTCAGACATTTCATACAACTTGTATTTGCTTTGAAATATTATTTGCCTCAGTATCCGCCACTCAAAGGAGTTCAGCCTGCAAGCAGATTTTTGAGTGCAGGTCCATTTTTCACACGCTTAGCCAAACATAGCCATACCATTTCGTACATTTAGTATACTTGGTGATTTTTTTTCCTGTGTATGCAGCTGCTGTTCAACAGCACTGATGCTGTTCCATGTGTTATTTACGAGCAGTATTCCTCTACGTGCTTCATCTGTTTCATTGCGGTTCTCCATTTTGTAGCGCCTAGAAATAAAAGAAAAGACTAGATAAAAATTTAGGTGGGTGAGAAAAATTTCTGAAACTGTCACATTTAAAATGCTTGACAAAAATTCAAGAAGCCAAAAAATAATACTAATGCTAACTTTTTCACAAAGTTTGGCGATCATAATTTCTAAAGATTCTGGGAAAACCTACTGTGACGCATTGGAAGAAACTGTTACTTCTTGGAAAAATTCTACCCTCAAAGCCCCGAAAAGAACATCAAAGTGGTAAATTAATAGGAGACCCATCATCAAATTTATCAAAGATGAGGGAATAATAAACCAGACATTGATTACATGGTAACTTGTTGGCGTATTTTTCATTGTCATTTCATCAAAAAGCTGCTGCATAAATTGTGGCCATTAAAGAGCTTTTTATGGCAAAAATAGGGACACGTATAAAAAACTTGCATGAAAACTTTGCTCGACTAGCGAAAAATAGAATCATGCATTTAAATATGTAGCTAATCACACATGTATTAGATTATGGAATTAAACAAATCGAAGATCAAACCATTAAACAAAAGAAAAATGAGCACATTTTGGATACTGTAAATGTCAAAGGGTACCCAGTAGCATATGACAACCGGTTCTAGCTACATTTTTTGGTCGAAAGGTCGCTTGTCTAATAAGAAACCTATGTTCCCCTGTTTCCGATGATCATCAACATCTTTTTAGGTCTTTGTAAAAATTTTTTTTACAAAGACCTACTAGTTTTGCGACCTGTCTGTCCGTCTGTCCGTCCGTCCGTCCATCCGTCTGTCCGTCTGTCCGTGCGTCGCAGCTGATTTCCTCAGAAACTATAGAAACTAGAATGCTCAAATTTTGTGAAAAGGTCGAAAGTGATGGTCTCTCAAAAGTTAAGGCCTCAACAAAAATAATGTTTAAGGGGGGTCCCCCCTAATAACGAATTGGCCCTTAAAAATTTTTTTTCATCAAAGGTAGTCGAGTGGGATATCAAATGAAAGGTCTTGATTAGAACTTTTAGAATCTGAAATAAAAAAATTCGTTTTATGAATTAGGGGGTCCAGGGGAAGGCAAAATGTACCCAAAATTTGTGTCCCCCCTCGCGATTGGACACCTTTCAGCCGAAAAATCTGAAAATTATCACGAACGTGGACCTAAATGGGTACAAGGGCAACAAATACCTTAGAAATCAAAATTCGCTCAACTTTGTTAATAATAGTATGATTTGTAGATTTTACATTTTTGCCCATAAAAGCAAAACGGTACCTTTGAACTTCTTGAAATTTCGCAATTATATAAGCTGACATAAGATATATATGTTCACAAAATTTAATTGAGATCGAATCATAATCAAGTGAGTTATAGCCATTTCAATTATATGGAATTACACCAACAATAACACGTGTTTATGGTTGATATAGGGTTTTCCAATAAGAGGTGTTATTTTGATATTCAAAGAAAAATGCCATTTTTAATACAAATGATCGAATGTTTATTTCATTATAAAGAAAATGATATGCCGTTAATAGCAATAATCAACATTCAGCAAATAACCCCTACGACACGCTTACAGGACCATATCCTCTTCATGAAATTTTCCATAACCAAATCGCAAAGTAGTTGCCCTATGTCCTCGACAGCCTCACGAATTTCATCTTTGAGATCTTGAATCAACGCTGGGCTATTGGCATAGGTCTTCTCTATCACGTGGCTCCAAAGGAAGAAGTCGCAAGGTGTTAAATCAGAAGATCTATTCAAAATAACACATCTTATTGGAAAACCCTATATATATTTAAAATTGACTTAGGCACTTTTATTTTCTTTCAATTTTCATGAAAACTTAAGGAAAAGTGTTTAACTTGAACATGTTCAATCGGCCGAGCATTCAGGAAAATCATTTAAGCTAGATTAAAATGGCGGCTGCACTGTGCTTATGAAAGAAACTGTGCATCTTTTGTATAAATTTGAACGATTTTATATCTAAGTATTGGATGAATAATTCAAGTTATCGATTCACGCCATTAGAAAACTTGTTTCTAACCCTAGGATGTTTACAAAGACCTTCTGGTAGGGGCACTCTCCTGCTTACTCAACTTGTTTGATATTAAATATTTTAATATTCCTGACGGAAAAATTTGAGCTAACATCAATTTTTTTTATTCGTGGAGTTTGCAGCACTCTAGGCACAATACAAACCCTGCATTATAAGATCGATTTAACTGCTGTTGATACGAGTAGGAATAGTGCCAGGTCAAACTGTCAGATAAACGTAGTTTAGAGCGTAATTTTCAAACGTTAGTAGAAACACATTTTGATGCGTCCTTAGTCTCTATTTTCCAGTGACAGAAGAATGCCTTTTCATTTCCTAGCTGAGTGAAGAAATAACTCAAACCTTAAGAAAGTTGCAAACAAAATATTGAAGCAATGTTTTATGCAAGAAACGGTTACAATATCAAATGTATAAAACCGAAAAATTACGAAGAACAAACTCAGGAATACTTGAAGGAAATAATGATAAAGACCAACAAAAACTCAAATAAACTGTAAAATGTGGACAAATTCAAATACGAGTAGGATGAAAAAATTTGGATGAAATTAACATGCACGTTGAAAGCAATATGTAAATTAGTCAAATTATTTAAAACAAATGACATTTACATCGCTTTGAAATTAAGGATCAACATAGGACGAACACTACAAATAAACACAAGCGCGGAGCAACTATTGGTCAAACAGGGCATGTCCAAAGTAACTTGTGCGCGAATACAGCTATTACACATCGGATACAGAAACAATAATCCAGGATAACAATCAAAAATAAATCAAAATAACCTCACCGACTTTAAACCACTTATAGAAAAAAATAATCAAAAGCCCCACGCAAAAACGCCTGCACCTCAAAAAGCAAGGAATAAAGGTCCATACAAAATTTATTTTTGCTTCCCGAGTAAAAATAATTGGGGCCTGACCACGGCCAAAGCATGGCCTAATTATCTTTTTTCGGTCTTTTTTGACCAAAATGTAGCCCTAAGCTCAATTAAAAAACAAAACTAGCTTTAAAAACGGCCAAAAAGTACAAAAAAATCAGGTAAATGGGGATGTTTGAGGGATATTGGACTAATTCTGACCAAAAATTAGCCTTAGAATGTATCATTTTCATTTTCTAAAAGGAAAACATGAGCAAAAAATAATCGTTTCCCAAAAAGGCCTCAAAACTTGCCCAATATTGGAACACCTTGTACATTAATATGGGAAAAAAGCATGGCTTAAAATCGGCCCAAACACTGCCTAATTGATTTTTGTAAGACTGAGAGCACTATAATATCATTTTAAGGGGCGTATGGCAAATCAGCCGGCACTGACGGTAAAGCCCAATAGTTTCATGAAGGATTGGTTTTTCAACAAGCTCTGCTTTATTAATTTTCAGTTTGCATATTAAATGACTTATTTCGGCTGGTTTATGGCTCCAAAAAGCGAGTTTGCTCTACTTCAAAGATATTTAGAAGTAAAAAATTCATTTGTAAGACTGGTGTGGCATACAAATTTTTGCTTTCGGCGATAAAGCATCTCGGACTATTTTGAAGAAGATTGCATTCCTTGAAACATTCAGTTCATGGACATTGAATTCTTGAAAGCTCTTGATAAATGTTTGCCCGCTCAAAGACAATTGCCATTCTTCGAAATGAACACAGAACAGATAAATTCCCATAATTGATTTATCGCTTTGAGATAAACGTTCAACTTCCTGCAATTGAAAAGCCCGAAAGCCAAGAATCAAAGATAGCCCCAAGCGAATTGCATTAAACGTGCCAACATCATAACACTTTTCAAGAAATCATTCTTTCGTATCTATCGTACTAAGGTGTAATATCCGCAATGGACTGATTCTAATTTATAATCAAGTATTCAATTTCAATGCCAAATACGTTCACGCCCAAGCCTTTAATGCTTCCTAACCGTTTTCTCAGCACCACTCCGCCCCACGCCACCAGCCCAGCTGAATATTATTCAATACACTTCAAATATTCAATTTCATATACTCGTAAAATGACTTATTGTATCTATCTCGGTACAAAGTAGATAATAATGAATTTTTTATCGTGGGCAGTACTCAATAATGAGAATATTAAGATCAATTCTGACATGCGAAAATAGCACTAAACAGAGTCTCGAGATCGTTTCGTTGTTGTTCTTTAGCGGAGATTATTCCAAATCCGGTCAGTTATAAAAATAAAAATATGTGGAAGATTGACCGTGTGAAACTTGTATGCGAGCACGAAATACCCTTTCACTTTTAATCCTTCAGATAAACAAAGAACATTCTGGGATGCTTTGCAACACTAAATGGCCTGTGGTCAGGAACGTTCGATTATTATTAAATGCAAAGGTCTACGTGTATACCCAGATCAATGATAGCTCTTGACGATCTTAAATATCTCGTTATGTACTTTAGATAAGAAAGATTCTTTTAGTTAACCCTCTGCAAGAGCGCTTTGGCTTGACTTTTGAACTTCGCAATACAGTGAGGGTGTTCAAACTGGTGCAATAAACTATGAATTCAATTGCTTTAGCTGAGGCCTTTTGGATCGGAAATTTCCAAGAAACGATAAAAGAAGAAAAGAATCCCGATCACTAATGAACTTTGAAGGCCAAGTATTAAGAAAGAGCAATGAGGCTGACAGCCTGCAAAGTATTGAATAATTGGCAATCTTAGATTTTAGGACATCAAAAGTTTGTGGACCTTGTTGTGACAAGGTAACTTCACAAATGTACGGGGCGGAAATGTCCAAACAGTGACAGCCTGAGCCAATTAAAATATTTGTTTTTATTGCCACTTGATGCAGAGATCCACCCGGCCATGGGTTAAACAACATTTCAATAGCTCTGGAACAATAACAGGCTCCAAAGTGGAAGGTGAAGGTCATTCCGCTCATTTTTCCATCTTCATCCAAGCGAGCTGATAGAAAGACATCCTATAATAAGCAATTACTTAAAAGAAACTAGAAAATCTACTTAACTTCACGTTCCGTCGATCATTTATGGGCAATAGTCACAAAAACTATTGCACTGCAATGTACGAGTGGTATCATTATTACTGTTGAAGGTTTTCGCGATAGCAACAAAATCCGGCGATAAATGAACGGAAAACCAACAAACAGCGAAAATCAGTCAGCAAAGGACCTGATTCGACGACTTCTGCACGGCGAACATTAACATTAATATTACCATAGATCAGGCGCCGTCTCTGACGGGTGGTAGTACCGCTGGTGTGCTTGCCGCTGAGTTCAAACATGTTTGGGAACCACTTCTTTTTCAGAAAGTGATTTCGAGTGACGCCCAAACTTGAACTGGAACAAAAAACCTGATACTGGAAGTGAGTGGCTCAGTATAAAGTCTAGAAACAATACAACATGTAAATTGGATAAACACCACAATCACAGCATATACGGCGCGTAATGAATGGAAAACTATGGATTGAGTTAATTTTAAATGTAAATAAAACGGAACTTGTTTCAAGTCATAAACAGGTCCATAAATACAAGATAAATTTAGCGGCAGAAATTCACTCAAATCTGCACAAATGCATTTCAGATCCAATAATGGAGTTTATTTCGAAGAATAAAAACTCAATATCATCAATCGATATTTTGATGCCAGCGAGTGATCATATGAAATGCATGCAGCTCAAGACACTCTACTCAGCGGGGTATTAAGATCTTCAGTGTAATGACAGACAATTTAAATACATTATACTATATAAAATATGCAATCAAGTCCTTGTGAAATACTAAGAAAGAACAGAAGCTCTCATCGCGTGCGAATGGAGATGTTTAATGATGGCTGACAAAGCCTTAAATGAAGCATCATGAGAGCATTATCATATAAAAAATGGGTGATCGCCACTTAACTCGGTAATGAAACAAGTTATAGAGGATAAAATGAAAAATGCAATTATCAAGGCGAGTCCTATTTTTCATTAATTTCAATTTTTCCAAGCTACGATTAAGTGTCCATCAATTTTGATCTCGTGACGGGTAATTGCATGTTTGCTCAGCCACTACAATCAAAGAAGATCCTCAGTGGAATAATATTTAGGTATATGTATTCTTTCCTGAGAAGATAGGTGACTGATAATCAAAAAATCCCCGTTGGCACCACCAGCCAGAAAGGTAAATTTCTCGTATGTAGCGTAAAGTTTCGAAAAAGAATTTGGCTTGCCTACTACTAAACTTCTTTCTGCAATTTTCGTAGTAGCACATGGGTATTTATTAACATAAAAAAAATCTGGCCACGTTCGTTTTTAGAAACCTTTATCGGGGCGCAAATATTTTGCTAATTAAATTGAGTTGCATGCGTATGGATTACATATTGTTGTAAACATATAAATACCGATTTCGCCCTTCTCACATCTGCTGTTTTCACAGTTCACAGTGGTAACCACACAAAGGCTTAAATAGCTCGAATAGTTAATTTCAAAAGATTTCCATAAAAGTTTAATCAGCACTTGCATTGCCATTAATATATACATTTCAATTTTTTTCTGAACTGTGAGGGCCGTCATTTCGATTTTTATTGAAATCGGCTGTTAAAAATATTAAGCTGTAAATTTTCAACTGTTTTATTTGTCATTCGATTTGCATAATCAAATTAAATTAACTTGCCTTAATAACTTATAATTTCAAGTTTCAACGGAATCTGTTGAGAATCTTGGCTGCTAGAGGGCTACAGAAATAAAAACAATTGTATGCCATCCGCCTGTATGGGGAGACCCGCCTGTATGGGGAGACACCCCTTAAATACCTTAAAATATTTTCTTGCACTGCAAATTTCAAGAGGCACCACTTTTGACCTACGTAGAAAATTTCCTCATTGTAGCTCATGTGGTTTGCGAGAAAACAAACGGGCGGAGGGACGGACAGACAGACAAGTCGCGATTTTATAATTTTTTAGGGTATTGTTAAAAATATATACAATATCTTAAAAATGATCTGGTTTATAAGTTCTTTCAAGTAAAGTCATTCAAAACGTTTCAATGAAAAATATTCATTATTTCAGTTGGCACTAAAATAGCGAATTGCGCTTGCCTTCAGACCTTTGGGGGCCGCCATTTTGAATGCATGCATTTGATTTTGGATTATTTTAAAGCTTTGTATGCTAGGACCTCATCAATCAATGTACTATCTCGTTCAAATAGGAGTTTCACTCTAGACAGGGCAAAGTAATTCAATTTTTAAAGAAAATCGCAGCTAAAAATATTAGGCTTTAAATTATTGACTTTTTTATTTTTCATTCAATTTTAATAATTTCCTGCAAAATACAAGAACATAGTACAGGGATTCATAATCACAAGTTTTATCAAAATCCGTTGGAAAATGTGACCGCTAGAGGGCCACGAAAACATGAAAAAAACGCATATTTAAACGGCCGCCATTTTGAAATTTGCACATGCATGATCACCAAAATATCAAAGACTGTAGGTGTAAGTTATGTTTATCTTGAAACCAAGTTTCATATATGTCGAATCAAAATTGCGACTTTTAAAAGCCTTTGAAATTTCGACCTTCAACTGGCCGCCATTTTGTTTTTTGCAACCTGACCTCCAGTTTTTTTACGTGATTCTTTAGATACTTATAATTTCTATCAAACTTTCATGAAAATCTAATGAAAGCTTTGATCACTATTACAACAACAAAATTTTGCACGTTTTTCGACCTTTGAGCGGCCGCCATTTTGTTTCTGCTGTACCGACTTTAGATTTTTTATTGTGAGATACATCACATACTTCAATGAACCTTTGTACCGAATTTCATCCAAATCGGAGCTACACTTTGGTCAGAACAGAAATCGCGATTTTTCGTCTAAAATGGCCGTCATTTTGTTTTTGCTCGCCCGATATAGCTGGTTCACGAACTTAACCGAGATAATAACCCAATACACCTTTCCTCAAAATTTGGTGAAAATCGAAGCAAAATTGCAACCTCCAGCGTGGTCACAAATTTCGTTATATCCAATATATATATATATATATATATATATATATATATATATATATATATATATATATATATATATATATATATCTATATATATATATATATATATATATATATATATATATATATATATATGATGCTCTCCGCAATAGGTAAATTTCTCTCGAGAAATTTACCTAAAAACAAACACACACGCTGGCACCGCGTAAATGGATCAAACACCCGATCTTTCGCGGATCTAAATGAAACAAGACAATGCGCCCGCCCATTCGTGAGGCCTACAAGACGATATTCATGAAGAATTTAATTTCATCAATATCCAGTTTCTACTTCCTGACACTACTCCGTTACTCCAGCTTATGTACCAGTAGGTTGTTTCTAACTTTAAAAAACTCTATACTTAAACACTCTTCGAGCGTTTTTTTGAAGTTAACGAAGAGACAAATCTCCCTCTTAAAGAGTTTTGAAAAAATCATTTTAACATTGTTGCTTGCCTCAAGGTAATTAACAAGGTTTGGGAAGGAGTTACCAAGAGGAGCCTCACTTCTGCTTGGCAAAAACTTTGGCCAGAGAGTGTTGTTGACTGTAATTTTGAAACAGTACCTGTGGAGTCTTCAGTTAACGACATTGTATTATTGGCCAATATCATGGGACTCGAGGTGGACAACAAAGATATTGAGGAGCTTGTGGAAGAGCACAGCCAAGAGTTGACACCCGAAGAGCTTATGGAGTTGAATCGTGTTTCACAGCAAAAAATTATGGTTGGGACCTCATTAATGGAGGAGGAAGTAGCCGAGCAACAATCTTCTAGCACAACTAGAGAAATGCTGAAAGCATGGGAAACGGTTGCATCGTGGATTGAGAAGCATCACTCTAATAAGGAGGTGGCTATTCGTGCTACAAATTAATTCAATGATAATGCTGTGACACATTTTCGTCAAATTCTGAAGTATCGGCAAAAACAAATATCTTTAGAGAATTTTCTTGTGGAAAACGATGAACAATTGTTTCGTTTAATGAGTATATTGCTTAAGGAGAAAGATTCTCGAACGAATTATGCTCGCTATGAGAGGTTCCACTGTAGTTTATATAAACAATTTACAAATTACTAAACTAATTTTCTTATAATTTTTTTTTTAATATACAAGTAAATATATATATATATATATATATATATATATATATATATATATATATATATATATATATATACATAAATAAATAAATATATATATATATATATATATATATATATATATATATATATATATATATATATATATATATATATATATATATATACATATTACACTAGTTCCTGCATTTAATTTACTATTCGACATAAAAGAAAAAACCATTTGAATTTGGATTTTTCATTTGCCTTCGAAATAACTATAAATTAATTATATAAAATAAAAAATGTTTTAAATAGTTTTAAAATTTTTTTTTTGGCTTTCTTGTATCAGAACATATACTGCGTGGCATGCGTATTTTATTTTTATTTATTTTCTTAATCATATATTACTATATCTTAACTTTATGCCAATGTTCTTTTATTTTTGGAGTTAATATCACAGACTATCGCAAAGTATCCGACAACTAACACATTTATAACTTATTGTTTCACCACGTATTCCCAAAAGATTTAGGTTTTCTGATCGGCTAATGGTAATGCCAATCGATAGCCAGTGATGATGGTAGTGCGTCATCAATCAATGGTAGACAACAATAGATCAGCCATTGCAAGGGCTTTTTGTGATGGTTCTTTTTCTGCGTCACACCACAGCCCCTTTCGGACCTTCCTCTTCTTCTTCTTAGCACTACAGCCCGTTTTGGGCCTTCCCTTCCTGCAAACAGCGCCTCCAACTGTCTCGGTCCGTTGACCGTGTCATCCAGTTTCGAAATCCGAGCAACGATGAACTGTCTTTGTCGACCGAGCCAGACCAGCATTTCCTCGGTTTCCCCACTGGCCGCCGGCCTTCAGTTCTCCCAACGAATACCTTCTTGGGTATATGTTGTTCGTCCATACGATTCATGTGTCCAGCCCATTGCACCGTCCGCAGTCTTACAATCCTTGAGACCTCCGGTTCTTCGAAAATTTCATACAGCTCATGGTTGTATCGAATTCACCATTGGTCCTCATCTAGCTTTGCTCCGATTATTCGCCTCAGGCGTTCTATATATTTGCGGATCCTTGGATTAGGGTCCATGTTTCACACCCATAGCATAACACAGGTCTTATCACAGATTTGTATACTTGGAGCTTTGTTTTCCTGTGGATGCAGCTGGTCTTCAAGATTGTCAATATTGAATAAAATACTTTATTTGCGAGCTGTATTCTTCGGCGTATTTCGTCTCTTTAATCGCCCGTTTTCGTTATTTTTGCGCCTAAATACACAAATTCGCTAACATTTTTGATACTGTTTTCGTCAAGTGTGATATTTTGTGTATTTGGGGTATTTTCCCTCGACAGCGTCATGAGCTTTGTTTTATTTGCGTTGATTTATAGCCCTGCTAGTTTTGCTTCGCTGTCGAGCTTCAGGAAAAGTTTTTGGCAGTGGTTAGTGACCGTGACAGAATGTTGATATCGTCCGCATAGGCCACTACCTGGCTCGACTTGTATAGTAATGTACCTCGTGTATCGACAGGTAGCTTCCGTATGACGTACTCCAGAACCAAACTGAATAGCAATGTGGCCAGCCCATCTCTCTGCTTTGGTCCGATATTTGTGTCAAAGGCATCGGTGAGTTGGTTATTGATGCGGACTTGGGAAGTTGTCGACGTCATTGACATTTTGGTAAGACGGACTTTTTTGGCTGGGATGCCAAAACCAAGCATTATTTCGTACAGTACATTACGATCAATACTGTCGTATGCTTGCTTGAAGTCAACGAAAATTTGGTGTACGTCTATGCTGAACTCCCAGCATTTTTCAAGTACCTGCTTGACCGTGAAAAATTGGTCTGTTGTTGATCTACCTGGCCTAAAACCACCTTAATATTCCCCAATAATACTGTAGGCATATGATCCGATTTTATTTTCTAAGATTTTCGAAAATATTTTTTACGCCATACAAAGTAGTGATATGCCTCTATAATTTTCGGACTGTAGCTTGTCACCTTTTTAATGGATAGGGAATATGAATAATTGGCTCCACTCTTTCGGTATATGTCCTTGTTGCCAATTTTACTGGATGATTTTGTGAATAGCTTGATGAACACTACTGCCACCATATTTGATGAGCTCCACTGGAATCTTATCAATGCCCGGCGCTTTATTATTCTTTTGGGCTTTGATGATGGAACAAACTTCATCCAGAGTTGGTGGGGCCAATGGAAGCTCTCCGCAGACATCTATAGGCTTCGATGTTCTGGAGCTGTGCGGAAGATTAAGGAGGTTCTTGAAATATGATGCCCATCTTTCCTTAATCTTGATTTCATGAGCCATTATATTGCCGCTGTCATCACGACAGAGTGTGGTTTTTCCTCTCGGACCTAGGCTTCCTACAATAACCGCCTCCAACTGCATCGTTCCATTGATCACATCTTCTAATTTCGTAATTCAATAACAATTGGCGATTTCTTTATGGAACCGATCACTTGTAGCGGTAAACTCTTCAGTGGCTATGTGCCAGACTATTAAAGAATGTCCTGGTATTTTATCTCCATCTAGTAGCTTGAAAGAAAGTTGCACAAGAGGGACCTCTCTTATTAGTAGCTTCGCTACCCAACTAGATTAAGAAGAATCTCATTAATTGCATATGCTGAAATTGATACCTATCTATTTACTGGTCCTTCTGTCTTCCATTCATCTGTGACAGCAAGCTTTCTCAGAAACTGTAGAAGCTAAAATCACCAAACTTTGTAAAAAGCATCTGAAAGTTTCACTGTAGAAAAAAATTTCAGGGGTTTTAGGAGAAGCTTCCTATTTAAGAATGTGACCCTTAGAAGATTTTTTTGTACAAACGATAATTGAGTCGAATATCTAATGGAAGTTCACGGTAACTTCTTTTCATATCAAGCCTTAAAATTGCATTATTGAAAACGATATGCATAGGGAAAAGAAATAACACACAACACGGTGTCCCCCTTGCAATTGGATACCTAAGCACTACTATATTTGTTTACTAGGGCACCAAACGTCTTAGAAGTTGAGATTCACTCAAGATTGTTAATTATAGTATAAGCTGCTAATCTGATGTTTTGTTTAATAGAATCATAACAATGCCTTTGAACTCAATGAAATTTTATCTTACACGAAGTGTGTTCAAAAAGTAAGGAGACTTTGTATTTTTAAGAAAAATATTTATTTATTCGTCAATATTTATGTTGTCCCCTTCAAAGTAATCAATACACTTGTGCCAATACACTTGACCAAAGGATTTTGCATTTACTATGACCATTTGCTAGCTTCACTTTGTTCTGGATGTGAAGTTATCCGCGTCAAAATTAAAAAAAACAACCAATACCAAGAACTAATCAAACACGGAAATTTTCTTTGCTTTGGTTTTGATGATTATTTACGCTGCCTAGATAGACAGATAGAGATGGCAGATTCTATTAAAAATAAAAAAAACGTTTTACGGGATTCAGTATTTTATATGTATTTCTTTGTATCCAGTTTTCATCCGATTCTTCAATTTGAAAGAAATAAATCGGTTAGAACCAGGAGAAAAAACCTGCGAGAAAAACCAGTTTTTCGAATCAAAAGAGCCGGTTTTCAGTTAAACCGGTGCGGGTTTTCCCATCCTTGAATCAAACCAAACCAATTGTAGCTGTTGAAATAAATAGAACATAGCAGCTAAGTTTAAATTAATCCCATTGAAAGTCCAACTGTTATTTAACCGGATTAAGCGCACTCAGCTCGTAGTTGGCTCAGTTTCCACCAGAGCCATTGTATTGTGCAATAGAATCAAACTCAATTAGAAAATGAACCGGAGTGGAACTACTCCTGGGAATGGGAAAAACCACTCCTAAGAGGTTGCTGAATCCTAAAAGTTAAATTTTCCAGCGGGTGGAGGTGGCCATTATACGAGAGGATAACAGAAAAAAAAAGTTTGGTGCGCTATCTCTTCTTGGTGCCGAATCTTGTCGATGTCTATCGTATTGTGATCCAGAGAAATTATATGCGACTATATGTTAACTACGGGTGGTAGTCGAATTAAGAGATCTGGAAGCAATTGAATGGAACGGGCCCAGTGACTCGAGTTGAGATGAACGCGAATAGTGAAAGTTGATTAGTGAATTCACTGGAGGTGAAAGCCGGGGCGGAGGATTTCCTACAAGAAGAATATATAGGCAGTAGTTACGATGAAAGTGGGAGAAATAGAGCGCCCGCATAAAATAGCGAGTAGAGTAAGAGTAAGTTCATTCTTTTTAAATACACCTAGTCTTTTCAATGATCTAACAGTCCGAATTTCGAAAGAAAAGTCTTTTATATAATACACTGTGATAGTCGTTGCCATTAATCCAATCTGATCCGGGGCTGTTGTCTTGAGAAAGAAATACTAAAGGAAGGGTTGTCATTGGTTCGATTAAGCTAGTTTTCAGTTAACGGGTAGTACTTCAATTCACAAATACCCACCAGCTAGCCTGCTAAGGCATTCTTTATCAAAACGAACATTTAACAACCTTCATTTAGCTTGCCGAATTTAAACTTTCGCTAGCTCAGCATTAAAGTTGTGGTATAGAATTATCTACTTGTATAATAATTGTGGGCATACCGGAGGATTTGATAAGCCTGATTTTTTTCCAGATACGCCAACACCTAAACCAAATTTTTTTAAGTCAAGTACCCTTCGCATTTGTTAGTCCACATGGTGTAGTGGTTAGAGTCCTAGCCATATAAGCCGAAGTTCCCTGTTTCAATCCCGTTGGTGATAACGAGATTTGTTTCCAATGATTCTTCAGACGTATTACTAGGGTTATTTGAAAAGTCTCCAGCCTTTCAAAGAAAAACACATTATTCAAGCCAAACAAAAGTTTATTTCTTGACATAGTCTCCACTCAAGTCAATACATTTTGTCAAACTCTTTTCCCAACCCTTCCGACTATCGGAAAAAAATTCTTTAGGTAAACCTAAAAAATACAGGCTTACTGACTTTTCAAAGTCGGTATTTGACCCATATTTTTTCCCACTCAGAAATTTTTTCAAAAGAACAAAAAACTCACTAGGAAGCAAGCGTAGAAGCAATTAGAACTTCAATTCGGAAAATTTCTCCATTGCCTTGAGAAAACAGTACCTTCTTCCTCAGCAAATGTGGTCACGTTTTCTTGAGTCCCATCTCCAAATGCAGCGTAATAAGATCCGTTAATGGTTTCACCTTTTTGAAGGTAGTCAACCATTATTACTCCACGGCTGTCCCAAAAAACGGTCACCGCCAATTTTCCGGCTGAAAGAACGACCTTCGCCTTGTTACGGATGAAGTAGAGAAGCATCAACATTAGCTCACTCCAAACACTACCATATCAGTCGCGTGACTAAGCCACACTCGATTAGGGTTTTGGTTAATAATTTTTAAATGTACCCGTAGCAGCAATTTAAGTACGAGTACTTGTAGTCATATTTTAAAAAAGAAAAAAATATAACCCATACTGGGAGGTAGTTAGGCTGCTGCAATAGAATATGCCACATCAGGTCCGGCGTTAACCGAACAACAACTTATTTCGGAAGGAATGTCTTGAACCACTGGCCAGCAACATTCACATCCTGAATGAGGAGTATATCGCCACATATCGAAATCCTACCGAAACTTCAACAAATGTACACCAGGGGTAAACATCATTTAGAGACCGGAAGCGCACCAACGAAATAGGTTGCGAAGATGTACCGACCGACTACAATATTTTGCATCATGACTGATACAATGATTGGCTGCAGGTAAAGATTAAGGAGGCGAGTCAACATCCGAAGCTGATCGAAATTCTGGCAGCGATAACGACGACGACGAAGACCACATAGATGGAAAGGATGAGAAAGCATAAAACGCGAAAAGCTGATTAAAAGACTACAAAACCACACCATCATGTGCATCATGACCACACGCAGTAGACCAAGCTTCTGCGCGGAAGGTGAGTTTAGTGCAATGAGTCGCACAATATCTAACAATTCCATCAAAGGAGAACGCGAAAAGATAAAAGCAATGCTTTCTACAGTACTAGATATTTACACAATTTATTGAAAAAAAAAATAATAAAATAATTTAGCAAAATATTCACTTTACCAGATATTCTCCGCCAAGTGTACTTGACGGAGCGTCGTATGGCTAATGACACTAGTCAAATCACGTAAAATAAAACCTGGAAAAGCACTTCTTAAATTCACACAATTTTATACCACGACGTCACTATTTAATAATAAACAATTTAATCTGATATTGCCAACTGTCAGAAACAAAATATTCAGCCAATTCAGCCGTGATGGTGGTGATTGCCACCAGAGTGGTTGAAGGTGGAGTGGAAATCACGGCGAGTTTGAGTTGAATCACTCCGCGGGAACAGGAAGAACCACTCCGAAGAGGTGGCTGAACCCGAGACAAAGAACTCAGTCGGAGAGCGGTAAAGTGGCCGTTAAGAGCGCGACGAATGACACGCCTCCCCTTTCTTTGGCTTCGCGACTCAAAGGTGAAAAGGTGAAGCTAGGGCGGATAGAATGGAAGACGAGCATCGGCTGGATTTTTGGAATCAAGTGTGGCAAGTGCGTACGGAGGGCAGATTAAGACATAACAAAATTGAGAAACATCATCACGAACGAAAGCATCAATGCAAACCAATTCCAAAAACGTTGACTAAAGCAGCAAAGAAGGGGCCCCTTTAAAGCTTGTAGAGGCGTAAGTTTTATTAAAAAAATTATTTCTTCTTTTCTGCTCTTTACTTTGGTTATTCGCATAAGGACATTTAAAAAGAAGAATAAGCTTGTAAAACTGAAGTTTCTTTTAAAACGTGAATTAAAGATAAAAATCCAGTAAAAATTAAATTCTCTTTCTATAATCCATTTGAATTTGATCAAATATATAACACATTTGAATTTCATCGCGAAAAGAAAATTTAAAGTCGAGTGTCAATGTTCGAAGGAGGTGTGTAGAGCGAGACCAATTCTCGCCGGAATATGGTGATGGATCTAGATTTTGTAGACAGTAATTAATCGGCTCAAAAACTCGGCAGAATTCTTTTGGAACAGCTGGTGAGTCTCGCGCGATATGTCCATCCGTACGTGCTTTTGGTCCATCGTCAATAAACGCGCGAATAATTTTCTCATGCATAGACCTTTATGTAAAATCTTATGTACCCATTCAGTTGATACCCCACTAGCCTTAGAAATGTCCTTAATGGCTAATCGGCGATCTCCCGTCACGGTTGTGTGCACTAAACTGACGATATCTTCCGTTGAAGCAGTTTTTGGACGTCCAAAATGTGCATCGTCAAAAATGCTTGTGCGACCGCGTTTGAACTCGGCCGACCAATGTTTCACAGTTGTAAATGAGGGCGATGATTCACCATACACGGAGTCCAACTCTTCTTTCATTTCCCGAGTTTCATTCCCTTTCAAATGGAGGTACTTTATCATCGCGCGATATTCGATTTTATCCATTGTTCTTAACAAACGTCACCTGTCAACTTTAGAGTGACTTGAAGTTTTTATGGCATACATATGTAAAAGCCATCTATTGTTGGGAAGAGAACTTGAATGTACCTTGACGTCTTGCCGATAAGGCCGGAAACTTTTCCAGTGACCCTCACGTAAGCCCGTTTATTTATAAACCGTACTGGTTTAAAATCGGAGCGTATTGCTGCTGACAAACACACAGCCAAAGTGTAGTACTAACCATATCCCCTTCTTGACTATCTCTAAACAAAGGCCCGAAAAGGGGCCGTAACGCTAAAACAAATGAAAAACCCTTTGCATTTTTACAGACTTATGGCTATAAAAAGGGACAAAAAGGGACAAAAAGGGTATGCATGAGAGGTCGTTCTTGCAGGGAATTGGTTGTTTTAATTTGGCTTGGAATCGATTTTTCTCTTGGAAACGCTTGGAACTATGACTAATTGATGACCTAGTTTTGATTACTTAGAAAGAAAACTATGCACAAGCTTTGACCTATGACTAAATGATGACTTCATTCCTGACAGGCTTACGTTCATCCAAATGTCCTGGCGTTTTGAAGATATTTATAGGTTTTCCTCAAGGTTCAGCTAAATATGACTTAATTTACCCTTTTTATTTGAAATACTTACGTTTCACGGGCATTTTAAAGATTTCAGTAAGAGATCTTTTTGCTGTCACTAAAAGTTTAACATACTTAGTTTACACGAATTATTCGTTCGTTGTGCCCAAATGGCAATCATTCAGGGCCCGTGTATCGAAAAAAGGATATGTATTGTAGAAGCCAGAAGTTACATATGTCTTATTACATGCATGATTGAAAGGAAAACTGAAAACAAATATCGTTTAAAGGTGTGTTGGGAAGTCAATATAATTTTTTAAAAATAAAATGCACCGCAATAAAGCCAGAATCCTCTGAAAAGACGAGTGCTTACACACTTTTCTTTCCATTTCTATACAATTTTTTGCAAAGCAATCTATTCCTATGTTTTTGTAAAAAAAAAGAGGTCTATAATATCCCTTTTTAAAATTGGTGTCTGCCTTTCCTTTTTTCACTGAAACTTTTTTTTCGGGAACTATAGGGCAAGAATCATCAAACTTTATGAGAAGATTTGAAGTATTCATCTCATAAAATTTCGGTAGCAGAAACATTTTGAAAGGATTTCAAATGCAGTTTTCTTACTTATAATAATTTAAATACAGTGTTTAATATTCCTTGGATAGGGAACGACGAAAAGCTTATATGTTGATCATAATTACTTGAAATTATATGAGGACCTACAGTATGAGAATGAGCCAATTAGCAGTGAGAAGAAAATTGGTATCACAATCTCAGCACATGCTCTACCATAACTGCTTGTTTGTGTTCAAACCGAAGTAGGTAACTTACGTGGGATAATAAGTCCACTTAATTGTCACAAATCAGTCATGGCTACTTTTGCACTACAATTACATTACATACGAATACTTATTTATCAGCTATGCAACACCATTGGTCAATCAAACCGTACAATTCTCATAGGATTGCTTATCTTTAGCGTGCAACCATTTTACTTTCAGCGGCTCGTTGAATCGGTTAACTCGTTCATCGACGAATGTTTGAGATAAATATGAAAATTTATTCATTACGTCAATCTGAAAATGGTATCTTAATGATTTTCTATGCTGCTGCAGAAAAAATAAATTGCTGCGGTGAGCTGCATGCCGGCGGAGGCGCCCGTACATGGCAAAGTGTATCAAGTACTCGTGCTAGCTGTCTTTGTGAACCACACAATAATGCGCCCGTGCAATGTCTTGCGGGTAACCTAAGACACAAGACATTGTGCGCTCCGCCTTGTGCTTTCTAACCTTGAAACTTCTTGGGAGACAACATTCTTGCATTGATTTCGGAAGGTGCTGGTGCACAACGTGATCTAGCAGGCGAACTTGTTTTATTACTTATCATTATGTAGAATGGTTTTACTGATTTTCAGAATCGAAGTCCCACATTGAATAGAATTCTCGTTTCGCACAAAAGCCAACATCCATATTCATCACCCGCGAAAAGTCAACGACACCATGATCACCTAAATATCGACTTGAGCCGCGGATAGTAGATACTCGCCACAGATAAGAATTTCGAGTGTTGCTTGACCTTTGGCAAAGATGTTTGCTGGGGATTCTATTGTTTGTCCGTCCATTATTGAATAACAATGACCGCAAAGCGAAAAATATGATTATTTGTGGTCAATAGAACACTCGTCGGTTGCGGAAGGAAATCTACGAGCACTTTGGGGCGGGCCCGTGTTGATTTGTTTCTATTGCGAACAACAAAAGAATGTTCAATTAAAATGATGAAATAGATTCAGCAAGTTTTGTTATTGATTACGACCAAATATTTTGATGGACAATCGAAAGTGAACAAAAAACCCTAGTGGAGCAGACGCAATAATCGTAAACAGGAAATTAAGATTTGAATTAATCAATAATCATTTCAATTAACAGGTAGAGTAATTGTTGCGGGGGAAAAAATAAATTAAGTCACTTAAGCTGTTACCTTGAATGACTCTGCAGAATGTTGTCTAGTTTTTAGCGGTAAAGAGTCTCCTCCAAATTGTTTCACCGATGTTTTATAAGGAATGCGTGAGGTTGCATATTTACGCTGGTTTGATGGACGAATAATTAAGACAAATAATTTCCGATAGGCGAAGATGAAAAAGCACTGGAATTTCCATCAGGATAAATAAGAATGAGGCTCATTAGGATGTGAAGTATGACGTTTCGAATTGCATGGATTATTTTCATAAGAAACCATCACAAATTCTCCGCAACGAATTCCAACAAAAAAAAAAAAAATGATGGAACACTAATAAAAGCTAATCTTTGTTGTTTAGCATCTCGAGACGTTTTCAAGTTTAGGTGCTTAGCAGCTGATTAATCGGGGCAAAAACTTTTGAACTTATTGTGGAATAGGAAAAAGTCATTGCAAGTTTGGAAAAAGATTTCCAGTTTTTAAGATAAAGTAAATTATAACAAAAGTTTTGGTGTAAGTGTTTTTTCTTTGCTTCAAGATCAACTCGTGCACTGGTTTCGGTTTTGTTGTTTAAATGTTTCCGAGTGTGTCTGATATAATGCTTTTTACAACTAATAAATCATTTTCCTATTACTCATATATTATAAAAAGCATTATATAATAAAAAGCATTTTTTTTTTTAAATTAAGATTACCTACCTCTCTAATCAAAATAAAATAAAAAATTAAATCTTACTTAGCCAATATTAAACGATGTGTTCCTCATTCTAGTCCAATATGAAAATCATCGGTTGAAATTAAAAAAAAAACGGATTGGGGAACGTTTCAAAGGAAGTTTAATCGGGAATACCAGAAGCAATGTCCTCTTCCTGACAGTGGTAAATCTGGCCCAATAGTTTCAAACGTCAGGATTCTGCAGATGTTTTCATTTAATAGCGACCATAACGCAATTATCATGGAAATCAATCATCAAGGTGATGTTGTCCTCCTCATTCCAGTTCAACATGAACATTATCGGTTGAATTTCAAGCAAGTTGGGTAGACAGACCTATCCTCATATCAAAAGGGTTTTACACTTAACTTACAAAATAAAATCATCAGCAACGAATAAAATCAAGAAGATTGTCAAAGAGATTTGCTCGTTTAAAAGAAAATCCGTTGTTTCTTCATTTTCAATTAACAAAAATCACTCATATCCCAAAAGCATTTGTGCTATCGATCTTATCTGAAAATTTTAAGAAGATACAGAAATTTCAAATGGATATAACTTCCGTGAATATGATGCGAATTTCATCAAACTTACAGAGTATTAGGACCTCGTGTGAGGCTAATTAAATGTTGAATTTTGTTGAGTTTAAAGGCATTTATACGATTTTATTGGAGAAAATGTGGAATTCATAGATCATACTATTATTAACAAAGTTTAACGAACTGATTTTAAGGTATTTGTAATTATTTTGCTCATAAATATCCCCTTTGGTAATTTTTTTCAGATATATTAGATCACAGGTGTGCAATCGCGAGGGAGGAAACACATTTTTCGTGTATTTTTTCTCGAACCCTAGAATGGTTACAATGCCCTTCTGTTAGGAGCTCTTTCCTACCTCCTTGGCTTGTTTCACCTATGAGTATTAATTGTAGGTGCTCATTCTGTCATTCATTAAATTGAATCATGTGTTAAAAGCATGAACCTTAAACGTTGAAGTTGGGGAAAAATAACTCAAATTTATTCAATCTTCGCATTTAAAACAGCCACTATTTTGTTTTACGATTACTGATACCACTAGCTGAACCAATTCTCAAAGATATTTATGATACCTATCATTCCTGAAACTATCATGCAAATCCTAGCAAACCAGTAGTGTCTGAGTCGGTAAAAAGCACATATTGTTCCATAGCCATATGCTTCCATAGTAATACATACAGAACATATTGTTCCACAGTAATACAGGAAAATTCAAACCAATATATGTAACTTCGTTAAATACCATTTGATCTGTGAAACTTGCAAGACAGGTCAATCTTATTAATAGTCATTTGTGTACTGAATTTCATTGAATTTAAAGGTACCGTTAAGATTTTATTCAAGAAAATGTAAAATCGAAAGAATTTCCAATTCTCATGTATTGTTGTTGTGGTACTCATAAAGGCCTACATTCATGATTTTCTTAAGATTTTTTGGATGAAAGGTGTCCAATCGCGAGGCGGGTATACGAAAAGTTCGAACATTTCCTTTTCTCCTGCCTTCCATGGTACTGATAAGGCAATTTTAAAACTTCTTTTGAAAAGATCTCATTAAGATCTTTCCAATGACACCCTACTTGACTACCAACGGTTGAAGTTTGTTTTGAAGAGTCTCCTCCCTATGTAGGGACTTTCAACTTTCACAAAGTTTCACTGCTGTGACATATGGACGGACACAGGTCTTTATTGCATTAGGGTTTTGTATTTTAGTACAAAACCCTAAAAAATGGATTGGGAAAAGTTTTAAACGATGATATATCAGGATTATCAAGAGCAATGCTTGCTCAATGGCTCCTAATCACACTTGTCTAACAAATAGTGAAATATATCTCGATTCGTTGAAGTTAGAGAAGCTGACGTTGGAAACGATTGAGAAAGTAGTTCCCAAGATTAAACATCGAACAAGATTAAAAAGATTGAAAAGCTCTTTTCTCACATGCGTCAACAAAATTTACTGGCGATTTTGGAACTATAACCATGCTTCGTTGGCTTTGTTGAAATTACATCTGAAGAATGTCCGGAACCTAATCCTTTCATACTTCATGAGTAAGGTCAGCAACTAATGGGCGAATGAACAAAGCATTAAACCCCCACATTGAGAAATATGAGTTGATGCCGAGTTGATAATTTGATTTTCATGCCAGGCATTTAACCATACATGCGATAATGAAATTAACCTTAGATATCTGCAGGAAACTAAATAATAGAGAATAAGTTGGAGCATATCTCGTTGATATGGAGAAAGCCTTTGATATGGCGTGGTTAGATGGACTAATTTTTCAACTGCTTCAGGACAAGCTCCCCAGACACACGGGAAAACATGTTTTGTAAGTGATGGAAATCTGACTATGCGCGGCTTCGATGCATTGAACGGTCTACAGCAGGGAACAGTTACCTCACTTCTGCTCTTTTCAATATTCGTTCGTAAGCTGTTGAATGTCTTTGGTTTTAAAGTTTCATCAACGCGATCATCGGTAGTGTTCACTGATGGTCTGATCATTTAAACGGCAGAACGCGAAGCTACAATAATTCACAGCAATCTTTAAAAAATGTTTAATGATGTGCAGCTCTACACTGACAATCGGCGAATAAAAGCCAATGCGTGCAAAACAATTTTTTTCGGACAACGCTGCGGTTACCCAGTCAAGACCTTAAACGTAATTGGAAATATTTTCACATGGCAGGGGAGAGTACTTCAGAATGGATTCCACATACGAGTGTTATTCAACAAGTACTTAGCCTACAGAAGAAAAACAAAAATTTTGGAAAGGTGGCAATTTATTTTTCCACATAATCTCCTACAAGCTCGATACAGTGGTGCTCTAACTTTTTCAACCCGTCCAAAAAATACATTTTCTCGAGGGCTGCAAAATAGGCCTCCGTGGTGGCGATGACCTCCTCATTCGACCCAAATCTTTTCTCGGCGCATGACTTTTCAGGTTTGGAAACAAAACGTAGTCAGAGGGGGCCAAATCTGGAGAGTACGGTGGATGGGGCAGCAATTCGTAGCGCAATTCAACCAATTTGGCCATGGCGACGGCGGAGTCGTAAGCCGGCACGTTGTCATGGTGGAACAGCACTTTTTTCTTCGCCAAGTGGGGCCGCTTTCTTCTTCAATTCCACGTCAAATTGGCCCAATAATTCTGCATAGTAGCGCCCCGTGATTGATTTACCCTTCTCGAGGTAATCAATGAGGATCACACATTGTGAATCCCAGAAAACGGTGGCCATCACCTTTCCGGCCGATCGAACAGTCTTCGCCTTCTTCGGAGCACGTTCGCCGGGTGAAGTCCACTGTTTCGACTGTACCTTGGTCTCTGGTGTGTACCAGCGAATCCATGTTTTGTCGATGGTCACAAAACGATGCAAGAACTCCGCCGGATTGCGCTAAAACAGCACCAAACACGTCGCCGATGTGGTCCCACGGTTGCACTTGTTTTCCTGTGTGAGCAAACGCGGCACTCATCGTGCCAACAGCTTTCTTATTTTCAGTTCTTCGTGTAGAATATGATGCACCATTCCTTCTGCGATGCCCACAGTCTCAGCTATCTCGCGAACCTTCAATCAACGGTCTGACAACACGAGATCGTGGATTTTTTTAACGTTTTCCTCCGTAGCAGCCGTTTTCGGGGCACCTGGGCGTGGCTCATCAAAAACTAACGTGCGGCCACGAACAAACTCGTTGAACCAATTCTTGACGGTCACTATCAAAGGAAAAGAGTCACCGTACACAGCATCCAAGCGATCTTTGATTTCGCTGCGCGTTTTTCTTTTCAAAAGCTAGAATCTAATCACTGAACGACATTGTTCTTTTTCCATTTTTGTAAAACCGACGGAAACGCTCGCTTCCAAAGGCTATCAAAACAAAACTTATCAAGGGAATTGACTGAAACTTTGATAGTAGGCTACTAGAAGAATGTATTGCACGATGGTAAAACTCTTTTGTAAAAGCAGCGCCATCGGGCGGTGAGGCTAAATACTTGTTGAATGACCCTCGTAAATCTGTGTTTGATACGTCGGTGTGCACCTCGACCAGTATCTGCACGATACTGAATATGTCAAAATCATGCCTAGTGAAACAAAACAAGTAAAAATAGCAGGAGAGCACTTCTGGTACAAGGTTATTGGAAAATTACTAGAAAATTAAACTGCTGAATATCAAAGCTTGATTTGTTCATAATCTTCATGAATTGAGCTCGGAAAATCAACCCAAAGAGTCAGTGACCTATGTTCATAGGCCATTAAATCGGAAAAACGTAAGCAAAACGTTTAAACAATATGGTTGTTATGCATTTTGATTTGCCACCATTTTATTTTAAGGGTGCTCACCTCTATATTTGAGTTGTCATAATGATATATTAATGCTAAAAGCATTTCTAAAATCTTCATCAAAATCCTTACACAACTGTAGAGCTTGGATCTTTTCTGAACGTGTATTTAAACAATATTACGTGTATTGATGTTGCAATTAACAAATTTTTATTAAAATGTTCAATGGATGAGGCCGTTACTTGGTGAAAGTTCATCGTTTAAGTAATAAAAACACTTTTCGGTTAACTTTCACTTTTTATATTTAATTTTAAACACTACAGCTGTTTCGACACACCGTGTCTTCCTCAGATGTTAAAACTACAAAACTGGCTGCCCACAAAATAATTTAACAAACATCAATAACTCTAACGGCAGTGATAAAATAAATATATAAATATAATATGAACCGTACATTACAATACATATATTAATGAATAGAAGTAACAATTTTAACAGTTGGAAAATAATTTAATAGAAATCACTGCAACGATCGTCAATGATACAATAAGTATATAAATAAATAAATATAACATAACCATACAATAACCATCCATTAATTAAACGAGCTTCAAATTTAATAAAGGCGAACTATTTAAGTCCAATTGGTCATTCAGTAAAATATCAAACGTTTTGCTTTTATTTATTTCCAGACTTTCCAATGCATTTAATTTTTGTCCTTTTTCTGCAACGTGTAGAATACAAAAGTCATTGCAAAAATTATGGTTCATCTCCAACAAATGATTTGCATAATTAGAAACCCCATCCTTGTTTTTAAAACTATAATGATGCCCGTACATTCTTTTTTCAAAGGATCTACCTGTCTGTCCAATGTAAACTTTGTTACATGATCCGCAAGGTAATTCATAAATACCCGATTTATGTTTTTTGTCAGTAATTGTTTTATTATTCTTTATAAATTTACCTAAGGAGGAATGAGTTTTAAATGCCACTTTTAAATTTTCTCCATTCAGATATCTACTAATTATATCTGTGGCTTTACCAATATATGTCAAGGTAGAATAATTTGTTATAGTGGGGACAAGATACACTTTTTTAATAGCTTGTATTTTCAATTTCTTTTTTACTACATTTTCAATTATCATCGGATTATAGCCATTGTTAACGGCTATTTGTTTAATCAAATTAAGTTCTGACTGATAGTTTTCTTCCGATAATGGAATCGTAATGAGTCTGTGTAAATAGCTATGGAAAGCGGCAAATTTATGTGAAAATGGATGTGATGATGTGTTATGAATGATCATGTCTGTGTGTGTGGGTTTATGAAAAATTTCAAAAGCGAATTTGTTATTTAGTTTTGAAATACTAAGATCAAGAAAATTAAGAAATCTGTTTTCTTCTAATTCTAATTAGAAGAAAACAGATGTCTAATAAGAAGAACAGATGAATTAGAAGAAAATAGATGTCTTATCTTAGTATTTCAAAACTAAATAACAAATTCGCTTTTGACATTTTTCATAAACCCACACACACAGACATGATCATTCATAACACATCATCACATCCATTTTCACATAAATTTGCCGCTTTCCATAGCTATTTACACAGACTCATTACGATTCCATTATCGGAAGAAAACTATCAGTCAGAACTTAATTTGATTAAACAAATAGCCGTTAACAATGGCTATAATCCGATGATAATTGAAAATATAGTAAAAAAGAAATTGAAAATACAAGCTATTAAAAAAGTGTATCTTGTCCCCACTATAACAAATTATTCTACCTTGACATATATTGGTAAAGCCACAGATATAATTAGTAGATATCTGAATGGAGAAAATTTAAAAGTGGCATTTAAAACTCATTCCTCCTTAGGTAAATTTATAAAGAATAATAAAACAATTACTGACAAAAAACATAAATCGGGTATTTATGAATTACCTTGCGGATCATGTAACAAAGTTTACATTGGACAGACAGGTAGATCCTTTGAAAAAAGAATGTACGGGCATTATTATAGTTTTAAAAACAAGGATGGGGTTTCTAATTATGCAAATCATTTGTTGGAGATGAACCATAATTTTTGCAATGACTTTAGTATTCTACACGTTGCAGAAAAAGGACAAAAATTAAATGCATTGGAAAGTCTGGAAATAAATAAAAGCAAAACGTTTGATATTTTACTGAATGACCAATTGGACTTAAATAGTTCGCCTTTATTAAATTTGAAACTCGTTTAATTAATGAATGGTTATTGTATGGTTATGTTATATTTATTTATTTATATACTTATTGTATCATTGACGATCGTTGCAGTGATTTCTATTAAATTATTTTCCAACTGTTAAAATTGTTACTTCTATTCATTAATATATGTATTGTAATGTACGGTTCATATTATATTTATATATTTATTTTATCATTGCCGTTAGAGTCATTGATGTTTGTTAAATTATTTTGTGGGCAGCCAGTTTTGTAGTATTAAGATCTGAGGAAGACACGTTGCGTCGAAACAGCTGTAGTGTTTAAAATTAAATATAAAAAGTGAAAGTTAATTGAAAAGTGTTTTTATTACTTAAATTTTTATTATATAGAACTGAAACTTTCAGCAAACATGCGTTTTATATCAGAAAATTTAGATAAAAGTTATTGGCGGATTAAAGGACAGCCTTTCGTTTTTCCGGACGAAAACAAAATGCGTACAATGTACTATTATTAACGAATTTGGTGGAGTTTTGAATTCTGGTATATTTGTGCCCTTGTACTCATAAAG
The DNA here is from genome assembly GCA_963969285.1 of Odontomyia ornata. NCBI lineage: Eukaryota > Metazoa > Arthropoda > Insecta > Diptera > Stratiomyidae > Odontomyia > Odontomyia ornata. Next base: position 456,669,526 of record OZ017739.1, read on the forward strand.
ACCTACTTTCCTGTTTTCGTCTTCAGATTTTTCTGTCCAAAGATGTCCAATCGCGAGGGGAACACAAACATTTTTCTTACATGTCCTCTCCTCCTGCACCCCATGAAGTGGAACGTGTCAGTTTAAGACCTACTTTTAAAAGTTCTCATTAAGGCTTCTGATTTGTTATTCATATCGATTAACTTTAATTAAAAAAATGTTTTAAGGGTCGCCCCCTATATGGGGACATCCCCCCTAAAGCCTTATAAAAATTGTTTTATACTGTAACTTTCAAGAGGTCACCGCTTTTGACCTACTCAAAACATTTCATGTTTCTTGCTCATGTGGCTTCCAAGAAAACTTGTTGTAACATACGGACAGACGGATAGACAGGTTGCGATTTTAGTAGGGTATAGTAGAAAAATTACTTTATATTACCCTGAAAATTACACCTTTGAAAAATTTTTTATTTGAGATAAATTGATCAAAAGTTCAACGTTATCTGTTACGAGACCTTAGTAAGACCAGTTTTGGTACAACCAGAGTTTTGGAACTATGGAAAGATTTAGAGCTTGTTACCACCGCGGGAGTCACCGCAGTTGCAGACATCAATTTCTAGCAGAGGGGTGAGTAGCACATGGTGGCATACTGAGGCCGGCTAGTGCTCAGTCACGTCGCGGGTCTTGTGGGACACCCTCTGCTCGTGCTAGGCCACCCTACACATAGAAACTAACACGAAGGAAGAGGACATATTCAGAAATGAAAAAAATTTGTCTTAATATGTACGGGCCATTTTATTGCAAGATACGAAATAATTCAATATACAAAAAAAGTTCAAATCAATGAAAATACCAAATTGATTACAACAAGAAAATGAAACCCCTTTTATTAGCGAAAGGAAAGAAAATCCTACAAACACTCATAGCCCAATTTCCTTTGATTATTGAAAAAAATGGATAGTAAAAATTTGTTTTGATATGTAATATAAATGGATAATGAAATAATTACTCACTCCTTCCAATGATGCCGAGTGCTCTGCAACTGGAGAGGGGGGGCACTAGAAAAGTTACTTTAAAAATTCATAGATTTAAATCAAATATAATAAAATGAATAAAATGTCGGCCTCGAATGTGATTTAAACGTTTCTTGTAGATTAAGGTCGATAAAACACTGATTCCACCTTCCCGGATTGCCAGTAATATAAAACTCGAACTCAATATTGTAAAAATAAACAATACTGTCTATTTTACTGTCTTGCCCGTTATTGATAGGTGAATGCTTAAGAACTCTGTTTTTTTTTTTTGTTGAATGCCGTAATACAACAAATGAGCTGCGCCATTTTTCACGTTATTGTACGAAACATCTATAGCAACTATAAAAGTTGACGCTTGGTAGCGTGTTATATCAATATAGTCCAAATGTTGAAAATATTCACTAAGAACTTCTTTTGCCGAAGTGGTTTCCACGCGGTACGGAAAAATTTTCACTATTGCGCCATTTGTTCCTTGAACACCTCAGTTTGAATTGTTCACATTCATTTCGATCACTAAAATCATTCGCAAATCGTATCGTCCTGACACTTTTTCAGAAAACTCACGCGATGCTCGTCTTTTCTTCCTTCAGGTTTTTAATCTGTCCTTCGTCTTTCACTTTTTCATCAAAAAAATTCATGCACTTCACAATGCAAAATCCATCAATTATTAAATCCACTTTTTTTCTTTCATCATTCAATATCATTGTCGCCACTGCACTTTCTTTCAAACGCAAAAATCACTTTTTCTTCTCCGAAAACCAAATACTGAATGCCTTTCCAAATTTTGAATTTCACTCCTCAATCTCACAGTCCTTTTATTCCCAATTATCGCTACCGCATCTGGGTAATGTAATCAAAGTTCAATACACTTGGATTCCGCTACCCACACATCTTTTCCATATCGACAAACGCAACAATTTCCATTTTGCACATATGACGATTTGCACAACCATGATAGCGTTTGGTTAGATGCAAATCGTCATATATATCGTATATATATCCCAAATAGAGTGTTTTCCTGCGCTCGGGGGAACTTGAACCCAGAGTCCCAGCGGACCCCTGGTCAAGAATCCACGACGCTACCAAAGGAGCCACCATCTGTTGATTTCCCATTCATCGAACTAGCAACTTCAACTATTTACCTTTCTTAATGGACATGAAAATGAAATTTGTTAGTAGGGAAGCGTGAGTGCAATTTTGTTAGTATACCAAATAAAATTTGTTAGTGGGAGCGAATGGATAAAATTAGTTAGTATGAAGGACGGAATTAGTTTTTGTTAGGGAAAAGATAGCGAATGAAATTTCATTAATGGAAAGTAATGAATGAAGTGCTGTTAGTAGGAAAAATAAGATTTTTAATGGATTAATATTTTTTTGTTATTAAAAATACGGTAATGGGTAGGATTGAGATTATGGGCAAATAAAAATTATAGGGAAATTGGTAAAATTTCAATATAAATAAATAAATATACAGAGGTAAAGGGTATATGTGGCCAAAAGAAGGTGGAGATGCTACGGCGGCAATTTGAAGTTGCGAATTCGAGAATGCCGGTACGCCGGAATTCACAACAAGCTTTTGAAAAGAAATGTCTTCAGGCATGTACCGGTTTGCATAAAAAGCCTTTAATCGATTGGAAACACTATATATTGAATAGAAGAGCTTATCAAACTGCTCTAATGTGACGAGAGCAGGTTATCTTCATATTGAAACTTGTTCGAAATTATATCGAGAAACCCACAGCTGTGAGCGAAAACCCCTGGATATCACAGCTGTTTCATCCTGCAGATTAGTATATTCAGACTTATCTTGCTAATGAATGTTTTTTGAGTCTAATGCTTCGTATGCAATGGTCCAGAGATGTTCTTTGAGAAAATAAAATTCGCTTATAAAAGTCACTAATAAGACCCGTGCTTCCGTGTGGATTGAAACCTGGAACCTTACAAATGTTTCCAAAACGACCCTAAATGTATACGAACGCAAAGTGCCCAGGAGGATATGAGGCCCATTAAAGCATGGAGTGTAGTGGAAACTTCATTAAAGCGACAAGTTGTATAAGTTTTATGATAACTCACCTATATTCGCATGCGTAAAGCTATGCAAACTACAATTGGCAGGATATGTGGAGATAATAGATGATCCAGTTGGGAAGCTGAGAATATGATTGGAAAGCTCAATTAATGCCGACACCAGATTCTTACTTGAGATTTCCAATCTGCAATGCAGATTGTAGAACCATGACGAATGGAGGCGACTACTACTAAAGATGAAGGCCCGGATTGGAACGATGCAATAAGTTATGATGAATTATTTATTCATCTAAGATCCGAGCTGAAGAATGACACTTTATTATACTTTCTCTCTTGTGACAATACCATCTGCTTTACGGAAATTTGGTTGACAGATAGTTTTCATGACTCTAAGCTGTTTCCAAACCATATGGTGGTAAGGTGTGATCGCAATGAACTGACTTCAAATAGGAAAGGTGGTGACGGTGTTCTTAGAACTTATATTATATCTCGATTGGTAAGGCACGTACCAATTAAGCACGTTGTCCTTCCTAACAGAATATCAGCTGTCTTTAATGTTGGATTTTCCCGTAGTGAACTTTATCACCACTCTCCACTTAGTTTGTTTCCTTCCTTATTTCCAATTAAAAAAAAAGTAAAATCCACCTTACCTAAGCTCTAAATATTTTTCTATCTTTGTAATTGCATTTCCATCTATTAAAGTAGAGAATAAATGAATAATAAACAAATAAATTTTTCTTTCTTTCCACGCAATCATTTGAAGTGTGCAACTTACGAACTACAACTTGTATCTCATGAATCATGCCAATAAGTTCTTAAAAAATCGTTTTCCCATTTATTTTCATCAATTCGAATTTTCATCGTTATTGATAAATTTTCTATGAGAAATTATTACTAGAAATTTTCTATTGTTATTTTTTAATCCGAGTTTCATATTTTAACCCAAACCCTCCCTCTGCATTCTAAATCCTTCACGATCAGAAATATAAGCTTAAAGCTATCTCCACGGCAGTATGGCTTTAGAGCAGATCGCTCTACCATCGACGCTATCGGAGAAGTAGTGAGTGCGGTCGAGTAAGCTGAGACACATAGCAATTCCAACCGACGGATTGTGCTGCTAGTCACTCTTGACGACAGAAATGCCTTCAGTTAAGCTAGATAGGTTGATATTCTTGCAGCACTCGAAAATTCTTTCCAAGTACCAAAATATGTAATGTGTATTTTGAGGAACTATCTCAAGGATCGTAGTCTGCTCTATGATATGTAGGAAGGCCAGCAAAGGATGAAAATTACATCAGGTTTCACTCAATTTTCTATTCTTGGCCCTGGGTTGTGGGCCATCTTGTATGATGGGCTCCTGAGGCTAGAGCTGCCAGATGAGTCAAGCTTGATCGGCTATACAGATAATGTTGCAGCGCTCAAAGATGTACAACATAGGCTTGGGATGCTAATCAGCCGAGTGAAGGACTGGATGGATTCAGCCTTGCACTGAAAAAAAACCGGAGCGTCATAATGCCAAAGAAAAGAATTTCCCGAGCCAGGACTATTAATATGGGTGAAACGCTAGCGGAGTCAAAACCAGTAGTGAAATGCCTGGGTATGCTGACCGACTCGAAGATGAGCTTTTCCGAGCGAACCGGGGCAACAGCTGGTAACGTGGCATGGAGAGTAATGCCACTTGCATGTTTAACGGCCGATATAGGGAGACTCTCCTCATCAAGAAGACGACTCTTGATGAGCACTGTGTATTCTAGAATATTTAATGGATCGGAAATATGGAGCTGCATCAAAAGCGGTTGGAATATGTGTGGAGGCAAAGGTCCCTAGAAATTGTTTAGCTCGAAGTAAGGTGCCAAACGGTTCTAGGCTACGTTCTCAGCTAACAGAGGAGGTGTATTGTGGATAGTCTATGGTGCCTGGTGCGATTGGGATTCATCTCCGAACCACGAAAATTCCCACTTTTTATCATCTGGCCACTATTCAGTTGTTGATTAAATTTTGATATATACTAACGAGAAAATGTTTTGGAACATTGGTATTTTCCTTAAAAATAAATGAAGTAATGTATTTTTCTCTACAGCATTGATTTTAATTCTTAACTAAAATATCACCTTTATGAATCTGTTTTCAGAGTAAACCGGAAAAAATTTTAAAATTAAAGTCAATGCTCAAGTAAACCCAGAAATCTGTCCATGGTTCCCAGAAATGGGTATCAAGCAGTTATTACCAAAATAGATGTTTATTCAATACCTGATACCTGGTTTGAATCTTTTGTTCTTAATCACTCCCTCTAATTGGTACACTACAAAAATAAGACACTACATAAAAAAAATCTTAGTGAATCCTACAGTAAAACTGTATAAATTTTCTAGCCTATTTAGGAGTATACTATTAACATTTTAAAAATATATTACTTAATCTACTTTGATTATTTTCCTTATTACCTTATGATTACGATTTTGACCAACATCGTGTGATTGTTGCCAACTTCTTCGTTGAATCTCCTTTCCTCAGGTACCTTTAATATCTCGAAGCTTTTCGACCGTAAATTGTTCATAGTATGAATAAGCTAGAAAATTTGTTTGTAATTCATATTGTACTGAGGAAGACAACAAGTAGTTGTCGAAATACGTACGAGTATTTACGAAAAATAAAAAAACTCAATAAAGTCAAAAACAGATCTTTATTTTAATTTCTAAAAATCAAACAAGACTATAAAGTGATACGGTAGGAAAATTTTCTTGAGAAAAAACGTTTGTCCTTATTTTCCTTTAGAATCTCAATCGAAAATGAATGAAACCTTATTTGAACACACACCTTCTAATATTCCCTTAAAAGCTAATTTTATTATACCCCCATTGTTAAATATTTCTACTTAATTATCCAGAGAAAACTTAACTTTGAACTTAAAACCAGTCCAGCTCAACAGCAACGCGCTAAAATTTCAGTGATAGTAACAGTTGTCATGGAAATACCAATTAAACAGCACTGGCCATTGAAGAAATCGAGAAGAGTTAGTCACATCCAAACCATCAACCGAGTCATTGTATCTTGAACACAATAAATTGATTATTAACAAACGGTGCACGTTAGTTTATTGTTCTCCCGCAACATTTATCCTGTTCCCAAGGTCCACCCCTGACAAAATCAGAATTTAATAATTCTGCCCAGCAAAACCATCACCGAGGGTTTAATCAAATTCCGTGAATTCCTGGTTATACTTCGGCTCTCTAAGTGTACGCTTTTGCCTAAACAAATTACGTTTTTGGGTCATCGCGTCAATGAGGATAGAATAAAACCAGGAGCTGAAAATACTAATGCAATTCGAGAGTTTCCGGAACCAGCCAACGTAACAGCGGGTTTTTCCGCAAATTCATTCGCGATTATTCTCTAATATCGAAGCCGCTTACACTTTTTTTGAAGCAGAAGGACAATTCGCTATTTTGTTGGTCGACCAAACAATAAGACGCATTCGAAAAATTGAAATCAGCAGTATGCTGCGATCCAGTGCTCAGTGCATACGATCCGACGAAAGAACATCAAGTTCACACTGACTTGAGCACACTGGGTCTTGCCGGAATGCTCATGCAACGAGACAACGGTGGCAATTTGAGGCCAGTTTTCTACTACAACCACCAGCGTAGCGAATCCGAAAGCAGATACCATAGTCATGAGCTTGAAGTTTTGGCTATCGTCGAGTCGTTAGAAAGATTTCGCATTTATTTGCTCGGTAAGAATTTCGAGATAATTACCGATTGCGCCGCAATTAGTACCACAAGAACGTTTAAGCCATAGCTACCGCACATTGGTCGATGGTTTCTGAAGCTACAAGAGTACGATTTCCTCATCATACTTGTGCTCCTACAACAACAAGACGTGCAGTTGAAAGAGATAATCGAAGATTCGAGAAGCGATATTGAGTCCGCTCAATCCAAACAGATCAAGTCAGACTATCAGCTCAAAAACGGTCAGTTATATTGTAAGATCGACCAAGATCTCAAATTCGTCGTTCCGTCTGCAGTCAAGTGGAAAATCGTCCGCACGTACCACGTTGATATGGATCATTTTGGTCTCCAGAAGACCATAAATCGAGTTCCGCAAGATTTTTGGTTCAACAATCTCCGAAAATACATCAAGTGTTACATCGCAGCATGCTTAGAGTGCTGCTATAATAAAGAAATCGCAGGCAAACCGAAGAGTCAACTCTATTTGGGTGAGGTGACACCTATTCCGTTCTGAACGTTACACGTTGATCACCTGGAACCTTTTCCACGCAGTCGTCGAGGTAATTTGCACATCATTGGAATATCTGATTCGTTCAGTAAGTACTTAATTTTGAGACTATGAAAACTACGAAACCAAAGCCCATCATCAACGCATTCAGGGATCTGACGTTGTACTTCAGTCTACCTAAGCGTATAATTGGCGATCGATTCACTGCTTTTACATCATGAGAATTTTCTGAATTCTGTGTCTCTAATGAGATTTAACATATTAAGGTTGCCGTCAGAATACCTCGAGTGACTGGCTAAATCGAATATGCAAATCAGTCCATCTTATCATTTCTAAGAACTGCACCAACTGATCATAAGGATTGGGATTTACAATTGCGCAATCTTCAGTTGTCTCTGAATTCGCAATGTCTTTCTGTGACTCAGTTTAGTCCTATCGAGTTCATATTCGATTATCGCTTCGAGACGTCATCACGAATCAGCTAGTTATGGCTCTAACATAAGATGAAGCGACTGGTGATCCAATGGAATACGATATGGTTAACAAAGACAATTGGCTACAGAGTGAATTAGCACCTAACGAGAGAAATGTAGATTGAGGTTCAACGCGAAACATAAGCAACCTTTTATCTACAAGGAAGAAGATCTCATCGTTCAAGAGAACGTACCTACTGCTACGGGAGAATCTCGAAAATTAGAGCCCAAATATTGTGGGCCCTAAATCATTTCGAGAGGTTTACGAAACGACAGATATCTCGTCACGGACGTGGGAATCGCACGTCCCAACCAACGGAAATTCTGTTCCGTGTATACGAGCGAAAAGTTGGAACCGCGGATCGTCGTGAGTCCCGAACTCGATTTTTACGATGATGCTTCGGATTCAGACACGGAGTAATGAATCGAGACGATTCAACGTCAGGATGGTCGAGTGTCATGGCAACACCAATTGAAGAGCACCGGCCACGGAAGAAATCGACAAGAGTCAGTTGCATCCGAACCAACAACCAAGTCATTGTATTTTGAACACAATAAATTGATTATTAACAAACGATGCGCGTTAGTTTATTGTTTTTCCTTTACATTTATCCCCTTCCCAAGGTCCACCCCTGACACAGTAAACCCCTTGAATTGAGAAATGGGTGCCTGTTTTATGACAATTTCAACGATGTTCAATTATGGAGATGTAGGGTGATTCATTATAAGGTTTTGTTTTTAATCTCAAATAAAATGCATAAAATTGAAGTTTATAGCAACGATGTTATTGTGAGTCAGAAGAAGAATCTATGATATTTACTTTTTAAAGGTTATCTTATTTATATGTTGACTGCGACTACGCCGTAAATGGTCCATCCTGAAGGTCCAATTTTGGGCGATGCTTCCAGCATAGCAGCCGCTATCTCCCAAATGACATGAGTAATGTTGGCTTCCAAAGCGTTGATTGAAGCTGACTTATCCCTGAAGATTTCGTGTGACCGAAAAGAGAATAATCTAAAGGTGTGATGTCACACGATCTAGGCGGTCAATTCCCTGGTGTAAAACTTGAAATCAGGTTTTCACCAAAATGATTTCTCAATAAGACCATAGTTCCTCTCGCTGTAAAGTAGCGGTCTCACAGAACGGTGATTTCCGTAATACAGCTGAACAATTTGGATACGTTGTTGCGGTGTGAATCTTTCCATGATGATTTGTCAAACAATACTGAATAAAAATTACATTCCAGTTTGACAGGATTCATGTACGATCTGCCAAAAAAAGCCTGTTGAAAATCAAACCTCATAATGAATCCCCCTTTATAAGATGAAAATTAGAGGCTTATTGCAGGAAACGAAGGCCGGAGAGGGGCTGTAGTGCTGTGAAGAAGAAGAAGATATAAGATTTAACTAAAAAAAGTTGCTATTTTCGGTTAACAGATAATCGATTGATGATCACTTGAAATTATGAAGAGTAAATACTCGTATATATATACATAAATGTTTTTTAGATTGCCAGTCTTTTTCCAAAGTTTTTTTTCGTTTTCACTACTCTCAGTCAGGGTCGAACGTATAATTCACTTAAATTACAATGCAAATGCGTTCAACATCACCCCAATTCTTTCTGATGCAATGAATATAAATTTATTTTATTTGTGAATTTCCCAAATTACATAAATCGCATTCTAATCAAATTATCTATTTTTCATTTTAGGTAAGTTTGTGTCAGCAATCAGGAGCAAGAGCGTTGGCTCGACGAGACTTAATAGATGGACAGGACTTTCTCTCGTTATTTATCAGAAGTTCGAGTAAGGAGAGCTATTCTGGTAACCACAATGAAGATGACATCGAAGATGAAATAGTCACAACGACCAAAAAACACGACCATAAATCAGATCAATCAGATTTATTTATAAATAAATCAGATGAAATCAACAAAGACACAACGCCTGACAATGAACAATCAACAACCTCTAATTCAGTATCAGGAACGACACACACGGCGTCAGCCGAAGTGACAAGTCCAAAAAGTCAAGTAGAACGTAAACGAATTGTTCAGTTCGTAACTTCCGGCAGCAAAGTGGTTTTCCTTGAAGAGCTCACTCCGTTTGATCAACTAAATAAAGATCAAAACTCAAATGATGTAACTAGTGAAACACAAAGCTCTGAGCACACAACTAAAGCGATCAACAAGACGAAACCAGTTGATCAAGAGGCATCAGAAAGTGAATTAGATTTGACAGGCATTGATGCTTCCTTATTGGAAGACAACGAAGGCCATTTTGATGAAGATGATAACTCCAGAGGCGACTTTGTAAGTCGATCTCATAAAGCTGAACTCTCAGTCGACTTGTCTGACCCCGTCACACGAGGTTTGACTGATTCTGTAAGCAGCGAGTCAAACATTCATCAAACACTTCAAAAGCCTGATTCACAAGAAGATCCAAACAAGAAAAATATAGTTCCTATTCAAACCGTTATTTATCATGACAACTTTCACAAAGCTATGTCAGCCCAACCTAGATCAGTATCTTATTCATCAATAACGCAAAGTGTTGACCAGCCTAACTCTTGGCCCAACTCTGAATCGTATGATGAGGCGCGAAAAAATGTGAGTGAAGGTCTTCAGCCAAAGAATTATCAAGAACCTGCAAAAGTATATAGCGAGCCAGCGAAAGTTTATGGCGAGCCTGAAAAAGTTTACAGTGAACCAGCAAAAGTATATTCACAACCAGCTCAGGTTTATAGTCAACCAGCTAAATTCTACTCTGAGCCCGCAAAAGTTTACTCAGAACCAGCTAAGGTTTACTCTGAGCCAGCGAAGGTATACTCGGAGCCGGCCAAAGTGTACAGCGAACCAGCCAAGACTTACTGGCCTACTCCGCTTACCACAACGCAACCTATGACGCCAACGACACAGAAGACGACTTCAACGACGCCCTCACAGCGAAAAATCCTTTTTAATATAGACAAAATTCCTTATGATTTGCTGAATGCTCCCGGAAGCAGTAGCAAATTATTGGATGCCAATAGAGGCTCAGTAACTCACGGGAATAACCATGCGACGAATCGACCTCAGGTAGAGGATGATGGTAGCTATCGCCCTGAACATCATCTTGGTCCCATAGCTGTTACGCAAAGACCAAGCTACCGACCCACTCACTACACCGAAAGTTCTGAAGACATTTATACTCCAACGCCTGAGCAAAATTATGAAGTTGAAGAATCTGTCAGTGTGAAAAGCAACGGAAGAGTTCATGGTATCCAACCTGTGTCACCTTCTACAGTGAACCCGAAGGAAGATTCGAAGGTTGGTTACGTGTTTGAAGGTCGAAACTATCGAAAGTATCGGGTGGAGGAGAAAACGGCCGATGGATTCATCGTTGGCGAGTATGGAGTAGTCAGCCACAACGATGGCAGTCTGCGAGGAGTTCGATACACGGCCGATTCCAACATCAACCCGAGTCTGATTCACGAAGCTCTAATGAAATTCTTGTCCTTGTAAAAATTAATTTAACTCTAAGGTCCAAGATACAATTTCGTATTAAATTGCTTCTAGATACTTTCCGAGTATTATTTGAAATAATTAGCGTAGTAAGTGTTTATTGATAGTACGGCCAATAGTTGGATGCGGTTTGAGCTAAACCAGTCAGTGCAAAGTGTGAATTTTTTTCGCTTAGATTTCAGTGCTCAAAACGAAAGTCGTTAGATTTGAGTTAGTTTTCTGCAAGTTTGAACGAAGCTGTGAAAGGAATATGTCCATATTTAAGAAACGTGCTGCGACTTTGAAAGATTGAATAGTAGAATGCTTCTGGCGCAGTCAAATGTAAAATAAAGCAATAGAAAATGAAAAAAAAAACGACCATGCAATTAGACAATCATTGTGAAAAATAGAACGTAAGATATTTTTAGACTAGCCAATAATCAGAGCTTGCTATTCGAACTGCACTGTATCTTAGGCATAATGGAATTTTATTTATTTGAAATAAATAAATGAATGGATCTTGTATCTAGTATAAACTAGACTAACTAGCAAATGTTAAACAAACAAACAAATCAAAAATGTATTTAAGGATTTTACTATAAGTCAACAATATTCATCAATGTTCCCACAAAAAGCAAAAAACACATTCCTACAAGACGTACACAAAATTCTTTTGATATGACCTTGACTTGTGATAGTAGAATTTAATAACGTTAACAATTTATCATTCTTTGTTCAGCTACTTAGATGACAATTAATGGCAATCATTGGTTCGGATCAGAACGGTATCTCGAACGTACTTAACGGAGGCGAATTAAAATAAATCTGAAAGTTGTATCGCCCGATGCTGGACATTCTACTCATGTGAGATTAACGTTAATCTGCTCCGAACCAATAGTAGCGGTAAAGCTTGTTTTACTTTTAACTTTTTTTTAAATGTGTGTTGAGTTGGGGTAGGAACTGAGTTTTATTGCGAGATAGATTTCATTATTTAATGTACTCAATCCCAGATTGTCTAAGTAGCTGATAAAAGAATTGCAATTACGATACCACTGTAAATCTAGACTTAATGAAACGCGTGAGATCGGAGACAAGAAGTATACTCGTAATGGCGTCACAACCTTTAGGATAATCCGAATGTCATAGCTGAAAATTATAGCAAAAAAGTAAAATAAACATAGAATTAAATCCTTTGGAATTTAAGTTGATTCAAACTATGTCCTGTAATACGTCTCTGTTGAACAGCCAATAAATCCATCCTCTCAAAATTATTAAAGTGATGTTTGATTCATTAAGTACTCCGACCAGACGCTTTGCGCTTTATTTACATTTAGGATTAGAGATAAGTTCTTAAAAATTAGTTCAAGCTTAGCTTGTCACAAAATATTTTTGCTTCTATTTCGTCTCTGCAGGAATCCAGGTTTGGTACGTTATTACCGTTGGTCATGCCAATCATAGTACGCGTACTTGCCTTATTTCTGGCTTTTTTACTTGTCACACTATAAAATTTAATAAGACAGGTATATAGAATATGATCCTGTCAGAAGGGTTTCGTATCCAAAAAATAAAATATAAATCCTTATCTTTCGGTGTACAACGAAACAGCAAATATCAATGGAAAATTGATATTTTGGAGTGAATATTTGTAAGCAAAGGTAGAAGTGAACGTAATGGATTTTTCACATTCTGTTTATTGTGATGTGCACGAGCAAATATATAGAAAAAAAAATTGAAAAAATTTTTGTGAAAGCATTTATAAGGAAAATTCACCAGATCTTTTTAAAAAATAGTGTCTTTCAAATAAGTTTTGCGCCTATATCTTAAAGAGAATTGTGTTTTTTTACATAAATCATTAGTTAATGTATATAGAAAGGGACAGTATAGACTACAATTCTGATTTTATGTAATTTTTCTTATAACTGGATAGAAAATATCACATTTAATGTATGTTTTTAGGAAATTTAACTTCATACCGTAAGACACATTGATCAAAACAGCATTCCGTTCTTGTAATTTTTAGTGAGTAACTTGTCGAAAGTGAGAACATATTTTTCTCATCACATTGAAAAATTACATGTTCCGAACTGAAATATTTTTTCCGTTTCTAGAGGACTATGAGAAAATATTCGCTAGTTTAATATACTAGTTGTTGATAGATTACGATAGACAAACAATGTCGATTAGGGTTAGTATTCAGATTGGTGTACCATCTTTTGATGAGATTGAATAGCTAGGTCAATAAAGTATATTAAATAAAATTCCGTAAAGTACAATAGAACTACTGCATCAAAAGATTTAGTTATGATGAATTACTTATACATAATACCTTTTGTCATAAACTTTACGTATATTTAGAAGAATGCCGGAATCCCGCGGTGACTTTATAATCTGAAAAAGATGATAATTCTCAAATATGCCTCAGGCTAAGAAAAGTATTTTTTCATCATAAGATTCAAAAATATTGTATCTTTGCCATTTTTTGCAGCAAATTGCTCTGAAAGTTGATTTACTCAAGAGCTCAAATAGAAAGCATCAATTGGAAAATGCACAACTTTTTATAATTACAACCCTACTAAGCTTGTAAACGCATATATTTCTTAATCGTAGAAAGAACTTGTATTATACTCTCAGTTTACTTTTTCCTACTGCCCCATTATCCTATTGAAGGAGAAACTCCTCATTTAACATGCAATACCTTCAAGCTATGGAAGCTTGGAAACATAATCTATACATGAAGATATTAATTCAGGAAGATCGGAATATTAATATAGTTTTTTTTATTCGAATACAAGAAAATATGGCCTCGAGGATATGCAATTTTTTTGTTGATTCAGCATAGATTTCGAATTCTTCAAAGCTCAGCAATATAAATCAATGGAGTATTTGGTCAGCTACTTAATGAAAACAAGTTGGGTAAACAGACCTACGCTCATGTCAGATGGGTTTTGTATCCAACTTCTCAGAAATGCAATCACCAGCAATGACTAACGTCGAGAAATATATCAAAGGGATGTGCACGTTTAGAAGAAAATTCATTGTTTTTCTACTTTCAACGGTCGCCATTTTGTTGCAAACCGACAAAAATCACTCAAATCATGAATTCGCAAAAATATTAATGTTATTGACCTTATTGGAAAATTTCAAGAAGATCAAGTCAAAACTGCTGTGACTGATTCAATGGAAAGTCTCTAAAATACCAAAATCATGTGTTATTGTTATTCAAATTGGAGAAATTTCAAACGGCTATAACTTCCGTGTATATCATTCGATTTTCATCAAACTTACAAAGCCTAAGGACCTTGCGTAGGACTACTTAAATATTGAAATTCGTTTAGGTTAACGGTACGGATGCGATTTTATTGGGAAAAATGTAAAATTCGAATATCTTACTATTTTTAACAAAGTTGATCGAATTTTGACTTCTAAGGTATTTGTTGTTGTTGTTGTACTCAAAAACACCTCAACCCATGATTTTTTTCAGATTTTTGGAGCAAAGGTGTCCAATCGCGAGGGGAGACACAAATTTTTCGTGTATTTTCCCTCCCTGCGCGTCCCTCGAAGCATAAAGTATCCAACTAAGACCTATTTTGAAAAGCTTTCATCAAAACCTTTCATTTGATATCCATATCAGCTACCTTTGATGAAATTTTTTTTTGGGGGGACCACTTCCCTATATGGGGAGACCCCCCTTAAATATCTTATAATTTTTTTTTTTTAATTGAACTTGGAAGAAAGCACCACTTGACACCTGCATACAAAATTGGGTGTTGGTTGGTTGGTTTTGGGTGACGGACGGACGGACAGACAGGTCGCGATTTTACTAGGGTTTGGTAAAATTATTTAACGAAACTCTAAAAGTGAACAATACACGTATGGAAAAGAGAAACTCAATCTAAAGAAGATGAAGAAATAGTTTTAAAAATTTTTGAAATCGTTAAATCTCACATTTAAAAACATTTCGAAATAAATTTGGCTGTATTGCCTATAGATTTTTATTATTGTTATAAAGATGACATTATAATTCTTCATCAGAATGTATTTGTTTGTGCCCGAAATACTTTCTATCATCACATTTTCTATAGTTATTAATAAGCATATTTTGTTTGTTAATTTACTCATTTACATTTGTGTGGACCTTCCTTTTCGTACATTTTGCTAACCCCTTGATGCACAAAACGATCTTTTTCTTTCAGATTCTTATAGTTCTGATCAAGACCTTGCATTTGATACCTAACTTGACTACCTTTATTAAAAAAATTTTTTAGGGGGTGTTTTGTCCTATGGGGGAGCCCCCCTTAAAAAATTTTTAAATTTTTGGTAGGACTTAAACTTTTGCGAAACCATCATTTCTGACCTTCTCACAAAGTTTGAGCATTCTAGCTTTTATAGTTTCTAAGGAAACTTGCTGTGACGCATGGACAGACGGACGGATGGATGGACAGACAGGTTGCGAAACTAGTAGGTGTTTGTAAAAAAATTTTTACAAAGACCTGAAAATGATGATGTTAAACAAATTAAGCACTTATATATATGCCATCTAAAAAACTAATATTCATAGCAAAAATTAAAGGGAAATTATTGTAAAGTAAACATTTTCCAAAATCCATCGAACCCTTATCCACACTTTCATTTTCATTAAACAAAAAGAATAATTTATTCAAAATATCGATTTCAACACCGCTTAATAATATGCAGAATGTAGGAATAGAAAATCCTTCCCTGTCAAGTAATAATGCATGTTTAAAAATTCTGTATCCAAGTTTGATTGTTAAAAATATTATATAGTTATTACGTTTCTACAAAGTATAAATATCAATATCAAAAGCTTTGAAATTTTGTGCGTGTATTTTAATGAGCTCTGGGGTCAAAATAATTACCAATAATCGGGTGGATGCAAGAATAATAATTGTTTTATACTCAAAGCTATGTAATTGTCTGAAAGTAGTAGGTAACCTATGACTGTTTGAGATGTTTGTCTTATAATTACTTCCTTTCCTAGTTATATACACCGAAACATTTGCATAGTTAAGATAAGAAAGTAAGCACCCCATGATTTAATTTTCATTCCCATCAATAATTAATTTCTCTCCTGCAGCCATTTTATTAGGTATGCTAATAGAAACATTTTTAAACAAGATATTGAGTTGCTATGTAAATATTAGTCGTAATAATCAAATGGAGTATATCAGAATGTATTACTTCTACTTTTGAATAACTAAGCTTACCGACTCACCATTTACCTAAGAAGAACCGGTATCTGTAAATCACACTGGAAACATGTAGCTATTAAATTGAAATTGATCACTTGAAGGGAAATATTTGTTTAGTAATTAGGTCAATTCTGAAAACAAATAAAAATTAGAATTGCTGAACTAACACACTCTTTCCTTTTCAGGAAACCCATTCTTTTTCAGAGGAAAACGCCGGCGAAGGTGAGTATGCCGCCGAGGGGGTAGGGCTGAGATAGTCCGTGAATGGGCGATTTTGGGTTGCATTTTTTCATTCGAGGAGATTGATATGGTTTTGAGTTCGAGAAGTTTATTTTGGGCACCACGTCGGTGAATATTCGCGAGCGCATATTTTCGGGTAAACGTTTGTTCTTCTTCGTAGCACTACAACCCCTCCCAGGCCTTCGCTTCCTTCAGATAGCGACTCCAACTGCCTCGATCCATTGACCGCGTCCTCCAATTTGAAATCTTAGCAGTGATGCACTGTTTTCATCGACTGAGTCAGATCAACGTTTCCTCAGTTAAAGGTTTCGTGTTGTTCTTTTTGTCGAATCCAAGGGAAAATGAAATGGAAGTAAAGTCAAGTAGAACAATACACCGTTCGATGCGTTTCAAATCAGGTACTTAAATCGGTGGCTGATTATTGTATTTCGGACTAAGTCCTCTCCACAATAGCTAGCCTGCCAGCGGCCACTTCGGAGTAGACTAAGGGTTTTCCGAAATTGTTAACCTGGTGAATACAGTCCGTTGCCACGTTCTAAGACTTCATGTCAATAACCGATGACTGGTCGGTTGATCGGGAAATCTTAAAACGAGACGGAAGAATAAGAAAATCATTGCACCATCCATCTGTCTGTCATAGCATTTTTTCAAAAAACTATTGCAGTTACAAACACTAAAATTGCTAGACATACGTAAAAAGATAGCCTCGTGAAATTTTTCTTGCATTCAAAGGGTTTCTCCATTAAGAGAGGAGCCCTCAAAAGTGTATTTGAAAACAGGCCTTAACTTTATACCATTTGCATCGGAAGAGTAGGAAAAGGGAAAATGTTCGAAAAATTTGTGTACCACTCCGCACCCCGCGACTAGACACCTATTATCCAAAAAAAAAAAATCTAAGTAAAATAATAAAGGTAGAATTTTTTGAGTACAACAATAACATAAACCTTAAAATTTGAATTCACTCAAATTCGTTAGTAAAACTACGATTTATGAGTTTCTCATTTTCTTTAGTAAACTCGTATCTCTAGATTTGAAGTTCTTTTATTTATGGTCGTTATACTCGTATATGGTAAAATTCGTTAAAGCCGAACAAATTTCATATTTATGTAGGATATAGCCTTTTGAATTTTCTCCGATTTCAACATTAAATAAGCACTTTCCTACTTTATGGGCCTAGCCTACCACACCATTCTTGAGATTTCTAGATAAAATGAAAATCTTTTTCTCCTCAATTTTTTACTTCTTTTACTAAGCCATCTTCATTTCTTCCTAAATATCTTGAAGATTCCATTAATGATATAAATGATATTATTGGTATTGAAACTAAATTTGAGTAGTAATGATTTTCCCTCGAAAATAAGTATTTAATATCTGCGTCATTAACTCCACCGTCGACGGTCGCAAGCCCGTTTGAGAAAGGAGGAGGGAACCCCTTGTTTCCCCGACCTACAGCTTCCATGCATAGTATACTCAACTAAATAGTACCCACACCTTTCATTTATCCTGTGTTGCACACTTTTTGAATTTTTCCAGGGGCACGTCAGTTGATCTGGGGCATGACAGCTGATCCCATGTTTGGCGCGCTCAAAGCAAAATGTAAATAAAATTTCCGATGCGCGTGTTCTTTTACGCATTTCAGAACATAGGAGAGCTGCCAGATCCTAATAAAAAACTAAAAGATTGCATGGAACGAATTTGCTTTTCTGCAAAGTTATTGATTTTTTGAGATATGGTAATCTTGAAATCTCTCATCGAAGCATATGTTTATATTCGCGCCAATCCTCGCGTCGGCATTAACCTACCTACCTGCTATCGAAGATTTATGGCTCGCTGTTTGGCTTGTGTTCGGATTTTTCCGGAGGGTTAATGGAGTGTGGTTACTAGTTGAGTGTACTATGCTTCCATGACTCCCCATCCTAAGCCCCCAAGGAAGTAAATGTTCTCGGGGTTGCACATTGGGTTCACTGGTTCTCCAATAATGGGACATTAAGTGCCGAGAAATGCTAATAACTGTAAATTCATCTAGAGCTCTGCTACTAAAACCTACTTACAACTCCTTTGTGGGGACGTAAGAGGGTGAAGGCAAATCTTCCGCACCTGATAATGAAATCGAAGTAATAGCCATGCTGCCGGAATGGAGGCTGGGTGACGGGCCAACTCCCCATCCTTAGAAAGCCCAACAATGTTTCGGAACCTACAGAAGAGCTTTGGAATGGATCGGACTCACAGTAACGACCTCGCAAACGGAAAAAAGGACTATGGAATTGGATCCTGAAATATCAAGTAACTCAAATACCTTTGTGCTGTTAAGGACATTTTACAACAGGCTAGTTAATATAAATTACAAGTACTGGCAATCCAGGAAACGAACTTGACTGAAAATGATATTCAAGAGATGAGATCGCACACAATATTCAAAAGTGGGATGCCTACTTGAAAACGAGAATTCGGAGTGGCCATTATTGTGGATAGGGAATTGAAATCGCAGGTTATTGATTTTGAAGCAGTTCATGGACGATTGTGGCTCCAAAGGGCGTCTGTCATGGGGAGCTTCGACATATTATCAGACGCATCATTAAAGACAAGCAACTAGCTCTGGATGGGTGGTTATTAAGACCGTGGCAGAACAGACGGTTAGAAATCAAGCCTGGTGCAAGAGAAATGATTGATTCAATGATAAGCACCAAAATGCGTTAGACATAAAGAATCAGGCCTACAAAGATTACGTAGGTAGAAAAACCAGGACGAAGAGAGAATACTATGAAAATATCCGAAAAGTGGCGAAGAAGATAATTAGAATTCAGAAAAGGAAATACTATGTCGACCAATTGAGAAGTATAGATGTAAGTTTAGCGAGCAACAACACAAAACAAGCATAAAAAGTAATGAAAAGCCATATAACGATGCAGGAGCGATGAGATGAGAAGGATAAGATCCATGAGAGGATTGAGTCGAAAGCATGGAATGATCGGAGTTTGTTAGCGAGAGGGCCATGATCAAAACTCTCAAAGTCTTTAACAAAACCGGTGCATATGACATCAACTTGTTAATTCTTATCAAAAGCAAGGGAGATGGTATTTGAAAGTTCTAACAAATTAGTTATTGTTGAACGATCTTTAATGAAGCCATGTTGTTCATTTGAAACCAGGATACTTACGGCATCGTATATTCTGCTATGCACAATTCGCTCAAAAAATTGGCAAAAACTTTCACTACGATCTCCGGACTTATGGATCGGAAAGATGCTAGCATGGTCTCAGTCGTCAGGAAAGCAGGAGGAAGAAATGTTGATGTTGAAAATAATTGATAGTTGGGTAGATAATGAGGAAGATAATGACTGCGAAGGGTAGGAACTAGAAGTAAATAGACGAAAATCAATATCAATCTCGGTAGAGGCTTCTGTTGAAATTAATTTACAGCAGTGACTTTAAGCCCATCGAGGGCGATTAATACAAAAAATAAAAGTACGGTTAATACAAAAAATAACTTTGCACGTTTTCGGCGCCTCGCAAACTCCATAAAAATGTATCCGCGAATTATGAACTTACAAAAAATGTCATAAGAAAAAACACTCTGCTATGACTTGAACCTATTTAAACACTCCCAGGTTCAATTTTCCGTATCATCATTCCATAACTTTTTTCGTAAAACAACAAATTTCATAGTTATTGGCAATAGTTCGAATATAATCAATTATCTAATTCAAAAAACTCGTTTGAAATGTTGACTTTGCGTATAAAAGCTATTTTATCTCCCCAACAACTCCATGCTGTCCTCGCTGAAAAAGTTAAAAACATTCTTCCAACTTTTTCCCGTGAATGTCAAATTTCTGCACTACCAAATGTGAGATAGTCCTAAAGATTCTATGATTTGTTTGCTAACGAAAAACCCAACTTTGGGTAGTCTCCTTTCACATTCCACACAAGCACTAGATTTCCCCCGAAGTTCGCTCAGATCTGAACGGAATCACATTACTTCTAATCGGAGAAAATATTTGCACAACGTCAATATCGTTGATATACTGTACCTGTACTGTAAATTTTATTTTCACTGACATCATGCCAAATTTAATGCATCGCAACACTGCACACTCCATTATTTGCATTGCACTTCATTGATTTCACAGATTTTACACCGCAACCCAAATATTCACGGTTCGCCCTAATCGTGAACTAAGTTTTTTGCAGAAATCTCACTTTAATCCTCTTATGCGTTTAATCACATTTCGTGACATAAGAATTTGTCCCCGTTCTCCTCCCACACACAGTTTTTAAGACTCCCGCCTTTTTTCGCTTCGTGAATCCGTCACCATTCACGAACTACTCGCAACTCCCTGTTGTCACCAAGCGCCCAGCTAGTCGTCATTGACGAGTCAAAACTTTTCCCTCGCATTCTTGTACCGGAACGGGATCATCCCAACTTGTTTTATTTAATCGTACAAAAATGGACGAAACATTCTTGTCTTCAATAATTTCAAGTTGTTTCGCATCAGTCCATTTACAACTTGATGGCGTAATGGGTACATCTTTGCAGCTTTTTGAACATAATTTAATGCTTTGTTTGGCTGACCAATAGCCAAATACACATCAGTGAACAGTAAGCAAATTTTCAATTGAATCATTCGAGCTCGTTGTGGGCCCGGAGGAGGACCAAATGAGTTCAAGGAACTTGCGGCTTCATTTAATGCTTGCCCGACACGGAATGGTAGAGCCAATGAGGCAACGTAAACTGAATTAAAGTTTTTATCTAATAATTGTAAGGAATGCCACTATCATATACTTTCTGTATCAGAATGGCGTTCAACATCATTTTTATTCACAATTGTTTGTGTCCCATCAAACTGATAAGATGTTTTGTACTGTTTGAAGCACTATATCGATATTCTTCTTCTTCGTAGCCCTACAGCCCCATTATCATGCTTTGGCCGTGTGTCCGTCCACCCAGCTGCAGTACATTCTGATTTAAAACGTGCATGTATCATAACTGAACAGGTTTATAGTCCGTTCGAAGAGCCACTCGAACTAAATCTCGTTGACGCCAACGAAACTTGAACCAGAGACCTTCGAATTACGGGCTTAGTGCTCTAACCACTAAGCCACGCGGACTATCGATATTGCGCGAGTGCAATCGTAAAGGGTTTTCCATCAGGGAACTAACAACTTTGAATCCTTATATTAACGCACTCTTACACTTTTTTAATAAACTGTCATGTCAAAACGTTAGTTGAAGTCAAGATTGTTATCATGGTAAACTTTGTGAAGTGAAGGCGTGAGAGGGGCTGTAGTGCCACGAAAAAGAAGAAGAAAGTTCATGAACCAGCAACGTTTGGAAATTATTAAAAATTACTACCGAAATTCTGAGTCGTTGGTCGCAACTTTAAAAGCGCTTACTCCAATTTTTTGCCGTAATAATCGTCCCACCTGACAGGCTGTGCGTACTATAATGGATAAGTTCGAGTTCCAATTTTTACTGTTGGATGTTCTGGTACTAACAAATTGTCGTACTATTCGAAACGAAGAAAATATCGCACCCGTAAGTGCATCGATTCAAAATTAGCCAAATCAGTCGATTCCGCGTCGTTCTCAAGAATTGGGCATAACTCAAACGACACTCACAAAATCAAATTGACTCAAGAACTAAAGCCACTTGATCATTCGAAACGGTGAAACTTCTCCAATTGGGTTCTGGCACAGCTTGAAGAAAATGAAGAATTTCATCGGAAAATCATCTTCAGCAATGAAGCTCATTTCTGGCTTAATTGCTTTATTAATAAGCAAAGTATGCGTTATTGGTCAGCAACAAACCCACATGTGCCTCTAAGATACCGATGCATCCGTAAAACTTACAGTTTTGTGCGGTTTGTGATTGGGCTGACCGTCATATTACCGCCAATAGAGAGCCCTATCGTTTTATGTTGGAAGATTACTTGTGGCCAGCATTGGATGAAATTGACATCAATGATATGTAGTTTCAACAAGACGGTACCACTAACCACACAGCATGCCTCACAATCGATTTTTTGAAAGTCGAATTTGGTGAATGTGTTATCCCGAGAAATGGTCTGGTCGAATGACCATCTCGTTTATGCGATCTAACATCATTGGACTTCTTTTTGCAGGGCTATATCAAGTCACTGATCCATCCCAATAGACATGCGACTTTAGACGAGCTCAAAGACAACATTCAATGCAAAATTGTCAACGTTCCAGTCGAAATGTGTGCCAGAGTGGTCTCAAATTGGGTCCAAAGAATCGACCACCATAAACTGTCTCATCAATATCTCAAACCTTTCGGTGTTTTATTAACAGATAAAATTTTTTTGTCCTTAATGTAAAGCCCTTTAGATGCACGCGAACATGTAAAATTTTAAGGTTGTCAGGGGATTCATCTACTACATTTTTGACTATATACAAAGCATCTCGTGGTCTTCGATTTGCTGTCAACAATAATGAAAACAAGTGTAAACTAAGAGCGTCTTCAGCTCGCAGTGAAAATGCGAGGTGGATGTGGACCAAAGCTTCAGGTATATTTGTGTTATTTGCATACTGAAAGCTGAGTAATACTCTGCTAAATGATCACTTGCATCGTTTTGCATAGCCTTTTCTAATGCTCCGATCGCAAGTTTCGTATACTTTTCTTTTTAGATTTCTAAGCAGTTGTCGCTGCGAGTTATTGATAACATATTTCTATATGAAGTTGTGATCTAGATGGACGTTATTCCTTCACTTCTTTGCTTAATGCCTTCAAAGAGTACTCCAGTCCCTCCTGTTTGAAATTAAGATTTTCATAACCTATTTAAGCTGACATAAGATTTAGTAGTAGATTCTGTGGACAAAGATCCAAATATCCTTCAAGTGACCGTACAGTATGTTTGTGTTTTCCTAATGATACAAGATTCAGTGCATATTGTCTCCATACATGTTGCTCTCCAAAGGCAAACTTCAAAGCTCTTTTAA
Source organism: Odontomyia ornata (assembly GCA_963969285.1). Taxonomy (NCBI): domain Eukaryota; kingdom Metazoa; phylum Arthropoda; class Insecta; order Diptera; family Stratiomyidae; genus Odontomyia; species Odontomyia ornata. The sequence goes on from OZ017739.1 coordinate 456,693,158, forward strand.
AAGATTCGTTTAACGAATTCGCCCAACCACATCGGATGGTAGACAAAGCTAATAAATTGTACACATCCGCCACATTGCCACGGGCGTACGGCTTTGCTAGTCAAAATTTAGGACTTTGTGAAAGAACTTCATCACAAACTTCCAATGATTCTGAAATCGAAAGTAATGATATAATCTCTTCATGATGATTTTGTGGAGTAAATCGATTTCTTCCTGAATACTTCTGTAGTTTCCATATCTTTCTAGTACTAGATCTATTTTCAGTCAATGAGATATTCACGGGTGAAGTGTATACAACAGCACTTCAGTCAATTGGCGAGCAAGTGTTAACCGTAGTGATTGAGTGGTTCTTATTTCCATTGCATTCAACATATTTTGATATCGTTCGATAGCTTTTTCTAATTTACCCTTTTTGATAAGAACAATAGGGACTCGTTGTAATGCTGTTTCTAAAATTGCACCAATATGTCGAGTTTCAACATTGGATGGAGTAATAATGTTTTGCAAGTATAACAATCCTAGGTATGTTGCTTTTTCGAAATTGCATATCATTTCTGCTTCTTTTTCTGCTTTTGTTTTTTTGAACTTTGATGGCGCCTTTAAACATCGCCGCTCTACGCATAATCCTTTTATTGCGTATGATTCTGCTAAGATACAAAGACTGCGCAAAGTTAGTTCCTTTTCTGGTAGAGTATTTGGTTCAGATTGAACGAAATTTTCTAAGCTTTTATCATAATTATCACACGCAAACTCTAATTTAGCTAAAAGGAAAAATGCATCAAGCGCTATCTCTGCTTTATGCCCATCTTCACCGACGACCAGTTTTAGATATCTTTTGGCATCTTGCCATCCCATTTTGAATTCATTCAAGTTGGCTTCAACTGGTGAGTTGTCTCCCAAATAGCTTTCCAGTTGGCCTTTGTCAATGAGAAAGTTTGCAAGGCATTCATAATTTGGTGATCCTTGCTTTAACTCTTCTGCCAGCTCAATAGCACACTACCATTTGCCATCACTGCGAGAATTCTCAATTGTTGCTTCAAGCTTACCAGTGTTCCACATTCTACCCGTCATCGATTCATCGAATGCTCAAAAGCATTTAAAGCCGTGCTCTCGCTATACCCCCTTCTTAATCGTAATTCGCGTCTCAACACCAGAAACAAAGTCTTCATTGTCAAAATGGCAATCCAATCGATCATCCTATGCGGCTCATCTACTTGGATCCAATGTGCTAAATATCTAGTAACAAAGCTTCAGATCACGCAAAATAGATACCTGAGAATGGTATTTAATAAACAGTTTTACTTTTCTTCTGAAAAACTACACAGCCTTATGGTGTTAGTCCAATTTATTAGCTCGCTGCATTGCACGTTGATAAACTAATCGCGAAAGCAAATGATGCCCAATCCGCTGATTCATGCCCTGGCGAACTGAAAACCAGCAATTCCTACCACCTATCTCTTTGGCCGTAACCTAGCCTCATAGATTTTAGCTGGTTATAAATAGATAGTTAAGTCATGCTAAACTCATAATATGTTCAGTAGAGGTTTTTGCCGAAATTTTTCTCTAATAAATTAGAATATTGACATAGAAATACGATACTACTCATAGTTGTAAGTAATGTTCAAACGATGGTGAAATGACTTTGTCAGGACGCCTACTATATTATATGACCTCTGTACCGCATACATTCTAATAAAGAAAAATTATATATAAATAAAAACACTACTTTTTGGTCCGAGCTCCTCCTTTGAATCGTTCTACACAGCCCATTAACACTAGAACATCTTGCTGGATTTTCTTCATGAAGGCCGCTCGTGCAGTTTGCTTAGGCAGACTGCTCGATTACTACATTATGCGAATGGTGACTTTCAATTTTCTAAATTTTATCCACCGTTTATCACGCGTAGCACCACTCGTTCAATGCTTAGGCTTTACTTTAATTTTGTATTCGACGTATTTTAATAAATTGGCAAAAAACACCGACTTCCCAAATTACTGGGTCAGAGTTTATGAGAAATTTTTTAAAAAGGTGCTGTATTAAAAGCAACACAGTTTAGATTAAATAAGTAAATTTTAGTCAATTATTTTGGTTATTTGATATCTGCAGGCCAATTCTCTTTTTCTCGAAAAGCCACCGGGCCTTGCTTCTTTGAGTGGTCAGACGTATTTCGACTATTTGAGTCGTCTTCAATGACATAACAACTAATTTTTAATTAATGTTTTGAATTTAGTAATCTACCAAAGCATAATTCCGCGACGATAACGATGCAACTGCATAGTCTGTATAGTCTAGTGGTTAGAGCATGAGACACATAAGCCGAAGGTCCCAAGTTCAAATCTCGTTGGTGAACAACGTGAATCAGTTCAGGGGATTTTTCGGACAGAGTGCTCACTCAGTGGTGATATGTACTGATTTAATCAGATCATATCATAGCTGAGCAGACACATGGGAGCATGGTACTGACCAAATCAACTTCCGAAAAAATCCATGCGGTCATGAAAATGAGATACTCTAACTATCTATTAGTGAAGGCCCGTAAGGGGCTGTAGTGCTAAAAAGAAAAAAGAACGATTAATTTAAATCTAAATTTCATGAAAAATGAAATGATAGAGGACTTATGAATAAGCAAAGTTTAGCTTCGCGTGTCTTTCCTGACAGTGTTAAAATTCTACTTCAATTTTCTTCATTGTCAGTTTCATGATATATACTCGTAGCTTGCGTTGCGTTCAGTATTAGTGCCTAATGCAAAAGTTGCATTGGGCCCTACTGTCCATTTCTAGTCGGGTAAGTAACATAGATATTATTTTTGGTTAGGAATAGTTGACCTCTGTGTTGGCTGCAATATAATAATAATACTTAGTTTTGGAAAGCTGACTAGGCCGCACTAATCAGGAGCAGTTTCAGTGGCGAGAAACAGCTCAGAGTTAGCGCATATGGTGGCTATTTCCATTCAAATGTAGTTAAATTCCAGGAGCTATCCATGAATGCCAAACCTCGTGTCAAACTCAACTAATATGGTGAGTTATCACCCAGTGGGATTACGACTAGGCAAGTTGCTTAGGAGGCAAATTGGAACCTGTGTGGTGAAAATCTGTAAATATTATATTCTTTGCGCTTCCGAGCATCGATTTCACTATAACTTTTTTTTAAATTCTCTATAAGCAAACTATTTTATGATTGTGAAAATAATTATAGGATTATAATAAAGATAAGAAGAATACGGGTCCAATTGACGATTTTTTTTTTAATATCCATACATCGCTTCAATTTTTGTTGCGTCTTTGTCAAATTGATAGTTTTTTTTAAGACCTAGTATATAGTTTCATATTTGGTCCTGATTAGAAATTTGAAAATCTAAAGCTTAAAATGCATCTTATGCATGAAAAGTATAGAGAAAGACAAAAGCTATAAAAAACGGTGTCCAACTTTGAAGGATTGGATACTATTATGCCTAAAAATTTGAAAGAAATCACGGAGATCTTTATGAGTGCTAGAACAAAAATTCAAATTCTCTCAACTTCGTTAGTGACAGTATTATTTGTAAATTTTACTTTTTGTCCCATAGACTTGAATGGTACTCTTGAACCTCCAAAAATTTGGTAATTATGTGCTTTAATTTTATGAAGGTGAAGCAACAAAACATGTTTGTTGTTGATATATATTTATTTTGAATTAACCTAAACACTGCAATTTCTTTTGGATTTGCATGGAAATTCCAGAAAAAGTGTTGGATTCGATTACAATGAAGTGCCCAAGCATTCAGAAAAGTTATCTAAGATGGAGTAAAATTGTGGCTACACTGTACTAGGGTTTCTGAATTCCCGGCCTTTTCTTCTTCCCGGGAAATTTCGGGAAATCCCGGGAAAGTAAAAGTCATTCCAGAGATTCCCAGGATTCCCGGGAAAGTAAAAAATTTGAAGATAATAGCTACCAGTAACCCGGAAACCGGAAATATATCGAAATTGAAAAACAAAGTCATTCCTTTTCATAAATTTAATTTTCTGAAGATTATAAAACTACAATATTATATTATGTACATATGTATGTGTGTATATTTATGCATAAAATTATGAAAAATTAAATTAAAATAAGCTATACACAGTGCTATGAATGATAATATTTTAAATAAAAATATTTAAAAAATGGAATGTTTTTCATATGTATGTATATTTAATGACGTTAAAGCAAATAAAATGAAAATAATTTGACATTTTGCAAATACGACTTCAGGAAACATAAGCGATCTATACTTTTATCACTAAGTCTCATTCTAAGTTTTGATACAAACAATCCTGCCGCAGAAAAGGCTCTTTCAGCTTCTATTGATGTTGGCGGTATAGTTTTCAGAGTTTTACCCAATTTAATTATGTTAGAGGATTGATTTTCGGTAGCATCAAACAACAGAAATTCTTGCTGAAGCTGGAGCTACTTTTGATATTGCCAGAACGTTGAATTCTTGTTTTTGACTGAATAGCTTTCTCCAATCTTTCACTCAGAGTTAGTGTTACTTCATTTTCTGAGCTCTCTTCTTCGGAAAATGAAGAGTTTGACGATGGTTCACCCTCCGCGCAAAAAAGCCTCGTTATTATTTTTTTACCTTGTTGAATCAACGCGCTTTTAGTTGGTAAACATGGCAGATCAACAATTGTAGTAGCATTGTATTTTTTGCCACAATTTAGATACTGCATTAACCCAACTAAGCTTTTCGGGCGCCTTTCATTTATTCGTTAGATCAGAGAGCATTTCATGTGCTTGGAAAATTCTGTATTTTGTTGATTTAACTCATCTAAAATGAAAGAAAACACTCCTTCCGCAGTCAACAAAGTTGCACTTCAATTACACAGTTTTTCTAACCCAATTTTGAAAGGCTTTAAGCAAGCTGCAATGGCACTCAACGTTTCTAATTCTTCATGAATCAAAGTCATGGGCACTTTGATATCAATTAACGCCTTAGAAATTGCTGATCTTATAACTAAAAATCGTTCAAGCATATCTAACAAGCTATTCCAACGTGTTTTAGTATCTAAGTAAACCATCTTTTCATGCTCAAACTGTGCTTTGACATAATTTTGTAAAATATCATTCTTCAGAGGCGATTCTTGAAAGAATTTTACAATAACTCTTACTTTATTTACAGCTTCATTAATATCAATTTTAGAAGTTATTTCTTTATAAGCTATATTACATATGCCTTTCATTGATAGACAATTAGCTCATTGCTTTCATCCCCATCTTCTTCTATCTGTGATATATTTATTTCATTAGGAGTCTCTTCAAAATCTACTCTTTTTTTATAAAGAATGTAATAAACATAAGCAGTCGAGCAGCCCCGTGGTGATCAGGAGTGGCTGCTCCTGAAGAGATAAGGTGGTCACCCCGTCGAAACTGCTTAGTTTGTTGTTTTACTAGTGTAAAGTAAACTACATCCGTCAATTTTCCATCCTTTACGCAGAGATGAGGGGTTCACTTCAGCCACTTCAACATCTTTAGGTTTGACATTCCCCTTGTAATGCAACGACCTTCTTCGGAGGAAGTAACGGTTGCTTTTCGTGTAATGTTTGCGTTTGTCTCAAGCTTCCGTGTCCGCTAACTTTAACGAGGCAAAAAAAATATTGAATTACTGTGGAGTAGCTTAATTAACACCTAATAGAACATTTCTAAAGATAATAAAAATTGATCGGTACGTCTTGTAGAGTAGAGCACGCGTGATAAGTATTTTATAGTGTTGCTTCGTGGCTCGACAAGAACCCGCCTCATATGATCCCGCAAATGCTAGTCGTCAAGCACGCGTGCGCGGTCGTTAAGCGAAGCTAGTTAGCTGAGCTCGGTGTTGTTTTAGCTCGCTGACACTTGTGCCAGACCATCGGCACCCGTGTCCTACACGGACATTTCGAAATTCATTACAAGGACATCACACACAGCCAGATGTATAAGCATAGCATAAGTGATACTCGCAGCTCATAATTTTTCCGAACTTCACCATCATGCTTGCACCATCAGTAACACATGCAACTATATGGGTTTCAATAGAAATTTTGAATTCCTTCAACTTATTCCTCACCATATCAACACAATTTTCCGACGAAAAGGATCCACTTATTCTCATCATTCCCAAATTAAAGAACTTTAGTTCATTAAAATGGACGTTTACATTTAAAGATCGTCGGTTTTTGAGTGATGTATATTCGTCCAGCGTCAAACTACAACGTTGTCCTGCGTTTAATTTTGAACAAATTTCGATTATTACTTGACTTTTCATTAGGTCATATTGTTTGTATATAAGCTTGATTACGTCGCTAGGGTTTTGAGATAATGCAAATCCTTTGTCACGTAACGAATTCCTTATGAAGTTACTTTTTGTAATTGCATTCACCGTGAATCCATCGAGGCAAACGAGCTTACTAACTATTTCCCCCAGTGTTTCTCTATGAGCGGGAAGGAAATATGTAACGAGTGACATTTTTTGTTTAGTGCATTTAGTTTTATCATTACTATCTTTCTTTCTTTTGTTGACCACAGATCACACAACTATCCTTATTGAAGAACACTTTTGGACTCCACGCAAAACAAGCAAACCATATCACACTTTTTACTAAAATGAATGAAGTGACTGATTTTTACAGAAGGTAGTGTTTACATATATTAAAATGTTTACATTCTAAGTTCTTTTTCAACGTAATAAATATTGGACAGAAGGTCCATAAAGGCAAAGAGAAATTTTGCCATACGGTGAAAAAATATTTTTTTTATTATGGATTCTAATAGCAATAATAAATTGTCAAGTGGGACTGATGGGATGAAATATTACGGCAATCATTCAGTCGTTCGGTTGCACTGTATTAACTAAAACAAAGGTCTGAAGTTAGTTCATATATGTAACCATTTGATACATTTTTCTTACTACTAGAAGTCAACAGAAAAGTATTTTTTACAACATACTAAAGTGACCCACCCTATCCCATATACATATCATGGTACAAAGGGCCACGCGCACCTGCAATTTTATTCCTTTAGCATGGCATTATGTAAACAATAAATATTAGAAGTTGACTCGCAAACAGTGCATCCATTGGGCGAGTTTAGACGATTCAGCCTGCTGCCGGCCGCAAACAAGAAGGACGCGACGTCGAGAGAAGGCAATCTCGACGTCGCGTCCTTCTTGTCCAAGAAAACTTGATTAACCTGTTTGCGGCCGGCAGCAGGCTGAATCGTCTGAACTCACCCATTGAATTCATAAAAAAGGTGCACGGTTTTTACGAACCTGACGAAATGGCACGACGCTTGAACCGGGATACTGAATATTATTCATACAAACCTCTCCAACATTGAATTCTTAGGGAATTATGACTGAAATTCATTTTAAAATAATCTATTTACATGCTGTAACGGAAAAAAGTCAGAAAGTTGAATTGCTTCGATTGAAATGTGATCGAAGACATTAAAATTCTGAATTTAATTTCCCGGGATTACGAAAAAGCGGAAAATTGGGCCATTTCCCGGGTAAGAAACCCTACACTGTACTTATCACAGGGCCCCTCCAATTTCATTCTTATGAAAAATAAACGGAATATTTCTTCAAATATTTATGTAGAACACTTCCATCATAGATCAAACAGAGTGGGTGCAATCTTTGTCGAGGTGAATTTAATCTTTATGTTAATGTCTCCAAATTACTATTAACTATTACTATTCTGTGAATATTTTCTTTAAATATTAGCTTCAACTTGCAAAGTAACAATTCAAACGCATTTTAAATGATTATGTATTAACAGTTAAATCCCCACATTAAACCATTCATAATTTAATCTAAATTGTGGCGATTGGAATTGCGTTTAGTAGTAATTAAATGCATATATGTACGAGTACGTATTTCCTAATGCTTCCGTAAGCAGTCAAACGCGTCGCCACCCGCTGCGCACATTGGTAAGTGGTGTGCGCCTAATGTTCGTAGGGTTTCAGACAATTCAATCGAATATTGTATCGGTACGCAAGTATTTAACGCATGTCGCATGCATACGAGTACATGCCTAAGTGCAGGCACGCTATGCCATACGTTAAAATTACGTACTTGGTTTGGAACTTGGTTGTGAACTCACCAAGGTCTGCTGGATCGGAATTCAAGGTACGCAAGGGAAGATTGTTTATACTCTACATATTTATGGATGTATCTTTACATACTCGTACATTTCCACTAGCCTGAATCCACCTCCAATGTATCTGATATCAGCAGCGCTGAGAGTGGTTCTTGTTTCATTCGAATGTTTGGATGCAGTTATACTAAGTTATGTTGCAATTTATTCAGAGATAATGCCATAATATAATAGCGTACATACTTGCACTTTCAAAAAAAGACAGCCATGTGTCGGCGACTATTTAAATAATAATGTTTTCACACTTCACGATCTGAAAATGCAAAATCATTACACCTTCGGCTATGTAAAGGTCAGCGTTGGGCGTTTCTTGCTGGAAATGGCTACGAGTGATTGTTTGCCGTAATAAGTAGGTACTGCCGAGTACATAAGAGTAAGTGCAGCATTATAACTACGTTCAACCTATCAAATGCAAAATCTCATGGTGCAATACTTGAACACTAAACAAGTGAAGCAAAAACTTGGTCCCCAACGGACGTGCCTAACGCAGTTTTCCAGTTATTCAAGATAATGCGGAAATGTGCGAAGAAAATGACAATTTAAACTTAGTTTAATTACAAATTTAGTTTATGGCTTACACGAAAATCTTGCATTCATACATAATAAAAATCTTGGAATAGTCGCCTTTAATAGTTATGCGTGAACCTGATTTTTAGTAGCAACTAGAGCTTCTGTTTTCGGTTTCTTATTTCCTAGGAGTCTAGATTTCGACTTTGACTTCGAATGAAAATTGCTTTCTGCACTTCTATGGGGAAGACGCCGCTGACAGGCAGGACTCCAGGCATTAATTAAATTAAAATCAATCTCATCAGATATTTGAGCGCAGATTCGATTGAAAAAATATCCGGTTAAATAATGATAATATAATCGATTAAGTGGGGATGGTGCGCTCAAGAATTACATTTTCTGCGATTTTGTTCTTTAATTTTCAAACTTCGAGCACAGATCTGCTATTATTTTCAATTAAATTCCTTTCTAACATTTTATTCAATGACGTTCGACTGGATACTGCTATTCCTGCAGTTCCAGTTCCATTGGAAATTGGGGGTTTTTGCTGCACAGAAACATAAGTTTAATTAGTGGCAGGATTTAATTATCACTCACAGATCAATTGAAGCCAACATATTGAATAAGTTCTCATATGCCCCTAAAAGAATGGTTTTGCATCCTACCTATGAAACGCAAACTTTTATCTTAACCTTTACTGCATACGCAGCCATATATGTATATAGAACTCTGTATTATTTTTGAGCCTAGTGGATAATCCAATCTTTAAAAAAAACTTACATTGGAAGAATCATTTCATCGTAAAACGGAACACAATCTATGCGTTTGTGGCCAGTTCTATCTGTTAATCATATTTTAGGTCCGTTGCAACGCGTTGGATCACCCTGTGACTTTTTTTTTGTTCCCTAGAACAAATCGGTGGTCAAAGGAACCTATTTTGAGTCGATTACGGACATCCAGGCGGCCGTGACGAGGGCACTCGCGGACATCCCAGTCGAAGCGTTCCAGAAATGTTACGAAGCATGAAAAACACGCTGAAATCGTTGTATAGCTGTCCAAGGGGGCTACTTTGAAGAGGATGGTAGAGCTGTAGAATAATTTTTAATTATACGGTCATGGAATCAGTCTCATTACTAAATTAGCACACCTCGTAGTCGTTTCCTGAATTACCAGTATGTTTAATCTATATTGAATGACCAGTTGTAAACGATCTTCAACAGTGTTAAAATCATAATTTGAATTTCGCGCCTTTATTCAACTCTGTCTTGACTTTTTCTGAGCTTGACCGCTCGCTATCAACTTCAACTCTCTACGTTCTGTGACTTTGACATGCAGGTGTTAATAGCGCCTTAATACTGAAATAAAAGACTTTTGCTTGCAAAGTAGAAATATATTTTCAATTATTTCATCAGGTTATGGGCCCAGTAAAGCCCAAAAATAGAATCAGTGCAAAAACTTTCAGTGGAATAAACATTACAGTGAAAAATAGTGAACACAACCTAAAACGCAAAAACGTTACTTCTAATTCAACAATTGCAAAGCGTTTTCTCTGTTTTCTCGTGATAACTGGACTAAGAGTTCTTAAAAATGGCAGCAAATAATCAATTGCCATTAATTGAAAAGTTAACCGGTCGAAATAATTATGCAACTTGGCGATTTGCTGTAAAAACATATCTACAGCATGAGGAGCTGTGGGACTGCATAGAACCCGCCACAGGTGTCGTGGTGGACACAAAACGAGATACAAGGGCAAAAACTAAGATAATTCTACTAGTTGACCCAATAAATTATGTGCACATACAAGAGGCTAGCACTGCACAGCAAGTATGGGACAAGTTATCGAAAGTATTCGATGACTCTGGGCTGACACGCCGTGTTGGGCTGCTACGTGATCTCTGTCATACCTCGCTTACTGCATGTCAAAACGTAGAGGAATATGTGAGCAAAATTATGTGCACTGCTCACAAGTTCACAAACATTGGTTTCCAAGTAGACGACGAATGGTTGGGTACACTGCTGCTCTCCGGTCTACCAGAATCCTATCAACCAATGATGATTGCTATTGAAAGCTCAGGCATGAAGATAACCTCAGACTCTATGAAATCAAAGCTATTGCAAGACGTTAGACAAACAGAAAGTGACTCAACAGTGTTCTCAGCCACTAAGAAATTTAAAAACAATTATAAGAAGCAAACTAAGGGTCCGAGGTGCTACTCTTCTAACCAGTATGGCCATAAAAGCTCTGAATGCAAATCCAAGACGAAGGATATTCAACGAAAAACAAGCAGTTCTTCCTATGCTGCTGTGTTTGTGGCAACATCCAGCTAAGATGACGCCTGGTACGTGGATTCCGGTGCATCCTCACACATGTCAAGACATAAAAATATGCTTGAAAATGTGACGGCTCCCGCCATACAGAAAATTAGAGTCACAGACAGCAAAGTACTACCCGTGCAATGTTCAGGAAAAGTGAGCTTAGATGTTTATGACGACGAAGGTCAAAACAAGAAAGTGCTTTTTACAAAAGTATTATATGTTCCCGAACTCGCAACAAATTTATTGTCCGTAAGTCAAATTATTCGCAGTGGTGGCCAAGTTAAGTTTGACAGAACCGGCTGTGTTATTATGAACAGAAGAAATGAGATAGTAGCAACAGCAAGTGTCATCAACAACATGTACCGGCTGAATATGCCAGGAAAAGGCTTTGCATGCATGTCTGATGTCGAAGAACCAGACTTTTACGTGTGGCACCAACGAAGGGGACACCTGAATTTTAATAGTCTACGGAAGATGACAGAAAACACTGACCATATCGTTTTCTCAACAAAAGTACCTGCAATCACAGTGTAACATGTACAGAAGGCAAACAAACAAGACTACCTTTCAAAAGTGAAGGCTCCAAGGCTTGAAACCTTCTAGAAACGGTTCATTCCGACGTATGCGGGCCAAGAGAAACGCAGACTGTAGGCGGTGCCCGATATTTTATAATATTTCTTGACGACTATTCAAAGAAGGTGTTCGTGTACTTTCCTCGAAACAAGTCTGACGCTCTGAAGAAGTTTAAGGAATTCAAAAATGAAGTCGAAAACCAGCTGGATGCTCGTATAAAAATCCTTCGGACAGATAACGGCTTGGAATACGTTATCAAGGAATTCTCAGATTATTTAAAAGGCGCTGGCATCGTACATCAAACGACCACACCGTATACACCTGAACAAAATGGGACAGCAGAACGCATGAACAGAACTCTAGTGGAGAGAGCAAAGTGCATGCTCCTAAATGCCAATCTACCCAAGATGCACTGGGCTGATGCCATACATACTGCGGCACATGCAATCAATCGTTCTCCAACGAAGTTCTTATCTTTTAAAACGCCAGAAGAAAAGTGGTCTGGTGAAAAGCCAAAGGTGAACCATATGCGTATATTCGGATGTGAAGCTGCGGTACACTTGCCCAAAAAGAAACGCAAGAAATGGGATCTAAAGGCACAAAAGATGATCTTTATTGGATACTGCGATCATACCAAAGGCTACCGATTCATAATACCAAACACAAGAAAAGTGGTAAACAGCCGAGATGCTGCATTCCTTGAATCTACCGTGAAGAGGGACTATGTTCCTGTAGAAATATCTGAGAAGAAAACTGAAACAAATAAAAAAGAAGTTAATAGTAACAACTCTGAATCAAAGATGGATTCAACTACAAGTACTAATGACACTGTACGCAAAAACCCGTCTACTTCAGATAGTGAATACATTCTGGACACCAGCATTGATCTTGATAGTCCTCCAGTCAGCAAAATCATCCTGAGACCAAGAAAGAAAAATAAGGAAAAGACTAATCTAGATGATTCCGTAGAAAATACTTACCTGTGTCATCACGAAGAGGTACTGTCAGATGTGCCTACGACTTGCACCGAAGCTATAAAATTGGTAAACAAAGAAAAATGGAGAAAATCTACCACTGAAGAACTGGATGCTCTACAGAAGAACAACACATGGACATTGGTAGAAAAACCCCCAAATGCCAAAGCAATTGGATGCAAATGGGTATTCCGTATAAAAGAAGAACCAACTGGTCCACGTTATAAATCACGTCTATGTGCAAAAGGATATGCACAAACTGTAGGTATTGATTACCAAGGAAATTTTGCTCCAACAGTCAGGTATGATTCAATACGATTGTTACTATCTGTAGCTGTACAAAATAATCTCAAAATCATGCAACTAGATGTCAAGACAGCTTTCTTATATGGGGAACTTGAAGAGACCATATTTATGACTCCACCAGAAGGGTTGGACTGTGGTGAAAATATGGTATGTAAACTGAACAAGTCACTATATGGGTTAAAACAAGCCCCTCGCTGCTGGAATGCCAAATTTGACTCTACACTGAAAAGATTTGGTTTTGTAAATAGCAAAGTCGATCAATGTGTGTACATTGGTCAAGTCGATAAGAAGAAATGCTATCCGTGTCTCTATGTTGATGATGGTCTCCTATTCTCAAGTGATGAATCAGCATTGAATGAATTTATAAGAGAACTGAAAAACATATTTGAGATTAAAATATTGCAAACTCCAAGTAATTTTGTGGGAATGCAAATAGAAAGATTTAATAACTGCATATTCATACATCAGACTAAATACATAGAACAAATACTAAACAGATTTGAAATGAATAATGCCAATCCTAATACTGTTCCAGTCGACCCTCTCATGAAGCTACAGAAGGGAGATGGAGAGTACGAGCAGAACGTTCCATACAGAGAAGCTGTGGGTGCTCTTATGCATCTGGCTACAGTGAGTCGGCCTGACATAATGTTCGCAGTCAGTTTGGTGAGCAGATTCCCCAATTGCTACAACCAGAGTCACTGGAACGCAGTCAAACGGATCTTTAAATAATTAAAAGATTCTAAAAAGTATGGACTATGCTACTCACAAACACCAGAAGCTTCTGAAGTCATTGGCTACAGCGATTCTGACTATGCAAATGATCTGGACACACGTCGTTCCGTCACTGGCTATGTTTTCTTCAAGAACGGGGCAGCCGTGACTTGGTCGAGCCAAAGACAACAAACTGTGGCTCTGTCGACAACTGAAGTTGAATTCATGGCAGCTTGTGCCGCCACTAAAGAGTAATGTGGATAAAACAATTGCTTAGTTAATTGGTGAATATAACCAGGACTCAATATGTCTTCATTTAGACAATCAAAGTGCCATCAGTGTTATTAAAAATATAAACTTTCACAAGAGGTGCAAACACATTGACATTAAATATCACTTCATTAAGGAAAAATATTTTTTAAAAATAATCGTATTAAAGTTTGTAAGCAGTGACTCTCAGTTTGCCGAAACATTCACAAAAGGATTGTCAACAGATAAATTTCATTTTATAAGGTCTAAACTTGGCATGTACTTGCATAACTCATTGTTATAAATAATCATTAATCTATATCATGTTTATTATTATGTAATTAATGAAATAAGGCTTGAATTCAGGGAGAATGTTAAAATCATAATTTGAATTTCGCGCCTTTATTCAACTCTGTCTTGACTATCAACTTCAACTCTCTACGTTCTGTGTCTTTGACATGCAAGTGTTAATCGCGCCTTAATACTGAAATAAAAGACTTTTGCTTGCAAAGTAGAAATATATTTTCAATTATTTCATCAAACAGCATCAAAGTTATTCAACGATCTGACATTCCAAGACCGAATTCTATGGTCGTTTTTCGGTTGCGAGGCTATTGCCGTGAGTATAGTCCATTACAAGTCACTATTGCAGCTTTCGAGATAATGTAGAGCCCTCCAGAGATGGGGGCCTGACTTCAAAGTCCATTCTAGCGACATGGATATAGATTTAGGTTTCATATTCAGGCGTAGAAGACTTGCCTTCATCCTGTTACGTTAGCTTTTTATAAAAAGTAAAAATTACCTGCGACTACCACAAAGAGGGTGTAAGTAAGGTTTGGTAGCAGGGCTGTAGGTGTATTCGCAATTATTGGTATTTTTCAGCATTTAATGTTTCATCATTGGGGAACCAGTGAGCCCTATGTGCACCCATATGGTCACCATAACTCTGCCTTGCCAGAACACAATACGACATATGACTCCATTTACCAAGCAATTCGCAGTGGAGTTTATCATATCAAAATTAAATGAAAAACAAATTGCAAATCCCTAGTCCTGCTTTCGTGTTGAATTTGATATAAATATGATGCAGCTACGATGTTTACAGCCCATCGGGTGTTATTAACGATAACAAAACCACGATGAGTACAATGACAGTGAAGATGGACAAAAAAAAGGAGATTAACTGACAGTCTTGTCTAGGCAGAGATTTCTGTGGTATTTAGGCGCAGCAAAAAAATGATGCAAACGCCAGAGCGTCCTGAGAAGGCAGAGCAGGAAATTCTACAGAACACACCAGATGTTCAAGTGGTGGGAAAAAATAAAAAGAACATAGAGAAGTCGATGGTTACGGTTGTAATCGCTACCAAAGCGGACAAAGCAAGGGTCGTAGATCCCGAAATAATAATGAACCATCCTGAAGTCCACAAAGAGATTACAGCAGGAAAAGAAAGTAGTGACCAGGCAAACAAAGTGATATTGTGTGATGCTGATAATTTCTCCCAAGTAAGGTGGTCACAAAGCACAATTTCCTCCCAGTGACATGAACACGAAAGGCTAATACGAAAAGCGGGAGATGTTCTGAAAAGAATAAAATCTGCACACGACTCACCAAATCAATCAATGGAGTAAAGATTAGGCTACTTGAACTAGAGGGGCTCCTAGACCCTATAAAGTATTATCAGAGAATTTGGTTAAAGACCGAAGAGGACCAGAAGGCCAAAAAAGGGCAGAAGGCCAAAGAAAAGCTGCAGGCTAAACCTAAAGGGCACGCGCAAATAACTTCACTATCAAAGATTAATAAAAGAATTGTATCTAGCTAAATTATGGGAGATCGGGGTAAAGAGGGAAGGAAGACGCAATCGATGGGCATGGAACGCTAGATCAAGGGTTCCAGACAGTGCTGACAAAAGAAGTGAAGAAAGTTGCATAGAAACACCTTCAACAAGTGCCAACAGGAAAAAAGACCTGAGACGAAACAAGAGAGAGAAGCCCTGACAAAGACCCCGGCAACAGGCATTGCTCGTAAAATCCCAAGATGGTTGGGGACATCAGGGAAAATGTAACGCCCGAAGGCACAAACACTGCCATTAAAGTAGTACGACCAACGCAGTTTGGCCACATACTATGTTAGTCGAATTTGGAGCAGAGGCCGACAATAAAGAACCATTTTGCGAGGTAGTAAAGAAAGTTCTTGGCAGAAGTGAGCCGATTGCAACTGGCAAAATAAAAGACATTGGCTGCGTCACGGATCTGGCCGAGATAGAAGAGGGTATCAAAGGGGAACTCCCTTGCATGGGCAGGATCAATGCGAGGCTGATACCAAAAAAAAAAAAGGGGGGCAACGTATGATCATCATCAACATGATCGAAAAGAATACCGAACGATTTCTGAATTAGGGCAAAATAAGAATAGGGTGGATTGTTTGCAGGATACGGCAAAGAGCAGCGCCTCTTTAATTTTTCAAATGCCTAAGCTATGTGTAATGATTTCATAATCGTTCGTTGTCCGTAAAGGACCACAGCGATGGTCTACTGCCTCAGCGAGTGAGGATTTTGTTGCTCGTAAGAAACGGCCTTGTCGTGGGGCGTGTTTTTTTTTTTTGAACCACAAGGGCCCACTACCTAAAGGACCGAAGCCTGCTCTACGACACGACACAAGGCCAAGCTTGGTCTAGACCTGTGGAACGTGTCTTACAACAGGCTTCTGAGACTTGAGATGCCAGGTGAGTCGTGCTTGGTCGACTATGTGGATGATGTTGTGGCTCTTGTCACTGGACGCACCGTTGAACAGGTGCAACTTAGGCTAGGTACGCTAATGCGCCGAGTGAGGGACCCAATGGCTACTCGCGGATTCAGTTCAGCACTGGAGAAAACCGAAGTGGTTATTTTGACAAAAAAGAAAATCCCTAAAGTAAAGATGATCAGTATTGGAGACTTACAAATCAAAGCCATCGGTGAAGTACCTGGGGCTACTGATCGACTCGAAGATGAGTTTCTCTGAGCAAATCAGGGCAACGGTTGAGAAGGCTGCTGCAGGAGTTGACTTATGGCCAACGTAGGGGGGCCCAGCCCATCAAGAAGACGCCTCTTGATGAGTATTGTAGGGCCAGTGCTATTGTATGGAGCAGAAGTATGGGGTGATGCTCTCAGAAAGGAGGTATACCAAAAATGCTTGGCACCGGTACAGAAAAGAAAAGCGCTGAGGATTGCATCTTCGCACCCGAAAGTCTCTGATCCGGCGGTGAGAAATTTTGCAAGCGCGATACCTGTCACCCTCCTTGCTAGAGAGCGCCGCACTCTTTACCTGCGCCGAAACGAGGATGTGAAGGAGATCGTTGTTCACAATTTGAGACAGTGCTCGCTCAACGATTGGCAGCAGTCTTGGGTCAATTGCACGAAAGGAATCGAAGGCATGGTAAGACTGACTTCTACCTGACCCAGCTTTTGAGTGGACATAGGTGTTTTCAGTCTTACCTGCACAAGATTGATAAGTCACGGTCCCCCGATTTTCGATTTTGCCCTGGAGAGGAGGACAATGCCTGCCACAGTTGGCACATTATGCTCGGGCTATCTCAAAATACAAAAAGGACTCTCAGCAACCGGGACCGTTGGGGCTGGGGGATCACTTCTCTGGCACTTCCTCTTCCCCTCTTCCTTCCCGCTAGGAAAGGGATCAATCAGCTTGAAGGTGCCTCACGGCGTAACAAAACGAGACCTAGCCCGAAGTAAAATGTTAAACGGTTCCAGGCTCGGTTCTCAGGTTGACAGGAGAGGTGTTTAGTGGGGAATCCAGTCGCCTTCTTGTGAGCATGGGAGTCCCATACTCTGTGCATAAATAGCATTCGTCTCCCTACAACAACAAAAAACCCCACCACAAAAGATTTCGCATTCAAACATTTTTCGAATGTATTAATTGGTTCAACAGGGTCGAGGCCAGGGTAACCTATCGATGAACTTTGAATACCGTAACTGACCGGACTCAATTAACACGCGCGAACACTCACGACCCCCAAATAAGAGTGGGGCCTCTAGGTGGAAGTGGTGCCCTCCTCGAACCTCCCTCCATCCGGATCGAGATCCATTGTAGACATGGCTATTTATTTTTCATTCAAATGACAAATTATTACAAAAGTCATTTATATGAAGTTTCCCGTTAAATGAAAAATAAAATGTTTCAGACTTATATCACAGTATTATATGATGGAATCATATAAAACTTTACCATATATAAGGAAGCTGTGCGAAAAGCCACTCCACCCAGCAAAAGCACCTGTAAGAAACAAAAAAAACGTTGAGCCCACCAAATGGCTAGCCCATGAGTGGAGGGGCCAGCCAACATGACGAGTCCCATACCTTTCCGGGGTGTTGACGGCAAGACTGAATTTTAAAGTTCTAGCTACGCACTTTTATTGATTCGATTTTTTCTTTAAGCCAATCTTTATTTTAATAAAATAAGTAAGTAAATTATGCAAAAGACACGATAGGAGTTTCCTATGTTACGAATGCGGTGAAATTGGACATAAAAGAAAAGAGTGTACAAGGGAGGCACACTGTATTCTTTAGAAGGATGCTTATGCAAGATCGGATCTTGGGCGCGTTTTGGTATCAGGGAAATGTCGGGTTTCCCAGGAAGCCCTAGCCAGGGCAAAATCAGAATGGTGATGACCCATTGCGAGGAACGTGAAAGCAAACTTTATGCTGCGGAGTGAGCAAAACCATGATAAAAGTTCTGCATCATGGTATCCTGATGACATGGTACTGCCGCCATCTGGATTCGAACCATTACTATCGACGCCAAATTACGTAACAGTGAAATTATTGTTTCTGTTCATACCTGCATTGCAGCTCTATCATCGCCAAACAATTCAGTATTTGATGCCAAGACAAGCCGAATAGTTTCCCGTGTCCAGCTTTGACCGAATCGTGTGCTGAAACACAAAACGGAACCAATTTCACGATAAATCTAAGGAATACGTTAAATCGAATTGTATTTAACGAAGTTATAGCGATTTAAATTTTCCTGTATTACTATGGAACAATTTGCGCTGTATTACTATGGAAACATAAGGCTATGGAACAATATGCGCTTTTTACCGACTCAGACACTACAGTTTTGCTAGGATTTGCACGAAAATTTCAGGAACGATAGGTATCATGAATATCTTTGCGAGTCGGTTCAGCTAGTGGTATCAGTAATCGTGAAACAAAATGGTGGCGGTTTAAATGCGAAGATTGAATAATTTTGAGTTATTTTTCCCCAACTTCAACGTTTAAGGTGCATGCTTTGAACACTTGATTCAATTTAATGAATGACTCAAGATGAGTATCTATAATTAATACTCATACGTGAAACAAGTCAAAGAGACAGGAGAGAGCGCCTAGCAAAAGGGCTTTAACACTAGAACTACCAACAATTGTTCTGTACCTATTCCTACCAACCGGTCAAAATGACCGGTTCGATGTATGGTCAGAAAAATATTAAGCTTAAAACTAAATTTTAAAAGATAAATCTATTTTCAAGGAAATTAAAATGTATTTCATTTATAAATTGATGTGTATTCAATAAAGTAAATAAATTTATGTAAACAGAAAAAATTTTATACATTTTTTCAAATTATATTTCGATGACCGCAGATTTTGCAAATAGACATTTTTATCAAAGTGCATTTACCATAAACATGTTTTTTGCAACTTACACAGATATTACAGGTTTTATTTTCATTGCATAAGCCTATTTGACAAGTTTTTCGTATATTAGAACTTTCATGGCTCGCTAGGAGATCGGCGAAACTTCCTGGTTCAGATGAATCTTCATATTTTGTGGAAAGTTCTTTTGCTAATTGGAACAGGAAATCTTTTCTTGACATATTTTCTCCAGTTGTTTTGTTGTACAAAACCCATGCATTTATTGCTGCTAAGTCAAGAATATTGAAAAAGATGTGAAGAGGCCATCTCCGAGAACCAGACTTCACAGTATACTTTCTGGCCATTTGATCGGTAATATCCACCCCAAATTTAGCTTTATTATAAAATATAACAGTTTTAGGTTTATTTTTGTAATTTTCAGTTTTGATCGATGTACTCGTATGTTTCGTACTAAGCCCTAGAACCTTTTTCGTTGGTTTACTTTTAAATACTGATAATGTAGCATTATTGGTTTTATAAAATACAGATGAATAAAGAGGTAGTTTATTCTTTTTTTGCTTAGCAAGTTTCGGTAATTCCCTTTTGTTTGCACGGATAGTTCCAACCAACGTAGTATTTTTCTGCAATAACTTTGATGCCAGTGATAAGCTGGTAAAAAAAATTGTCAGTCGTTACATTTCTCCCAGAAAAGGCGAACGGTTCAATTAATTTGAGGACGACAAATTCACTCAAAGGAATCGACGGTGGCTTTGTTTCGTCCTTTCCCAAATAAGGGCACCCATTAACTACATATTTAATTTTGAGATCAGTACCAACCAAAATTTTATTCCAAACTTGTCGGGTTTGTTTGGCGTGTATTGCGTAAACCCGCATCTCGCTTTGGTTGGAAACAGTTGCTCGTCAATTGTTATATTCTCTCCAGGTATTTAGCAGTTTTGGCTATTTTTGAAAAATGAATCCCAAACTTGTGAGATCATTGCAAACTTGTCATTCCTCAATCTTTAACTTCTCTCATTTTTTTCATCGAACCGTACAAACCATAAAATATCAGTAAAATCTTTTCTGGTCATTGTTTTTGCAAAAAAACGTGGTCCCCAATGTTTTAACCATAAATATGATAATTATAAATTTTTGACTTCCTATGCGCCACGTCCGTATAAAAGTGCAACAAAAGCATTGAACCTTTCATGAGATAGATCCAATTTTTTTCCAAGAGCTCGGAAAGCTTCTTGTTCTGTGCATGTTATAACATGTTCTATAATTTTATGATCAATGATCAATGAAAACGAGCTACTCACAGTACCCTTGATTATATTTCGTTTTGCAAACGCTGTAGGCCCAATAACGTTTTTGAAAATTGTGTGTTTTGGTGTCCGTCCTGGAGTGGATCCGGGTTTTATTTCATTCCATATAGTTCCATCAGCAGCGATCGTCACTCTCATCAGAATATGATGGTAATCTTATATTTTTTCTTCGTCTTCGCATTTTGAGAATATTCTGTCTCTCACTATCGGTGTCTGAGGATACATACACTTCACCTTTTTCAAATTGGTCCTCTGAAATATCGGCCCTCTCACGAAAATCTTCACCAATATTGGAAATGCCTTCACATGTATTTGTAATGTCTTGCAGAAATCTAGGCATTTTCGAACGTCTTTGCATCTTCAAGGATAGTTTTTGGCTGAATAAAAGTACAACTAAATCGTTTTGCAAACGCTGTAGGCCCAATAACATTTTTGAAAATTGTGTGTTTTGGTGTCCGTCCTGGAGTGGATCCGGGTTTTATTTCATTCCATATAGTTCCATCAGCAGCGATTTCAGTTACCTGATCGTCACTCTCATCAGAATATGATGGTAATCTTATATTTTTTCTTCGTCTTCGCATTTTGAGAATATTCTATCTCTCACTATCGGTGTCTGAGGATACATACACTTCACCTTTTTCAAATTGGTCCTCTGAAATATCAGCCCTCTCACGAAAATCTTCACCAATATTGGAAATGCCTTCACATGTATTTGTAATGTCTTGCAGAAATCTAGGCATTTTCGAACGTCTTTGCATCTTCAAGGATAGTTTTTGGCTGAATAAAAGTACAACTAAATCGTTTTGCAAACGCTGTAGGCCCAATAACGTTTTTGAAAATTGTGTGTTTTGGTGTCCGTCCTGGAGTGGATCCGGGTTTTATTTCATTCCATATAGTTCCATCAGCAGCGATTTCAGTTACCTGATCGTCACTCTCATCAGAATATGATGGTAATCTTATATTTTTTCTTCGTCTTCGCATTTTGAGAATATTCTATCTCTCACTATCGGTGTCTGAGGATACATACACTTCACCTTTTTCAAATTGGTCCTCTGAAATATCAGCCCTCTCACGAAAATCTTCACCAATATTGGAAATGCCTTCACATGTATTTGTAATGTCTTGCAGAAATCTAGGCATTTTCGAACGTCTTTGCATCTTCAAGGATAGTTTTTGGCTGAATAAAAGTACAACTAAATTATTTTTTCATTATAAAAATATTTGTTCACAAGCCACTTACAAAATGATAAAGAAATATATTCTAAAAATTTCAGCAAATAAATGCAGTGTATAACAATTTCGACTCTACGCAAGAAGCACCAACGAGGGAATGATGTTGCAAAGACGCAAAAATACAAAGTATAAGTACAAAGCACAGCATTTTTATTTTCAGGGAATTCCCCTTATTCAGAGTAAGAAATATGCTTTTGCGTATGTTCAATTTGATGCTATAGTGGAATGAAGAAACGTAGAAATATTGAACTCTGCTAATAATCAAAATGACCGGTTGGTATAAATAGGTATACCACATACTTATCTTTGCAAAATAAAAGCATACAAATCTAACAATTTGTTATATTAGAGCTTCCGTTAATTTAGGAAAATACATAATACTTTTATAAAAACAAAAAATTTTTTCATGGACAAAATTTTATAATGAAATCAACCAACCGGCCATTTTGACCAGTTGGTAGTTCTAGTGTTAAAACCATTCTTGGATTCGAAAAAAATAGCCATGAATCGATGATTACAGTACAGGAGAGTGGCCCCTGAAAAAAATTTCATCAAACGCAGCCGATCTGAGTATCAAATGAAAGTCCTTTATGGGAGTTTTCTAAAACAGTTCTTAAACTGACAGTTTTTGCTTCAGATGGGGTCACAGGGGGGGAGGAATATATGAAAAATGTGTTTCCTCCCTTGTGACACCTATGATCTAAAAAATCTGAAACAATTATCAAGGGATATATTGATGAGTATAACAATAACAAATACCTCAGAGGTCAAAATTCGTTCAACTTTATTAATAATAGTATAATCTTCGCATAATATAATATTTGCATTTTGTAAGTTAAGTACAAAACCCTTCTGACATGAGCGTAGATCTGTCTACCCAACTTGTTGAAAACAGTGATCAATTGTGAACTTTTTTGGTTTTATCTATTAAAAAGATCGTTTTAAATAGCCTCCAAAATATCAGTATATTTTCTATTTGCTAAATTGAAATTCATAGTTACTTCTCATAAGAAATCTCAACGTTAAAGACTTGATCAACCTATTACGATCCTCATCACTATATGGCCTTAACCTCGGGTCAGCCGGTTGTTTTTTCGACACCTGTTCAACAAAAGAATTTACATCATTCCTCTAACATTACAAGATAGTAACTAACGTGGTAGCTACCTTGGCCAAAGTGACTGTAGGGAGCGGACAAATGCTTAAATTCATGTGCATAAATCAAGCAAAAGTAAGATTTAATCTCTGTTAATGCTAATCTACGCTTACCAATTTGAGTTCTTGTCAATTACGGTATTCACCTTGCTATTACTTATACCGCAATTACGATTCCGATTAGTAGAAAATAATTCCCTGGTATGATCCAAATCAATGCTCGATGAACTCGTTCCTGCTACTAAGCATAACAACAGGTTTCTCAATAACCACCGCGGCTTCAACATGAGCTCTATTTATTAACCTTGAATACCGATGGCGGATTACCGTGTTTTCATTTTCATTTCCATTTCATTTTCTATGCACCGTTTGATTATTGCAAGACAATCCACCTAATTACGTGGACATGACTCAATGGACACAATACGGCAACAGCAGCAGTTACCTGATTACCATTGCTGCACTATTACAAATTACAAGAAATAGAGCAAGCAGAAATGGCTGGAATATGGTGTTCAATCTCAAAGGCCGGCGGCTTAGAGCTGGCTGTTGCCGAGGAAAGCCAGCAAACCAGATGAGCCTGGCCAGATACATTCAGCGTGCAATTGTTCCACTTGATCTGCGTCGGGATATTTCATCAGAACCGAGCATTACATCATGCTCGAGAAAAACACAAATAACGCTGATTCGACCCACCCAACCTTGCGCAATAAGGCGCTTGGCTGGACCAGCTAAACAGAAATCTTTGAATGCGGAAAGTTCAGAGAAACGAGTGGTGGTTTGTTTTGTCATAACAATATATTTATTACTCTCATTATTCTTGCTTCAGTTCGCTGTATTCTAACACAGACACACCAGCCTTATAGCTTACGCTTACAGTCACAGTGAGATACAGAGTTAACAATAGTTCCGTTATTCTCTAGTCCACACATAATTAAAATAATGTACAAAATGGAAAATATACACAAAAGATCATGATGACCAGCTCGGCCAGAAATAGAAAGGCTTAGAGTTAGGACACGCCCAGCGATGGAATTTAAATAAAATGAAAATGGGAAAGAGCTTTGCCTTCAACTTGGAGGTTGACAAGTCTCCGGGAAAGTCAGAAGAAGGAGCCTTGGGGTTTAGGAACTAAAAAGTTCTAGGAAGGAAGAGAGCTTGGAGCTCTTAAAATAAAACGTATCATATCTACCATAGAGACCATGGTAACAAGATTTCACGAACTGATTCATAGACCAGTCCACTTGAGTATTTGAAGGTCGGCGGCAAAGCCAGGACAGTCCGGAAGGAAGAATGGTTTCTATGCACAGTTCAAAGGAAATATAGGGGATGCAAGTATTTACAGCCTATTATCACTTTACTTCACTTTGTTGAAGCTGTAGCTGAAACCGTCAGGGGTGCGGTTGAGCGAGAGTTTGCCTGGGGGCTGGAACCGGTGTGGTGGCTCAGTGGTGTAATGGTTTTGTGGGGGTTGGTACTGTTGGTTGTACTGTGGCTGGTATTGGGGTTGTGGTTGTGGTGGTGGTGGGTTGTAGGCTGGCTGGGGTGGGTTGTAGGCTGGTTGTGGAGCTGGTTGGTAGTGACCTTGTTGGCCTCCTGAGAAGCTTGGATCGTTGTAGCGAGGGTCGTATTGTCCTTCACTGTCGTAGTCGTTGTTGCTTCGGTATTGCTGTGGCTGTTGCTGAGGCTGTGGTGGCTGATATTGTGGCAAAGGCTGGTATTGGGGTTGTGGTGGTACATTAGCTGGAGCTGGTGGAGCTTGTGGCAAGTGATCACCGGAAGCTTGGAATCTGAAATGAAATAATAGTTAAATCACCAACTCTTTTACTGGGCGATATTAGAATCTAACCCATTCTTTCCAGCAGTGTATGAAATTGTGCGACGCTGTCCTGTTGGATCAATGTAGCTGTATGATCCGTGTCTAGTTCCATCGGAATCAGTTTCTTCCTTGAAGTTGATACCATCTTCTTGGCTGTAGGCAGCACCGAATTTGCCGTCTCCACTGAGATACCTTTGTTCACTCAAAATAGCTGCGGTGCGTGGGTCGGAATTGTAATGTCCTTGACCCAAAGCAACGCCGGCCAAAGCGGCAATGACTATCTGCAAGATATCCAAACAAGGCAATGCGCATTAGTAATTTCCATTAACTGCTCCACTTGATATGCAAATGATCGCAAAACTATTATCGATTCAATACTCACAAAACGAAACATGATTAATATTGTTTTCCGCTGGTGTAAATTGCTTTTAATATCGCCTAAACAGCTCGGATTGAAGGAAAACAGAAATTGAGAGTACTTTTTATTGGTCCGCCAAGTCTCCGTGGAGTGACTACTTGTTGGAACCAGGAACTAAGTTGCACTGTATTTCTTACAAATGCGACGTTTCACTTTTATATGAGCCGCAGAAACCTTGAGGTGCGCGACCTAATCAGGTGTGGTAGGATTTCATTCTCATTCTTCCACCGCTCAAGCTTCGGCGGAATGGGAAAGAAATGTTGATCTTAATAATGTTACGCTACCACCGCATGCCGCCATCCACGAGCTGGCGAGAAGGGAGAACTGGTACTTACTTTCGATTATCGTTGGGTTCGTACACTTCTTTTTGCTCCAGAAATTTATACCAACTGATAATGGCAACATGTATATGTTTTTTGGACAACAACAAGAATTGGTCGGTATCAAGGTGGCGACATCAATAAAAGCTCAGACTTGCACATACTGCTCGCGGTGGATTACATGTATCTTTAGCATATCAAATGGTAATAAGAGCTATTATGTCCACGTACGGAAGCGAGTTTTGCAGGTAATGCTGGGTCTAATAATTATTGTTCTCAAGAACTAGATGCCGGTAAGTTACCCCTATAGTAATCCGGATCAATATTGCGATTTTTTTTCATTTGATTTGATTCTTTAATAAGTTAAAACATTAATTGTTGATGGCAAGAAGATTAAATATTGATCGTAAGTAGTATTGGATGTTAGATTAAAAATCGCAGCAGATTACTTGTGTATTATTTGTATTCCATTAAATTAAACACTTTTTCTCACGCAAAAAAGTCCTTGAGATTTGTAGTTCCACTTCCTAAATAAATCTACATTAAAATGATCACAAAACGGAAAGCTTGAGAAACATGAACACTTGCCAAATATTATTTACGTTTGATACAGTATTTATCAATGTTGATCGTGAAACTAGTATAAGTTTACTGCTATTGTATAATCTTTCAAAAATAAGAAGAAAGAGTCTTTCAGACATTGGCGTTGTTAATAATCATTGTCTAGTACCTCGGATTTTGTGTAGTAAAGATAATTTTTTTAACAGAGGTTTTGGGAGAGTTATTCAATCTACGTGACTAATTGATATTATATAAATCATCGCAAGACAGATGTGAATATATCACCACCATGCTACCTGTTTGACCACACTTTAGCATACTTTGTAGGGGATTCCGCAGTATAGGGCCTTCCTAAGAAAACTTCGTATGCATCTGCTTATGAATACCTACCTATACATGCATTCCTCACACGTGGGCTATAGAATTACTTTTATGCCTTGTATATGTACATTATTAAGTGCACTCAATGATAGTTTAATGATACATTGTGAGCTGAAGTTTGGCTTCAGTTAAATATTTAAATGTAACAAATGATTTTGGTTAA